>CM018042.1:32289447-32911909 GCA_008638375.1 Nyssa sinensis
CGATGTCATCTAATGTGACATGTTTTCCATTGTTTGTAATCATGATAGACATCTTATTTTTAAGTGTTATCTTTTGAGATGTTGGAGGCATTTCTAATCTTCGACTTTGAGATGTACTCCTCCATGCTTGATAAGCTTCAACTGAGGATTTCACAGGCTTGGCATTGTTTTGTCCAGCCATCTGACAGCGCAGTGCTAAGTCTCTAAAAACATTAAGAGCTTCCTTGCTCTTTCTTCTAGTTCTTAATGAGTCAGATGATCTATCGATAAAAAGAAGTATTGAAGGCTTATTTGCAGGTAAAGAAGGCTCAAGATCATGCCCATCACCTTCCAGCTACATGATATCAAAAAGACATCCATGAATTAATAGAGAAAAAATCAACATGCTATAGTGAAAACAATAAAAGTAGAAAAACAAAAACAAAAACTAAGGGAAGGTGTGGAGCTCAAAGTGGAGATGAATAATTTCTAATAATTATGTAACTTGAACAAAGTGTCGAGTATGAAATAAGTATCACAAAGACAAGGTAAGTTAAACCACTTATCAAAAAAAGGGTAGGTTAAACCCTCACACATCTTGACTGTGATTCAATGCTTCTAATAGATATGGTCAACTACGGCACAACCTTCGTGTTAAAGGATCAGACCACATCCGTATTACAACATGTGTGACTTGCACCAAAGTCTACAGACAAATCATCAAAATATAACTAAGTGAACTAAACTACAATAATAGGCAATTTAAGTATTCTTCCCAATGCAACTTAACAATAGAAACTTTATGATATTAGAGGTAAAAAATGCAGGATATCGGACAAGCAACCTTGTAAAACCACAGTGAATAATTCATATTGCAAGAATCTTGACATGCAGTCAAAGGTCCTGTAAATAATAGCCCAAGTTCAATGCTAAGTTACAAGAATACATTGTATTTATGTTCATGGAAACACAAGAATCCTCCAATAAATACACAATTCATTGAATCAACCGAAATACACATAAGTCGTCCACTCTAAAAACCATATATATAAGCCACACTGTTTTTGATGAGTCATTTGAGGTAGAATTAACATTGTGACTAATCCAAGTCATGCATCTACAAGAATATATCACTACAGGATTTGAGGATAATTTGCCATGATGTCCAAGAAACCACATATAGAAATTGGCTAAACAAATGGGGAATGAAAAGCATAATATATAAACGTGCCTCCGTAACTAAAGAGTTATGCATCTGCAGAACATTTTTTAAATCATCCCCTTCTCTGAGAACCTTTGAACAACTGGGACATCCCACAAAGTAAAGCATCGTCAACCACGAACTAGAATCTCCAACGCCCAGAGATGAAAGCAACGATCTCTTAGAAACCAGACCAAATCTTAGCCTTTCAGGAGGCAGGGAAAATTCTCTCACAACGGTCATGAACTTTGTGAAGAAAGATTCAAACCGCTGGAACTCTTCAAAGCTACAGGAAAGCCCATCACCAGGCCTCATATTCTCATCCTCCAAGAAAGCACTGTCATTTACAGGGCTAAATTCCCCAAGCCAAGGAATCCGAGTAAACTCACTTCCAATGCCACATTTCATTTTTTCATTTTCAATCCTCTGCTTCCAAAAGGAAAAAAAAAATTAAAAAAATGTTACTGACAGTTTCTCTTTTACATGTATTCCAAGTTAAAGTTAGCCTCAAATTGATGTGCAACAAGAAACTACCATCCACCTTCTGGTTTTTCTTCCCTTCAGCCGCAAGTGCTCTATCAGTCTCTCCATCAAGGCCTGTTCCAGATAATCCCTCTGCAGGGTAAAGTACTTGTCAGCGTCATTGAGGAACAAAAAGGCCATTGATCACCACCTAAAATAGTAAAATGTCACTGGCAGAAGGTCATATGCAAAGTTTCTTTTATAGACAGGTAGCACTACATAAGTTCATGACTGACATGTGCATATGCCTTCAGTATAGCACAAATAAGATGAAGGCAACTCAAAAAGGCAAACTTAAGGAAAAGAAATATCGAATGAATCAAATCATTGCCAAGAGACACTTTATATGACCTCTCCAATATTTTTCTCTGTTGTTATTATTATAATTGTTATGCGGCCTTTTTCATTGTTATTTTTCTTACTAATAAACTAACTGAATAACAAATACTGTAACTGAAGAACTCCAAGAGTTGCATTGTATTGCATCCTCTTTTTTTGGGTAAGTGTATTACATCCTTTTACATGCACATATGTTAAGCGTCCTTCCCCCCCCCCACACACAAATATAGTGTTATACTACACACATCCCCCCCCCCCCCCCCAAAAAAAAAAAAAGAAGATAATTGCACTGACCTCCCCCGAGTTACCTACATGGACCTCCCTTGTGATTTCTGAAATTACACTGACAAAATATAGATCCCCCCTCTATACAAAATTCATTATTGATGGTGCTAGGATTTCAAACAAATTTTTTATATGACTAAAATATATTACACTGACCTCCCCTATCTTTTCAAAGATTGCGTGGAAGGTTCTTGTAATTATTGAAAATTCAAGGGGAAGTCGATGCAATTATTCCTAAGGGTAAAACAATCAATTCATGTTCTCTGTTAATGTTCCTCTCCCGACAACTCTGATAGGGGAGGTCAGTGTAATATCAAAAATCACGCTGAAGGTTCCTGTAATTGTTATATATCACAAAGAAGGTCAGTGTAATTATCCCCAAAAAAAAAAAAAATCATTCATGTAATTGTAGATGTGCATAACATAAAAATATTACTTTAGTTGGCCAAAGAAAGTTAAAGTGGCAGGCAAGCCATGTGAATAACTTTGTATTACTAATATACATACATACATATATATATATATATATAGTGTGCATCCTCTTTTCTCGGGTAAGTGTATTACATCCTACTACGTGCACATATAACATAAAAAGTTTTTTTTTTTTTTTGATAAGTAAAAGGACATGAAATACCAAACGCTCAAGGGGGGCAGAACCCATAAATACAAGGGAGGGCTTAGAGATTAAAGCCCTAGAGTCCCCAAAAAATCTATTAACGTATCTACATTCACAAAAGAGGCTTCTTTGGCCCAAAAGAATAAGGGGCCTAACAAGCTATTTTTAAGACAAAAAAGGGGGTTCTCACACCCCCTCAAAGATCCTTCTGTTGCAGCTCCTTCCAAATGCACCAAAATAAATTAGCTGGAACCATTCTCCACACTTTCCTTTGCTCCTTAGATAACCCTTTCTTGTTCCAACAGCAGAGTGGCTCTTTAACCGAAGCCGGCATCGCCCATTGGCATCCAAACAGAGAGAAAAACATACACCACAAGTCCATGGCCACCTCACAATGAAGAAGGATATGATTGGCAGACTCTGGGTTACCATCAAAAAAATTGTAATACAATCCTAATTCAATTATGTTTCTTATTATTTTTTTACCTTTTGCTTTCATAATTGTATATTCAATTTTGATGTTTGGATTCATCATTCATATCTCCAGGTAACTTATTTAGCCACCTCTTTAACCTGTTTGCTCTATTGATATAAATAATCTTGAATTTTTAGGTTTTAAATTATAAACCATATGCTCTATTTTTTATAATGCACATTATTACACTCATAGATAATAAAAAATTATAGATAAAGCATAGAATTGTATTAAAAGGCAGGTACGCAAACTCATACAAAAAGAAAAATAAATAAAATCCTTTTAGTTTTATTTTTTTCAAATACATAAATTATTTAGATATTTCATATTGTGAAGTTTATTGAATTATTTTTTATGCATAGATAATTTTCTTTATAAGGATTTATATAAATATATATAAAAATGCACCAAGGGGGTGCTTCCATGTACATCCAAAAAGTACAACTATACTCTCATGAAGTTCAAAAAAGTACAAAAACTATACTCTCATGAGTAACAATACTTTCATATTGTGACTCGGGCTGTGATTTTTTATTTTATTTTTTTGGGGGGGAGGGGGATATTGCAATGACTATTTGTTAATTATTGTCTAATAATTTTTAATCCCCCCCACCCACCCCACCTCAAGAAAAAAATTCCTAGCTCTGCCCTTCTGCTATCTTGGGGCAGCGATCAATTCCCTGGAAACTGCAGCCTATTGTTCAAGATTGCATAAATGCAATAAGAAACCATTTTCAGTGTTATGTCAATAGGCATGTATAATAAAAACAAATCATGAATTAGATTAATAGTCCAGTAGACCTCAATCTTCCCTCCAAAGTTCTTTGTATGGTTTATGTAATGCGTTAAAAAAGTAATAAATGAAAATAAAAAAACAAAAAATATAATTCCTAAAATTGCAGGTCTATTGATTTGGACTTCTTTTCATCTTCTTAAGAAATTAAAAAAACTAACAAAATAAAAGAAGAAGAAGAAGATGATGAGGCTACCAAAAGCACTTTCAGTTCCATTGTTCTTTCTCTTGACCAGCAGTCTGGGGGTCCATCCGCAAAATTCCAGGAGAAGTAATGCTTTGTCAGTTGATTCAAGGAATATTTTCAAGTCCTTTGGCGTATTTAAAGATTTGAGGGGAATTTCTTTAGGAAAGTGCGACATAACAAAATGAACAGATGATAATATATTTTGTGCTCGAAGTCTCCCTTGATACTTGTATGCCAAAGATTGGTGGAAGTACAGAATTGTTATTCCCTCTGTCGCACCTAAGGCATCGGCCAGCATCCTTTCAATGCTTCTATATAAGAGCATCAACTTTAGGGTGCCAAAGTTCTCTTGCTTATTAGTAACCACATGAGCTAATTCTTTCATAAGGGATCGAGACTCACCAGACCCTGAAAATCAAATATAAATTTCATCAGATGTATAAAAAATATTCCCATTTAATGTTTAACATTATATATGGCAAATATCTAAGATTACAATTGGCTAAGTACATATTCATCCAAATGGCAGATATCTAATATTACGTGGCTAAATGTTTTACCACAAGCATTAGCTTGAGGGGTATCTATTCCACCTCCCAAAAGGATGATGAGGAGGGTTCAAATCCCAAATGAGAGAGAGTAGGTGTGTATATTTTACTTTTATATATATATTTTTTTTGATAAGTAAGATGTGATATAATAAAAAGCGCCCAAGGGGGGCGTGCCCATATACAAAAGGAGACCAATTTAGGGTCTCATGTGACCCAAAAAATATACGAATACCTCCACTGAAGGGTTACTATTCCTATTTACCCAAAGTTACAAAGAAAGTAAAAAAATGCTTCTAATTTTACAAATGGTGTATTCTATCCCCTAAAAAACCTTTCGTTTCTCTCTTTCCAAATGCTCCAGAAGAGGCATAATGGGATGACGTCCCATGTTTTCCGAAGATGACGCCTTTTACCACCTCTACTCCAGCTTTGGAGCAGCTCAAAAACCGACCTAGACAAGACCCAATGACATCCAAAAAGAGAGAAGACAAGCTGCCAAAGAGAATTGGACACCTCACAATGAATCAGAAGATGATCCACTGATTCCTCTTCCTTCTTGCACATTACACACCTGTTGGCAAAATCAAAACCTCTCTTCTTAAGATTTTCCCCCGTTACCCAAAAAAGGCTGTTTTCAAATGAGCTTTAGTCTTCCAAATGATCTTCCAAGGGAAATTTCTATTAACATTTCTCAAAAGAGATTTACAGCATGACTTGACTAAGAAAATGCCTTCTTTACCCGGCTGCCATCTGATCGAGTCGGGGAGGGGAGGGTTGGGCTTAACCCTTTGCAGCATTTCCATCAACCTAAGAAAATCATCCAGCTCCCAATCTTGGAAGTCTCTCTTAAATTGGGGAGCCCAGCAAGGCTCCTTGCCTTCCTGACAAAGGAACTTAGCAACCCAAGCCTCCTTATTAGCACTAATTTTGAACATATTAGGGAACTTTTGTTTGAGGGCCACGTTATCAACCCAACTATCCAGCCAGAACTTGATCTTTTCACCTGAACCCGCCACTAGAGCAATTTTGTCCCAGAATATTGGCCCCTCCTTTCTAATATTTTTCCAAAGACCCAAACCATAAGGACCATCAACTTCGTTCGAGAGCCACCCCCGCCTTCCCTGCTACCAAACTTTGCCACAATGACCTCTTTCCTCCAAGCTTGGCTTTCAGTTGCAAATCTCCACAACCATTTAGTTAACAAAGCCCGATTAAAGACTTTCAGATCTTATAACAAAGCCCGGTTATATATATTGCTAAATGTTCAAGGTACAGGAGACAAGGCAACAAGACCATGGTAACTCACTGAAGAAGTCTACAAACAGACATTGTTTGCAATAGAAAAAACTCAGAAACAGCATAAATGTCACAACCAAAAAAAAATAAAAAAAAATATAAAGAGTTCAATTTTTTGAATTATTTTAGCCCCTCAAGTTTCATGATTACACTTATAAGCCAACTTAATAGCACCTCAATAGCCAAGAGTTCAATTTAATAGCCAAGACAGGCATTGTAGCAATTAGAGAAGACTCAGAAAAAACATAATTGTTACGACCAAAGAAATAAAATAAAATATAAAGAGTTAAATTTTTTAATTATTTTAGCCCCTCGAGTTTCATGATTGCGTTTATAAGCCAACTTAGTAGCACCTCAATGTAGATAATTATGTAGCCAACAACTTCAAAAAAACTCTACTCGACAAATTCCAAATAATTAGGGCCAACTATGCAAATCCTTTTTCACCATTCACCTGTAAGTTGTAACTAGGACTACCTCTAGCTTCACATGCATGCATTCCATTTTATCTTGTATTTTGACTATAATATCCCAACAATATTTTAAATCTTCATTTCGTGACAACCTATCAAAAAACAATCCTCATTTTGTAACATAACATTATTCCCATGTATTCTACACCCTAAAGCATAGTTGGCTTTATATTAGTCTCTTAAAATTTCACTTCAAACTAAGGCATGCCATATGACTCCTCTTTGTATTTGGTGGAGCATTTGAAGGGAGAGAAATAATAGGGTTTTGAGGGGATTGAAGCTCCTTTATGCGTTGTAAAAGCTTCGATGTTGAAATCCCTCTTTTTTTGGTTGTCAGAGGGGCCAATATGTTGCTTTGGAATTTTATTTTTTTTGTCATTTTTACACTATATGTGTCTTGATCCTTGGGATCTAGTATATGTCCTTTTGTACTTGGGTGCACCCCTTGGCGCTCTCTAATAAAAGTTTACTTCTCAAAAAAATTTCACTTCAAACTTGATAGGTATTCAACGATTGCAATACTGCATAAACACTTCCATGTTATCCATCTCACTGTAATTATATGGGTGACAGCTTCTTCCATCTCCCCTTTCTCACTCATGATTGATTGATTCACAATAACAAAAAGGTGGGCAAAGCCCAAACTATGCCTATAGAATCAAACCAATCAGAGTGTTCTTGGTAAGGGCCAAAGGAGGTTTTCCAAATGTGCAGGCTGCAGCTATAAGATCCATCCAAAAGTTAGTTTCCCTCCACACCTGCCTATTATTGCAGTCCCAAGATTGGTCATTAACCGCATCCATCAACAAGAACTCTATTGGAATGAAGTTAAAATGATCCTTCAATAATGCAGCCCACTATTGCTTAACAATCCAATTCAACAATAACTTTTTGATTTGAATGATTCCAAACAATTTGAAGCCTTCTGAGAGTAGCCTATAGTTTTAGCAACCGAACATTAGAAATCTCGATAGTAAGTGTAGAAAAAGGGCAATATTCACTGCTAACCCCAACAATGCAGAGTGCTACATTGGATAGACTGAATAGTGGATATAAACCTAATTTTGCAATATCAGGATGGCTACCCTTAGATTCAAACTCAAGTCCTCGTGCTTGATAACAAAAGTTTTTACCATTCCATCAAGCAACAGCCCCTAATTCCCACTAGTGTCTTATCAAAAAAAATTCCAAGTGACCGTGTATTGTCATTCATTCTTAACATCATTGCCTGCTCTTGCACTTCCTAGGTTTCCTTTTCAACTGCCATTAGCGTTGCCAAGTAAATATTAATGGCACATCTAGATGGAAGAGAGAAGCTAGGGTCCAAAACCCGAACAATCCCTTGAGCTTGAAGATGATGAGTTGGACTAGATTAATAGGGACATTATAAGATGGTTCAAGTCTACTCTTGTGCCTCCAACACCTTATCACCCAAGTTGAGTGAAGATGATTAACCGTAAAGTGCCTCCTCCTTGAGCCTCATGACTCCAACATGGGTTCATGGCAATCCAACAAGCATAAATACACATATGACAACATGCCATTAAAAGAATGAGGATAATATTGCCAACTCATAATTAAATTAGAGGAGAGGGTTTGAGGGGTCGCAGTAGCAACATCAAAACAGCCCCTTGATTCAATGATTTCACACACATGCACATACACATGCATGCATGCAAACTTATATATGTATGTTTGTGTGTGTGTGTGTGTGTAATCTTAACTTCAGCCGTGAAGGTGAGTTCAGCGAGACATAACTTTAGAGATTAAAAATAAATTTTGGAGAGAGAAGGTGATGATGGGGTTGTGGGTATAGAGTTGGGTACTGTGAGCAACCATAAATGTTCTAGAGTGAGAAAAAAGGTAGAGATGTAGAGAGATATCGGAGAGGGAAAAAAATAGAGAAACAAGGTGGTAATGCGGGTACGGCTATGCTGCTATGGGGTGGCCTAATTTAGATAGTGATGGTGGTGAGAGGGAGGAGATAGATGGATGATTTTTGTGGAAAGTAATGAAGTAGGATGTGGTTTAATGGTCTTTGGTGGTGGAGCAAGGTGATAGTGTGTTTTAAACACACAAAAAATAAATGACATTTGGAATGGAGGGTGGAGGTTGTCAGTGACGGGTAGTGGCGAAAGTTGGTAATGGAGACGGAATTGACCAAAGATACAGAAGATTTAATGGTTTGCGTTCATTTATTTTTATTTTTATTTAAATTCATTACTTTTTATTAATTGGATCCACGGGATGAGGTGTTAACATCCATTTTCATGTTTGCTGATGTGTTCAGATGCAATTGGTGCATCTATTTTTATTATTTTTTCTTTATTTGACTTCTGTGAATGTATTGTGGACATTTTAAGTATAGTTGTCATTAATACAGGCAAAATTAGTATTTTAAAAATATATATGTATAATAACATCAGCATTTTCCATCGCAGACTGTTGACAGAAGAGAAATCTATTACCAAAAATTAAATCTCAATGGATGTTAGTGTTATTTTGAAAAAAAAAATAATGAAGGTCTTGTAATTGTCAAATAGCTCAAGGGAGGTTAATCTAATTTACTCAATTGGGAAAGAAGAAATTCCTAAAATGTGACAGAGCTAAGTTGAGTCCGAAATATTATCTGAATCATTTGATAGGACACATGCTTGATTTGTAAAGGTACTACAGAAGCTACTTAAACTTTATTTTATGAATTTTATTAAAAAGCATCGTGGGGGCTGCACCTAAGTACAAAACATTATATGCATATACACACATAGAATGAAAAAAATACAAAGGAAAATATTCAACCAAAAATAAAGGGAGGTCAACACCTACGGCTTTGCCCTCTCACCCGCCAAAAAACCCACCAAATAGTAAGGGGAGTTAGGTGATTATGGGCGATGGATAGTGAACGATAGGCCATTGCAGAGAGGTGATAAAAGGAGCAAAGGAATTGAATGGACGTAGACAATAGTGTTGGAGAGCATTCCAATTCCTTTATTTTCTGGAGTTACATGAGAAGTATTATTTTTCAACATGTAAATTGTCAGAGGAGATAACAATAACATACAATATAATGGCTAATTGAAATCATAACAATAACAAACTCAATAAAGGCTTATTTGGAGAGAGAGGGAATAAAGGTAGAAGAAAAAAAAAGGAACTTTATCTATATGCCAATGCTACAGAACCAACTACACAACCAAGGTGAAATGTCCATCGATATATATATATATTGATCAGTGTATATATAGGAAACCAACTATTTTCCATCGAATCAAACAAACCTTCCCTTCAATTCCTTTTTATTCTAGTGTAAGTTTTCTAGAGTAAACACATTCTTACAAGAAAAATGATGCAGAGAAAGAGGAAATTACATGGAACGGTGACCATGAGAAGGAGGTGGGGTTGGAGACGGATCTGAGAGGAGAAGTTTTGTTTGGTGAGTATCTGCCATTGTACTAGTTTGCCGCCGTCAGATTCTGAATCAACGGTCCGAATTGATGATGATGACAAGACTAGGAAGGCTAGCACTACCAGTGTCGTCCATGATAAAGACGATGATGAAGTAGCCGCAACAGTATCACTATCCGAATTTCTCATCCCACGAACACAGGGCACGGCAAGGGGTGAGTTCTTTAGTTTCGGATCTCTCCTTGTCTGATACGCGCCACGGGCACGGCCCTCTTGCTTTGCTAGATAGAGAGTGCCTGTGTTCTGTTCGTTCGCTCTTTTGTTTTTATAGTGGTGTGTCTTTTCCCTGGTGATGCCAAGTGTGAGGTGCTATGGTGCCATGGACACCCCTCGGTCCTCTATTAGTCGGGAAGGTGCAATCTGAACGGGTTAACCCGACTGAACCAATTGTTGGATCCCCTCCATTACTCTGTTACATTCTAAATTCATCTGTTTAAAAATATTTTTTTATGCGACTCAAATTTTAATTAAAATTTGAGTAAAAATTAATTTTAAATCTCATATTTTTCAATAATCACTTAAATCTAAGTTTATGAATAATTTTGTACTTAATTGAATTTTAATTTTAGTAAAATCTTATTTGAGTCTGAGTTTGAATAACCACCAGATAAAACTTTTATAAATTTTGATTCGAATTTGAATTTGAGTCACCACTCTGTAAATGCTCTATCTAAAGTTTTTTAGTTGACCCATAACTTTTTTTTTAACAAATTTTTCGACTCCCGCGTGGATTATAGTTTAGATTTTTTTAAGTTAAAATGCATCATTTGAATATAATTTTTTAGACAAAAAAATTGATTTAATTACATCTCTTGAAATATATGTCTTTAAAATTTATATGCATCTGAAAAATAAATTAAAAAGTCTGTGAGTTAAATAAATAAAAACAATAATAATTTACATTGGTAGGGTCAAAAAATCTATGTAATTGCTAACAATAAAGATAAAAGTAATTAAGACTCGATAAATTTTAGTCATGCATGAATTTTACATGTGCAAACTGCTCGTGAAATATATGTAAAATCCAAATTTGACAATTGCAAGTGTTAATTAATCTCTTCCCAGACTTGTGTCAAATTTGTCGCTTTCAAAAATTAAAAGGGTAATTTTTATATGCGTTTCGAGTTCGAATCATCTTTGTTTCGATCTTTGGTAATTAGAGTTTGAATGATGAGTTTGATTCGACGCAGGACTTAATTTGATGTGCGTTAACTGACTCGTAATATCTCCTGATAAATGTATCAAAAAACAAATAAAGGATTAATCAAATAATCTTTTATCACAATTGATGCTGCACTTTTTGGCCCAAGTAGGATTGAAGCTCGGCTCCCTGCGAAACACTCGAAACACAAGATCAGAGGACCACCGGGTTGGCTCCGGCGGTAGCCGCTCCGATGCTTAAGTCAGTAAACTGAATTGAAGGACTGTAATAAAAGCCAAATAATGAGCATGAAAGTAAAGCGTACCTTAAGGGTTGAATTTATAGACAATGGCTCTCCCAAGTTGATTAGGATTTGGAACCATGAATATAGGGATTGGATCTTCGGAGATATCAGTTACCTTGTTGAATATGGCAACTCAGTATGGCAGTTCCCTTGTTGGAAACAGTTTCCTTATTTCCTGCTCGGAGCTTATTGAGGCGGTGATAAGATCTGATTATTAATGTGTTGTACTGCAGACTTGCATCTGCATATATTTAGCTTTGTAAGAGAGCAGCCTTGCTTTCATACTATGAGCTCGGTCCACATAGGTTATGCCTTTGATCGACCGAGGATAAGGTATATGACCGAGCATGAACTGCATGACCGAACATAAGTCATATGATCGAGCATGAACCGGATGACCGAGCATAAGTCATATGACCGAGTATGAATTGGATGACCGAACATAAGTCATATGACCGAGCATGAACCGAATGACCGAGCATAAGTCATATGACCGAGCATGAACTGAATGACCGAGCATAAGTCATATGACCTGATCATGAGCTGGATGGCCGAGCATAAGCCGACCTGTATTTACACGTGTCATGTAGTGGTTGGTATGTCACATAGTGGTATATCAACAATTTATGCTAGTTAATTTTTTTATGATAATTAAACCTACACCCCCTGAATTATGACTCAGTTACACAATGAAAACTATTTTCTAAAACCTGACCGATATATTCCTTAATAAGTTTACCTGTGACCCATAACACATAACGTAGTTAGTCAATTGCTAGGCAAGTTAACAACCAACATTTTCATGTAAATCACTTGTTACCAATTTGGGCTACGTGCAACGCAAATGCCCTTACAGTTATTAATTGAGATTTAGTATGACATAAATATCCCTCCTCGTTTTTTAAAAACTCGATATTCATGGCATCTTGGTTTCCCTCGTCTCCCTCTTTCTTATGCTTTTGTATGTTTTCAAGATAGTGACATTGCTTCTCCTCATCTGACTCTTATGTTCTCAATTAGGAATATGATGTAATATGATCCTTCAAAATGTTCATTGGGAAAGACATTTGAAATTAATATTATACAAATAAATGTGTAACTATAGTATAAATAAAAATTCCGGTGTTACAACGTTTGAGTATAAATGCAAAGCAAAAAATAGTGATTTTTTTTTTTTATGATCATTGATGCAACAATAACACAAATTCAAATCCAATATAACCTAATGAAAACATAAACATATATGTATAGATACATTCAAAATCACGTATACAAAAAATTAGTTTAGTTACATTCGAAATATAACATTTGTTACGATAGTACAAAACCAACATTATAAATATAACCATTTATACAAAAAAAATCAATTTAGTACATAACCTTATCACATGGTCTTTGAGAAGTACTCAATTCGTGTTAGTTTAGTTACGTCTAAATTTATAAAAAATATCATTGATATACCATAAAAGAGCAGGCCAATCAACACTTGACACGTATGATTATGAATCCAACTCATGCTCGGCTAACTCAGCTCTCGCTCAGCTAATGACTAAGTGCTCGAGCATCCAGATCAGCACAAAAGGTCGGAAGTGGCCAAGCATATGCCTCCAGAGCACATATATATCCGGATAAGGATCTCATAGTTAATTACAAGATCCAGACCTCGTCACCGCCTTAGCGGATGCCGAGTAGGGAATAAGGAAGCAGTCTTCAACAAGGAAATAGTCTTCAACAAGGAAACAGTCTTCAACAAGGAAACTACCATCTATAGTTATCTCTATGCAATACTCCACAAAGTAACTGCAATCTCCGATGATCAAATCCCTATATTCATGGCTCCGAATCCTAATCAACTTAGGAAGGTCACGGTCTATAAATTAAACCTTAAAGGTACGCTTTATTTTCATGCTCATTCTTTGGCTTTCAATACAGTCTTTCAATTCCTTCACTTACTTAAGCATCGGAGCGGCTACCGCCGGAGCCAATCCAGTGGTCCTCTGATCATCTTTTTTGAGTGTTCTACAGGTCACGGAACCCATACTTATTGCGAGTCAAAAAGTGCAGCATCAGTTTGGCGCCGTCTGTGGGAACGACTAATCTCCAAGTGCTCTATTCACAAACTCATTTCTTTCCTCACCGGAAAACTATGGCCCCAAATCTCCGACCGCGACAGAATACTTAAATTCCGCAAAGCTCTCAGCGTCAGCCGCCTGCTCCACGAGCAAGGGGGCCGACGGTTAATCCCATGCGACAAGAGATCGAATCGATCAAACGACACAATGAACTGGTGCAAGAACAGTTGCTTGCCATCACTAGAACGCTGGCAACGCTCACACAGAATCAAGGGACGAACCCTCCTAACCCACCGGTCAACATTGCTGCGAGAACTCAACCTCCTGTTGCCACGGAGAATGAAGAACTTCATGAGCAGGCTCCAAATAACCAGCCCGGGCACCCCTAGGGTGTTGCCCACGTTGGCAGAGATCCACAGCCGTCAGCAACTCCAGACCGGGGAACATCAGCCTTCGTTCCTGACGTCCATTACCGGAGCACTACTCGAGCCCCAACTCCAAGGGCTTCGGGAGCACATCCGGCACCACAGGAGCCTTATCCCCATGCAGCACCAATCCCTCCGGTTCGGAACCCTCTTCCGTCCGAAGGGCATACTCAACCCTACTACCCTGAAGCCGAGGCTGTCAGGCAGGGTTCGCAAGATGTCAGACTCAGAGACCCGCGGAAGGTAAAGGAAATTGCCGAGTCTATGGATCGAACAATTGCCTTGAGAGGACCTCAGAACCCTCCAGAGCAAGACGAGTTGGCCAGGTTGCTCGGAAGACTGGCCACCTCATTCACTCACGCCATTATGTCAAAAGAAAGGCCCAGAAAGTTCATGGTGCCAAAGTTCACTCTGTACGATGGGTCTGGAGATCCAGGAGATCATCTCTCGCACTACTAGCATACGATGGCCTTTCATGGTGCCTCTGATGCTTTCATGTGCCGAACTTTCATCACCAACTTGAAGGGAACTGCTCTGAAGTGGTTCCATAACCTTCCTTCGAACTCAATTACCAACTTCTATGAGCTCGATAGACAACTCTTGGACAGGTTTATGACCAGCAGAAGGCTCAGAAGGGGACCAAAGTTCCTGTTTAACGTCAAGCAGACTAAGGAAGAGTCCCTCAGAGCCTACATTGCGCGCTTCAATGCCGAACTCACGGAGATCACTGACTGTAGCCCAAAATTCCTTGTAGCAGCCCTAACTGCTGGGCTTGCCCAAGGTGGTTTCAGAGACTCCTTAACAAAGAGCCCCCCAGCCGACATGGCGGCATTAATGGATCGGGTCAGGAAGTACATCAACTTGGAAGAAGCTAACCGCACGTCCCAGAAGGGCAAAGATCAGACCCAGAGGGATAATCCAAATAGGGAGGATCACAAGAAAGAGGACCACAGAAGACACTCCAACAAGAAGAGGGCCAGGAGCCCAGAGAAGATAACAGCACCCAGGGCTGTGTACAATTCCAGACCAAGGGAGTTCACCAACTTCACTCCTTTAAATACTACACCGAACCAGGTACTCCTGCAGATTCGAGATCCGGAAAACCTGAGGTGGCCGGAACCAATCAAAGGAGATCCCAGCCTTTGGGACCAAAGTAAGTATTGTAATTTTCATAAAGATCATGGACATACAACTAACACATGCAAGACTGATGACTTGCATATTTTGAAAATTTTATCACCTTTAAACTTTAAACTTTAATCTATTTTTATTTATTTTTGAATTATTTTAGGTTTCTTTGTCAGCTTTTAAATTTTATTACAGATTTGAAGATAAAGGCGTGACTTGGCATAATTGGCTTATTTTTTATACCTGCTCACTTGATTAACCATGATAACTGGTCACATATATAAGCTAATGAGGAAGCTGCAGCGGGGGGCTGCTTGATAGGCTTTAAAAGAAGGCCTTGCGGTTTGGGCTTTAACAGAAAAGTGCAGTTGCTGGCTTGGTAGGGAGCTAGGGTGCAAGCAAAGTAAAAAGAAATAAGAGGTGGTGCAATCAGGAGACTAAAAGTTAAGAAATTCAAAAGCTGCGGGGCCCGGCAAAGGAAATTAAAGAAAGAAAATAAAGAAGCTAACGGTTGGGCAAACTACGACCCCAGAAGTCGCTGACCAGGAGGTTAAATAAAAAAATCAGAAAATCAAAGATAAAAAGAGGAGTCCGTGAGGCTGGGAAAGAAGTGGGACCAGGCCCAATGTTTCATGCGTAGGGCTTGCTTGGTCCTGGGTTATACAAAGACGGCTGGAAGCTGTTGAAAAGAGGAGGAGAACGGTGTGCGGCGCAGGAGATTAATTGAGAGAGAGGCTGCGGCTGGGGATTGTTTTCTGTGGGGAGGCGCTGAAGCAGAAGCCAAGAAATAAAGTCACAAGCAGCGGCTGATGCTAAATATAAAAAGTGACTTGGCTGCGGCGGGGAGATCGAAGAAAGGAAATTAAAGAAAGAAAAGTCAGAAGCAGGGATTGTACGGCTGTAACTTGACAGAACATCTTGGTTTGCTGCAAATATTTTTCAGTATTATTTTTCTTCCGTTCCTCTCAGAAAAAAATCATGGTGAATTCGTTCATGTTAAATTTAATTTTTAGCATGAACTAATTTTATTTTATTCTAGGAAAACGATGTAGTCTAGTATCGAACTATGCTTACTTTTTTATGTTAATTTAAAGTAATTATTTTTCATGTTTGTCTGATTTATTCTGAGTTTAATGCTTCTAATTAACTGGCCACTAATTAGATGATTTTAATCCTGTGATTTGCTGTCGAAAGAGGGAATTATGGGATGGATCTTGAATATTTTAGCATAGGTAAATATAGAGATCGAAAGACTTATATGAACTTGTGTAGTATTAAAATCATTGGTTTTATTGCTTTCTTAATTTATTAATTTGCATACTCTTGTGCGAAATAATGAGCAAGAAAAGTGTCCAATTGACTGTCGAAAGAGGTTTTTGGATGAATTAGCGATTTGCTAACAAACATGGAGAATTAAATTCAATTAGTTAGATGAGTAAAGCATAGTGAGGGATTAGGTGAAATCGATTTCCTAGAATTATTCTTCCCATTAATTTGAATTTCTAACAATATCTCTCTTTTCATTTTAGTATTCTCTTTGCGTTGATTTTATTTTAATTTGCAATTCTAAAGATCTTAGTGAATTTTCTAAATAAAATTGAGATTAATTTAATTTCGGTACTTGTCAAAAGTAAGACACCAATCCCTGAGGACGATACTCTACTCATCACTTTATTATAAAACTACGATACTGTGCACTTGCAGTTTTGCACCGATCAAGGACCCTCCAATATGAGATAGAGCAGCTCATAAAGAAGGGGCGTCTTCGGGAGTTCGTCAAGCGGGACGGAAGGCAGAACCCCTAAGAAGACAAGCCTCAACAATGGCCAGACCAGAGGCCCGAGCAGAGGGAAGGACGAAACGAGCCTCAGAGGCAGAACAACCATGTCATCTATGTCCTCCATGCTGACTCCCCTATCACAGGAATGTCCAACAGGGAAAGAAAAAGATATGCTCGGGAGGCCAGAGCTGCCCCGAACGTATTACAAATCTCCAACGTGGAAAAGAGGCTCAAGCCAGCACCAGAGATCCAATTCACTGAACAAGACCTAGCAAGGGTACACTGCCCTCACAGTGATGCCCTTGTCATCACTCTCAAAATCGCCAACTTCGAAATCAGGAGAATCCTAGTCAATACTGGCAGCTCCGTCAACATATTGTTCCATGAGCCACTTAAACAGATGGGAATGGACCATGACAACGTCAAGCCCACTACTGCCGTGATGGCAGCTTTTGATGGCAATCTCAGTACCCCATTGGGGAGAATCGACCTTCCTACTACTGTAGGAGAGGGTGAAGGGTAGAAGACCACCATCTCGGAGTACATGGTGTTGAACATGAAATCTCCCTACAACGTCATAATCGGGAGACCTTGGTTGCACCAGATAGGGGTGGTCACCTCGACCTTCCATCAGTGTCTAAAGTGCGTCCACAACCAGAGCGTTCACTCTGTCAAAGAGTGTGAGCCAACCTCCCGGGAGTGCCATGCTATTGCCCTCAAGGAGAAGGCCCTTAAATAGCAATTTCAGTACGCTCGGGATCGTGCAGATCCAGTTCTCACCAGCACTCCTGTCACGCCCCGAATTCCCGACCGAACCCGGGGACGCGACTGAACGAAACAAAAGAAGAAAATAAATAGACGAGTAAATAAAAAAATAAATATTTAACGAATTTTAACTAATTTACTAATTTAGATACATTTAGATACAAGCCTATTCCACTAACATAACGCTACATCCATATATCTCTGTCAATACACATACATTCCCGGTTTATAAAAATTTCGGCAGAACCTCCTTTGTTTTTCAAGCCTTTTTCCCCCTGATAAACACAATTACATCATATATATATATATATACAAACAGTCACAATCCATTCTCACTCGATGGCCACAACTTTATCAAAGTTAAATATACATCGCCTACTTATACAATCCATCACATCCACTTCTACACTTAAACTAAAATATCATAAATTCCATATTTATTACAATATACAATGCCATTTCCATTCTTTTCAGAAAATACGCCCCAAGGGCCCAAATATTCTTCTAAATTTATTTCCTCTTCTTTTTCCAAGACTTCATCAAGTCCCGCGTACCAGGAGCTTTATCTGAAACCTGTGCCCACGAATGGGTCAGCGCCAACATGCTGGTATGGTACAATACTAATGCAAGGAACAAAATTAAGTCGTGGCATGTGCAAGTATACATGTATATCTACATGCCTCCCTAATCATTCATACAATATAATGGCAATATACAAACTACACATCTGTATAAAACCCTATATCACGTTCACAAATTCATCAACACAATGCACAGGCAACATGCGTGACACACCCATGCATCTCAATGTCACACCCATGTCTCGCTTCACGGTTCTTCCCCGTTGGCATGCAAGTACTAATATATGTCTCGCTTTACGGTCCGGACCCCGTAGGCTTGCGAGTACCTAATGGCCAATTTTGGGTTTTTCACCACAGGATCTGCACCCTCATAATGCACGAGCACCTCGTGCTGACCCACACTATGCTTTCAAGGAATCACACTATGCCAATATGCCATGATTTCATCATGCAATAATACAGTCCAAATGAAACGCCACTTTCATAAGCATATGCAACATACTTTAAATAATTCATCACAATGAAGATCAAATCACAAGACTTCATTCACAATGCTACGTGTCATACTCAATCAATCTCAACACTTACGCAAACCCACGTATCACAATATCAATAAACCGTTTAGAACATAAATCACATATGATAATAACTCAAGAAGTAAATCACAACTCCCCAATAATCATAAAGAGCACGGAAACACGTAAACAATTAACTCAAGGAAGCAATTAAGTCCTACGTGATCTTCTATCCGCAGATAAGCACAAAAGCATTCAATCAATATGCACATCAATCCTAAGTTAATTCTATTCCTTACTTAGTAAAGTACCATACCTGATTAGGGCGTGTCTCAACCCTAAGATGCTGTGTCCACTATGCCATCAAGTCAACAAAGATGTCCCCCAAGCTTCTGTTGAATCAACCTCTTTGATCAAAAGTTTCTCTCTATTGCAGTGGCCCTTCAATATAACTCAAACCAAACAAATCCCATCCATCAGATATTGAAGAACTTTCCCTTCCTCAAGTTGCTCCTTTAATCTTCCCCAAATTCTCAACACATCAGACTGTATCAATCCTCAATACAGTATCTCAAATGTGACCTTTCGTGGAAGAAACCCCATCTCTATCATCTCTATAAAATACTGGCAACTCTCTTTCCGTTGCTGATTGTGAGCCAACTTCTTTATCACCATTACAGCAAGAGGAAGACCCATGAGCATTATCCAAGCATCTATATCTCAGCTCTAGAGCAGTCCTTTCAACTTCAAAGTTGTCCACTCTACACACCTTGACTTCCAAGAACATGAGGTGCAGCAATGGCTCAACATCTTTGGACCCAACCAGAAGCTTCACCAATTGTCCATTCTACCAACACTCTATTTCAGAACTCATCTTGTTCAAGACTTAATAATTCCATCTATATTGATGATAGGCTATGGAAAATAGCTATGGCACTGTTGGTACTCCAGCCACGCTAATATACTGCCTATATGGGTCTGATTCTTCAATTAGTCTCATGAAACCCATCTGTTGCTTCCGTCTCCCTCTACGCATCACTATACACACAGACACACCCATATGTAACATAGATTACTCTGCTGCAATTCCCCTCTCCCTTAATTCAAACCACAAACAAATCAACCTATACAATTAAAACCATCATTTCTAAATCCGGACAAAATCGGACCAACAAATCCAACCCGTTCTCTCTCATTCAAGACAACCCCTACTCGCAACATCCCCACACAAGTTCATATCACAAAACCGCAACCCAACACCAACATCACTCCCTTTTTCCATCCATACAAATCAATTTCCCTTCAACAAACCAACTACAAGGAGGTTCAACAAAGCAACAAGAAATCGACACTTGATCGAACCTCGTGAGACAATCCGTCCCATAACTCGCATTTGAATCCCAATTCCCAACTTCACCTCCAAACATAGGTGCGGTTGGATCAACAAAATCAAACCGAACCATTTTCTGTTACCTTTCAATCACCCAAACTCAAATCCTACAATATCCCCACACTTGCTGCCACTAAACACACACAGCAACGACAACCGAGCCCCCCGACAGAAACCACAAAACAAACAGGGCAGTCGACCCTCAATTCAAATCACAAACCACAAGCCTTACACAAGCATCACCTCCAAACACCGACACAACCGGATCAATAAACCCAACCACGGCCATGACCGAATCAGCAATCCAATTCAACCAACACCTTCCGAAAATCTCAGGAAATCAGAATAACTCCCATTCATCACAGCAACTCAATCGTCTAAGATCAACCACTGCCCTTATCACTGCTCCTGCTGCGCTGCCTTTTCTCTCTTCTTTTTCCCAATTTTTCTCCTGTTGTAACGCCTCCTAAATATCCCTGTTGCACTGCCTAAACTTGCACAGCGCTTCCCTGCACTGCACCACACAAACACATATACATAAACACCTACACATACACTGCACCGCCCCCATCCTTTTCTTTCCTTTGCTTTATTTCTTTCTTTTCTTTCCCTGTTTTTACGCAACCTGTTTGAAATTAGTCGGCAACACAAGAGACCCAAAATGCTTAAAATCCGTAGCAGCAACCCATAAACACCATCTAAACACTGCTGCCCTGCGTTGCTACTGCTC
Organism: Nyssa sinensis; assembly: GCA_008638375.1. Lineage (NCBI taxonomy): Eukaryota > Viridiplantae > Streptophyta > Magnoliopsida > Cornales > Nyssaceae > Nyssa > Nyssa sinensis. The sequence goes on from CM018042.1 coordinate 32,310,461, forward strand.
CTATCCGAACAGGCATTCCTGTGCAATCCCACAAATCGTAGCAATTCAAACACAGCCAGATACTTCCTAAAATTACACCGTGTGAAACCCTTTCAACCAAGCCATTTAAGTGCAGAAAGAGGAAACCATGCTCGACCCAAGAAACAACCTAAAAACCTCTGCAGCAGTTGCTCTGCTTCTACGGTACCCAACAGTAACCCAATATCAATTTAACTCCAAGACCCAAACCTCCATCTCCACCGTAGCAGCTGCAGCCACAGCTACCACTACCGAACTGCCATATCTATATATATATATATATATGTGTGTGTGTGTATCGATCTCCTCCACCATCGTCGTCATCAATTTCTCATCTCACCGACCATCGCAAAACCCGTCTCCTGCTTCGCGTCCCTCCAAGCCGCAACACACAGCCCAATTGCAATCAAAACCCATCGTCAAGCCGTCGCGCCCTAGCCTCGACTCCCCCTCGCGACCACCGCCACTTCTTCCCTTCCTTCTCCCTCTCTCTCTTTTTCTCTTTTCTTCCCCTGTTTTCACGCGACCTGGCTCACTGATTTCCTTCCTTCTCATTTCTTTATCTCTCGGTTTTTCTTTCCTAATTCTTATCTTCTCTTTTTTTTTTTCACTTGAGACATATATATATATATATTTTATTTTACTTAATCATTTTACTTCATTTTTATTTATTGTCACATTATTTTAAAATTTTATTTCTTTCATTTCCTACAATATTAAATCACAACTCGCCAATAAAGCCGGGGATTTAATTTAATTATTTATTTAATTTTATTTTTATTTTTATTTTTTCAAATCTCTACAACTCCCGAGGTAGAAGGTTGCCCATCCAGCATTGAAGAACCCCTGAGCCCAAGGAGACGAGACAGCCGAGCCAAACCTGTTGGCGAGCCCATCAAAGTGTTGCTCAGTTCAGAAGCAGAGTGGCGTTATTTGTACATCGGCCCAGATCTGACGCACACCGAGCAGGAAAATATAGTCAGGTTTCTGAAAAACAACCTCTCTATATTTGCTTGGGAAACCAGGGACATGGAGGGTATAGATCCTAGCCTCATAACTCATAAGCTGATGGTAGATCTAGATCATCCATCAGTCAGACAGAAGAGAAGACCGATTGCTCCTGAACGGCATCGGATTATAAATGAAGAAGTCCAGAGGCTGCTTGAAGTCAGGATGATACGAGAAGTGTTCTATCCCGAGTGGCTAGCCAACACCGTGCTGGTCAAGAAGAAAAACGGCAAGTGGAGAGTCTGCGTTGACTATACAGACCTCAATAAGGCGTGCCCCAAAGACAGCTTTCCACTGCTAAGGATAGACCAACTAGTTGACGCCACTGCGGGGCATGAGCTCATGAGCTTCATGGATGCCTACTCTGGGTACAACCAGATCCAGATGTACCCCCCAGACCAAGAGAAGACAGCTTTCATAACCGAACGAGGGCTCTGTTGCTACAGAGTAATGCCTTTTGGTTTAAAGAACGCTGGAGCCACTTATCAGCGGTTGGTGAACAAGATGTTCAGCCCACTGCTCGGCAGTACCATGAAGGTATACATCGATGACATGTTGGTTAAGAGTCTGCAGAAAGGTAGTCACCTCCAGCACTTAGCCCAGACCTTCGATATCCTCAGACAGCACAGGATGAAGCTCAACCCCTCGAAATGTACCTTCAGGGTTACGAAGGGAAAATTCCTGGGATACATTGTCTCTCAGAGGGGTATCGAAGCAGACCCCACTCAGATCCAAGCTCTGATTGGACTGAAGTCACCAAGAACCAGGAAGGAGATTCAGGCTTTGAATGGCAGAATCGCGGCACTAAGCAGATTCATCTCAAAATCCACTAATCGCTGCCTACCTTTCTTCAAAGCTCTGAAGGGCAATAAGGCTTTGCAGTGGATGGAAGAATGCGAGAAAGCTTTTCAAGAGCTAAAGGAGTATCTAGCCTCTCCAGAGCTTCTGTCAAAACCAGTACAGGGTGAAAAGCTACTCTTGTACCTTGTAGTTTCTGAAAACGCGGTAAGCTCCGCATTAGTCAGACAGGACAGAGGAGTACAGAGGCCCATATTCTACGTCAGTAGGGCACTACTTGATTCGGAAAAAAGATATCCAGAGGTGGAGAAGCTAGCCTATGCCTTGGTCATATCAGCTCGAAAACTCCGACCTTATTTCCAAGCCCATCCAATTGAGATCCCAACTGCCTATCCTCTGAAGTCAATACTGAGGAAACCTGAGGTATCGGGAAGATTAGTGAAGTGGTCTGTGGAGCTAGGGGAATTCGATATATAATATGTACCCCGAAATTCCATCAAAGGGCAGGCCTTGGCTGATTTTGTTGCCGAGTTCACCCCGGCACTCCAAGACAAGGCACAACTCATTGAAACCTCGGGGACCTGGCTGCTCTACATCGATGGATCATCAACTGATCATGGTTCGGGAGTAGGCCTGGTACTACAGTCCCCTGATGGGCTCATGTCAGAAAAAGCAGTCAGTCTGGGATTCAAAGCTTCCAACAATGAAGCAGAACATGAAACTCTAATCTTAGGCATGAAGCTTGCCTTGGAATGTGAGGCTCAGAACCTCAGAGTCTTCTCAGACTCCCAACTGGTGGTAAGCCAAGTCCTGGGAGAATTTGCCATTAAAGATGATAGGATGCTCCAGTACTCCGAACTGGTAAATCACTTGAAGCATTCCTTCCAGGCATTCACTATCCAGAAAATTGAAAAAAGTCAGAATTGCAGAACAGATGCTTTGGCTAACATGGCGTCCCGCCTAAAATCTGAAGCAAACTCCACAGTAAAAATCTCCTATCAGCCAGGGTCTAGCATAGAGGAAGCCCAAGTTGCTCAAATTGCTGAACAACCCCAGAACTGGATGACTCCAATCCTCCAATACCTACAATCTGGGCTCCTCGCAGAAGACAAAAACAAAGCCAGGACAATCCGAATCAAAGCGGCTCGGTACCTGATCCTGAACAACAAGTTTTACAGAAGGTCGTATTCTCAACCTCTGTTAAAATGCTTAACTCCAGAGGAATCACAATATGTCTTGGCTGAAATACACGAGGGAATTTGCAGAAATCATAATGGGGGCAGAACTATAGCTCACCGAGCTCTATCTCATGGCTATTACTGGCCTAGCATGCTAAGGCAGGCTAAGGAGTATGTCCAGAAGTGTGACAAATGCCAAAGGTTTGCCCCATATCAACACCAACCTCATCATGAGCTCATCCATATTCCAAGTCCGTGGCCCTTTGCTCAGTGGGGGATGGACATCGTAGGTCCATTACCAAAGGCATCACCGAACAGGAAGTACCTCTTGGTAGCCATTGACTACTTCTCTAAATGGGCCGAAGTTGAAGCTCTAACACATATCACAGAAAAGGAAGTTGAGAGCTTCACCTAGAAAAATATTGTTTGCAGGTTCGGCATACCACGTGTGATTATCTCTGACAATGGGACACAGTTCACGGGTAAAGGCTTCAAGAAATTCTGTGAAAATCTCAACATAAGGCAACACTTTGCCTCTCCAGGCCATCCACAAGTAAATGGGCAAGCAGAGGTCACCAACCGAACGATCCTCGACGGGTTAAAGAAAAGGTTGGAAAAGGCCAAAGGGAAGTGGGCAGAAGAACTCCCTAGAGTTCTTTGGTCCTACAGAACAACCAGAAGAACGCCCACCTTTGAAACTCCCTTCTCACTAGCCTATGGTACAGAAGCAGTAATTCCAGTTGAGATCGGTATGCCAACCCTGAGGACTGAAACCTTTGAGCAAGACTCCAATGATCAGCAGCTGATGGAAAACTTGGATTTGCTTGAAGAAAGAAGGGATCAAGCAAGCATCAGGATGGAAGCTTATCAATGGAGAATGGTCGACAAATCCAAGGTAGGGCTCAAGACGGTCAGCTTTCAAGTCGGAGACCTTGTCTTAAGAAGAGTCTTTCAAAACATCAAGGATCCCACTATGGAAAAATTGTCACCAAATTGGGAAGGCCCCTACAAAGTAACAAAGGTTGTTCGGCCTATCACCTACTGGCTAGAAGACATGACTGGAAAGCCTGTTCCTAGGCCATGGAACGTGGAACACTTACGGAAGTATTATCAATAGAAATGTTTCTTTCTTTTACTTCCATGGAATGTTCATCTATAAATGCACAGGCCTCTAGAGCCTGGTCCATAATGTACAAGTCTTTGCACTTGGTCCATCTATAAATGCACAGGCCTCCAGAGCTTGGTCCATAATGTACAAGTCTCAGTACTTGGTCCATCAATAATGCATAGGACTCCAGAGCCTGGTCCATAATGTACAAGTCTTTGCACTTGGTCCATCTATAATGCACAGGCCTCCAGAGCCTGGTCCATAATGTACAAGTCTTTGCACTTGGTCCATCTATAAATGCACAGGCCTCCAGAGCCTGGTCCATAATGTACAAGTCTTTGCACTTGGTCCATCTATAAATGCACAGGCCTCTAGAGCCTGGTCCATAATGTACAAGTCTTTGCACTTGGTCCATCAATAATGCACAGGCCTCTAGAGCCTGGTCCATAATGTACAAGTCTTTGCACTTGGTCCATCTATAAATGCACACGCCTTCAGAGCCTGGTCCATAATGTACAAGTCTTTGCACTTGGTCCATCTATAAATGCACAGGCCTTCAGAGCCTGGTCCATAATGTACAAGTCTTTGCACTTAGTCCATCTATAAATGCACAGGCCTCTAGAGCCTGGTCCATAATGTACAAATCTTTGCACTTGGTTCATCTATAAATGCACAGGCCTCCAGAGCCTGGTCCATAATGTACAAATCTTTGCACTTGGTCCATCTATAAATGCACAGGCCTCTAGAGCCTGGTCCATAATGTACAAGTCTTTGCACTTGGTCCATCTATAAATGCACAGGCCTCTAGAGCCTGGTCCATAATGTACAAGTCTTTGCACTTGGTCCATCTTCTAATGCACAGGCCTTCAGAGCCTGGTCCATAATGTACAAGTCTTTGCACTTAGTCCATCTATAAATGCACAGGCCTCTAGAGCCTGGTCCATAATGTACAAATCTTTGCACTTGGTCCATCTATAAATGCACAGGCCTCTAGAGCCTGGTCCATAATGTACAAATCTTTGCACTTGGTCCATCTATAGATGCACAGGCCTCTAGAGCCTGGTCCATAATGTACAAATCTTTGCACTTGGTCCATCTATAAATGCACAGGCCTCTAGAGCCTGGTCCATAATGTACAAGTCTTTGCACTTGGTCCATCTATAAATGCACAGGCCTCTAGAGCCTGGTCCATAATGTACAAGTCTTTGCACTTGGTCCATCTTCTAATGCACAGGCCTCTAGAGCCTGGTCCATAATGTACAGGTCTTAAGTACTTGGTCCATCTTCTAGTGCACAGGCCTCCAGAACCTGGTCCACCCTAATACACAGGTCTTCTGAGCTTGGTCCATCTTCAATAAGCAGACTCTGTGATCTAGTCCATCCAAAGACAGAAGTTCTAAGCATTTTCGACCAAAATTCACGCAAGTCTCCCAGGTCTGAACTCCTCAGAGCTGACACTTAGCTTATTTGGCTCATCTACCAACAAGCAACAAACAGTGCAAGTGCTAAACAGATTTAAAGAATATTGTTTCAAGACTTCAAGTTTTGTACAAAGTTTTTTTGATATATTTTTGAGACATACAAAAGAGTTATTTATTAGAAGTGCACAAAAGGGTGATCTAACTCAGAAAAGCACATTCAAACGGAAAAGAACATCAGAATTGAGGAAAAAGAGATCAATTTTATTGATGATTCATAAAAGTTTACATCAGTACAAAAAGGCTGGAAATAAAACAGAAACTACAATAAAGACATCATTACATAGGCTATTACAGAAGCTACTACATCATTACGATCTGCAACATCATGGCTTTCTACCTCGGATGATAAAGGGGCACAGGATCCAAACTTCCATTACCGCTGCCGCCGGCTCCATTTGAAAGGAAGGAATCCTGAACCCCAATCTGCAGCAAGGAGCACCCAGGCCATTTCATCATCACTACCATTGATCTTACGACCAACGGATGATGAGGGCTCTGGGTCTCAAGGGGCCTCCATTCATCTCCCTCAAAGCAGTTGTCACACCCAGCCGATTTGAGCAAGGGTCTCTGCCAAGGCACGAAGAAGAGGAGGGGTCCCACCTTCGTCTTCACCACCAACGCTCTAGGCATCGGTTGAATCAAGGAGAGTCCCCCACCAGTCGAAAGAATTTCGACCGGATGCCAAGATGGATAAGAGGACTTGTGCCTCCTTTAATCCTTCCTTGGAGACTGAATCAAATGAGAGGTTAACTCTCGGCCACAGTTTAATCATTCCTAACTCAGACGAAGAATCATCCATCATCTCAGGGCGAATGACAAATTTTCGGCAGCATCTAGAGTCTCTCTTACAAGGGAACAATTTGGGAACAAGAGGGTTGGGCGCAACCGTATGCCCTTGTTTCCATATATATAGACCCTTGAAGTCCAAAAGCCACCCAACTGAACCGTCGCAACGGTTAAAAAGAGATTGGCCTCGAAATCCAAAACGACAATCGAATAAATAAACGTGTGCATTAAATGTGCCTCTTCGATATACCAAGAGACAGGGTACAGAGCTCTTTGAACAAAAAACTACAGTTCGGCACTGAAGCTCCTGAATTAGCAAAGAAGAGGGAGGCAAAGTCTAAATGTACAAGCCTCATATCCGGTATACAGACCCTCCAGTTTTATGGTAGGCCATTCATACGACAAAGGCCAACAGCTCTGATATATCCTGATCCTAAAGGCTTAGAAACAGCAATGTCGGTCATCGTAATGATGGGCATAAACTGCCCAGTTATTTTCACAAATCTTTGACTCAGAACAGTCTACTTCAGAACTCTACAGAATTTACTCCCTCTTTGTGTGATACAAAATCAGTATTGGGTTCTATTTATTTGATTATGTTTGCTTTCTTATCTTATTATGATGAGACAGTTGAAGTTAATCTACATTCACTATTCAATTACAAGTACTAAAGCTCAGAAGGCAGCTATCAACTAAACGAACAGTTGATCCGACATGCAATGGGCTCAGAACAGCCATACTCACAGCAAATTTCACAGAAGGGAACAACACAAGAAGAATTTGAAGAAAAAGTCAATTTTACTGATCAAAAGGGCATTTCATTACATCAAAAGGACTGGCAAAAAATAAAAAAGCTGATAAAGCCTCAAGCCTTGTCCGAAGGGCCTAGGTCCTTCTCCAAATGAAGGGCGGTAGCCCCAGCCGTCTTGTACGGATCAGGACCAGACGAGGCAGGTTCAGGAGGAACGATTTACGACACGTCAAAATCTGGGAACTTAGCCAGGAATCTAGTTCGGAAGCTTTCAAAACCAAACCGGATCAGGTCATCACCCATCTGTTCAACTTTCTCTCTCAATTCCGTCTCAGTCTCAGTCTTGGCATGATCAACTGCCTCTTGAACCTTCTGATCAAAGGTATTTCGGAGCTCGACCAATTCCGCCTGAAGTCCTGCAACTTGCCGAGTATAGATGTCCCTCTCAGACTCTGCCACGGCAAGATTGGTGCTAGCTTCCTTCAGACCTTACTCGGCAGTCTGAACCTTGGATTGAGCTATCCCAAGCTCCAACCTCATTTCGTCCATTTCAGCCTTCAGCTCATCAGCCTCCTCGAGGCTCATGGGAGTCACCATCAGAGCAGCTAAACTGTGCATGCTTTGTACGACGTAAGACAGACAAGTTAGATTGAACGAACAAACAAACAGAAAGGACAAGAAAAGCTTCAGAGGTTACCTTCATCTGGAGATTCATCATCTCATTCATCAACTTTGAGGGGTTGTCCCCCCTGTATCGATGAGGGCCCTAGGCCCATATTTGGTCAAAAGCCTTCTTGGCAATTTGGTAGTCCGGCTTATCAGACGGCTCGGACGGTACAGCAGGCACCTTCCCTTTTCGAGCCCTTCTGCTCCGAACGGAAGAGGCAGGAGGAACAGCCGAAACAGGAACGACAGGTTCGGCCTCCTTCCCGGCCTCGGCAGGAGCTGGCTCGGGAGAGCCAGAAACCAACTTCCTCTTTTTTACTTCCAGAGGAGGATCAGACTCAACTCGGGAGGAAGTCTCCCTCACCGCTTGGGCTTCCGCCTCCGCCCATTTCGATGTCAGCCTTTTCCTGAGCTCAGCACTACGAGCAGCCATCAAATTCTCCGGAGTAATAATAGCAGTGTGAGCTCGGTTGGGAGTCGAAAGCAGCACACGGTACTGATCTCGTAGCACGTCGGTGAACTCAGATCTCCTCCAAGCTCTTTTGACTGCACATAAATAAGAAATAGCGTATCAGATTATCAGTTCGGAAGGCATAACGAAGTTAAAACAAACCTAAGGGAATAAGCCTCACCCTTATGACCTGTGATACGAGGGAATAGCGAGACATCACCATCCTGGAAGTCTTCATGCTCCCATCCTCCTCCAACAAAGAAGTACCACTTTTTTCACGTTTTATTAGAAGTGGGAATGGAGGACAAGGGTCGGAACCCCTTCTCAAAGGACATGTAAAAAAGGCCTTCTGCCTTCTTGAGCTTCAGATTCATATTACTACGGATCAGATCCATGGACACATCTACCTCGTTTTTATGTCCCAACACTACAAACCCTAGAAGTTGCCGCCAACTATTGAGATTCAGGTCGGCAGGGCAGAGCTTATACCAACAGAAGAATTGCCTGACTAAATCCGGCAATGGGAGTCTCAAACCCATTTCAAACCAGGCAAGATAAACACATATCTCCCTGGCTTCAACATTATGGGGACGATCCATTGGGCTTGGTACTCTGCAGGTCACGTTTGGGGGAAAATTATACTTCACCCTCCACTCATTCAGAAGGTCCTGAGTAACAGCACTCTCACCCTCTTCTCTATGGGAAGACCTACCAGAGGTCTCCCCAGCCCTATCTCGGGGCTCTTCAAAGGCATCAACTATCCTAACCTCAGGACTAGGGGGAGGTTCAACAGGCCTTTCCCCAACACCTTCGGGGGCAAGGTTACCTACATTCTCTACAAGAGACAACACAGCCATCTCAGAGGGATTTCCTACCCCCTCACTTACATTTGAGGATTCAAGAGGAGCAGACATTACTCCCGGACTTAAGAAGAAAGAAGCAAGAGAAGAGAAAAGATCGGTCGAACCTGTTCTAACTCAGGAAACCGGTGTTCTTCAAGGTCGCACAAACCAACAATGGCAAACGAGATCTTCTAGCACAGTAAAAATGACGGGGAAAAGGTCATTTCAAATCTCACCCCGTATTTATAAGCACAGTATCAGAAGGGACCCACCAAGCCCAAACGCCATGACAGTTCGGAACAATGATGATTTCGAGAAACCCAACCATCGGCCCAGTACAATGATGACCTTGAAAAGACCTAATCTCCGGCTGCACAATAAATGACGCCCCAACAGTTGCCTTGGAAGGCGAACAGGCAGGACACATGACTCTCTGAAAAAGGCTTAGCCCTAGTTGCTTGTTAGCATCAAACTAGGACTTGGGGGGAGTAACTGATATACCATAAAAGAGCAGGCCAATCAGCACTTGACACGTATGATTATGAATCCAACTCATGCTCGGCTAACTCAGTTCTCGCTCAGCTAATGGCTAAGCGCTCGAGCATCCAGATCAGCATAAAAGGTCAGAAGTGGCCAAGCATATGCCTCCAAAGCACATATATATCCGGATAAGGATCTCATAGTTAATTACAAGATCCAGACCAACACTCTAGACCTCGTCACAGCCTTAGCGGATGCCGAGCAGGGAATAAGGAAGCAGTCTTCAACAAGGAAACAATCTTCAACAAGGAAACTACCATCTATGGTTATCTCTATGCAATACTGCACAAGGTAACTGCAATCTCCGATGATCAAATCCTTACATTCATGACTCCGAATTCTAATCAACTTAGGAAGGTCACGGTCTATAAATTAAACTTTAAAAGTACGCTTTATTTTCATGCTCATTTTTTGGCTTTCAATACAGTCTTTCAATTCCTTTCACTTACTTAAGCATCGGAGCGGCTACCGCCGGAGCCAATCCGGTGGTCCTCTGATCATCTTTCTAAGTGTTCTACAGGTCACGGAACCCATACTTATTGCGAGTCGAAAAGTGCAGCATCAATCATCAATATTGATTTATCCGAATTGTTAAAAAAAAAAATTAACATTTCAACGAATAACATACGTAAAATGAAAATTTTTTACCATATTATACGAAACCTCGTTCACAACCCGCCAATTAGACACAATGACATTTTTTTTTATACATTCATATGTTAAATTGATTTACCAATTGGACATGGTATATAAGCTAATTTTCCTTTCGGTATAAACGAATAGAGACGGGGAATGTTTACTGTGATGGTACAAAACCAAATAACAAGCAAACGTTCCAACAGAGACCAAACTGTCGTCAAAGAGCACACAAGATTAGTAATATGAGCTAAGATAGTATATAGGAGGTGATTTTTACGCTCCACCAATCGGACCCTCCCAACTTTTGTTCTCTCACCAAAACTTCTTGGAGCTTTGGCCTCCGATCGTTTCCTGCTGAACTCTCCTTCAAATCAACCCCACGATTCTCTCTCGCTTTGCACTATGCAACAATTCTAGGGTTTCCAAAACCCGACATTGAGAGAGAAAGAGACATGTCTCGCCAGGCGGCGACAACCGCTTTCCACAAATCGAAGACTCTCGACAATAAATACGTAAGAATAATCACTGTACCCCAAGGTTTTTGATCTTTTTATTTTTTAATGGAATTTTCATTTTTTCTCTATACCCTTCGAAAACTAATGGGAAATGAAAAAGACAATGAAATTCTGTGTTCTGCGTGGTATGTGTTTTCAACATTTTTTCTGGGCGACAAAACGGGGCATTAGGGTTTTGCTCTCGCTCCGAGGTTTTGCGCTCTGGAATTTTGAACGCGCCTCTGTTGAGTGGAATGACATTCTATTTTGTTTGTTAAGTCTGTTCTGATCCATCTCTCGGTTCTTTTGATGCTATGTTTGCTTGCTGAGAAAATGTGAGAAAATAGAATAAAATTCAACTTTGAAGCTTTTGACTTCCAGTTATGCGGGATCCTTTAAGGCAAAATTTTCAACTCACCCGAGCGTAATGCAACAGTCTGACATGGTTGCCAAGGGAATTTGGGAAAAGAACTAAAATCAGTCTGGAAACAGCATACACCTCTTCAATTTCTAATAAAATTAATTGTGAATATATATATATATATTTATATTTTGATAGGTAAGTGGCCAATGGGGTGGGAGTTGAACCCAGGACCTTGGGAATATTACCCAAGCATCTTCCCCACTCATACAATCCCAAGGGTTATATATATATATATATATATATTGATATTTATATGTATATTTGTGTGCATATGCGTAATAAAATTGTTTAAACTATTGTTTATTTTTTAAGATCCATCAGGTTGACTAAAAAAATGTCACAATTGAAGTTATTTTGTTTTACTTTTTCATTATGTGCAACTCTATGAAGCAATTTTTTTTTAGCTTATCTGGGATTAATTCAGTGATATGGCATGGCGTAGGTGAGTTCCCCCCCTCCAAAAAAAAGCCTGGACCTCAAAATAATGTAAAATAGAGGATTCAAATTTAATTTCTTTTACTTTCTTCAGTTTACTCGGCAAACCTATGGAGGATTAGGTTTAATTCTTAATCTATTACCACATACCAATTATGGCTTCGTGTTGTTGGTTTAGAATTATTGGGTTTTGATTGGGGGCATTTTGTTGGTGTATATATATATATATTTTGTTAAAGATGCTAGGAGATGAGATTGGAAAAGGAGCATATGGTCGAGTTTACAAAGGTTTGGATTTGGAGAATGGAGACTTTGTTGCAATTAAACAAGTTTCTCTGGAGAATATTGCCCAGGAGGATCTCAACATTATCATGGTATGATTCCTATCTCTCTTTTATCTGACCTTGACCCCCCTCTTAAAAGCTAGTTGTTGAAATGCAGTAGGTTGACAACTCACCCCACAGGGGCAACACATAATTAATTAACCGTTAAGTGTTTACCATGTGCCAAAAATTGTGATATATTATTTAATTTATTGTTCTTGCTTTAGTTGAAGCGTGAAACATGGTTCATTCACAAAACATAGATTTGTAATAGTTAAATCTAATTGATCTTGAAGTTTCTATGATTTTATGGTGCCCACATTGCGTTTCATTTATATTTTGAAGTGGGAGGTTTGTTCTGCTGCAAGAAGTAAAAATTTATCTTTGTACCCAGTACTATGCCATCTGTGTAATATGCAGAGATACCCTTTCAAGGAGTCCTATTTGAGGAATTGTGACTGTCATATAGTTATTAACCATTTAAGGTGTTGAAAGTATGGACTTTTGACCTCATCAGCCACACACAGTTGTCCTGGCTAGATTGTAATTTGTTAACCTTTTGGAGTGGGAATGTTGGTCCCATCCTACCTCACGAGGCTTAAAAGAGACTAAGAGAGGAATTTAATCAGTACTTGATCCAAGAAACTACCAAAAGATTTTAACATATTTTTTTAAATCACTTTATTCATGCGTTGAACCCATAAATTATTTAGGATGCATCATTTTTCCTTCATATTTTTGTTTTATTCTCCTCAAGAAAGCCTCCTTTCTTTTGGGGGAAAAAAGAGGGTGAATCCAGTAATTTTTTTATCTTTCTTAGTTGACATATCCATGAAAATATTATTGTCAGCGATTCACGAAAGATGTGGTTATTGTGGGATCAATTTACTTATCCAAAAATGGAAAAAATTGTGATTCATTTGGGATCAATATGCAATATTTAGTAGAAGTTCCATAAAAATTATACTCAACATATTAATTATTTGCTTCAGAGATGTACCATCTTCTAATAAATCTTGGTTTTCTAGTTCTTCTTCTTTAATTATTTTTTCGTTCATTTCTTCTTTTAAAGTTTGACTAACGTGTTGCTTTCCTTTTGGTTTACTTTGTTATTGGTGGGATTCTCAGCAAGAGATTGATTTGCTTAAGGTAATGTTTTCTCTTACATATCCTCTTAAAATATTGCTTCTTATTTTCAAAATACAATTTATCTTTATGGCAGACCAGTATGTATGTTCCACTGGTCTTTGCATTTGTGCTGCATATCAAGGGTTATAGGTTGAAACCTCCAATGGGTACCACTTTGAGATATGCTGACATTCGTAATAAAATGTCCTTTTCAGAGGTGGCTGCAGAACCCCCTCTCCCCATTTGCTTAATTTACCCCCCCAGAAAAAAGACAGAATCATAATGATTAATCTTAAACTCCAATATATGAATGCTAATTGGCTTTTTGATTAATTGAAATATTGGGAAATGAAATATTGGTATGTTGGGCTGTTGAGTTGTTGTTGGATGGTCATTTGGGTTCACTTGTTAATTTACTTAACTGAACTCAACAAAGCCTTATCCCAACTATTTGATGTCGACTACATGAATTCTATTTTATTATTGTGCTCTATTTAAGGCCATTATTTCAGTTAAACCACATGCTATCATATTTACATACATATATACATATATATATATATATCTTAATTATATCAATCCAAGTTAATTTTGGTTTTGCCTTCCCTTAGCATGACCCTCAACGCGATTCTTACTAGTGCAGCTATTGATATTCGTTGTACATGGTCAAATAATCTTAATCGATTTTTACGTATTTTATCTCCTATAAGTGCTACTTTCACTATTTCACGAGTGTATTCATTTTTAATTTTATATTTTCTTGTTACACCACCGTTATTTATTTATTTATTTCTCATTTTGGTCGCTCATTTTATGCACGTTTTATTTCTTAACTTTTTAGCATTACGTTCTTTACAACATTGCTGTTTTATAGAATTTGCTTTTCAATTTTAGAGGTAAACGTCAATCTCACAATATGAGGCATGACAATGCAGATTCCCATTACCGTACACGCGATTTGAGGCATTATTTTTTTCTTGCAGAATTTGAACCATAAGAACATTGTGAAATATCTTGGATCCTTAAAAACGAAGACTCATCTTCACATAATTCTTGAGTAAGTATTCTTAAAATTTCCCTCTCTTTAATGTATTTACTCGAGAATAATGTTTAAAATTTTTTGGTAATTTATTTATTTATTTTTTACTAAGGTATGTAGAGAATGGCTCACTTGCAAACATTATTAAGCCTAATAAATTTGGGCCATTTCCAGAATCTTTGGTGGCTGTTTACATTGCTCAGGTTTGATAATGACCTCACAGTGTGTTGCCTTCTTTCACGGTTTAGTTTTTGATGACTTTATACCTGTGTGCAGGTATTGGAAGGCTTGGTTTATCTACATGAACAGGGTGTAATTCATCGGGATATTAAGGGTGCTAATATATTGACAACCAAGGAGGTATTTTACCTATAGTTCATCTCTAGAGCATTTGTTTGCTATTTTAGCTTCAGTTTTTCTAGTACATTTTTGATTTCTCTCTTTCATGTGCCTTTTTTGGAGCGGTTCTGTGTGATATTCTTTTGTGTAAAAAATCGGTTTTATAATCTCTGTAATTGCAAGAACTTGTACAAATGGTTTGAGCATTAACTTCTTTTGATTTTAATATTTTTTTATATATTCCGTGGGAGGTGCTGTGGGTCACTAGTTCTTTGGACAAATAACCCGAGTATATTTAGCATGCCTTCCCTTGTTTAGGTTGCCATGCGCCTCAAAACTGTTGTGGGCTTGAGATCAGCGTGGACAAGTGGTTGCAGTGGGTGGATGGTAGATACATTGATGGAGGCAGGAGGATGGCCTTGCCCATGTCGGGGTGATTATGATTTATTATATATATATATATTTATATGTATGTGTGTGTATGTGTATTATACAATTTATACTATTTAATCTCTTGAAGGTAGAGATAACTGTCCTTTATGACTTTATCGACTTAGTAGCTTTCGGCATCCTTCATGATGGTGTTCAGCTGCAGTCGATCCCCTCCCCTGTCCCTTACCCAGTCTTTGACCATTCAAGATTTGAAGCTCTCGTGGTCTTGTTGGGGCTTAGAAAATGTGATGTGGTTGGTTCCGACTAAATGTCACTGGTCTTGATATGGTGTCCTTGGTACAATTTTGTTTGGTGATGCTCCTGACCTGAGTATTGGCTAAAACAAAATGAGACATTAATTTGCTTCAAAATCCTTGGAAAGAGGTGCTGAAAGGTCCCTGCACTTTCTTCTTAGTAATCATTCACTAGGTTATATTGCACTACTAATTATTAACAGAATGTTCACCTTTCATGCTCAAATCCACGAATCCTGTTATAGAGAACTGGGTCAGAGGTTGTTGAAAAAGACTGGAATAAAAAGTGGTTGAGAGGGAGTAATGGTTGAAGGATGTCTCATCCTTTTGTTGCATTCCTCATCTCTTTCATGCTAATTATTATTTGTGTTTCTTTTATCTTCATTTATTTATTTGAAGTTCTTAGAGTTCGGTTAGATTCTGCTCATGTATTAGTGCTGATCTAAAGAAGTGCTTGAATTTGTCCTGAGTGTTCAATGCAAATGGATTGAATAAATTTCCTGTTTTGGTTTGTTATTTCCTTAGATTATTCTGTTGGCTTTAATTTTCTAATCACGTAAAGCTTAGAAGATGATGAATTAAATTAAAATTATATGCATGTTTGTTATCTTTGTCATGTTAAATTTGATAGACTCCCATATTGAGGTGGTTATGGGCCTATGTCACATAATACCTAGTTAATCCTAAAACAATAAGAACTTAATGCCAACTCTTGATATCTTTATCTTGGAGATGAAAAATTGTTTCCAATATTTTTTTTCCCTCTCTTTCCAATTCCATCAAGCAAATTATTAAATTGTCTGTACATCTTTCTAACAATAGCTACCCCCTCGCGAAAAAAAGGCTACCAAGTCTTTATATAGATCATTATATTATCTTTCTGATAGAGAGCACAGGGTGATCCTTTTTGTTTTGGTGGTAAGCTGTTCCATCAGTTCTATAATTTGCCTAATAAAAAATTTCACCATGTCGAATCTCCTTGGCATGAAGACTTTTAATGCTCTGGTTTTATGTATCTCACATTCACTTTGTTCACGGCTCGATGCCATAGTGATCGATGGAACTGCGAATATCTATTCACTCTCGAGTTCACAAGCAATATATATGTTTTTTTATTCCATTAATTTGGCTCTATCTTAGTTATCTTTACAAGCAAACACATACCCAAGTACATTTTGAAGCATTTGTTTACGAAAATATTGGGTGGTTTAGGCAATTAAGTGTAATGTAACTGGAGGGCATAACAACACCTGAAGCACTCTCGTGTAAAGTTGTAATACATTCAATTCATAGATATTGCATCTTTCTGTCTATTATTTGTTCAGGATTATGTGTAAACTGATATATTCCACATAATTGTGGAGTGCCAAGTGTTTGTTCTTGTGCTTACTTTTCAATCTTATTTGATTTTCATGTTTTCTTGTGGATTTTGCTTTAGTAGATTATTTAGAATTGTGTAATATCCCCCCCACGGAGTTGGCTTTTACAGAGTACTTGCTTGAACTAATTTATGCTTTCAGGGTCTCGTGAAACTTGCAGATTTTGGTGTTGCAACAAAACTAACTGAAGCAGATGTTAATACACATTCAGTTGTTGGAACGCCGTATTGGATGGCCCCTGAGGTACTTTTTCTTATATCCCTTTGTCAATATTTCAGCCAGATTTTGTTTTTTATTATTTTTTTATGAGTAGATTTTGCTCTTATTGATGAGAGTATCCTTGTTTATTGCCTTCATTGTTATAATTATTAACAATTGATATCTGTGTGTGTGGGGTGGGGTTTTTCTTGTCTGCTGGGGACAATAAAGGAACCTTCTGAAGTCATGTAGTTGTGTTTCTGTAGTTCATTGCCAACCAATATGAGCAGTGTTGATCTGTTTGTTATTAAATTTTGGCATTTTCTCCGTTATCTATTGTTCGTTGTGGTTGATGTTATAATTCTTATACCTATAGAATATGGATTGAAGTGACCACCTAGTGTTAGCTTTAATGGTATCAACTCTGCCTTCCAAAGAAGAGGTTGAGGGTTCAAGTCCCAATTGGGGACACAATCTGAATTTACCAGATGCTATTTCTTTGAGTAGTTCTGGTTCCATATTGTGTAAATATGATTTCAACAAGAAGATTTGATTTTCTTTCTTTCTATACGAAGATGATTGATTTTTATCTGTCCAGATTTCATATAAATACCTATGCTAATTTTCTGGAATCATCTGACTTACCGCCTAATTATATACTTGTTGAGTTGAATTATGTAAATATTTATAAAAGGATCTGATTCGACTTACCAGGTATTTTAGCAACTGCTTTGAACCTTGTTCTTCTTCTCGGCAATGTTAACAGCCTAACATTGGGTTGTTATACTGAAAGAGTGTAGAATGCCTAATCTAAATTCTAAAGCATGGTTAGCACATTTCTCATGTATGACTGGACACGGTGAGCCTACTTTTGTAGGTGGAATAGTTGAAACTACATTATCCTTTTTTTGAAACTTGATTGGCGTAACACCATTCCTATTAGTGATGTTAGTGTGGTTCTTGAAAATTGTGTGAAAATTTTAGTGAATAATGGCATAAAATGTTGTATGACCTTGTCTGGTAATTCTCTTACGGATCTCATTCAGAGGGAGGACTGTTTAGGTGGTCTAGTGGGCAGGAGTGCCCATATATGTCGAGGATTTTGCAGGTTTTTGATATCTACGTATTGGGAAGAGAACTTTGTGGGCATAGCTTACATAGTGCTTTTGTGGCCATTCTTTAACATCTTCCTTTTTTTTTTTTTGTAGGCCTTCAACCAAGTTCTTAGTTATGCTTGATTGTGGGGGGTCTTTGGAGTGAGAGGAGCCCATTTAGTTTCGAGAACATGTGGCTTCATATGAGGGCTATAGAAAATATCTGGAGTTGTTCGAAGGGTTACAGGCTTTACGTCCCCGAGCTTTATGTTGGCTAGAAAGTTGAGATCACTAAAAGACTTGAGTAAGTGGAATAAGGATGACCTTTTTTTTTGATAAATAAGCTTTGCATTAAAGCGCTCAAGAAACCCATTTACAAAAAGAGACCCACAAAAAAACTAGAGTCTAATGCTATCCAAGAATTCTACAGATGTATTAACAAGTGAAGGGTATACTTCCACAACCCAAAAATATAACATTTTCAAAAAACTATCCCTGAATTTACATATAGATATCAGTATTCTCTTCGAAAATCTACTCGATTTCTTCCTTCAATATGTTCCAAAACAAACAAATGGGTGTCCTTCTCCACATTACCCCTATTCTTACCCTATCCCCCTATCCATCAACGAAGACGGCATGATCCAACAATATCCAAATAGAGAGAATAACAAGTTCCTCATTTCTTTCACATGTGAATAGTGAAGAAAGAAATGGTTAATTGATTCCCCTTCCTGACGAACACATGGGACGCTGACCGGCTAGGCTAAACCCCCTCTTTTGTAAGTTGTCCATTGTGAGAACCACTTCCCATGTAATGTCCAACCAAACAAGCAAGCTTTCACTGGTACCTTTGAACAACACACCAGTTTCTGTGAAACTTTCTTGTCACCCCTTAAGAGCCAACTCCTTATAGTAGGATTTTACAGAATAGTTCCAGCTTCTATCCTTCTTCCACCTCACCTCATCCGGGCCATCTCCTCTAGGAGTATGTTGTTGAAGCATTCACAGTAGACCGATAATCTCTTCCACCACACCACAACATCACCACACCACACCACGGGGACTGGTGGAGGATGAGAGGTTGAGGAAAATGGAGCTAAAGCAGGACTTGACAAGATAGTAAAGTGGGAGGAGAAGGAGGAGGCTAGATCACCAAATTAGTAAACACAAAAGCAGGTTGGCGAATGCTCACAAGAGGCACAACGATATTGAGAGGCTCATAATGGATGGGGAGGAGTTGAAACTGAAAGAGGAGGTGGGAACAAGTATTGTTCAATTTTACAAAAGCTGTATTCAGAATCGTGCAACAATTGGCCTTGAGATTTTTGGTAGTATGGTGCCTGTGTGTTGAAATGCTTTTGTTGGGGTGGGGTGGGTATTGATTGCGAATGAATATCCAGACTCGAGGTTGAGGGGTATGTGATGCATGTTCTGTGCTAGCTAGATATTAAGAAAGCTTCGGATCTCCCATGAATAGATCTTTCGAATCCCCTTGAGTTATTTGTATGCTGCTTCTTCGTCAATTGTGCCCCATTTGGTTCAAGAATTCTTGATAGGTTGGCAAGGGGAGTTGTGTGGGGCGGCACAAGAGGAGGGTGTGGAATCTAGCTCCTTTTATGTCTTTTGTTGTGCTTGTGGAGGGAGAGGAATAAAAGATTGTTTGAGCGGAGGAAACTTTTCCTTTTAGATTTAAAAATTGTTATACACTTGGGTTTTGGAAGTATACCCATAGTTGTTAGTATCTTACGATATATTTCAATATGGACGTAAAATGATACGTGTCTTTATGCATTGTATCTTACGATACAAAATATATATCTTACGATACGTTTCGATACGCACGTTACACAAGATATGGAAAATCAATCTAAATGGTATCCTTTTGACCTCTTTTTTGTTGTTTTGTTATATAAATAGGAAACATTTGTTGTTTGTTTGATTTTATATTACCTCTTTGTAATGCTTAGATATCTTTCCTCAAACAAGAAAGAAGCAAAATAAGTATTTTGAGAAGATGTGAATGAAGAGTGAGCACATACAAGAAATTAAAGAAGAAAAAGAAAGTGAAAAATTGTTGGTATACGATAATGGTGACATTAATATTAATATGAAAATGGGATGAATTGTGAAAATGGGATGAATTATAAAAATGAATAATTTTGGATTTTGTCTTGATGAACTATATTGGATGGATTATTTAATTTTAGTTTGAAATTCGTAGAATTTATAAATCTTAATTCTTGTATTACATGTAATTTAAGTTATTTCTTACAAGTGAGTTAAAATATAATTGTTATTATTTTATACATTGTATATATATAACACTATATATAACATGATATAATATATTTGAAAAACGAGGTAACTATGCTTGGTACCACTTTGACTTTTAATTGTTGGATAAATTATAATAATTTATATATTTAATTTGTATAACAAGTAAATTGAAATATTATTTATATCATTTTAAACATTATATATATATATATTCATGTATGTATATTATATATATTTATAAATGATATAAATGATATATATTTATAAATTTTGATTCTTGTATTACATGAAATTTAAGTTAATTTTTATAAGTGAGTTAAAATATAATTGTTATTATTTTATACACTGTACATATTTATATATATATATAACACTATATACCACTTTGATTTTTAATTGTTGGATAAATTATAATAATTTATTTATCTAATTTGTATAACAAGTAAATTGAAATATTATTTATATCATTTTAAACATTATATATATATATATATTCATGTATGTATATTATATATATTTATCAATGTATTTTTCAAAAAATTACACGTATCTACGATACACGATACAATATGATACACATTTGAAAAAAAAAAACGATACGGCTTTCGATACACGTTTTGACAATTATGAGTATACCCTTTTTGTGAAGATTCTTTTGTTGACTTTTTGGAAGGTTTGAGATTGTAATCTTGTTCTCTTTCCTTCTTTTGGATATGGGTTCGCCCCCTTGGCGGTTTTTTTTTTCTTTGTAGAATATCATTTACTCATAAAAAAAAAGTTGCATTGAAAATGGCATTCTTTGCTTGGTTGGCCTCTTTGGAGATAATTTTGACGATTGATAATTTGATTAAGGGGAGAAAAATTCTTCCTAATTAGTGTTGTGTCTGTAAACATGCAGCAGAGTTTGTTAATTACTTGTTACTACGTTATGCAATGGCGAGAGTGTTCTGAATTATTTCCTTTTCCCTTTTTGGGGTTCCTTGGGTGATGCCGGAGACAATTGCCGAATTGTTACAAGTTTCGCAAGGTGTTTGGGTGGAAGCTTGCAGGATCTTTGGAGGGCAATTCCTTTTTCGTCTTTTTTGGTATGTTTAGAAGATGAATGGGAGGTCATTTGAGGGAAAAGAAATGTTGGTGTAAAGGCAAAAACATTCTTTTTGAGTAAATTGTTTCTGTGGATTTCTGGAAGATTGGATTGTTCAGTTTGTTCGGACATTTTTTTTTGCATAGGCTTTGTTTAGTTTTTCCTAGGTCTCCTGGCTTGTATTCCTTGCATGTGTATAGTGTACGTGGCTCATGCTCCCTTAATGTCTTTAGTGAATTATTTTATCTATGAAAAAGCCCTTGTTTGGTAATTGTAGTGTGAAAAGGATTTGGTTAGTTTATGGTTCATAAGAAAATTTCAAAAATATGAAAAATGGGAAGTTCTTAAAACAAATTTGAGTGTGTGAGCCACTTCTCTTTTGCTATCTATTTCCCTTCCATCATTCGTTATCACAAGCTATTCCTTTATACTTCATACCTCCACGACCAATTTTTCCAAAGAGTCTTGGTTAAACAACCTCCGATTTCGTACCCCCAACCCTCACTTTCTACAGCATGAAGCACACAATATTCCAGTCTACTAGATAATATTTAAACTCCTCATTTCTACCTCTTATAGGAAATTCCTCTGAAACTTCATTAACCTCTGCAACATGGGCTGGGATAGAGAACACAGATGAAATATGTTGGCAAGTCGGATATGTTCTTGATTGCAGTAAGTTTTCCTTCTTGGGTAGATATTTCCTCTTCCAATCTGCCAATATCCTCTCAAACCACTCTATTACAGCATCTCGTAAACTGTGGTTTAGAAAGAGGAGTCCAACGAGATCCCTACATACAAGCTGGAAGGGCCTCGACCCTACACCCAGAATTTGTGTTGAACTATCTATCCCTTCCACCACCTCCACTGCCAGAAACTCACTCTTGCGTAATTAATCTTCAAATTAAAAATTGCAGGAAAGCAAAGTTGAATGTACCTCAAATGCTTTAAGCGACTTTTGGAATGACTTTTGATATTGAGGAATTTCCCTTTCTGGGAGTCCACGAGTACATATTTTTTTTTTAAACATTCTTGTAGTTTTGGTACCAATTTGATTCCCTGTTTATTTTAGGATTGTGATGGTTTCCATTTAAATTTTCTTACATATTAGTAGACCTGTTTTGGGTTTGCAATCAAGTATCCATCTGTTTAATGTTGATGTTTACATCTATATAATATATTTGTGTGCTTGATTAATTCAGTCCCAATTAGGATCTTGTCTAATTTTTTTCTTATACTTAATATCATTTTGCTTCTGTCATGTTCGCTTTAGTTTGTTTGACAGACATTAGAAACCCCTTGGGTGGTTTAACGGAAATAATGGCCTTAAATAGACAAGAATGGCGAGATAGGATTCATGTAGTCGACCCCAAATAATTGGGATAAGGATTTGTTGAGTAGAGTTGAGTTGAGACATTAGAGACCCCTTAAAAGTGTATTGGGACCATGGATGTGCAGATCATGGTTTCCATTTGGGCAATCAAAAGATTTTGGCATTCTGCATGCTTTGAACGCTGTGTTGTGTAGAATGCATATTGTTTGCTAGCAAGTCATCCAATAGTTTGGCTCGAAAGGATAACACACGTGGCTTATATTTGTGACGCACTTGTGAAGGTGTGTGCGGAAGGCCTTATCATCAAAACTGATTAATGTTTCAGGTGATTGAAATGTCGGGTGTTTGTGCGGCATCTGACATATGGAGTGTTGGCTGCACTGTGATTGAGCTTCTTACTTGTGTTCCTCCGTACTATGATCTCCAGCCCATGCCAGCTCTCTTTCGGATTGTGCAGGTTTCTTCTGTGGTCCATCTCTATTGTTATTGGCATAATCTGTTTTTATTCCGAAGTATCAATGCTACCTCTGAATACTATGGAATTTTATGGGTGTTATATGCCGATTGTATTTGTTGTTTCTGTTGCATGAACTGCTTCACATTTGTTTTTGTCTTCTCAATGCATGGGTGTCATTTCGAAGTACACAGTATACCCATTTGGAATTCAGTTGGAGAAAATCTATTAGATTCTTAATTATGGTCACTGGAGTTTACTTTTTGTTCTTTCAGGATGAGCATCCTCCAATACCAGATAGCCTATCTCCTTCCATCACTGATTTTTTGCGTCAGTGCTTTAAGAAGGTGAGGTGGAAGAAATATAAACTTTATTTTAACAATCTTCTTTTCACTTTGCTAATTGTCACTTAAATTTTTGTTTTTACTCTATACAAATTCCTTGCGCATGTTTAGCAGAGATACACTTTCAACCGTTTCTCAATTTTAATTGCATATTTAGTCGTAGAATTAGCTAAATGTTTATTGCAGTAATATTTCCTACCAACAACTTAATGACCAATAAAAGAAGGTCATTACTCAGTGTTGGTGCCGCCAATGTGAAGTGCTAGGAGGGGTAAACTGTTAAGTGGAGACATACTTAACCTTTTGCACATAGGGCTACTCTTAGAGTCGAACTCGTGTTTTCAAGCTTAATAGTGCGGGCATTTTACCATTGCACCAAACAATAATCCCTAACAACTTAATGACCAATGTAAAATTAAGAGAAATGGTAAAAAAGCGTCTTAGGTTGTCAGAAAATTTACTATACGGAATTTAGAATCTGGAATTTTTTTATTTTATTTTTAAGAAATGGGACGGGTTATAACATGTGTATTTTTAAGTTTAGAGGTTTGTCAGCTGAAACAAAAAAATGATGGCATTGGTTCCTAATCTTATTATGTTTGATAGTTGTTATTAGTGCCTAAAATTCCTAGGCGACCCTCACTTAGACGACCATAATATGGGTGGGCTCTCAGGTTTATGGGCCCTCATCTTGGTGCATGGGCTACCATTTTTTTTTTTTTTTTTGGCAAGTAAAAAATCCCCAAGCTGTAGTCGAAATCTAAAATTGATGGCTTAGGTTCCCATTGTAAACACTGGAAAATAGGGCAAAACATATTCTAATGTGCAAGAGTTAATCATCCCTTTGGTTTTGATTCTCATTTGTAATGGCTACAAACAAGGAGGGAAAAAACTCTAAATTACAGTAACTATACAATCCCACAATTACAACCACCAACTAATATAATCCATCAATTACATCGTTTACAACAACTAGATTTAAGATCCGTTAACACTAGCTAACATTATCCCCCTAATTAGAATGACTATATTTATGGAATGTCAATGCTGGCTAATGTAATCCTAATTGCAAAGTTCAAGGCATAACCTTGCTTACTATTTAGGCCCCTTCCAATTGATGCAGATTCTGATCTAGCAACAATTTGGTCGTTAGATATTCATGATGTGGACGGCGTAAGGCCTTTGTGAATAAATCTGCAAGCTGGTTCGCAGAGGAGACATGAGCAAGCTGTATAGAACCTGTGAGAACATTTTGTTGAATAAAATGACAGTCAACTTCCATATGCTTGGTCCTTGCATGAAACACAAGATTATTAGCAATGTGTATAGCACTAGTGTTGTCAACATAGAGTGGAGTAGGACCAAGAATTGGAATTCCAAGTTCTAGAAGAAGTCCGAAGCTATTCGATCCAAACTGCCATCTGGATTCAACTTCAAGGAGTAAACCCATTTACTTCCAATTTCTTGTACTCCAAAAGGTCGAGGAATTAAATCCCAAGGGTGATTTGATTCAAGAGCAATCAACTCCTTTGTCATAGCATCTTGCCAGCATGGTAGATCTTTGGCATGTGAATAGGATGAAGGAATAGAATCTACAGTGGGAAGGAGAGCAGAAAATCCAAAGCGGTCAGGTGGTTTAGAAAGACAAGTAGAACGATGTGGAAGTAGGGAGAGTTCATGAGAGATATTACCTGGAGGAGGAGGTGGCACAAATGAGTGGTCGGGAGCAAAACAAGATGTAGTAGGAGGTCGCAACCTTCTACTATAAACCTGTTCTTTGGTAGGAATGGAGTTAGAAAAACTAGGAAGATAAGAAACATTTGATACATGATACGTCGATACTCCTTTTGAAGAGAACATAAAGAAATATGTTCAACAAAGACAACATTACGGGATATACGTGTTCGTCGAGCCTCAGGATCATAGCATAAAACCCCTTATGTTCCAGTTCATCACTGTAGCCAAGAAACACACACTTAGCTCTTACTGAGACAGTTTGGGTCTTTCCAAGGAAGGAAGATGAACAAAACAAAGACATCCAAATGTACGCAAGTGTGTGTAAGGAGGAGGAGAATGAAATAAAGATTCATATGGGGAAATATTCTCAAGCACTAGAGTGGGCAGTCTATTAATCAAATTCACAACAATGTGCACTATCTCACACCAAAAAATGGAAGGGACAGTTGATTCAATAAGTAGGGCCCTGGTTGTGTCCAGATATACTGCTGAGGAGTATGTGGGCAGGTTTTCTGGTGAATGATTCCTTTGTCATAGAAAAAGGAAGTTAATTCCTTAGAAATGTATTCTCCACCTGAGTCAGATCCGAGGACCGTGATTTTGCTGTTGCATTGAGTCTCCACAAGATTACTAAATGTTTTGAATATAGACAAAACTCATATTTATTACAAAGAAAATAAATCCAAGTAAGACGTGAGTGTTCGTCCATTAATGTGACGTAGTATTTATAACCCAGCCTAATGGATTGGGGTGCGATTCCCCAAACATCTGTATGGATGATGTCAAAATGACTATACTTCTAGATGAATTAACTGGGAATGGTAAGGCATGACTTTTACTTAAACAACAGGAAAGACGTTTGGACTGCAACCAAGGAGTAAACTCTTTGTTATTCAAGAACAATTCAAATAAACTTGTTTAAACAGAAAATAAAGTTCATCATTATGCAAATGACCAAGGCAACGATGCCAAATGGTCCACAAATTATTTTGAGAGCTAACAGAAGATGCAAGCAACTGCTCCAACTCCCACATCCAAGAGAAATGTTCTCCCACGTCTACTTCCTGGCCCGATCACCTTCCCCGTTTGCCGGTCCTGTATCACACAACTAGAAGATGTAAAATGAACGGTGTAACCATTATCAACCAATTGTCCCACAGATAGTAAATTAGTGGGACAATTTGGGAACAAAGATAGTAAATTAGTGGACAATTTGGGAACAAAGTAAACAGTAAGAAGTTGGTTTTAGGGAGTAGAGAGGGTGATAGAACCAGCACCAGAAATAGGCATATTTTGGCCATTTGCGACCATAGTATGTTCAGTTCCAGTATAAGGTTGAGATTCATGGAGGCTATGCTCTATAGAAGTCATATGTTCAATGCTCCTGAGTCATAACCCAGTAGGAGGGAGAAGTTGAAGTAGAAGAGGAAGTTAAGTTATACTGACCATTAATATGCATGGAGGTAAAGGCAGATGCCACAGAAGCATTAATCATTTCTTGAATCTGATTTGGTGTCAAAAGAATGGCCTGGGAGGAAGCCCCATTAGCAGTGGCAGAATCAATTTGGGCCTGATAGGGAGCTGGGTCTTGGCGCTGGTGTGAAGAACCATTAGGAGTGGCAGGATCAGCTTGGGCATGAAAGGTAGCTAAATTTTGATGATGTTGTGAAGCCTTAGTTTTCCTTGGTAGACGTCTTCTACACTCTGAGATTATATGGCCAGATTTCTTGCAGTAATTGCAGAAGTTCTTTTTGCAATACCGAGCAATATGGCCAAATTCCTTATGTTCAAAGCATTGTACAGGTTGGCTATTTGTAGAAAGGAGAGCTGTCTCGCTTGAAGCCAGTGCATGGAAGGCTTTTGAGTCTTCTATGTTGACATGCTGAGACTGAAGGTGAAGTTCCTCTCTCAATACCTCTTGGAAACATGTGTCTAAATCTAGAGAAATTTCTCTATTCATCCAAGCAGCCTGAACAGACTCAAATTCTGGGTGTAGTGTCATCAAGAATTGATTGACATGAGATTCCTCTTGTAATTTAAGGACTTGTGAATGTGCAGTAGGGTCAACAGACGCAACACCATCCACGATCATGGAATCCTTCTCATGCTAGAGAACGAGGAAGCCGTTACAGCCACCAGCTAAAATAATCCCTGAATTACAACAACTAGATTTAAGATCAGTCAACACCAACTAATATAATCCCCCTAATTTCAGCAACTATATTTATGGAAAGCCAATGCTAGCTATTGTAATCCTAATTGCAAAATTTAAGGCATAACTTTCGTTACAATTTACTCCCATTCCTGTTATGTGTGGCTGTGGGTGCCTGGGTAGTCGCCTAGCAATGGAAGTTTCCTAAAATGCCCAGGCGACCTCGCGTAGATGGCTATGAAGTGGGCAGCAACCAGGTTTATCGGCACCAACCTAGGGCGCCTGGGCAATATCTATTGATTATTACCCTAATAAATTACATATGAAACAAACATTTGTTCGTTTATATATAAGAAATATGAAGCTCAGAAATACTTGAGTAAAGCTCAAATGAACACGAAAGCATGAAAATATTTAAAATAAAAAGGGGTGAGTGAAAGGAGTTGAAAGGAATAGCGAATCTATATTTTTATTTGTATTGTATTTTATTTTGGGTTAAACTGAAAAAGTCAAAATAAGTTTGATAGTATTCTTAAATTTTAAGAATATTAATATTGAATGCTCATTTTGCGCTCATATTCCTTTTGACATATTAAAATATTATTCAGTAAAAATATCGTACAGTTTAAAAATGTAATTATGGTAAATGATTCAAAGGACGGTTAATTCCATTTTGGCATTTTGCTAATGTCAATTATCTGGGCAATCTTGCTTTTTGACCACCATATTGTGTCATTCAATATCTAGTATGCTTATCTGTGACTGTGACCTTTTTACCTAGTGTTGCCTGTGGGTTTATCATTCATTTTGATTTGTATATAGGTTAATTCTATGGCCGATTACCTTGCTAGGGGGCAGAACTCAAATATATATATATATATATATATATATATATTGATAAGTAGGAAGAGAATAAATTGTCGAATTTCTTTTGCCTTTTTTTTTCTTCCTCTTTTGTGAATGTTTGTGCCACATGGGGAGATCTTCTGCAAAATTTTTTGATTTTATATTATTTCTATAATATGACACCAATGTATGAGTCAGTGATCAAAATTTCGTTTCGTTTCCATCGAAACATTCAAAACGTTTTTGTTTCCCCTAGTGAACCGAAACGAAACACTACTGGAATACTGAAATTCACATGTTTTCATGAAACAAATTTGTTTCTGTAGAAACATACCGAAACAGTGAAAGTATTTCTTTAGTATCAACAATACTTCTAGGAAGTTGGTAAAAGATAAATATCAATTTATTTTTTAAATAAAGGAAATTGAAAGATTAAAACCCAAAATTATAAGAAGATATTTCTATTTTTCCTAAAAAATAATAGAAAATGAAAAGTAAAAGTAATGGAAATAAAATGTAGATAAATAATTTATTTTAATACTTAGTTACTAATTATAATATATTTAAATTATTATATTTTTATTTATTATATTATATGTAACTTGTGTCAAATTGTGTAATTCCGTGAATATTACACAATATATATTTATTATTTTATGATTTATAATAATTTACATATTTTATAGCAAATATATAACAAATTCATATTACATAAACAAGTTAACTCTAAATCTTTTATACTAGTTTTTAATAAGTAAAGAGTTATTTGGTATTAATGATTAATTTATTTTACGTTTTTTTTTTAATTTCACCCGTAATATCTTCTTGTGTGGATGGACATGTACCCTAAAACATTTTCAATTAATTATAATATTTATCTTCACACATTCATATATTTTACTTTATGTTTCCTAGTGTTTCTATACATTTTACTTTTTTTCATCGTTTCTACTATATTTCTGAAACATCTTCGAAACGTTTCCGAAATGTTTCAAAACGTTTCTGAAATATTTCTGTTTTCTAGGTGACCGAAACAATACTATGAAACGAAATTTTGATCATTGGTATGAGTTTTATATTGAATATTTTTTTATCAGTATAGTTTTATATTGAGAATGTTCTTTTGATTATCTAATATTGCATGTATATCCATGATGGGAACTTGATTAATATCTCTACTTAATGAATAAGCTATATTTCCTTCCATTACTCAAGTTCCCATCATTGGAATTTTAATGAAATTACACCTTATAAAAAAATTGATTAATTCTCTAATGAAAGAATAATGACAACTATAGGAATTTGATTGGTGGCTTGAAAATATTGTGGGAAAGAAAAATTCTTATGGATTGAACTAGAATCTTTCCAATGGACTAGGACCTGGTGTCGACTTTGGTTGCCAATTCACTTATAAGACCCAATCCCAAAAAGACACAGAAAATCATGTATTGGTTAAGGTAAATCCATTATTATATGTAACATAGGGAATAAATAAATCTGAACCTTATTCAACTCGCACCCCAAAGGGCCACTTAACTATCAAAAGTAAAAAGGGTAACTTTTCAATTGCTTCTTTTGATGTTAAGTAGCATGTTTCAGGATGCTAGGCAGAGGCCTGATGCAAAGACACTGCTTTCGCACCCTTGGATACAGAACTCAAGGCGTGTTTTGCAGTCCTCTCTCCGTCATAGTGGAACATTGAGGTAGATATTTTTAATCTTATAGTCTTTTTTATAAAGGTTTTCTTTTTCTTCCATTTTTTTGGAAGTTTGTGGAGTTAACACTAGGCTTATACTACCAGTACATGAATATAGCTATATGATTCATTGTCTCATTTTTAGTCTTCAGGCTCTAAGTCAACATAGTGTTGGATATCCAGGAGAGGAGTTAATCCCAAGGGGGAGAGGGGGGGGGGCTGGAATTCTGTGAAGACCAGACCAACTTCTCTTTCTCTATTGGAACATAAAGTATTTTGCTCTTTCAGGATTCTACCACAAACTTGGCCATAGGGAGAAAATTAACACCCTCCCCTTGATTTGGTGTAGCTTCCTCTTTAGATTGAGTCAAAATTATTATTTATTTATTCTTGTCTTTGTGAAAGTTATTAATTTTTCTGTAGCTATCATGTTTCACCTTATCATCATACTGCCATGGCCTAACAAACAAAATATGGGATGCACCATTCACGCTAGTCACACCACGCTTCACCAAAATACCTATTACCTATAGGAAAATTAACTAAACATCATTTAGTAATAGGTCCCTTGTTACATTTCTTGAAACGAAAAAAGTTTGTAGGGTTGAGAGTGTCTCCCACTAACAACAACTGAAAAATCAATGTAAAAAATCATTTCTTATGCCAAGTCACCTTCAGGGGTTGAATGAAATTCATTAAAAATTCATTAAACAAATTATTAAGTGGATTTTGAGTTTAAAACACATGCATCCCTACTAATGTGGGAGATGGTTGATCTGATAAGTACGATAATTCTATGGCAACCATAACATTTGTTACACTTACACCCATGTCACAATTATAGTGATTGCAATGTAAAACCTTACATGGGCGTGATTTTAAAATCTAGGATGAGTGTCACAGTCCGGACTCGTAATATATATATATATATATATATATATATATATATATGGTGGCGTTTTAACCCATAATTACAAAATGGGGAAAGGCCACAAAATTTAAAGTCTAATATCCCCCAAAAATTCTATAGAAGTTTCCAAGTACATGGGATTTACATCTCTAACCCAAAAGAAAAGTAAACACAAAAATCGTCTTTAAAGCACCAAGGAGATTTTTCAATTCTGTCAAAAGTCCTATTCCTTTCCTTCCATAAGCACCACGTAAGGCAAAGGAGAGCCATCCTCTAAACAGTCCTCGTCTCTTTCCTAACCTGGCTGTACTTCCAACTAAAAAAAAAACCCACCCTAAATAGTGGCCGGCATCACCGAACTACATCCAAATAAAGAGAAAATCAAACTCTCAAGTATTTCTTGCCATCTTACAATGGAGAAGAAGAAGATTCACCATCTCTTCCTCATTCTTGCACAAACAACAATGACAACATGATCCTTCTGTTAATAGTAAAGCAGGATTACAATGCAAGCAACATGATATAGGCATTGAGCCTATACTACTGATTAACATGGGGGGGTCAAATGGACAACGTTAAGGGTCACAACAGTTAACTGACTGACCATCCCCTATATATGCAAACTAACATTTAGTAGAACTGGCAAGAGGATTCATTAACCTTGCTTGAGGATGCATAATCCTAGAAAACTATTTACAAGAATGACACATCATTTACTGAAATGCCACTGTGCACTATGTTTGGCGTGCAGCTTGCTAATGAGTGTGTTGCAGGCATCATGGCATGCAGCCTGTGAAAAAGAGCCTTGCCTGGTAAAAACTAAGTTCTGCAAATCATGCTTTTGATGGAGATTGGTTTAACAATTGTCTTAGTTCATTTATTGAGTAAATGGCAGTCAATATATGATTGACAAATCATCTGAAAAAAAAAAAAAATCATATAATTTCTGGCACTGTTGATACTCAAAACAGCAGTGAAGTGGAATATTCTGAAGCTTGCCCATGATACTCTTTTATTCCAGGTTTTGGAAATTTTTTACCATTTCATGTAGTGTCTTTTGTAGAGTTTTTGGGTTCCCCTGTGGCTTTAATTTTGTGCCTCTTTCTATAATTATGGGTTCCCCCCCACCCAAAAAAAAAGGGCGTTTTATATCCTATATACTTGTTAAAAAAAAAGTTTTTTGCATTTCTTTCAATGGTATCCATTATTTCAGGGAACCCCTTTTGCTACTGTTAAGGAATTTTTCAATATTAAGCCTGAGTAGATTTACTATCAATTTGCTATGGATCAGGATCAGTGAAATTACATCTTTAACTCTTGGAAATATTGTGTGAATATCTAAAGAGTGCAGCTTCTTGCAGAAATATAGAGGAAGATGGTACAGTGGATGCGGAGATTTCAAATGGAGATGATCAGGGCACTGGTGAGAGCCCTACTGCGGAGAAAGTAAAAGTAATTGCCCTCGTATTTGAAACTCTGTGGATCATGTAACCTAAACATTATTTGTTTCAAGTTCTAGCCATTTACTATAACTGACCTTATAAAATTGATAATTAAGCAGCCGACACTATTGAATTCTTTGTGTTCCATTTTTAGTGACTGGCCTTTTGAATACCAGGGCTCTAGTAAAGATTTGTCATCAAAGGCTGCGGATATTGACAAGTCTAATGAGGATAATGGTTCTGGTTGTAATACCTTTGAGGGAAGAGAAGATAATCCTGAAGATGATGTTTTGTCTGATCAAGTTCCCACCTTAGCTATCCGTGAAACATCGCCAATACAATCTAGTTCTGTTAGACTATCAGCTAATAATGAAGTGGCTCCCTCTCATCCAGTAGGGCTTCATGAGCAACCACAAGTGGGTGACCCGGGTGAAGGGTTGGCTAATGGTGAGGTGGGGTCTCCTGAGTCAAAAAGGAAACACATTGTAGCTAAAAAAGTTGAAGGAAAAGGAAGTTCTGTCCATGATGAGCATAGTTCATTTGGTTTTGGACCAAGGAACCATGATCACAGTCCTCGAAAGGTAAAAGTTGT
Organism: Nyssa sinensis; assembly: GCA_008638375.1. Taxonomy (NCBI): domain Eukaryota; kingdom Viridiplantae; phylum Streptophyta; class Magnoliopsida; order Cornales; family Nyssaceae; genus Nyssa; species Nyssa sinensis. The sequence goes on from CM018042.1 coordinate 32,343,136, forward strand.
AGCAATTACTGTTGGTTTCTTCCCTTTGCTTTATGAAGGATTTGGTTATTGTTGTCAAATGCACAAATTACTTCTCTTTACCTGCAATAGGCACACATAACTATACCCATCTTAGGACTTTCTTACAAAAAGTGTTGTTATTCTATCCTTTCCGTTTTACCTAAACGTCAATGTATACTATTTGGTAGACACAGTGTTTCTGTTTTTTTGATTTAGGAATTTAAGCGTTGGTGGCTCAGAAATTTATCTGGCATCGTTGGATATTAACAAAAATATATGTTTTTTTTTTTCTTTCTATCAAAGTATAAATGATGAATTTTATCACATTTTATTAACGTATGTGACTTCTTGAGTAGATGAGCAGAGTTAGACAATACTTCTATAGGGAAGGGGTGGACGGAGGGAGGTGAAGGCATGAAAGGAAGATTCTGAACAATAAACATATCGTTCCTAAGTATTGCAATTTGATTGTGTTACCCATTTCTTTTTTTTTATTTATTAAAAAATGGTTTATAAGTGCTTTTTTTTCCTAAATAGAATGACGTGTCATTGTTTGATTGAATCCGACAAGTTTTGTATTTGAAAAAGTTGCTTTTCATGTTACCATATAAGATTTGCCTTAATTGAATTCAGGTTCAAATTTAGAGGCATATTTTCTTTAAGGTTTTGAGTTTACCAATTTTTTATTTCCTTTATTGAAAGATTTTTTAAATCTCTCTCTCTCTCTCTCTCTCAACAATGCTGAAATTGACACTGTTGTTTTATATCGTCTTATTACCATTGTGGGACTCATGGGATTTTTGAAAATTCATCAACATGTTGAAAGTTCGTCATTAAATGTGAAACATTTCAGACTTGGAGTTGGTTTTGAAAAATGAAAGATGATTGAGACATGTCTGTTTTTTCTTTCTTTGTTTTTTTCCCTTTTATACATTGAAGTTTTGGGAATTTTTTTTTGATTGGTAAAGGTAATGTATTATAGATAAGTTTCGGGATGTTAATGGGCTTATATATATTTTATATCTTGCCTACACTTAATGTGAATGGGACGGAATATCATATTTTGTAAATTTGTTTAATATAAACGCTAACTTCAATATTACAATGTTGAATTAGATATCTTTGACGCATTCTCTCACAGAACTGACCACAAATTTATATATATTTAGTATTGATTAAGTAGTTTGCACTTTGCACTTTGCACTGAATTTTATTTTTATAGTTTGTTAAAGAAATTTAAGCATATGTTGTGACGGATAATATCAGTATATAATATGAGACACAGTTGGACAACCTTACAGTTAGAATATTTTTCATCTCTCTTGGGATGGAATTTGTTCCAAACTTGCGTCAACACGATTCTTGAATGAACAGGAATTTGTTCTGAATATACTAAATGCTTACAATATCTCCAATTAATTTATCCGCACTATATACGTAGCTTTTTGTTTTTTATTTTTGCATTTTTTTTGACAAGTAGAATCATTTTATATATTAGAAGGTGCCGAAGAGGGCTAGCCCATGCACATAGGATGTATACAAAGCTATATAAGCTATAAAAAAACTAAAAGTTTGCGTCTCTAGAAACTCTACAAAATAATCCAACAAGTGTAAAGATTGGTCTGACATCCCAAACAGTAGTGAGCTTGATATATATTGTTGGCCCATTCTCTAAGAGCTTAAGCTTTTAGAGCAAGTTGGTGATCTAATGGTATCAAAGCCTTGGTTGTGAGAGGTTTTGGAATTCAAGGCTCTCTAGTTGCATTTATACTCTATTTGCATTTGCATTCTCTTCTATTTCGCATTTGCCTTCGATTTCTTTGCCTCTCCACGTGCGAGTCCGGGGACGCACGTGAAGGGGAGTGTTGCGAGCTTAATATACATTGTTGGTCCATTCTCTAACAACTTAAGCTTTTAGAGCAGTTGGTGATTCAAACAAGCTCAAAATATAATGATTTAGTCTCCATATAGGCAAACTCCATTCCCTCGAAAGATCTATTCCTTTAGTGCCATAAACAACACCACAAGCTAAGCGGGCCAACTTTCCCAACAAATCTAACTCTTATGTTTCTTTTTATTGCTTTCTACTGTGGTAAACTAAATTCAACAAAGTCTTTTCCAACTATTTGGGGTTGCCTCATAGTTACCACAATTCGCTTCCTCTCTAACGAATTGCGAATTGGGATCGTATGATCTGAAACATGGCTCCTTAGCGATTTGGAACGAAAGATTTAGCTGTTCCAATCTGAAATATAAAAAGTTCCAAAAAAATCATACAAACATACAAGAAAATACATACACATATCGTTGGAATTTTATTTTATAACAACTTAGATTCATTGAAGTTTTTCTAGTATATATATATATATATACATATATATACACACACACACACACATATGAATATCATTACAAATACAATCCAAATGCATATCACGTTCCACATAAACATATTTCATTCCAACAAAGTAATCCGAAGAAGCCTACCCCTAACGTACCACATTCCTTAACAAGTAAAAATCTATGTTCCTGTTTCCCGTACCATAACGATTCACGTTCCAGGTAACACTGGGTTGCCTACATAAATCTTGTTTCACCATTTGTTCCTTTTGAGCCCTTGACCTCAATGAAACCACACACTATTATATCTACTATTATATCTTTTCGTACTATTTCAACCTTAGCTAAGTATGTCTCATTGGCCTTCACTACAAATGGCCAAACAATCTTAGTTGATTTTCACTCATTTTATCTACAATAGCTGCTACTTCTACCATCTCACAACACATCCATCTCAACATTTTCATTTCAGCCACGCTCATTTTCTAAACATATTACTTCTTAGGAGCCTAACATTCTATCCCATAAAACATGCTAGGTTTGATAGTTGTTCTATAAAATTTTCCTTTCAAGTTGAAGCACTCTTCCTAATCCATATTGCTTTAATTTTGTGAGCCACACATTTCCAATCTCTCCTTCCTTGTGAATAAATTAACCCAAGTAAAACTGATTGCTTTTTGGTATCTATTGACCCCTTCACTCTTCACTATATCTAGAATCTTATCCCTTGTTTTGTTAAAGCTACATTCCATCCTAAACACACTAAATTTTAAAGCTTCTCTCGAAACCTTTAATTTATCATTCATCCCTGCATAAAACTGTTGTATGCCTTTTAATTTTCTGTATGTGAGGTGCTATATAATCTAGAAAATGTAGAAATTTGAAGTTGATTATGTTTTTCTCATCAATATCATGGATTTTTGTGGAATGGTCAATTCTGAAGGCGGCAAAGGCATCAGTAACTCCTGGAGAAAATGAGCTGAGTAGATTTAGTGACACTCCTGGAGATGCTTCCCTGGATGATTTATTTCATCCACTCGAAAAACATCTTGACGATCGGCCAGCTGAACCCTCGACATCTGCATCCTCATCACATGTGAATCAAGGCAATGCATTTGTAAGGGATGGTGGAAAGAATGACTTGGCAACAAAGTTAAGGGCTACAATTGCTCAAAAGCAAATGGAGAGTGAAACGGGACAGACAAATGGTGGCGACCTATTACGCCTAATGATGGGTGTTTTAAAGGAGGACGTAATTGATATTGATGGTTTGGTATGTTTGATGTATCAGTTGACTTGTACTTTATAAAAAAAAAATGTATCAGTTGACAAAGCTGAGGTCTTCAATACTTGCCCTGACAGTTTTTGCTCATTGAATGTTTTTGCTTATCAGGATTTTGATGATAAATTACCTGCAGAAAATATTTTTCCCCTGCAGGTACTACATATTCTTTTCACCATGATTGCACTTTGAGTGATTGCTTTATCTTGGTGCTTTTGTGGATTACTGTTTTGAGTTAAATTGTCTGGAATGGAATTTCAACTAGCATCCTGTATACCCTCCCATTTAGTTATGAAAAGAACTCTGTTTTTTTTTTTGTCGTTTTGTTTTTTTGTTGGTTTTTGATAGGTGAAAAGAACTCTGCTTGTTGCTGGGTTCTTTATAAAATTTGACAAGAGTATTTTTTAGAAAAAAAAATAAGTAAAGAAGTTTGACAACGTAAACAATTCTAGCCAGAGGGATCCTTTTGAGATTGTTAAGGTAACAAATCTAGTGAAGTTTCTGGTGGTTTTAATAACTAGCCAGTAGCCAGCCCATGTTCTCTCATAAGGGAATGCAATAATGTTTAAGTCCCTTACAGAATGTTCCTTTTTTACTCGTACACTATTAAACTTGTCTTAAATTGCTTCCCAGCCATTTGTCATTAGGTTTTTGTGCTTAATGCTCTAAGGAATAAGATTCAAAACATCTGAGAAGTTTTGATACCCCGGTGGTCTTTTTTAGATGCAATAAGTCCTGATTGTTTTGGTTTTGAACTACCATTATATGTCCCAATCCCAAGTCCCAACTAGCTTCCTGATGGAACAAAGACTCACCAACAGCAATGATGTCTGATTTTCTATCGATTTGCTATCGGATGAGTTCCATCTTTGATTTCTTTATGTTCTTCAGTTGTTTTGTTTCTTTGTGATTAATGTGTCACCAATATTATTTTGACACTATCCATGATGTCTCACAATAACCTTGAATAGTATGCACCAATCGTTCTACTTCTATTGATGAGTGTGCTTGAATTTGATACGATAAAATTTTTCTTGCTTTTCTCAGAACTGATATCCCTTGTCAACGTCATTGTTTTCGATCTTCGTAAATGTGTTGCTTTTGTGCCATCATGTATAATGTGAGACCCTTGATCTATTTGTTTGGGTTCATATGGTCACTATGTTTCTGTGAAGAAGTGACAAACAGATTCCCACTAGCCTTTCACGCCGATCTCCTTAGGTCAAAGAGATGGCTTGTGATCTTAATCCAAATCGATTCTGAATATAGAATAACTTTGAGTAATCTGATATAAGGGTCCCACTTTTGTACTTGTGGTTTGGAAGTAAAATAATGGCACCCAATGCAAAATGTTCCGACTATTGAATGTAAATACATGTATATAGAAGATTGAAACAATTATATGGAGTTAATTTTTTTTCCTTGACATGTAAAATTTTATATGGCGTTGAAATTTGCACCATGTAGTCTTATTATATAATTTTAGGTGGAAAGTTTTCAAATCCTACATAAAGTTTTATGGTCCAAAATCATTCGTTGGTGTTTGGTGATAATATTTGGCACCAAGGATCTGTTAAGTAGATCCCATTATTTTTACCTAGGCTTTGCAGCGAACATATGTGCATGACTTTTTAGATTGCTCAGAATCCCATGCTTGGATTTTGAGATTCAAGATACAAGCTGGTCTTTGCAAATGCTTCTACTTCTGACTTATCATACTTTCAACTATTTTACTTTCTTCTTCTTTTTTACTTGGATTTCTTTGAGATCTTACCTTGCAGGAATGTCTTTGGTTCCAAACTGTCGTAAGTCTGACTGTATATCTCTTGTTATTTGAAATTTGTTGAATGGTCCAATTGATATTTATTATTATAATTTAATCAAATTAACCTTTTGAGAGTGAGGCTCCCTTTGGCATTTTGGCACATAAGATACTGTGTTCCAATATTATTTAAATTATGCATGTTATCCATCTCTATTTTGCAGTAGGAACTGTTGCAGGCATATTAAGTAATTATTAAAAGCAATGTTGTTTAGTTGTTGCTCTTGGTCATGGACAAGTAGTAAGTTCATTATGTATGTGTGTGGTAGGCTGTTGAATTTAGCAAATTAGCTGCATCACTGAGGCCAGACGAATCAGACGATGTGATCATATCTACCTGTCAGAAATTAGTAGCTTTCTTTCACCAGCGTCCAGAGCAGAAAATTGTTTTCGTTACTCAGCATGGCTTGCTCCCTCTGATGGAATTACTTGAGGTCCCTCGAGCTCGTGTATGTTCAGCCATTATGAGGCTTTGTCGAATGTTTTATTGTTCTATCACTATTTCAACTTAGCAATTTAGTGTTTTATCTTCTACTTTGAGGATAAAAAGTTTATTGTCAATTGCAGATAATGTGTTCGGTGCTCCAAGTTTTAAACCAGATAATTAAAGATAACACCGATTTTCAGGAAAATGCTTGTCTTGTCGGCCTTGTAAGTACAATGCATATCCATGTTTTTCCCCCTCAGGCTGGAGAATTATCAGGTGGCTATTGCAATAACTGCAGGTCACTTTCTTAGTTGGATGCTTCCTAACAAGGAGGCTTATTAAGATGAAAATCTGATCCCTCTGAATTCTCTTTATATGTATAAAGGTTTTGCACCATACAAATTTATGGTGCAATTGTTCTGACTTCTGAGACCCATTTCAATATTGGAATGTGGTTAGGAATCTCTCCCTGTGCATTAATGATTTTGCATTAATTTTTCTTTAGTCTTCTTCAAAGAGTTTGGGACTATAGTAATTCTTAGCACTTATATTTATTGCTAAGTTACATCACAGATCCCTGTTGTGATGGGCTTTGCTGTACCTGATCGTCCTCGGGAAGTTCGTATGGAAGCGGCTTATTTTTTACAGCAGCTTTGTCAGTCCAGGTGTAGAGTTTCTTCCTCGTGCTGTTTCTATTGGCATCACTTTGCATCAGAATTGATGGATTTTGGATTTGACTTTGGATGCTTCATTTGTGCAGCTCCTTGACATTACAAATGTTCATTGCTTGCCGTGGAATACCTGTTTTGGTGGGCTTTTTAGAGGCTGATTATGCAAAATATAGGTTTGTAGTTCTATGTGCTATGAGTGAAGTTTTGGCTTATGGGGTATCGAATCTGGTTTAAAGTATATTGTTTAGGTGTCGTTGGAAACAAAAACATGTTGAAAATGCAAGAAACATGGTAAAAAATCTTTGGTGTTTTGCAATATTAAATAAAACCTATTTAGATGTAACGGTAGGCTTCATACATCAATCATTAAAGATGATGGAAGCTTATATAATTTCACACTGTATGACTGCTCTACAACTGAAAAATCATGTGAAAATGTTGATGACATGGAGAGAAGATACAATGAGTCGGCATTATTTATTTATGTATTTTTAATAGCTAAGTTTACAACTTTAAAAAAAAAAAGTGAAATTGACAGATTGAACTGTTGAAGTATTAGTGATACTCCAATAATGCGACACGTAGTCATGAACTGAGAAATTCATAATTATCAAAATCATGAATCATATGGGGTATCAAATTTTAGATTTCCCATGTCTTGTATCATATTGTGGTGTGCTAAAAAGCACGGACACTCTATTTTGGACACGGACATGTGTCAGACACCGACACTCTCGGACACGTGTCCGGACACTTGAATCGGGGATGTTGATGATTAAATGAAGAAGTTCTTTAATTTTTATTTAATGACTTTGTTATTTTAATATCTTAATAATATTTTTTAAATTTGTGTGTTTTTATGCCAAGTTTAATTGAAATAATATTAGGTTTTTATTATATGGTCATATAAAAAATATAAAATTTTTTTATATATTCAACGTGTTCCTAACGTGTCCGTATCCTACTTTTTTGAGAAATAACGTGTCCGTGTCGTGTCGTATCCGTGTTTCTTAGGTAGTGTATATACAAAGATATATCTCAATTTTAAATTAAATTTGAAAATTTTAAAACAATAAGCATAAATACCTACCACATAGGAAATATAATTTAGAAGGTCGTGAGTTTACATTAAAATTTGTGTTAACTGTTCATATCTTGAAATCTATTGATTAAGTTTTAGTTATTGTTAGATATATTTTTAGAATTTGATATTCCCTTGTGTTGTATTGATTAATCATAATATACCATTAAGAACATATCATAATTCATTTCGAGTAAAAATATGTTTGTAATTAATTTTCTAAAATATATGTGTGTATATAATTCAGAGTGCAAACATGTTGTATGTTCACGATTGTTTGCATCATATCTTGTGTTGCTCGCTATAAGGCACAAACACTCTATTTTGGCCCACTTGTCTGTGTTGGATACTGACACTCTCGGACATTTTTCCGAACACGTGTCCGGACACTTGAATCATGGATGTTGATGATTAAATAAAGAAGTTCTTTAATTTTTATTTAATAGTTTTATTATTTTAATATATCTTAATAATATTTTTTAAATTTGTATATTTTATTCTAATTTTAATTAAAATAACATTAGGTTTTTATTATATTGTCATGTAAAAAATCATATAAAAAATTTATATATATTCAACGTGTCCTAACGTATCCGTGTCCTATTTTTTTGAAAAATAACGTGTCTGCTTGTCCGTGTCCGTATCTGTGCTTCTTAGGTTGCTCATGTATTGTAAGATACAGCTAATGTGGGATACATGTTTGGTAACCAGATGTGTTATTGTGTTTGGTAAAAGGTAAGCTTGAAGGTTGTTCCCATCCTTGTCAGGGAAAATGCCAACCATCTCTCCCTTTTATGAACACATTAAAATGGTTTGCATATTAGCGATATGTATCAATGTACCACTGTACCGTGTATCATAAGACAGACAACTTTGAATATACTATATTTTCTTGCATTCTTGTAAAAGATACTTTTCGAAGTGCATAAACAATCAAGCATCCACGAAAGATCCAAAAGATAATAATCACATAGACGTGAATATGATTGAACCTCACCATGACCATCCAGCTGGGTAATTTAGATTACCACTTTAAGGCACAGTTTTATGATCCATGCGGGTAATATATGGATTCACATAAAAAGGGGGCTAGCCTAGTGCACGAGGCTCCCACCACTGTGAACTTTGGGAGGGTTTGATGTACTCAGCTTTACCCAAGCTGAGAGGAGTTTATGGATTTGCGTGTAAATCTTTAATTTACAACATTTCAAGTAATATATGTGTACTAAATGTGGACACGATTTCTAGTTGGAAAACTTGGAAGCAATTTTGAATCCGGCACCCATAGTGAATCGCTCCCATAGTGTGACTTGATTTGTAAAATTAGCATATTATGTAAATATGTAATGGTTGTGTATGGCCACCCTATTTTTTAAGAATTTGTTTCTTGTTTATCTGCTTTCAAATTAGCAGCATGTTTACATATGTCTCTTTATGTACCGTTTTCCTTTTAGATTTTGCAGTACAGAGTTTATTGATTTAGTTTCTTTACATCCAGGGAAATGGTTCATCTAGCTATCGATGGCATGTGGCAGGTCTTCAAGCTTCAGCGGTCAACCCCTAGAAATGATTTTTGCCGCATAGCTGCAAAGAATGGAATTTTACTTAGGCTTATCAACACCCTTTATAGCTTGAGTGAGGCAACTAGACTAGCTTCCATATCTGGTGGGAGTGGGTTCCCAGTAGATGGTTTTGCTCCACGACAACGTTCTGGTCCACTGGATCCTAACAATCCTACTTTTGTTCAGAGTGAGCCACCACTTTACGGAACTGATCAGCCTGATCACCTTAAGGTTAAGCATGGAGTAATTGATCACCCCTTGTCAACTGGAACACAAGAACCTTCACGTGCTTCAGTTTCACATTCACCAGATTCCAGATTCTTTTCCCTTGATACTGATAGACCTCAGTCAAGCAATGCCACAATGGAAGCTTCAGTTACTTCAAAAATGCTAGATCCAACATCTTTGGACAAAGTTACAAATATAGCAACAAAGGAACCTTCTGCAACTACTTCCAAGGAGCGAGAAAATTTAGACCGATGGAAAATTGATCCGTCTCGAGCAGAAGTTGACCTTAGGCAGCAACGAGTCACTAATACCACTAATAGAACATCCACAGACAGGCCTCTAAAATTGATGGAAGGAGCATCAAATGGATTTCCAACCACAGCAGCTACTCAACAAGAGAATGTTCGACCTCTTCTTAGCTTGTTGGATAAGGAACCCCCTTCCCGACATTTCTCTGGTCAACTTGAGTACGTACATCACCTCTCTGGGTTGGAAAGACACGAAAGTATACTGCCTCTTTTACATGCATCTAATGAAAAGAAAACAAATGGACTAGATTTTTTGATGGCTGAATTTGCAGGTAAGTAGTTGTGCTTGTCTACTTTGTTTTCTTGCTTCTATTGAACATTTCCTCCCAACTTCCCCCATTATCAGCTTATGTGCTCAGAGCATTAATATCTCTAGGAATGTGACAACCTAACATCCTGACATCAATTCGTTTGTCCCATCTTCTATCTCTTAAGTTTTAGAGGCACACAGCCTTCTAGACAAGCTTGCTTTATTAGTTATTTCTGTTTTTTCTGCATTGTCTTCTTTCTATTGAACTTAGGTGCACTAGTATTGTTTTTTCATTTGTGCACCTACATAATATCTCTCTGATAAAGGGTACACGTTCTGGTCATGGTTGAACAGAGGTCTCTGGACGCGGAAGAGAAAATGCAAGTGCTGACTCTATGCCTAGAATTTCACATAAAACAGTAAATAAGAAGATTGGACCACAGGCATATAATGAGGGAGCTGCTTCTACATCTGGAATTGCGTCTCAGACAGCATCTGGCGTACTATCTGGTTCTGGGGTTCTAAATGCTAGACCAGGGAGTGCAACATCATCTGGTTTACTTTCTCATATGGTATCAGCTTTGAATGCTGATGTTGCTAGGGAATATCTAGAAAAGGTGGCAGACCTTTTACTTGAATTTGCTGGAGCAGACACAACTGTAAAATCCTACATGTGTAGTCAAAGCTTGCTTAGTCGCCTTTTTCAAATGTTCAATAGGATAGAGCCCCCTATTCTTTTGAAGGTGAGAAATTTCACTGGTTACATTAGTCTCAGCTCCTTTAAATTCAGACTACACTATATTATCTTGTTTCTCTTTGTTATTTACAGTTGTTGAAGTGTACTAATCATCTGTCAACTGACCCACACTGCTTAGAGAATCTTCAGCGGGCTGATGCGATTAAATATTTGATCCCAAACCTTGACCTCATAGAAGGGCCTCTTATATCTCAAATACATCACGAGGTGGGCCTTCCTAACTTTTATCTCGTCCAAAATCTTAATTTTTATGCTACGAGCTGCATTTGAACTTCTGTTTGATGTTGCAAACTGAATATATGAAAACCTTGCTAAGTATGAATATTGACTGTAGGTATTTTGTTTTTTGTTTTAAATTTTTCTTTCATTCCACTTTTTTTATATATACTTTGGTTTGGTATGTAATTGGGGGGGGGGGGGGTCTTTTTTTTTATGGTACGTAAAGATATTAAAAACCCAGGGGGGGTGGAGCACTAGGCAAAATAAGTTGATGTCCCAAACTACGAAGGATTGCAAGATGAAACCCGACTAGCTTTCAGTATTCTCATAAGAATATTTGAGTTTTGGAATAAAAAGCTATTGAAGAAGGACATAAAAATTCTAAATTTTGAACTTAGATGAAATTTTAATGGTTTGGAATGTGACTTTCAATTCTATTTTCTGAAGTTGTGTGATATGAACATAGGTATTTCAGTCCTTTCACTAGCGTAAAACTTGTTAATTGTATACTTTCATTTCTGTATCCTCTGATTCACTGAAATAGTTTCTTATCATTCACTGGTTGGATTGTGAAATAAAGAATAAAGTAATAAAGAGTATTAGTGAGTTTATTCTTATAATATATAGGAAAAAATCTCCCCATTGACTGTGTTGGACATTATTGAACAAACATCCATATTCACCCATGTCAGACACTTGTTTGGATGCTTACTAAGTGTTCACCTTTCTTAACTTTAAGAGAACGTGGAAGAGTGAATGGGTGTAACGCTTATGTGGTGAGGATCTTACGTTATAGTCATTATTTTATTGTTGTTTAGCTCTTTGAGATTCTTTTATGTTACATTTATTTACATGCATTAACACTTATAAATATACATATTTAAATATCTTAAACTTCTCAAACACTAACATATATAGCTTTGTCCTAGTTTCTAGGTTCTGAAAATTGTTTTGTCCAATAAGATTCTGAAAATTTATTTGTCCAATACCTAATGTCTGTGTCTATATATCATAGGTTTATTGGGACCTTGTATTGTAGATTTCTTGATTTCCCAAAGAAGACAGTGGTTAGACCACACATAAAGTAATTGTTGGGAATTATCATGCATCCTATGTGCAACGGAATTAAAAATTTAAACTAGTTCATTTTCTCAGGCTATGATGTATACAAAATAATCTAATGATATAAGAAGGTTAGATCATAATTACCCTTATAAAGTGTCTTTTTCAAAACCTTGTAGACGATCTACAACAATTGCACAAGCATCCAGTTTCTAACTGTATCTATGCCGGTGAATCCCAAACCTGAAGAATCTCTCAAGCTTCAACTTGAACATTCAACTCTTGAAAGAGGGGGGGGGGAGACAGAGGTGTGGACAACCCTACTCTAGGGTGTGAGAGCAAAGTGCTTGTTTTTGTCTCTATATGTCATATTATAATAAAGTCAATCCAAACCCTAGTCATACTAGGGTTTGGCTAAATTAAAAGTGCCACTATTAACTCTTAATAGGAAATAAGGCCCTCTTTATTCTTCAGATTATACTACACCTTTTTGTGTGTGACCCCCTTTAGGTTCATACTAATCTAGTAGTAGGAATTAATACCCAAAAGCATAGTTGTCAAAATGTGTATCAGAGGGGGTATCGTTTTTCAATAAATGCGTATCGTAGATACATGTAATTTTTTTATAAATATATATATATATATGTATACACATTGTTTAAAATGATATAATAATCCAAATGGACTAACAAAAAACAAATAAAACAGAAAATGCCTTGCTCAAGTACAAATGCCCATCAAATTAAAGGTCCGATATAACAAACCACATTCCTAGGTTATGTTCCCAACCTAAGACTTTTTATTCTCATATCTCATTCAGTTAACCTTGTAAACCAAGAGACAGACTGTGTAAAAAAGAAAATGACGATGAGAGAGATGATGGAGAGTCGGAGACAATGAGTCTCATTGTAAATCGAGGGCTTACACTATCAGGCAACGATGATGGAGTTCGATGAGGACGAGAGATCGAGACGATCGTTTCAACGATTGATTCATTCAATCGACGATCCAGACTAGCCCTTCTACAATCAAGGCCCCCCTTTTCGCGATTCATCAATTTTTCTTCAATTTCTGTCTAGGTATGTTCAGATGTCACAGATCTATTTTTTTTCCTCTCTCGGTCTCTTTCTCTTTTCTGGCTCTATTTTTGCAAAAAAATTGAATTTTTTCTGAAAATATCTCATATTGCATGTATCGATCTTACGTTTCGAATCGAACGATAGTGACTTTGTATTGTACAATACGGTGCAAAACGATACAAATTCACGAGCGCCTCGTTTTGTGGTTATATCGAAACATATCATACAGTACGTATCGCGTATCGTACGATACTAACAACCATGCCCAAAAGTATCACAAATTAGAATTCTTTCTAATTGAATTTGAATTAGAAATCTTTCTAATTCTCCCTTGATGTAAAATAATTAATATTTATTATTTTGAGTTTCTACAAGTCATAAATGACACATTGCAGCATGTCACGACTATCCAGATAATAGGAATTTGGTTGTGAACCTTTTTGTTATCAGTTGTTATGCAATTCAATCCTTGCATCATATAATGTACCGATTTAGTCATTTGGGTATGGATATATTTTTAAATCCCAACTTAATCATATATCTTCGACCTAACTGATATCAACTCGAGTTGGTGACATTAAAAAACTCTTTTCTAATTCTCAGTCTGCCTTGGCTAACGAACTTCTCAAAGAAGACCACACAGGACATTCTCTCTCTTTACTTGAGTGTGACATATTCATTGTTGTACGTTTACTTGTCTCCATACGTAAATCACCATGTCCAACAATATATGAATATGTTCTTTGATAGAAACATAAACATTGCATATTACTAAACCATGATAGTTAACGACTTAACATACAAAACAAGCATGATGTCTCGGGTTTAGCCAACTGGTGTTAGTCTGGTTGGTAACTCATGACTTCTCTCAAGGAGGAGGTCATGGGTTCTACTCTCACTCCCACCACTAGGGGGGATGTGTAGTTTATTTCTTCCTCCCAGATTTAGTGTGACCTTTATATTTCTGTGATAAATGGATAGTTATTGGGTTTCCTAGGTCCAGAATTGAGAGACCCCCGTGGGCTTGTAAGGTGATGATTTTACCATACACCTTCCATTGGCAAAAAAAAAGTTTTGGGTCAAAGTATTACTTGTACAACTGTAACTAAGGACACTCCAGAAACAGGTAAGTAAAAATCCACAAGGACGTTCTTAATAGTTGTCAGTGTACTTGTTCTCTAGCAAGCACACACTTGTCTATTTTAGTATCTCTATACTAGTAACTTAAGACTAGTCATAATTTTTATAACCAAAAATAATATGTACCAGTCTATCCGTATTACTAACGTCCAATTAGTAATCTTATGACTAGGAACATATTTAAGAATAAAATACAAAGAAATATAAGGCTTGTAATTCTTAACTCTTTAAGAACATATCTTCTCAACTTTAATTTATGGGCTTATCATGTAAATAAATAATAAAATAAATATGAGTAATAAACTTGCCCTTTATTAGATAAAATGATATTGTTTTAAACATAATATTCCTAAAATACACTTTCAACTATTGGCTTTTAGGGCATACTATTAACAGTAATAGCTGTAAATTACTATATCAATATTTTGTGGTGTATGGTTTTTGCTTTAGTTATGTATCAGTATCACTATGTATTTTAAGCTTGGTTTGTTCTAATTTATGATAGATTGCAATGCTTACCTTTTTTCCATTTATTGAAACCTGAAAATTGGATTTGATTTCAAAATATTTAAATTCATGTTTTTGGAATGTGGACGACCTACATTTACCTTCCGCTGGTCTTTTCGGTGGCAAGTTTCTGCAAGTGATCCACTTTTGGATGCTATCTTACTAATTTCATTTACTGAAGGTCCTCAATGCACTGTTCAATCTCTGCAAGATAAATAAGAGGAGACAGGAACAAGCAGCCGAAAATGGAATCATTCCACATTTAATGCATTTCATCATGTCAGATTCTCCGTTGAAACAATATGCATTGCCTCTACTATGCGATATGGCCCATGCATCACGTAATTCAAGGGAGCAGTTAAGGGCTCATGGGGGGTTGGATGTGTACCTGAGTCTACTTGAAGATGAACTATGGTCTGTGACAGCATTAGACTCTATTGCTGTTTGCTTGGCACATGACAATGACAACAGGAAAGTAGAACAAGCTTTACTGAAAAAGGAAGCAGTTCAGAAATTGGTTAAATTCTTCCAGTGCTGTCCGGAACAGCATTTCATGCATATACTGGAGCCCTTCTTGAAAATTATCACGTATGTGGCTTCAATCTTTCTTTTTCTCTATAATTTTCCTTATCTGTGTTGATTAAGGAGATATATTCCCATTTATGATCTTGATTTGCTAGATTCAACAATGCTAATTAACAGCACACTGTCATTTATGATGGACACTGGAGAAGGGGATGGATTCACCTACCCCTGGCCATATATATTGTAGATTTGAATTTAAATGAGTGATTGTTCCTATCTTGGTTAGAAGTTTATTTTTGCCAAAAGTCTTGATGTTTTAATGGCTGTTCAGAACAGTTGTGAGAGTCAGATGGTCACCATTTTCTTGTGTCATTATGTGGATCTTTGGGTTTCCTTGTTAATGCATCAAATGTGCACTATTCCGTAATTGATTTGGAAGTCTTTCAAAGGTGCTCAAATTATAATACAATCACTGTAGCTTATCTATGAAGCTTATCATCTCTTTTATGGTATTAAAATTGACCCTTTTTTAGATTCAAATTTGTGGAAGTTAAGCAACATATTCTTCCAATGCAGGAAATCATCCCGGATTAATACGACTTTGGCGATTAATGGCTTGACGCCGTTGCTCATTTCAAGGCTTGACCACCAGGATGCTATAACTCGTCTCAATCTGCTCAAATTAATAAAGGTGGGAAACCAGGCTTTTCCTGTGTTCTTTTATGTTGTGTAACATGTTCACTAGTGTTGCTAGCTTTCTTTTGGATGGATGATTGGCCTTTCCAGTTGTCATGACTTGGGAATATGCTGTTATATGGAAGCTCCTCCCCATCATTCAAGTTTGGTATTTGTAGGGGGTGGGCTGTTGGAATAACTAGATTTGGCATGATATAGAAAAAGTTGGTACTATTTGGTTATTCAAAGTTTGTTTTTTGTTTTTCCTTTCTTGTTTCTGTTGAAGGTAAATGTTATGTTCTATAGATACCCACTTCGGAAAGGATAAAAAAAAAAAACCTTTTGATATGACAGCATTGTATTTATATATAAGCTGGATTTCAATGGACTCGTGGTGATTGTAGGCGGGTTTTGGGTGGAAGTGATGTTTTAAGCAGTGTCTGTGAAATTACTAGACCTTTAGATTGCTGGTGTATTCACTTTGACAATTAACATGCTGTAACATTATTTTGTCGTGTGACCAATTCTTGATGGAAGGTTTTAGAGATCCCAAGTTTCAGACAAATTTTCCACTCTTAGGAATGAATATTTGAGATCCTTTCATTATCTAATTTGGTCAGTTTTTTAACCACTGTTTCTCTCTCTCTATGTTTTCATTTTTCTTTAAAAAAAAACTTGTGGCAGGTCTCCCTTTATGTAAAACTATTCTTAACTTACTCTAAGAGGAAAAGCCAATATGGACTAAAATGTGGTCAGGAAGAGCATGTCACTGGACCCAACAGTTGGGTTCAAATTTGGTTGAATTGAGTTGGTTTACATATCTGCGGTAAAATTTATATCTGATTTGTTATTCTATTATTGGTAAGTCTGATTTGTTTTTCTTTAATAGAATTCTGATTGTGCTTTCATTTCCATTAGCACCAAAAAAAAAAAAAATTGTAGAGCTCTGATTGGGATGACAGGCCTGCCACTGAAACGTTGATAATATACAATTAAGAAAAACCATAGCAGCTCTAAAAGTTTCTATATCTTTTAGTAGTCTTATTGCTGACGTGTTACATTGCAGTTGGGTGTTACTAAAATTCTTGGTAGCAAGCTTATTTTCTGTCCACTCATTGTTATTTGATACTCCATCTAAAGTAATGCTAGAAACTACTCTTATATCCATTATTTTATTTGCTCACCTTAATTTTATTGTATTAGGCTGTATATGAGCACCACCCACGTCCAAAGCAATTGATCGTGGAGAATGATCTGCCTCAGAAACTTCAAAATTTGATTGAGGAGCGCAGAGATGGGCAGCGCTCTGGTGGCCAAGTGTTGGTGAAACAGATGGCTACTTCACTGCTTAAAGCACTCCATATCAACACTGTTCTGTAAATTTGGGTGCCTAAATATCTTCTCTTCTACCCGTATATTTGGTTTGTGTAGGAGGGACTGTAATTACACCTTTTTTTTTTTTGCTTAATTTTTTTTTTTTTTGGGGGGTGGGGGGTGGGGTGTGTTTCCTCACAATGTCGAAGAAGCAATATTTATTTATTTTTCCTTTTAGTTGTATGGGATATCGTCATGCCTGAAATGGTGGCTGTTTATTTTTTGCTCACTGAGTTTCCTAGATTGCTGTTCATCTTTTCTTTCTATCTGCTTTGGGCTTGTATTGGTTGCATATATACGCTTGTACACGTGATTTTATGACTGGATGTATCCCAATTCTTGAATTATCAACGTGAATGTGTTTTTTCTGTTGCCTCCTGGTCCCTTTTTATCCATTTCTGTTTTCTTTTTCAGCCTTGATGACTCATGAGAGAGAGAGAGAGAGAGAGAGAGAGAGAGAGAGAGAGAGAGATTTGTTTAATAACTTCTGTAACCTGGCAACCTTGAAACCGGGTGAAATTCACTGGAAATATGACCAAGTTGAAACAAAAGTTCAAATTTGGATCATGAATGGAAGTATGAGTTTTGAGTTGAACTATAAATAAATTTATATGACTGAATTGAAAAACAAAGTGATTATGACTTTGAATCTAAATTAGCCATTCTGGTGAAACTGAATAATCTAAAATATTATTATGCAATATTATGCTTTGATGGTTCGGTTGAGAAACAGGATCAGACATTATTGGGAAATAAAAAAAATATGTTCGACGATTGAAGTGCCTTCGTGTGACTATATTTGAATTTTATATAGAGACTTGGAGTGCAATAGTGGCTATAATTTTCCTCTAAAATGTGCAAATGGACAAGTTTTATATATTTAACTTGCCATCCTCTCGCGAATGATAAGCCTAAATTCATACCATCTTTCTAGGTCGATGCACGAAGCTGTTTCCAGATATAGAATTGGTATGCAGTATTAGTATTAAATGGATTTCTATCTTGTCAGAAAGACAAAATAAGGAACGCCACCTTTAACAGAGAGTTTGTGTGATGCAATTGCAGAAAACAGTTATATGTAAAAGAAAGAACTGAGAAAGGTGGCTGCAATGGTTTCAACAACCATTTTCTTGATAAAAATGAAGAGAATTCAAAATACTGTCATGTCATTAATCCACGTAAACAATGGAAGACTAGTCGATCAAAAAAGGCTACTTCTTGCCATGAAACCAAAAAACGCCTCATTAAAATCCAGACCGCAATGTCTACAAAGTGCATTACATATCAAGCCTTTAATAAAGAGAAAGGAACCATGCTCCAGTTCAACGCTTGCAATTATTTAAAGATACATTTCATGCATAATGCAGCAACCCCTTTCATTTAAAAAAAAAAAATAATAAGTATGCTATCAATGAGCACAGCATCACTCAAGATTTCCTGCCATTACAAAAACCGGCAAACCTTCAAACCACCCCTATGCAACTCATTGCACACTTAAAAGCTGACACACAAGTCTAGAAATTGCACATAAACACATAATGCTTGTTCCCAGAATTGTAAGCTCCATCCCTATTTGTTGCCCCGCAAATGATGGCTATATCAAATCAGTAACATTCATTGGCATTTCGTCAATCTGGGTACCATAGTACTGTTCTATATCTCTTACTTTTGACAGTTTATTGCAACACCCTGCACACCAACAAAGAAGCACATTTCCATGAGAATCAGGTATCAACTATCACATAAAGTCAGCAAAAATAGCATGAAACAAAAATGAGGTTAAATATTCTGCAATCCCAACAAATGTCTAAATTAAAATCAAATGAAGTAAGAGAGTTAAAACCAAGATGCAACGAGCATTTTGGAAGCCATTGGCCCAACAATTCTAGGTTTTGAGTTTTCAAGTATGGTTACCATCATCTGCATGGCTCAACCAAGTATGGGGCGCATGGCAATCAATCATTTTCATGCAGTCTGACCAACTGGGTCAATATTATCACAGAAAGCCTAATCTGTGCAGTGTGCACCATAGAGGTGACACTGCCTCCTACCCAATTTACCAGAACTGTGACTTGTGCAAGGTCTACCAGTAGGCTTGACCAACAAGAACATCCAGAGATGACTCAAAAAGTAGAGCCAACTATTACTTAAATTACTTGAAACGCAGTCCTAACCAACCAACAAAGTAAAACAAAAGAAATCATCTGAAGCAAAAAGAATAATTGTCAAGTTTCTCAGGCCAGCAGAGATTACCAGTAGACCAGAAGATTACACATCTAAATTCATAAATGAATAAAAAAGCGTCCCCAATACATTTTTTTAGGTAGGATAATAAACAAGAATTTTTTTCCAAATTAAGGTAATTTTAGAAGTTGTTTACTACTTTAAAGTTTTTTCAAACTTATTTACCAAAATAAAGTAGTCTGAAAAAGCGTCTGTTGGAAAGACGCTTTCTATATTTATACATTCAACCATCTTTCACTTTTTCAGTTTTCTTCTCTTCCCGTATGTCTCAGTTTTTCACTTTTTCAGTTTTCTTCTCTTCCCATATCTCTCAGTTTTTCACTTTTCTTCCCGACCATTTTTCACTTTTTCGGTTTTCTTCTCTTACATCTCTCAGTTTTTCACCTTTTCTGTTTTCTTCTCTTCCCGGAGACTCCCCCGTATCACCACAGCCATCATCTCTCTTTCCGTCTCTCTTCTCTGCATTCGATCTGCGCCTCTCTCGTCTCAGGTTCTTTCTCATATCTCTCAACCTCTCTAGCCTCTCTCGTCTGAGGTTCTTTCTCATATCTCTCAACCTCTCTTGCCTCTCTCTTCTCTGCGCCTTTCTCAGACAGAGGTCGCGTCTTGACTCCGTCTCTCTTTGAAGGTTGCGGCTCCATCTTTTCTCTCGCCTCTCTTAAGCTAAACCAGTACCAGTATTGTTTCTTCCTCAAAGACCTCTGCAAATACCTTCATTCTCAGGTAATTTTATATCTCTTGAAATTTTTTAGGGATTTTATCTATAAAATAAATTAGGGTTTCTTTTATGTAAAAGATTAGGGCTTCTTTTATTTAAAAAATTCGACCTCTGCGTGTAATGTATGTATTTGATATATTGCAAAAGAATTGAAAATTTTCTTTTCTCCTATTTAGAATTACATTTGGATAGTTGACTTAAAACTATTTTTAATTAACTCTTTCCTTGCTGATCCTTTTCCTGATCTTCTTATGAGTTTCTTTCATGTTATTGTTTTTGTTTTTTTTCAAATAACACCCTTGTTCACAAAATCACCATAATTCACAGTAGAACTGAAAACCAAAAAAATAAAAATAAATTCTTTGGACATGTATATCAGTGGTTAGAAATTAGGATGTGGGTCACCATCATTTTAGCAGATAACCAACACCCTTGACCTTAGGTTATTTTCTTATTCAGGGTTTGTCATTTATTAGGATTAATATGACCTCTCCAATTAGGTGTAAATGCATTATGGAATCTTGAAGAGCAACATAACCATAATTTATTTCAATTAAGCTGATATAAAGAGATGAATATGCATAGGAATGTGATATATCACTTGTTCACCTTTATTTGGTTCCCCTGGTTCCAGTAAGGCAGTAACCAACATAGTCAAGTGATTAAAAATATATCTCCCTTGAATCACAGACCTTTCTTTTTGTAGGAACAACTTGGGGGAATGTTTAATGTAATTCTTGAATTGTCCAGTTTGGTTGTTTTTAAGAACAATTGTTTTTGAACATAGGATTATGATTTCATAAGTTGGTTCTGGACAACTAGTATTGTTGATGCAGTGGTTTGTGGTACAATAAAGATCCTGTAGGAAACAGTCTTTTTTATGATGACAACTGGGAGCTTGATTTTATTTCCATGTTCAATGGATTTTGTTTGAACAAGTGAACATAATTTGCTTATTACAAAACGTTGCACTCTTTGAAATTGTGACAGAATTAATAAGGTTTCTTTATAAATAAACCTCAGTTGAACTTTGGAAGACAATTTGCTAACAATTATTGGATCATACCAGGTGCTGGCGCATTGCATGTGATAGACATAATAGGCCATATGACATTTTGTACTGTGATAACAACCATTCAGGAAACTATTCATTTTTAAATGCTTCTTGCCCTCTTCTTGAACCAATTGATATAAAAAATTCAACAGACTTTAAATTTGGAATATTGCTCGATGCTCTTCAGTCTCAAGTGGTGGAAAGAAAAGATTTCCCTCAGAAATTATTTTACTGCTTTTTGTGGGGACTACGTAATCTAAGGTTTGTGCATATATGATCTCCTAGTTTTTTAATTTATTAAGTTTCAGGTTCTGTTTGTTCTCTTAAATTCTTGTAGATGTTATTTTTTGGTATTATTAGTATTCATATATATTATAATTGTGCTCGGTTCCAATGTATTTACCGATGAATGCAATATGGGCTGTTCTGAAATTTTGTACCTTAGTTGATATATCATTTTTTTGATATATCATTTATTAAAGCATTTGTTTACTTCGGTGCTGAGAAGTTCTTCTTCTTCGTCTTTTAAGTCACTTATCCAAATCCCAAATGGCACAGGATCTAGACTACCCTCTGCAAATAGAAATTATGGCAGATCGTGCTTCACAGAAGAAAAAAAATAAAACCAAAAGTTCATATTGCCAATTAATTGCTGAGTCCTATCTTGCTTATTTTCTTTCTAGGAGACCTACTGGCTAAATCCCTGTTTTGTACCAATCTCAAAAAATATAGTCTTCTAGTGGTTGGGCCAAAATAATGATTTTCAATGGCATATTTGGTAAGAATTTGAAACACCAGTTGCAGTGTGTCACATTATCTTATCATTCTATGAAATGCATTTGATTTCCTGAGAGATGAAGCCCGTCGAAATGAGGTCTGATTGCTTTCCCTTCTCTCCAATAGATATAAAAAAATTGTATTTAATAATACTTGGTTTGATGGATTTTGGTACGAGTCCATTGGACTTCTATATCGTGTTCTCAAATACAATTTGACCTTGCCAATTTTTCTCAATTTTCACATGGAAACAGTTAAGCCATAACATATTATCAACAAGTATACAGTTCTTCAAAGTCTGCTAAATAATTATTTTACCATTCATCAAGTCTACAAAGACAAAAAAAAAACCAACCCATTTGCTAAAGTGGTTTCCATATATTCCAACAATAGCAGAAGCTGAAGCTGAACAATGGCAAAAGTTTAAAAAAAAAGAAAAAGATTGCAATAAAAAATAGCATATAATTTGAAGCAGATTAAGTTCATATGTACTTACATTAAGAAAAAGAAGATGGCACACAAATGCAACTATGCAAGGTTGAGTAGTGAAAAGTTATTGAGAGAAACAGATGGGATTTTTTTATTGACACCATAGGCACCCCAAAAACAATCCACTTACATACAAGCGAAACACATTTATTGCACGCTGATTAATCTAAGAAATGACTATGATTAAATTCAAAAAACAGAGATCTTACAGAGAAGAACCAGACCTTTTTCTGTCCA
This sequence comes from Nyssa sinensis, assembly GCA_008638375.1. Taxonomy (NCBI): domain Eukaryota; kingdom Viridiplantae; phylum Streptophyta; class Magnoliopsida; order Cornales; family Nyssaceae; genus Nyssa; species Nyssa sinensis. The sequence continues at coordinate 32,365,964 of CM018042.1, forward strand.
CTCCACACAGCAGTCTCTTTTGAGATCATTCATTCGAACAACACACAAGGTACAAATGGAAAAAGAGAGCAAGGAACAACCCGCTGCCACATTCGCAAACCATGCTCCAGGCATCCAAAAACCACAATTTCCAATTGCCATTGCAAAGAAGCTGATTTTGAGAAAAATGCAGGTGTGATGAGGATTACCATAATTTGTTTGATGACTAATCTCTGTGAAGCATCTTCTAACTAGTGTAGGTTACTGGACTAGAATTACTAAAGGGGCTTCCATATCACAGTTATTTTATTACCTAATTGTACTATTCTCAAAAAATATATTGCTTTCATATCACAGCTCACTTTGAGGTGGGTTTGTATTATTATGGAAGACTAAGATGATCAGCTGAAGTTACCAAGATATGGAACATTCTTCTTTGACTAATTCTTTGTTAATGATTCTATTGTTCAGGGTAGTATGTTGTGCTGTGATAGCAGTACTTGTAGCATTGGTAGCTTCTAGCCCAAGTAAAGGGTACGTATTGATTTGGTTATCATTGAGTTGTTATAAAGATAGAAATGCCCTTTTATGGTGCTATGTGAACAGTCATAATGAGACAATTTAATGTAATAGCATATATTTTTTCCACTATGGAATTCAAGTGCCGTTAATTTAATTTCTGAACTTTTCTATCCCCCATTTCTAGGTGTTCGAAATCCAGGAAGCCAAGTACCTGCATCTTTCACCTCGGATGGGAAACACATTGTCTCAGCGAGTAGTGATGATTCTAATGTCTATGTTTGGAACTACATAAGCGAGGACAAGAGTTCTCACAGAGCAAAGAACATTTCCTCTTGTGAGAATTTCTTGTCTCACAATGCTTTGATTGCTTTACCTTGGTGTGGCATGAAAGCCATGTCAGGATTGCCTACTTCCGACGTTTTTGGGGGATGACCTGCTAGGAAGTATTTTAAAGAATGGCAACAGCAAGTGTGATGAGGATTTCAAAGGGATCTGCAACTTGGCCAGAGGAGAAACTACCCAGTCCAAGTCCAGCAGCAGTTTCGCCAACAATGTGTAAATCAGAGTACAAATTTTTGAGGAGTGCTTGCCAAAACATATCCAGTTCTCATATGTGGGATCTTGTGATTGTAACGGCAGGCTTGGATGGGCGGATAAGAACATACCATAATTATGGATTACCCATCCGCCATTGAAATCCCAGGATTCTGGAGTTCTCAGCGCTGTTTCCATTGTTGAGCAGTTTAAAGTCAGTAGCAGCTTGCGAAATTATAGCGGGTATAGTTTCATGGATACGATATATTAGCACGAGCAGTGCAAGTGTAGATTACAGTAGAAAAGTGGGTTAGTGCAGACCCTTAGATATCAAGGTGTACTATAATGAAATTAGATTATGCCAAAGTGGCTGGAATTTGTTTTGTATTGGATATCAATATTCAGTTTTCAATTTTATAGTAATTCTTTTATTTGTTTATTAGAATTGTTTGAATTTATAGTTAGAAGTCTACATTTAGCTGATCTCAGTCGATGCAGTTTGCTGTTTTGTAAGTTACCTCTGAATATTATACGTTTATACAGATATATACTGCAGCATATTAACACATAACATTTTGGTTCCTACACTATATTTTTGTTTATTGTACGCCAATGTAAACTTGCAAGGTGGAGCCCAAGAAGCACAAAAACTTGAGCACATGTAAGGTTTTATGGATGTGTAGCAGAAGGGGGTCTGTCTCATCTTCAAATCTGGGTAATGGTGGTTATGGTGCAAAATCATCAAATTTTCTTATCAAGAGTGATGACCGGTGCACTTTCAACCCAACTGGATGATTGATAAATTAGGCTTTTATTATAATTATGTGTTTTGAGGTCCAAACTCATCAAATTTTCTGAAAGATGAAAAAAAAAAAAAATTTGGTTTGAAAGCGTCTCTTCTTCAAATCTGAATGTAACTATAGGTTCTCCATCTTGAACTGAATGTCCAATCCCTCCTTCTCAGTCCCCTTCCCTCTCCCTAAACCTCTTCCTTTCCTCTTGCGGTTAGAAACCGGGAAAAAAGAACACTAGGTAAACGGTTCGGCTAGGAATAAAAGCAGAGAAGAAAGGAGAAAAGAAAAGAGAGAGCTGGGGAGAGACAGCAGTGAGAGAAAGAGAGATCTGCCTGAAATGGATAGATGGAGAGAATAAAAGTAGAGAAGAAAAGTGCTGACAACGTCTAACAGTGAAGAAAAGTGAAGAAAAGAAGGAGAAGAAAAGTGAAGAAGAGTGGAGAGAAGTGAAGTCTGAAAGCAGAGACAGAGAGAATGCGTGTGACGTGAAGAAAAGTGGAGATACAGTGAAGAAAAGAATCAGAGAAAAGTGAAGAAAAGAAGCAGAGAAAAGTGAAGAAAAGAAATGCGTGTCACAGTGAAGAAAGAAGCAGAGAAAAGTGAAAGAAAAGAAGCAGAGAAAAGTGAAGTCTGAAAGCAGAGATACGGTACGGACTAGAACAAATAAATCGTCTTTCCAAAGAACGATTTCGTAACTTTACTGTTACATGACGCTTTTAAAAGCGTCTTTTGAAATGACGCTTTTAAAAGCGTCTTTTGAAAAAACGCTTTTAAGTGAGACTTAGAAAAAATATATATTTGAATAAAAGCGTCTTTTGGAAAGACGCTTTTAAAAGCGTCTTTTCTAAAAACGCTTTAAAAAAGAACCCTATTTTGGTAAATAAGTTTAAAACAACTTTAAATTGGAAAATAAGTTTTTTTTTTTACCCTACTTAAGTATTTAGCTCTAATAAACAATCAAGGGATAAAATATTCACCAAGATTAAAGTCCTTAATGTTTATATTTCCAAACCATTAAAATGTATAGAAAATGTTGCTAATTTTATCTTTTTTTAACGAATAAATAGAATCACTCTGACATAGACTGGCAAATAGTCGCAAAACTTTCTTTCTTTTATTTTTCTTCTTCTTCTTCTTCTTTTATTTATTTATTTTGGAAGGGGGGACGGGGGACGGGGGACGGGGGGGTGGTTTAGAGTGGCAATTTATGAGTTATGATTATTAAGATTGAAATGAAGGGGAAAAATTATTCTGCAAAGAGCAGCATTCCTATTTAAAAATTACAAGTACAATTCTAATTGTTCCTAGTTCTGCACGAATAAATAGAGGGCATGAACCCCTTCTAAAAGAAGAAAAGGAATTACAGAATAAAAGAAGACAAAAAGCCAATAAGGATCTGATGAGGATAGAAGGAATTAAGCATGAAAATGAAAAATAGATATTACAGGCTGAAAACCAACAAAGTTTACACATGCAAGAATCACAATTTTATAAACCAGAAATGTGAATATTATGAAAAATAGCACCCATCACGTGACGTGTAATAAGATCTCATTCAGTTCCTAGACACAGAAAGTTCCTTGTCCAAGCTGAAGTCCTTTATCTGAAATAAATACCTTGCATCCAAAACAACCAGAACGACCAATGCCTTGAATGTAAAGCTCTCGATTGTTTGGAAGGTCATAATTAATCACCAGAGAAACCTAAAGAAAGAAAAATGAAGACAAAAGTTAGAATGCCCATAAAGCAAGAATATTCCTTGGGTATTATAAATGCATAGAATCGACATAAATAATGAGGATGCATAATCAAATATAGTCGACCCTCTCAAAATCATTAGCTAATAGAAATTTCAATTATTCAGTTTCACTGTGATTTTTATTACTCGTAACAAAAGAATTTCCTTAAAACTATATTTAGCATAAAAATAAGACGTGTATACAAATTTGCAAGGTTGATGAACTTTTTTTTTAGAAGAATATATGTTTCATTTAATTTGACTTATTAGAAAGCTCATAACTTTTTTATTACTGAAAAATTATTTTACTACATTTTTTTTTATATAATTATGTATAAAAAGTAGGTGTTTCAATTTTGTTAGTAGGTGTTATATGTGTAAGGAGGAAGTGGAATCGGTAAATCATCATCTTCTCAATTGTCAAATGGCTAGGAACGCTTAAAAATTGAAATCTTATCCTCTCTCTTTTTGGATGGTTGTGTTCTATGTCCGTGTGGAAATCCCGGATGATTTAGGAAAGATTTGAAGGAGATAGTGATAGAAGATTGAGGCAGATATTTAGGCTAATTTCTTGATTTATTTCCATTTTTGGTTCTCTGTGTATAGATTAAATAGTGACTCTAGCTTGTAAATCTAATACAATTGAATATAGACAATTAGTCTTATTTTCTTCATGGTATCAGAGCTAGGGTTACTCTGAAACCCTAAGCAATACATGGCTGCCCAAAATGGAGACAGTCATGAGTCGAGTCAGTCAACAATCCAAGAAATCAAGGAAGGAGAGCCGGAGCTTACCTCTTCCATGAGCTCGTCTGGTATGTTCGAGACGTCTCCAATCCATCTTGCCGTAGAGAAATTCAACGGGAAGAACTATCGGGACTGGGCGCAGACCATCAAACTCATCATCGACGGCAAAGGGAAGCTAGGCCTTCTTACTGGCGAAACACGTCAACCACCTACCACCGATGTCGCTGCCTCCCAGAAATGGCGCTCGGAAAATTCATTGATAACCTCATGTCTGATCAACTCCATGAAGCCAACCATCGGAAAAACATATATGTTTCTCCCGACGGCAAAGGACGTGTGGGATGCAGTGCGAGAGACATATTCCGACACTGAGGATGCCTCCCAAATTTTCGAACTGAAGAAGAAACTATGGCAGATGAAGCAAGAAGTTCGGGAAGTTACAGAGTATTACACCGAGATGGTGCGACTGTGGCAGGAACTCGATCTCAGTTGTGGCGAAGAATGGGAGTGCACGGGTGACAGTGTTCGTTTCAAGAAGAAGATGGAAGCCGAAAGGGTTTTCGAGTTTCTGGCAGGGCTAGATCGAGAGCTCGATGATGTGCGGGGAAGAATTCTGGGTCGACGACCACTGCCTTCCATCCGAGAAGTCTTCGCCGAGGTGAGACGGGAAGAACAGAGGAGGAAGGTGATGTTGACGGCGCGAGCAGAGGTGAACGGAGAACCTGCCGCCGACGGATCTGCGATGGTGAGTCGCGGGATGATACCTCGCGAGATGTCGTTCACCAGTTCGAACCCGAAACAGAGACAAAGCTCTGCGCAGGAAGTCTCAGCCCATATAACCCGTGGGCCTTCCAGTGGATCCGGCCCAAGACAAATTAAAAGGCCATTTTGTGACCATTGCAAAAAATTGGGTCATTCAAAAGAGACTTGCTGGGCCTTACATGGAAAGCCCGCTGATTGGAAGCCCAGACAGCCCAAATCACATGGGTACCAGGCCTTCACTGAACAACAGACAGAGACAGATGCTCAATCAACTGTTATTGGGGGTTTTAACCCCGAACAACTTGAGAAGTTATCTGCTTTGTTTACAACCTTTCAAGCCTCGGGTCGGTCTTCCAATTCACTGCCATCAGGTTCCTTAGCCCACAAAGGTATCTTTTTGACTGCCTTAGTACCACTTTGCACCTCACTCCCTAGATTATTGACTCTGGTGCATCCGACCATATGACTGGTGCTCATCATTTATTTTCTACATATACACCTTGTGCTGGTAACTTGAAAGTAAAAATTGCAGATGTTACTTTATCCCCAGTAGCTGGCAAGGGGAGTATCCGTATCTCTGAATTTATTACTTTAAAATCTGTCCTTCATGTTCCTAATATTTCTTGCAATCTGTTGTCTGTTAGTCAACTAACCAAACAATCTCATTGCTCAGCCATTTTTTTGTCTTCCAATTGTGTTTTTCAGGACCTATCATCGGGGAAGACGATTGGCAGTGCTAAGGAACATGAGGGGCTCTACTACTTTGATGACACTCGCATGAGTAAACAGTATCTTCCTTCTATTTGTAATTCAGCATCTAGTCCTAGGGATAGTGATCTTGTGTTATGGCATAGACGAATGGGCCATCCTAGCTTTCAATATTTAAAACATGTATTTCCGTCGCTTTGTTTGAATAAGAGTTCCTTGGATTTTCAATGTGAAGTTTGTGAACTTGCAAAACATAACCGCACCTCTTTTTCTAAATCCCCATATAAACCATCATTGCCTTTTACCCTGATCCATAGTGATCTTTGGGGGCCTTCACGGGTTCCCAATAGGACCCACAAAAAATGGTTTATTACATTTATTGATGATCATTCTCGTCTCTGTTGGGTATTTTTATTAAACGATAAATCTGAGGTTCATTCAGTGTTCATAAACTTCTACAATATGATTTATACCCAATTTCACACAAAAATCCAAATTCTTCGTACTAACAATGGCACTGAGTACTTCAACTCCTCTTTGAGTCCCTATTTTCAAGCCAAAGGTATTATTCACCAGAGTTCTTGCGTTCACACCCCCCAACAAAATGGGGTTGCTGAACGGAAAAACCGAGATATACTTGAGGTAGCTTGTGCGCTATTGTTTACCTCTCACATGCCACATCGTTTTTGGGGTGATGCCGTTCTGACTGCCGCATTCCTCATCAATCGTATGCCTAGTTGGGTTCTCTCCTTTGTTTCGCCTCTCCAAAAATTTCAGGAGACCTTTCCTGATTCTCGACTCAGTTCATGCCTCCCACTTCGTGTTTTTGGGTCTACCGTATTTGTCCATGTTCATGCCCCCCAACGTACTAAATTGGATCCCCGAGCTCTCAAATGTGTCTTCATTGGTTACTCTCCCACTCAGAAGGGTTACAAGTGCTATGACCCTCGCTCCCAGAAGGTATGTGTTAGTCTGGATGTCACCTTTTTTGAGAATACTCCCTACTACTCGCTTCAGGGGGAGTCCTTGAGAGAAGCTCAACCCTCACATACAGACTTTGATTTTGCGATCTTTGAATCTACCCCAGACATACCCTCTCATTCTTCGTCCAACACAGAAGAGATCTTGAACTCAGGGGGAGATGTGGGACAACTAATAGACAGGGAGATACTTGTCTACTCAAGGAGACCTAAATCAAAGTCTGATGAGACTCTCACATCCTATGCACCAACAGAGTCAGACCCGGTGATAGATCCAACTACTCATGTGCCAACATCCAATCCTGACCAGGTAACAAATCTTGATGACTTACCCATCGCTCTTAGAAAACAACCTCGCTCATGTACTTTCCATCCTATCTCAAAATTTGTATCTTACAATGCTCTTTCTGCCAAGTGTCGTGCTTTTACATCTAACCTTGACAGAATCCAAATTCCCAAGAATATTCAAGAAGCTTTGGAAATTCCAGAATGGAGAAAAGCAGTGATGGAAGAAATTAGGGCATTAGAAAAGAATGAAACTTGGGAGGTGATGTCTTTACCAAGAGGGAAGAAACCGGTGGGATGTAAGTGGGTATTCACGGTGAAGTACAAGGCAGATGGTACAATAGACCGATACAAAGCCCGCCTAGTTGCAAAGGGGTTCACTCAGACATATGGCATTGATTACACTGAGACATTTGCACCAGTAGCAAAGTTGAATACTATACGGGTTCTCTTGTCCCTGGCAGCAAATCTAGACTAGCCTCTTCACCAATTTGACATCAAGAATGCCTTTCTGAATGGTGAGCTAGAGGAAGAAGTGTTCATGATGCTACCACCAGGATTTTACAAAGGGGAGGAAACCAGAGTATGTAAATTGAGGAAATCCTTGTATGGGCTTAAACAATCACCAAGGGCGTGGTTTGATAGATTTACGAAGGTGATAAAAAATCAAGGATATCAACAAGGACAGTCAGATCACACGATGTTCTTCAAACAAACCAATGATGGAAGAAAGACTATCCTGATTGTGTATGTTGACGACATCATTCTCACTGGAGACAACACAGGAGAATTGGAAAGATTAAAAAAGGTCTTAGCCACAGAGTTTGAGGTAAAAGACCGAGGTCAAATGCGGTATTTTTTGGGAATGGAAGTTGCCAGATCAAGGAAGGGAATAAGTGTCTCCCAGAGAAAGTATGTTCTTGACCTTTTGACTGAGACTGGTATGCTTGGTTGCAAGCCAAGCGATACTCCGATTGAGACAGGAAAAAAGATGGAAGATGTTGGAAAGCCTGTGGATAGGGAGAGATATCAGAGACTAGTAGGTAAATTGATCTACCTATCTCACACTAGACCTGACATTGCTTTCGCTGTAAGTGTGGTCAGTCAGCATATGCATTCACCAAAGGAAGGTCACCTAGAAGCAGTATACAAAATTCTCAGATATTTGAAAGGCTCTCCAGGACGAGGTTTGTTCTTTAAGAAAGGAGACAGTAAAAAGATAGAAATCTATACAGATGCAGATTGGGCAGAATCGGCAGAAGACAGAAAGTCTACCACCGGCTATTGCACCTATGTTTGGGGAAATCTAGTAACATGGAGGAGTAAGAAGCAGAGTGTGGTAGCCAGAAGTAGTGCTGAAGCTGAATTCAGAGCTGTTGCACAAGGGATGTGTGAAGGGCTTTGGCTACGAAAGCTGTTGGAAGAACTACATATCACAGTAGAGTTCCCTATCAAACTCTACTGTGACAACAAAGCTGCTATCAGCATTTCTCATAATCCCGTCCAGCACGACAGGACTAAACACATTGAAGTTGACAGGCATTTTATAAAGGAGAAAATTGAGAAAGGGATAGTCTGCATGACCTATATTTCTACAAGAGAACAATTAGCAGATATATTCACTAAAGGGTTACAGAGGTCCAGCTTTGCAAGTTGGATATGATCAACATCTATGATCCAACTTGAGGGGGAGTGTGGAAATCCCGGATGATTTAGGAAAGATTTGAAGGAGATAGTGATAGAAGATTGAGGCAGATATTTAGGCTAATTTCTTGATTTATTTCCATTTTTGGTTCTCTGTGTATAGATTAAATAGTGACTCTAGCTTGTAAATCTAATACAATTAAATATAGACAATTAGTCTTATTTTCTTCAGTCTGCTATAGTGAAGGGTCTTCTCTCTGGTTGAGAAGGGTGTAGGGTGAGGAAGGACTTGAAGAAGGTTTGGAGAGTCACCCCATTATGCCTCCCATGACGTTTATGAAAGGAGAGGAACTGGAGTCATAATTATCAGAATCAGACCGGACAATGAATTGGTGAAAGGCTCGAGTCACGGTTCACTGGTTCAACCGGTTTTATAATTAATATATTAAAAATATATTAAAAATTAAGAAAATAACAAGAAAAATATTTTTTTTTATTATCTAGTAATAAATAACAAATTATAAACATAATCATTGAAATTATCTTAATGTATAAGTTCTATATATTTGCATATATAATAAAAATACATGCAACAATATCTTATTTATACCAAATTTCATTATTTAATTATCAAATATAAGAAGTTTTGTAAGAAAAAAAAAAGTTGTAAGTGATAAAAAGATAAAAGGTGGTTCAACCGGTTTTTTTTTAAAAAAATCAGCCGGTTCAATCAGTTTTTTCCAGTTCTTCAGCAAAAACAGTATATTAATCGAACTGAACCGGTTGAATGTCCGGTTTCCGGTTCAACCGTCCGGTTCGGTACGATCCTGATAACTATAATAGGAGTTGTTTTAACTTTTGAGGGGCAAGATCTTCCCCCTTTTATGTTTAAGGATAATTTTTTGAAGATATTACATTTATACGTTAAAGAAGCTTTTCCAATATATGTAGGCTTTTTTGGGGGAAATTCGGCTTAAATTTTGTAACGGGTTCCCTTTGTATATATGGGTTCCCCCCGACGATGTTAATATAATATACTCTTTACTTGGCAAAAATATATATACATATACATGTGTTTTTTTTTATTCTAATAATTAATACTTTAAAGGAATTTTCTCATACATTTATTAATGATTTAAGTAATAGAAATATTAATTCTTCACCATTGAATGAAGTTGGTTCCTCAAAAACAGTATTAATTAATAGAGAATATTAACTTGTTGAATATTAATTTTTAGAGGGTTAACTGTATATTGCATGCAAAACCACTGAATTAACAAGTTGAGTGCCATTCCATGTATCCTAAAACAGTCAATTGTTTAGAAGGTCATAATTAAACACCAGGGAAACGTAATTTATGTTTTGAAAAAAAAAAATCACAAACACATACGCGCATGCACAAAAACGTGATATATACATACAGTTCTTAATGTGTGTGGATGCTTAAATTAACGTGTGCTTGTGAATATCATTTAATTAGCCACAATGTTATCTGTGTTGTTAACATCCAAAAAAGTGGCACCAATCCAAATAAATCTGGTAGAACAAAATTTTATGCTTAAATCAAAATACGTAAACTGAATATACCAACGGCCTCGTGCTCCGTATCTATTCTTACATTAGCATTAGCCCCTTTTCATTGACAAGTATAGCATAAATTAGTTTTAGCCTTTTGTAAGTGAATAATAAATCACTGAAACAAAGCTATATTGCAGCTCTATAAATTAAATTATAAAAAGAAGAACAAAGACAAATAACTTGCCTGCTGAACATCCAGGTCCCTAGCCAATACGTCTGTTGTGATCAGAACATGGGTTGTACCAGACCGGGACTCTGCCATTATTGCATCTCTTTCCTTCTGAGGCATGTCTCCATGCATGGCTGAGACTGTGAAGTTATTACTACGCATCTTCTCCGTTAGCCAATCCACCTGTCCCAGTATATAAAGGAACAGAATTATATCCGAAGACTAGAATTTATAAAAGTACACTAATCTGTTTACTCCAGAGTCCAGACACTTGATCCTCACCATGGAAATCACCCCATGGTCTAGAATAAAACCTTTAACAATCATACAAATCCCAAAAACTGTCTACTAATAGCATGAAATAATAAGGTATGCAGCTCACAGGTCCTCAGAATTATGCAAATGCAAGAAGGTTCAGAGACACTCTGAACTGCCCCCCCCCCCCCAGCTGTTGGACTTGACTGTAAATCCACAATGATAAAACTCTGCATCATGCCTAATTGGGTTACATAAACAGAGCACTGTGGACACCTAGGCCCAAAGTTTTCAGGGACAAATTAATAATGTTGAGCCACCAACTCATCTAAAAGCTTAAGTTGTTAGAGAAGGTATAACTTTAAAATTATATCTCTAACACGCCCCCTTCACGTGTGCAAGACTAAGCCAACACATGCACCAATTCATATTATGAGAGTGGCGGTGAAGTTTAAGCGTAGCATCTTCTGTCTACTCTGATATCATGTTAAACTATCAACTCATTTAAAAGATTAAGCTGTTAGAGAGGGTGTAATTTTAATATTAAATCCTCCAACAAATAGCAACTAGAAAATAAAAAAGAAGGGTCAACGAACAAGTGTCCTAAGAAATAATGCGTAAAACCTGTCGAAAGAGCAGATTTGCATGTACCCCAAATCCAGTCTAATATTAAAAATCATATTTCTGACAGGAACTAAACCCGGTAATAAAATTGAATCTGGATATACTGCAGTCTGAATTTACACATCTTCATTAATGTAATCTCATGAACCACTGTCCAGTACCCACATACACAAATATATATATATATATATATATATATATAGTCTGATTCATATCCGCTTTTTTCTTTTGGTTGTATAACACAAAAGTTTTTTTTTTTTGGATAGGTATGTGACCTTTGAGGTAAAGGTTGAACTTAAGACCCAAAAGAATTTAAAGCAGGTCAAAACAAAAACGCAGAAATGAATATTCCCGAAAAAACAAAGAACAAACTCCAAACAGTTGTCTAGACACGTTAACATCAAAAAAAATTATTGAGGAATGATGGAACAACCCCCCCCCCCCCCCCCCCCAAAAAAAAACCAAAAAAATATATACCTTCTTTGTGTTGCAGAAAATAACAGCCCGGGTGATGGTAAGGGTATCGTAAAGATCCAATAAAGTATCAATCTTCCATTCTTCTCTTTCTACTGCAACAAAGGATTACTTGATGCCCTATCATATTAAAACAATGATGGTTCATAAATAACAACAAATAAACAACAGAAGACATAGTGCATTTGGCATCAAAATCTGGATCTACTCCGAAGGCAGATGGTATGAAACACAACCATCACTTACCTCCAGGGTCAACTCATCACGTTTCACAAGCATCCGAACAGGATCTGTCATAAATTTGCTTGTAATCTCTAAAATTTCATTAGGAAGGGTAGCAGAAATCAACACAACCTGCAATAAAAATTCATATAATCTTAGAACCTACAATAATACTCTGCAGGACTGCACACATCCATCTCACTTAGCAGCAAACAATCTATGCCCTGCAGATAATACTGATACGCACCACGCACATGCTTAAAGAAGGGTATATACAGTTTTAATATGAGGCCAAGTAAACATGTCACATAAGTATCTTGTTTCATATCCCAAAAAGAAGAAGAAGAAGAGGAGATGAAAATTATTACCACTAATCCTTAATACCTCATTTACTCACTAACATGAAAAAAATACAAAATACAAGTTATAAAATTTTCATGTACATCTGATAAACACAAGTGTGCATGCAGTGGCACCGTCAAGGAATGCTAAATCATTAGAGAAAATTGGGAACATTCTAGGAATTAGTGTTGTTAAAGGCGACCGGGCGGTTGCCTAGGCAATAATACAAGGCGAGGCGAGGATGAGGCGTTATGCCTCAGCACACTTGAGGAAAGGCGATTTTAATAAGGTGTCACCTAGGTGATTGCCTTGACCAAGGCAAAAGATGTTGAGGCGAAGAACCTTATTAACTGAAACTTATTTTAGGATTAAATGTATTTTTGTTTGGGCAATATTTAACCAATATAAAAGTAGTAGAAAGGAAAGAAGTTTAAAATGGTCCTCTTTGCTTAAAATTTAATTGTGTTTTGTCATCCTTTAGATTAATTTTTTTATTATTACATAAAAGATTGTTTAACTTAGAATAAATGAACCTTTAATGTATAATATATATATTTTTAAGTTAGCACCTTACTCCATTCAAGCTAACAATTTTTTTGTCGGCTCGCTTTTCAAACAATGTAGAACTTTAGCGCCTTAAAGGCACCTTTCGTCTTTTAACTATACTGTCAGGGATTTACTTTTATTGTGTTTAAAGAAAAATAATAAAACATAGAACATACAAACAACTAAAACATACATTAAATTAGGGGTGTTAACTCGCGTTGGCGTGTCATGTTCGTCTCATGTCAAGACATATATATATTAAGAAATATGTACGTGTCAACCCAAATACAACACGATTAACTGATCATGTCAAGTTTTAAAACCAAACACGACATTTTTATCGAACAGGTTGTCCATGTTGACACGATTAATACATAAATAATAATCTTTAAACTTTAATTAAAGATGGTTACTTGTATGTCTACAGGTGTGAAACAGTTTTCAAGTTTGATAGACTTATGATGCAGAACAAAACAAAGTTGAGACTTTTTTTACAAGTGAAAAGGTTTCCTAATCATTTATAGGCTTTCAGTGTGAGATGAATTGCATTGGCTCATCGTCTATTTTTTTTATAATTACGCACATTAAATCATGTTAAATGAGCTGACAAGACTAAAAACCAAACACAAAAAATTTATTAATCGTGTTAAATTTGTCGACCCGTTTATTTGTCATACAGACATACTTCAACATGTCTGTCATTAATCATATGAGAGAGAGAGAGAGAGAGAGATGATCACCTGAAGCTCAGGTGGGAAGATATCTATAGACATCATAAATTTGATCCTTAAAACCTCGACTCAACATCTCATCAGATTCGTCCTGGTGGAATTTCAATAAAGGTGAAAATTAGTCCCCCTCGTGACTACCTCAAAATATAAAAATAGTATAAAAAAGGTGGACTTAAATTCCCACCTGACCTCCTCTTGATACAAATATCATAAATAATAAAAGAAGGGGTGGGGGAGGAAGTCATGAACTCACAAGAACTAATAATTTGATGGCCCTAGTTCGGAATGTTCTCCTCTTGATCATGTCACAAACCCTACCTGGAGTTCCAGACACCACTTGAAGTCCATATTCTAGTTTTCTGATATCCTCAGCCAACACTTTTGCCACCAATGTACGCATGGGCCCGTATACTAATGTAATCACCAAAAGCCAGTATTACTTTCTCTGTTTGAGATGCCACTTCCCTTGTAGGTGACAAGATCAATGCTTGAATCCTGTGAAGAGATGTGATATATATGAAAATAAACCAAGTCACATTTTAAAACTTAGAAAAGAAAGCACATAAAACAACTTCTAGTGTTACAACAACTCTTAAATGCCTTAACTTCGGGCAAAGCTGGTTTTATGTGTGCATAAAAGTATAAACTAACACATACTGGTAGACTATTTTTACTACCCATATCAAGATTTATCATTCTCAAAAATCTTAAAGATTGATCTCTTCTAAGTTAAACTCGTTGACCAAGTGATGCAAAGGGAATCGTATAGGATCCATACAATGGAAATATGGCACTGGCAGTAATCAAATTTTGGAATTTAATCCTTGGAAGCTAGTGGGGCTCGATTTGATTAAGAACTACCTAGATGCAACCAACCCTTATCAATTAATTTCTTCCATGCATTTATCCATACCTCAAATAAAAACTAATTAAATGGCACTCAATACTTCCCCAATCAACCATAACGTATTAATATTCCTCTTGACCATAAATTAATCACAAATAGAAAACAACCAAAACATTTGAAAACTAAAGACACCAAATACACAGGATGTTTTTCTTTAACCCAAAAAAATAAAACCTGCAAAAAGTAATATAAAAATTCTAAGTAGAGATTTCTACCCCTTCAAACAATCTTCTATTGCGCTCTCTCCAAAGACACTACAAAAGACACAAAGGAGCCATCCTCCAAATAATTCTTCTATCTTTGCCCATCTGGTTGCAATTCCAACCCAAAAGAAGATATCAAGTGGATTGCGGACATCTCAGGATCGGAAGATGAGAACGAACTAAGTTTGGCTAAGCAAAAGTTTGGATATTGACATGGAAGATGTTGGAGTGGTGATGATTTGATGCAATTAAGTAATGAGGGGCAAGAAGATGAGGTGGGTATTAAAGTTCCTGATTCATCATTGAAGGGCAACATGAGGGTTGAGGAATATGATATACCTGATCTAGGGGCCTCTTCAAAAGATGGATTTCACGGGGGGAATAAGGTGTAGCTATTGGACACGTACACTTTACCCCTTTCTGCAATACCTTCGTTTCCATCACCGATGACTGACTTTTCTCTCTCTCCTCCAATGTTTGTAAAAAAGTGTGGTCTCCTTTCAACCCACAAAAGGATGACGTACCTCCATGATCCTACTGCCACCATTTATAACTAATGGTGGATCTATTTTCACCACTGAGACCCTGATGCGAGTCCACTGGAGGTGTCATCTTTCTCTAGTATCATCATCAATCCTTTTAAAGCCACCCCATAAGTCCCCACTGTTTGGAAAAAGGATTGATTCTAGAGGAACACGAGCCTTTCCGCCAATTGTATCCATACTTCCTCCAGCCATATACCGTTTCTATTGCAACAACCTGACACAACCCACCAGTCAGCAGTTTTAGAGCCTGGCCTTCAAAAAACCCACTCCCTCTATCACCAAATTCTTTGAGCTTCCTTCGTTGACGAAAATTCAAAGAGGAACCATAGTTCCTATGGTTGCTTTACAAGTACTTCGATTGGCACTTCATACTGCCGATTTAACCAACGTTGAATTTTCTCCAATTTATACATTAGGAAACCATATTGGTCCTACTTGACCCACGAGACATCTGTTATAGAAACATAGGTTTCCTTCACAAAAGTCAAAATCAACGTTTACATGGGCCCATTCGTTTCCCACCACTCTTCTCACCTTCAATGGCTTATCTTGCCATTCCTCCACAACTGCCACATCCCAAAAAGTCTTCTTGTCTCCATAAGCATATCCCTCTGAATAGCAAGCTAAAGCTTTTAACGCATTCACAACTCCTTACCATTCTCCCCTTATATCGTATTCCGGTACATACAGTAACTTAGCCCTCTGTTTGATTCCTCCACTTTGACGAAGGAGCCTTCCTTGTTGGTTCGTTTAATAACCTAGTAGCTTTGTCGCCTCCTGTGAAGGACTCACGGAGTTTCTGCCATCTTTTCTAGTTGACGACACTAGGAATCTGAATCCTTCCACTTCTAGCCTCGACCTTCTGACAAGTCCATATGCCCTCTCTGTGATTTGGAGAACCTTCGTCTTTTGATCTTCCACCGCCTCAGTCTCGCATGTCTTGTTCCCCCACTGCGCATACCTTGAGGCTCTCATATCCTTTCACTCATAGCACTGTAAAAGTATGAAATTTCTAGTGCTATGCTTTGATTTGAAACATTGTGTGTGCTAAAAGAGATATTTTTCTCACACTTAGCCCATAAAGTGAATGGATTGCTTTTTTAGCTTAGTGAAAAGTTCTATAGAAATATGACATAAAGGTGAGTGCCAAGCTTGGCAGGAGAAATAGTGGAGGCAGAAGCAGCTGATCAAAGAGGAGAAGTGAGCTGGGTAGGAATGCGGAGATAGATGAGCTCAAATAAATGTCCAACCTTATGACCTATCCCAATGATCTTCCCCGTTTGTGGATCTTGCACGCAACAACTAGAAGAGGAGAAAAGAACATTAAGTCCAATATCACATAATTGGCCCACATATATGAGAATTAAAGCAAGCTTAGGGAGAGATATGAATTAGGGAGAAATGTATGAGAGGTAGAGACCTCTCCAATGTCACTAACAGATATATGTGATCCATCTGCAATGTGAATGGCTGGAATATGTGAACCAGAATTTTTGGGAGAGCAGATACTATAATCTGAAGTCATATGATTGCAACATGCGGAGTCAAAGTACCAAGACGACTTACAAGAGGTGGTGGATACTGCAGTGGAGGGTGGAGAAGCAAGAACTTGTTTAAGGATTGCTTCAAGGTCAGTAACAGAGAAGGAAGGAGAAACATATGTAGGAGAGGTTTCAACAACAGCAGCAGCATAAGGAGATGCAGATCCAAATTTGGATTGGTTATCAGATTTTCCTCTTGGCCAGTTGTTTCGTTGTTGCCGATTAGGATTTTTGAAACAGTATGTTCAGGTCCTAATTTGTGAAAGAACTTGCAGATTCTGGTAGGACAGTCCAATAACACATGACCAAAGGAATGACAGTATTTACAAAATTTTTGAGTAGATGAACTTCTTTTATGCTGGGGAGGCTGAAAGGCTGCAAGAACAATTTATGTGGATGAGCTCTTGAGAAGACCAAGACGAGTTTCTTCAAAAAGAAGTTCCGAAATAGCTTGCTCGAGTGTGGGAAGAGTTCAGTGAAGTAGAGATGCTCAAACAGGCTCAAAGTGATCATTAAGAGCCGTCAAGAAATGAATCAGACGTTGTTGATCACGATAAGTAGCAAATTGCTCAGCATCATACTGACAACGCCATGGAGGTTCTAAATGTGTCAATTGATCCCAAAGTTTGTGCCTCTGAGAAAGAAATTCGTTAATGGATTGTTCGGACTCCTGGTGTGTCCGATGAAGGGTACTGATAAGTTTATAGTGGTGAGCTAGATCAGCAATAGTGTAGCAGGCTGCTAAGAAATCCCAAATTGATTTGGCTGTTGTGAAACGGCCAAACTGAAGACTGATAGAAGGGGTGGTGGTGTTGCGAAACCACGTGATTATCTGATGATTCTTGTTATCCCAATCTTCAAGATTGTCCATAAATTTTTTATCAGATTCTTCCTTGCCTAGTTAAGGCTCAGTGATATTGCCAGTGAGATATCGCCATACCTTTTGTCCTCAGAGAAAGCTAGACATCGCTTGAGCCCAAGGGATGTAATTTGAACCGTCTAGGGTTATGTTGATTGGCTGTGAGGCATCAAGACGTTCTATAGAAGAGACAATATGATAAAAAGATGGCAAATGCCAAAAGTTTATTGTAGAGGGAAAATTGGTCAAAATGGGGCCCAAAAATGGACTCAGAAGGTCGAAAACAGGTAGAAACTGATCTAAACCAGTCTGAAAATGCCCTTAAAATAGGTGAATCGGCCGTATAAGGAGATCTGGCTTAAACCGGTTCAAGGGGTGGACCGGGAACTATGACAGACGTGGCACACTGTTGCTAAGGTGGCCACACATGTCGATGATGTGGCAACACGTGTTGTTGACGTGTATGGATGATGTGGCAATGATGACGTCTCAGGTGTGGGTCCCTTTGGTGTGACATGGCACCATGGCAGTTGACATAGGCCAAATGACGTGGCTTTAAGGCTGATGTGGCAAAAGCGGGCTATGACAGGCGCGTGTGGCGCATTTCAAAGCATGTGTCCGGCCGTGCAGTGTGTGTCCAGTGCATGCAGGCGCGTGATTTCGTTGGACAGATTTTGTGGGCCGAGGTGTGAGGGCACGTGCATAGGTATTTTGGAGCGCGGTTGGTGGATACTGGAATCTTGCGATATATATATTGGTTTTCTGGTGCTAGTATTGTGAAAACATGAGGTTTTGTTTGAACATAATCTCAAAACAGTGCTTGAGAAACTAGGATGAGAAGTGGTGGTGCGCAGGGCGGCGCTTGGTGGAAGCCACTGATCAGTGTGGCTCTGATACCAGGTTGATACAGAGATGAGAAAAACAATTGAATTGTATATATTGAGATGTGTCTTACAATACAAGAGTAGGCTCCTTGATATACAGGAGATAGGATGATGTACAGGGTAAGAAACACAAAAGGAAACTACAATATGCTAGAATTATGCTAGAATAGAATCCCTAACCCTACTTATACACCATAATAAACATGTATAATACATATATCTAACAATGAGAAAACTTAATAATTAATAATTCTAATAATTAATAAATTTTCAATCTCCTATATCATATTGGTGCTTTAATGACTATGCAATCATACACTAATAAAATGTATGTAGGTCCTCTACAAAATCCTATCCTCCTATTTGTTTCGCGTTGATTAAGATTTCAAATAATGAAAATTAAGATTCTAGATCCTACTAAAAAACATACATGCTTTGAAATGATAAAATTTATAATATATTTATTTTCACCAGCACTTTTTCATTTTTATATATGAAACCAAGAAAGAAAATAATTCTCTGTATTTCTCATTCAAAGATACAAGTGTATTTATACAAAAATGGAGAGACTAAACTAGGAAAGTAGACTAATTAAAAATCCCTATAATTGAGCCTATACAGTCAACCCTACAGGCTGTATATTCTAGAATAATCCTATGTATACATGTATATTCTGTAACACTCCCCCTCAAGCTGGAGCATAGATATTAATCAGGCCCAGCTTGTTGCAAATATAATCGACTCGAGCCCCATTGAGAGCCTTTGTGAAGATATCTCCTAACTATTCTCCAGTTTTCACATATCCTGTAGAGATTAAATTTTGTTGCAACTTTTCACGAACAAAATGACAGTCAATTTCAATATGCTTAGTCCGTTCATGAAACACAGGATTGGAAGCAATATGGAGAGCCGTTTGGTTATCACACCACAACTTTGCTGGTATGAAGCTTTAAGACCAACCTCAATTAAGAGTTGATATATCCACATTATCTCACATACAGATTGTGCCATAGCTCTATATTCTGATTCTGCACTGGATCGGGACACAACATTTTGTTTCTTACTCTTCCATGAAATCAAATTTCCTCTAACAAAAACACAGTATCCGGTAGTGGATCTGCGTTCAATCTTGGAACCTGCCCAATCTGCATCTGAAAAACATTCGATGTGAGTATGTCCATGATTCTTGTACAGTAACCCTCGTCCAGGAGCTCCCTTTAAGTAACACAAGATCTGTTCTAACGCTGCCCAATGGTGAACTGTTGGGGAGGACATGAATTGACTAACAATACTAACAGAGTATGCAATATCAGGACGTGTCACTGTAAGATAGTTCAACTTTCCAACCAGTCTCCTGTATTTTTCAGGATCTTCAAATAAGTCTCCATCTTTTGTGAGTTGTAGGTTGGGAAGCATTGGAGCGCTGCACGGCTTAGCCCCCAACTTTCCAGTCTCAGTTAATAGGTCAAGCACATATTTCCTCTGGGATAGGACAATGCCTTTCTTGCTTCTCGTCACCTCAATTCCCAAGAAATACTTCAACGCCCCTAAATCTTTCGTGTGAAACTGGCTATGAAGAAAGGACTTCAAAGATGAAATTCCCATAGTATCACTTCCAGTAATGACAATATCATCCACATACACAACAAGGAGAATGAGGCCAGATGTAGAATGCTTATAGAAAACTGAGTGGTCAGACTTACTCTTATTCATTCCAAACTTCTCCGCTGCCTGACTAAATTTTCCAAACCAAGCACAGGGACTCTGTTTCAAACCATATAGGGACTTACGAAGATGACAAACACGCCCACACTCCCCCTGAGCAACAAATCCAGGTGGTTGCTCCATATACACTTCCTCTTGGAGATCACCATGTAAGAACGCATTTTTGATGTCTAACTGATGTAAAGGCCAATCATTAGTAGCTGCCAGAGAAATAAATAAACGAACCGAGGTCAACTTAGCAATGGGGGAGAAAGTATCAAAATAATCCACACCATAAGTCTGAGCATAGCCTTTAGCCACAAGACGGGCTTTAAGGCGAGCCACGGAACCATCGGAATTGAATTTGACAGCAAACACCCATTTACAGCCAATAGCTTTCTTTCCTGCAGGTAAAGGCACTAAATCCCAAGTATCATTAGCATCTAAAGCATTCATCTCTTCGATCATAGCATCACGCCATCCGGGATGGGACAAGGCATCATGGACAGTTTTGGGAAGAGACACAGAATCAAGGGAAGCAACAAAAGAACACGAAGAAGAAGACAAGTTAGCATAAGAAACAAACGATGAAATATGATAAGTGCACTGACGCGTACCTTTGCGAAGGGCAATGGGAAGATCAAGATCACCAGCCATAAGATCCGATGGCGAAGAAGAAACAGATGCTGGACATGGAGCAGGTGGGTCTCGTCGTCGGGAATAAACATAGTGAATAGGAGGTGGTGGTGGGGATGGTGGTAGTGGTGGTAGGGTAAGAGGGGGAGGAGCTACAGCGAGGGGCGGAGAGATGATAGTATAAACCAACAGATCATCATCCTCCCCCTGACTCGAAGAAGTAGAAGCAACAGGGAAAAAAGGAATATGTTCGAGAAAGGTAACATCAGCGGACACAAGATACCTGTGAAGGCTAGGATAGTAGCACTGATACCCCTTCTGTAGACGAGAGTAACCCAGAAAAACACATTTTAAAGACTTGGGATCCAATTTAGTGACCTAGGGACGAACATCACGAGCGAAACGAGTACTACCAAATATTCGGGGTGCAATAGGAAACAAGGGTTTAGTAGGAAAAAGGACATTGTAAGGGATCTCACCATTAAGAACATAGGAAGGCATGCGATTAATCAAAAAACAGGCTGTGGAAACTACATCAGCCCAAAATTGTTTAGGAATGTGCATTTGGAATAAGAGGGCCCCGGCTGTCTCAAGAAGATGCCTATTTTTTTGCTCTGCCACACCGTTCTGAGATGGTGTGTCAACACAAGAGGATTGGTGAAGAATGCCATCTTGAATCATGTAGATCTGAAAGGAATCGAAAAAATATTCTTTAGTATTATCACTCCGTAATGTATGCCCAGAAACATTAAACTGTGTTTTAATTTCAGCACAAAAGGCACTAAAATGGAAAAATAATTCAGAACGATTTTTCATTAAATAGAGCCAAGTCACACGAGAAAAATCATAAACAAAAGTAACAAAATAGCGAAATCCAGTAGTGGACACAACAGGACACGGACCCCAAACATCTGAATGGACTATCTCAAAGGGAAAACTAGCCCTTTTATTGACTCGAGAGACTGAAGGCAAACGATGATGTTTTGCAAACTGACACAACTCACAATCTAAGGAAGATACATTATGAAACTGAGGACATAATTTCTTCAATAGAGGCAAAGAAGGATGTCCCAACCGACAATGTGCTTCAAACGGAGTTACGACACTGGAACATGCAATGGGCCTGGGCACTTGGGTATCCAGAATGTAGAGACCACCTGATTCATATCCTTTACCAATAATCTTCTTTGTCATAAGATCCTGAAAAAGACGATGATCAGGAAAAAATGAGATGCAACAATTCAGGGTACGAGTAAGTTTACTTACAGACATTAAATTAAAAGAAAATTGTGGTAGACTCAATACAGAAGACATTGAAATCAATGGAGTTGGACTAACAGTACCAGACCCAAGCACAGAAGAAGTGGAACCATCTGCTAAAGTAACATTAGAGGGAGATGTGTGGGACTGAAAAGTGGAGAAAAGACTAGGATTACCTGTCATATGATCGGTAGCACCAGAATCAATGACCCATTGTGAGGAAGAGGAAAGAAGATACGTATTTGGTTTACCTAACTTAGCAATGGCAGTGATAGGTAGAGATGAATGCTGCAATGCTTCTTGGTACTGAGTGAATTTAGCAAATGCATCTGCAGAAACTGTAATGGTCGGCTCAGATAAGCTAGGGGTAGGAGGAATCGCAACATGGGCTGAGTGAGACTTCTGAGATTTATTTTGCAATTTCTTGCACATATGTTTGGTATGGCCAGGCTCATGGCAATAATAACAGACAACTCCCCCGGCATCTTGACTACCTGGTACCTCCTCCTCTGTTAGAATTCTTAGGATAAGACCGTCCAGTTCCAGATCCACCATGATGACTGACAAGAGCACTAGAAGCATGAACAGATGAAGCAACAAACGCACTTAGTAGCTGTGCGAAGTACCCTAGTAAAGACCTCGTGGAGAGAGGAAATCTCAGTACTAGAGAGGATCTGAGATTTAGCAATCTCAAACTGAGAATTAAGGCCAGCCAAGAAACTCATTACTGCCATTTGCTCCCGTTGAGTTTGCTCGATTTTGACATCAGGACTAAAAGGTAAAAAGACATTCAATTCTTCATAGGTCCTTTTGAAATTCATAAAATAGGCCTGAAGAGATTGATCTTGTTGTTCTGCCCGGTAAAAGCCCTTACAAACTTCATAAATACGAGAAATGTTGCCCTTTCCAGAATACAGAAATTCTAAATATTCCATCATCTCTTTGACATACTCACAGTGATTAATTAGGCTAACAACCTCAGGGTCAATAGAGTTCCTGATTTGTAAGAACAAGCGAGCATCATCTCTCAACCATTCCTTGCGAGTCTCATTCGTTGGTGGATCTTCAGTGAGATGATTGTCTTTAGAAATGCTCCGCAGGTAAATCCTAACAGTCTTACACCAATCCAAATAATTCGGACCAGTTAATTTATGTTCTGTGATTTTGGACATCACGGGAATGACATCAGTCACGACCAAATTCTTTTGTTCGTCAGCCATAGAAACAAAACCACCAAGAAGCAAGCAACGAACCAAGAACAGCAATAGGGAAGCACCAACAGTGAAGCAACAGGACACACAGAGGGTCCAAACGAACAGTGAAGCAGCAGGGAAGCACCAATAGTGAAGCAACAGGACACACAGAGGTCCAAACGAACAATGAAGCAGCAGGGAAGCACCAACAGTGAATCAACAGGACACACAGAGGGTCCAAATGAACAACCGGGAAGCAACAAGGACACACAGAGTATCCAAACCAATAGCAGCAAAGCAATTGGATGCACAGAAGTGCCGGAGAGAGAGAGAGACGACTCCAGGAAGAGTGATCGGAGGTCGAGGCGCAGTCGCACGCACCTCCACGCATCGGCGCGTGAAGTAGCTGACGACGACAGAAACTTCTGGTGGCGCGTGAGGCTCACGCGCTGGGTTTCTGGTGACCGGACTTCAGGGACAGGCAGATCGGCAGGTGGGCTACTGATCCTGAGTGGCGGTGAGAAGCAAGGGTCACTCAAACAGGGTGACTCAAGGAATTTCCCAACTCTGCTCACTGTGGGCAGAACAGTGGGAAAGAAAGAGAAGAAAAAAAAAGAGGAAAGAAAAAAAAAAAATTCTACTCTTTCAGAAAAGCTCTGATACCATGAAACCAAGAAAGAAAATAATTCTCTGTATTTCTCATTCAAAGATACAAGTGTATTTATACACAAATGGAGAGACTAAACTAGGAAAGTAGACTAATTAGAAATCCTATAATTGAGCCTATACAGTCAACCCTACAGGCTGTATATTCTAGAATAATCCTATGTATATATGTATATTCTGTAACAATATATAATTTAAAAATTTTAAAACGTCTAATAATAAGTTTGTAGACACCCCCATCTTATCTCATGTTGTGTAAGTAATTAGGTAATTTATTGGCATGTTTATTTTAAATTTTGTGATGTGTTCTTGGTTAGTTTTATTAAGAATATTTTAAAATTAAATAGTTTATTATAATATACTAATTGCATTGTAGAAATAGTTTTTGCAACCCATCAGGTAGCTCAATTGGGAGAAACTCTAATATACTACCTAGAGACTTTTGATTTGAGTGGTGGTATTAAATGTTGAGAATAAAGGTTCATGGGATCGGTGGGATTGGAGCAGTTTATGGCTGTACCTCATACTCGAATTGAGTAGTTCTGCTCCGTTACAAAAAAAAAAAAAAAAGTTTTTGCACGCTTAGATCAATTAGGGCTTGGTAGAAAAGGGTTTGCGAAATTTCCATGTTGATAAACAAGTAGAAATATGAACCCTTCATTATCTAATTCCAGCCTATGACATCACACCATCCACTCCGATCTTTAAAATAAAATGAATGCAAAAAAAGAAAAATTAAAGATTTCACTGATCTAAGCTACCCGAATTATAATTCCTGATTGATTAGGGATTAGAGGTTTATCATTATTCATGTAATAAGCACAAACAACACCAATTTGACTTCTTCTCCACTGGTACCAGTAGATTAGATCTTACTAATTTTAATGGCAGTGTTTTGTTTTATTTCACATTATGTAACCTACTGTTTGTCCATTAGAAAACTTCAAAACTAAAAGGATGAGACCTAAATCAAGCTTCCTATTTTTAGTACAAAGAAGCAAGCTGCACAAACCTAGATACTAAATAGAACTTCCTGTTTAGCAAACACTTGCTATTCCTTCAACAACCATGAAGCATTGAATCAAACTGAATGCACCGTAGAGGTGATCCGCGTGTTCGTTATTCCATAGTCTTTGAACCAATGGTTCTAATGATTTAGATGAAAGCCACATGAGCCGAAAGTACAGTAAGGGCTGGGTTGACATGAAAGGGCTGTAAACAAAATGCTGCAGGTTAAAAAAAAAAATTGGCTTAAAGAATGAGGATAGAGGTGAGATTTTTATTGTTCGCTGGCCAGTTGATCTAAGGTCTCTTCATTTGAAGATTTTTTCAAGCAATCCACTGCTTTTCTGACCTGCAAATAGCATCATGAATGGTGGTTTCGTGCCCAAAAGTTGATAATGACACGTCGCATTGGGTATACAATTGGGGATCTCTAGCATTTTCCATGAAATAGTACCTCTTTATTCCAGTCTATTCTGGCAGTTAAAATTCTCAGAATTGCAGTCTGTAAAAGGACTCCGATAATCATCCCCCACCAGATCCCCTAAACAAAGACAACATGTATGCCATTCCATTATCAAATATTAATAAAGAATCTGCTTCGTGGAGAGACTTTAAACTTACTGCTGCTTCTAATTTGGTTTTGAAACCTAGAACACATCCAATAGGGAGACCAATAATATATTAAGTGGCTAAGTTTATATAAGCTACTACAGCTTAACATCCACTCCCAATAGCCACACTTGAAATTCAGAC
This sequence comes from Nyssa sinensis, assembly GCA_008638375.1. Taxonomy (NCBI): domain Eukaryota; kingdom Viridiplantae; phylum Streptophyta; class Magnoliopsida; order Cornales; family Nyssaceae; genus Nyssa; species Nyssa sinensis. Next base: position 32,391,754 of record CM018042.1, read on the forward strand.
ATGATCATGATCAGGGACATGAACAGAGTGATAAAACTGATACACGTACAAAAGGGACTTACCGGAGAGTATCGGTTGAATGCCATTTAAGAAGATAGAGATGGCAAGCAACGGGGTCAAATTGGACATCTACATAACAACCTCATCATTGCTTGTAAAGAGTGTGCTTAATTGAACCCGAAAAATAAGCACAATTGCACTGAAAAATGTACTAATGGGGATGTTGTTCAAGCTCACTATCAGCAAAGAAAATTTTGCAACCATTGGATGACCTTCCCCAAACTCATTACTCACTCAAACACTACAATCCCCACAAAACCCATTAGCGCTTACTTTTAGTTAACAAAGCTATCACCATTTTGGTTTCACAGAATATGGAGAAGAAGCAGAAAAGTACCTTGCTGCCGCACTCAACCCCAACATGAACTCCATTTCCCAGGTCCAGTAGTTCAAACTGAAACATAAGTTTACTGTGTTACAAGTGAGAATATATATATGTGTGTGTGTGTGTGTGTGTGTGTGAATGGAAAATAAAGATGTTAACATACCAAATGGAAATCGAGTCTAGAAAGATTGTTGGGTTCGGGAGGAGGCCTGATATAAGTGTAAGTCCTTGAACGTACCATATCTCCAAACTATATATACATTAACTTATAATGATCAAGATCTTTGATTCCTATAGAACAATTTACAAATACTTGGAATACCACAACATAACAGCAGAAGCAACAGTGAGCTTGAAATAAGGCCAAATCCCATTAGATGCTTTTATAGATAAACCTGTCCAAGTTTCTTTGCAAGAAGGGCTTAGAACTATGTAAAGCCCTTGTAGAGTGGCCAAAATCCACCATGAGAGACTTGAGTGTAAGAGCTGCTCCCAGAAGCCCATAGTCGAGGATATAAACTACTAGCCATGTGAGAAGAATGTGCAATAGGAATACCCCTGACAGACATGCAAGCTAAAGGGATTACAATCTTCTGTGCTTGAAGGAACCTCTGCATGGGGCAGCTTATTGCAAATGCATAAATTTGAAGTCTGATTCAGCGCGTAAAAACTTGGCCTCGCTCGGCTATGCTCTCCGATTGGGCTATTGCTCGAAGGGCTGCACCAAAGTACCAATAGAGAAATGTGAGAAGAACAACTACTCCAAAGTGCAAGATGATTACTTTCTAGCAAATGATACCCATTGTTGCATATTTCTTTGCTTCATATGCTTGGCCACAAACTGTTTGTACAGCACTAGCCATGCCCAACTGTCTTTTTTAGGGAAAAATTTAAAGAGACAAAAAAATATTAGAGATAGCATTTTAATCAACAACATAATCTAAGACATATGTTAATTATTAAAGGAAAAATTACACTTTAGATTAATTTCCTAGGCCATATTATCAGTGGGATGAATAGTTTTGGCACTTTGCACTTAATCTGATAGGAAAAAAAATAAATTGCTACCAACAATTCACTATGGGCTACAAGTTCACTATATGTTACTAGAATCTGCTTGTAGCACATAGGAAAATTCGGGTTCTGCTTGAATGTGAAAGTTTTAGAAGTTATTAGCTTAAGGGCAATTTATTCAAACTATCCCGTCCAACTTTGGCTGTTCATAAGGGTGGATGTGTAAGTTGGGTTGGGTGGGTTATAGCCAAAAAAAAAATTATATATAAATTTTGCTTCTAATTTTGAGAAGAAAAAAAAATTTCCCTTCTAAATTTTGCATAAGAATTTATTTTTACATGTAAATCTAGCCCCCCTCAAAAAAGTTTACATGCAAAATAGAATTCTCTCCTAAAATTCTAGCTCCTCCCAATTTGTTTTTCCTCCTCCGCCCTTTCCGTTCATGTTAAGTTTAAATTCGGGTTCTGTTTAACGGTAAAAGTTTTAGAAGTTATTAGCTTAAGTGCAATTTTCTTCAAACTATCTAGTCCATTAACTTTCTTTGGCCGTTCACGAGGGTGGATGTGTGCATTGGGTTGAGTGGGCTATAGCAAAAAAAAGTATATATAAATAAATCTTTTTTACATGTAAATCTACCCCTTAAAAAAATTTACATGAAAAAAAAAATTTCTCTCCTCAAAGTTTCCTTCCAAAAATTCTAGCTCCTCTCAATTTTTTTTTTCTGGCTCCGCCGTTGACGATCATGTTAAGTATAAATTTCACATTATTGTAAATTTGAGATGAAATAGGTACCATGATCCCATAAGCGAGGCCTTGAATTCCCACCAAAGCAATGGAAGCGCCTGCAAGCTACAATGCACCCAAATGCCCTGTAAAGACCAGGGTAACGAAACAGATCATGTGATTGAAAACGGAAACTACAATGGAAGCCCCGGATAAGAGTCAAAGTAGCCTGGACTCCCGGCGCACTAGCCTAATATACTGTCGGATACTGATCGGTTTTTGTGCCAACATCTCTTCCACTGCATCAGATGATGCATGAATTTCGCCACTGCCAAGCAGTAGTTGCCGGGTGTCTTCACAATCCATCATGCTGCTAACGCCTAGTCATCACCAAAGTTCCCACGACTAAGGTCTTAAATGGAGTCATTTAAGAGAACCGAGGTAGATGCAAGGTCATGGGTTGTGGTATGTGAATGGGGTTAGTAAGGGTCATGCATTGTATTTTTGGCAGGTGTATGGAATTGTGAAGAGTACTGAATTTTAAGTAGCTACCAGTTTTGAATCAGTCAAATAATATCAGGCTCAACCATAAAATGAACCACAAAGGTTCCTCGCTAGCTATCTTCGTGCAGATTGATGTATACTGGTCTTCTTCCAATGCCCATTTCTTCGTGCTCATTTTATGCCCATGAATCCGCATGATTGATAATATTTTATGTTATACTTTTTTTATTTTATCTCTCACAAAGGAACGTGACCCATCGTTATGGATTTAGTAGATATCTCACTTTTTGTATGATAAAAAGAATGATACATGAAACATTATTTGAATGATCGGTTTCACTTATGTGAGTTTTCTTTTATAAATTTACTCTTAAAATGCGATGATGGGAGTATCAGCTAGACATCTCAATACACCTATATTGAATGTAGGCCTCTAAATGGATCGAATTCATAACGGATCGGATAAATGGTGATCTAAATCTTATTTGTTAATAAAATTATCAAATCGGATTGAATTTTTTGATAAATTTATAAATTCTTAATCTATATCTGAATTTGTTAACTATCAGATCAGATCAGATTTGATCTGAAACCTGATCCGATTCTATAATAATATTAATATATATTATGTATATATAATATTATTATATTATATATCAATATATTAGGTATTTAAAGTATTATGTTATATTATGTAAAATTTAAAATATATAAATTCGACTCAATTTAATTTAAGAAATTCTTATATAATTTAATATTTAACATATTATAAAAAAATGTAAAACTATATATTTTAATTTATAATATATAAAATTAATATATATATATGTTATATTTAATCGGATCGAATTATTAACGAATTGAATTTGCTTAATCCATATCATATTTATTTAATTAAAAATATTATCATATTAAATTATTAGATCAAATTTTTAGTACAAATAAATCAACTTCGAATCAAAATCGGATTCATTGCCCGTCCTAATTGGATGTATTTTGATGGGCTAAGCTTGATGCATTTATCCACCATACTTGTGCAGTTTGTTTCAATATAAATTGGGCCCTTGCTGTTCATCAGGCTAAGGGAGATCCTTTCTTCCTGGGCCGGCGAGATTGGGTCTGGGGTTGCCGCAGTCGCCAACCCACGCGGCGCACAAGGTCACACGTCTCGTTCTCGGAACTCGGAATCACAAGGCCTTCGTCCTTCGCACCGTGCGAAAAAACCCACCTTATCCCTCCCTTCCCTGCGTTTTTTCAAAAAGGACGGCAGTCTCCCTCTCTCCCTTCTCTTCCGGCGACCTAACTCTCCCTCCCCCCTCTCTCTCTAACAACTCTCAGCCGGCGCAGGTTTCGGGCAGTCGAGGGAAACGTCTCTGGGCAGAGACAAAGTCTGACATGCCGCAAAACCCCTCTCTCTCTCTCACTCTCCCCCACAACTGCATCGCCTTTAACCTCCCCCTTTGAATTTTTTTTACACTCACCTCCTAAGCCTCATATCTCTAATGTATTCTAGTTTCACTTCTTGCCCTTCCACCGCTGCCCTTATCACTCCACCGTCTCCTTTGCATAAAAACTCCACCTTTAGTTTCTGTTCCTTTGGGCCTAAACATAATCGTCGCAGTCAAATTCGAAGATTTTCTGTCAAATCCTCACATAAACCAAAATCTCTTTTCCGAATACCTAGCAGTGCCGGCACAATTAGATTTAGGGAAGCTTCAAGAAACTCCACATTATCTTCTATCAAGAAAGAGGAGAAACCAGCTGTTGGTCTGGTAAATTATCACGGTGAAAATGTACTCAAATGGATTGCAAAGCCAATTGTGTATACATTGTTTTGTTTCATTATTGGTTTGTGTCCAATTCGTGGGTTTCAACTACCCGCAATTGCTGCTGCCCCCGTGGCAAGTGAAGTAATTCGGAGGACGAAAACCAAAGAAAGAGACGAAGAACTGAATGCCAAGGGCCACGAGTTCTCGGATTGTACACGGAGGTTACTAGAGACAGTGTCGGACTTACTAAGGATCATAGAGGAGGTTAGATCAGGTAAGGGGGATATAAAGAATGTTGAGGCAGCATTGAGAGAGGTGAAATTGAAGAAGAGGGAATTACAAGAGGAGATTATGAATGGACTTTATGCTGAGTTAAGAGAGTTGAAAACAGAGAAAGACGAGTTGGTTAAGCGGTCTGAAGAACTTCTTGATTCGTTGTTGAAGGCAAAGAGGGAGCAAGAGAGTTTGCTGAAGAAGACTGGTGGTGGCAGTGGTGCGGAAGAAGCAAACCGAAGGATAACAAAGTTGGAGGATGAAATGAGCAGTGGTGAAAAGGAGTACAATGGAATATGGGAGAAAGTTAGCGAGATTGAGGATCGCATTGCCAGGAGAGAAATGATGGCTTTAAGCATTGGCGTAAGGGAGCTTTCATTTATTGAGAGAGAAAGTGTGCTTTTAGTGGAGACGTTTAGTCGGGAAATGAGGCAGCAAAACATTGGCAGGTAAAAATGCAATCACAATTTGGAAAGACTGAAAGAGATTAAATTGTTGAACCTTGGCTTGATATTTGAAGATTTTTTTTGAGAGTATATTCATTAACAAGTGCCTCAGAGAGGTGAAATACTTTAGGGGCAGCTTACAAAAAAATTTTAAACCCCCAAAAAAATATACAAAAGAGTCAATACAAGAAGGGTGAGCTTCATTACCCAAAAGTTTAGTAATTTCAACAGCCTATCTTTTAATCTACTAAGGGGATTTATCTCCCCTAGGAAAATCCTAGGGTTTCTCTCCCTCTAAATACACCAAAAAATACAAAGGAGGAGTAAAGCCAAACTTTCCTCACGCTACAAGAAACTTGGGTCCGTTGTCACATCTCAACATTTCCACCACCCCTTGAGGCATAACCCAAGCACATCCAAAAAGAGAAAAAAAGAAGAAGAATACATAAATCTGTAGCAATTGGACAATTCATAAACAAATGATTAATGGATTCCTCCCCTCCTCTACACATACAACACATATTGACCAACTGAAATACTCTCCTTTGGAAATTGTCTAATGTCAAAATACTCCCCCACGCCATGGCCCAAGCAAAGAATGTCACCCTTGTAGAAGCCTTGGTTCTCCATATAGCCTTCCAAGGAAAGACGTCAACCCCACCATTGGACAAGCGCACATAAAAAGATTTCACCTATCAGACTTCACTGAGAATTTATTCCCCCTTCCCCCCTCCCTCCTTCCAAAGTAAAGAGTTTCTTTGTCCCTATCCAACCAAACATTGTGAAGAATAGACATTAAGCTTGCGGCCTCTTCCAAACCATCCAACCCCAAGGGTTGGAGTGTCTGGACTATTTAGCGCTCACATCTAGCAAAGAGGGCAAAACACTAAGAAGGAGAAAGAGGAAGTTGAAGAATTGATTATAAATTATAATAAGATACCATATGTTTGTAAATGGAAGATGTTTCTTTTCCTTTTGGGAGGAGGAGGGATTAAGACTTCAGGATACTTTGAGAAATTGAAATCTATTGAAAATTGTCACTCTTAACACTTTTTACCATTACCTTCTAGATTTCAATTTCAGCTATGTATCTTTTGGATTCTAACTCTTCGGTTGATCAGCTTATATTGTGCTCTGCGAGCTTTCACTATAATTATTTTCTATAACTACTAACATTCATAGCATTTTTCTTGAGATTCATGGTGTTAGAACTTGCCAATATGAATCATGAATAAGTTGATAACACATGTTCTATTTTCTATATATATATATATATATATATTTTTTGTTTTGGGATGATTTGAATTTGCATTCAAACTGGTGTATGAAAAATGAAGTTATAAGTTTTCTTGAATTAGTCGAATGCAGCTATTGCTGTGCCATGGAAACATTCAATTCAGGTCAGAAAAGTACTATTCTTATTCTAAAAGGTTCTGCAAGTTCCAAAGATTTTCTGCAAAACCCATTTACGATGCAAACAGAGTTGTCCATTTTCTATAGTTACTCTCTTCATGTGCAACACTTCTCAGAGTTTTGATTATGATTTGGTGCCGATGAAATAGAATCTTTACTTTTACAATTCTAGGCAGTATTCTTTTGTTTTTCAGGCTGCCTCATACTTTACGATAATCAATTGAAAACCTTTTCTGTTTTGGTATTTATGCTAGATTTGGCTGTTATTTGGTTGCAGTGTGCCAAAAAGCTCTCTTACCAAGCTTTCTAGATCCGACATTCAAAGAGAACTGCTAATTGCGCAAAGAAAATTCTTGGAGCAGATGATTCTGCCAAGTGTTTTGGAAGCTGAGGATATTGGACATCCATTTGATCAAGATTCAGTGGATTTTGCTCGACGTATAAAACAAGCACTTGAAGATTCCAGAGAGCTGCAAAAGAATATGGAGGCTGGAATAAGAAAAAATATGAAGAGGTTGGGTGATGAAAAGCGGTTTGTTCTAACCACACCAGTGGATGAGGTGGTGAAGGGTTTCCCGGAAGCTGAATTGAAGGTGATGTTTGGAAGTAAGGAGGTTGTTGTTCCTAACGCTGTTGGTCTTCATTTGTTTCACGGTTGGAAGAAGTGGCGTGAAGAAGCCAAGGCAGACCTCAAAAGAAGTTTGTTAGAAAATGTTTCCCTTGGTAAAAAGTATATCGCTGAGAGACAGGTAGGCTTTGCCCAAACTTTGTAGTAGTATCTGTTTGACATTCACATGCGCTGTTGGTATCTCCATTTTCCTCATTTTGGTGCCTTTTGCCTTGATGTTATTATCTATGGCTTGTCAAACGAAGAAGTGTAGTAGAATTCTTGAAGGAACATATATATTGCATTCAAGCATGTTAATTAGAGAAAGAAAAAGAAGAAAATTTCTTGAAGGAATTTATGTGTTATGCTTATAGCAAGACAGAAGAAAGAAGAAAAATTATAATATAACAAGAGGAAAAAGAAAAAAAAAGAGAATATTCATTGAAGTAATCTGATTTTGTGCTCATCATTTTTTGATTGGAGGCGTCTCGCGCGGTTGAGTGGCTTAGCAAAATAAACTATTGGTTCTTGCTCTCATGCCAAATCATTGAGGGAGATATTGTATCTATCTGGTATCTCCTCAGGCAGTTTTTACCTGCATTCCTCGGTTGACTAATGAGGAGGCAGACAGATCGGCGAAGGGAGGGGCGCCACTCTTCAGTCTTTTAGCGGTTATATTTGTCCCTCTTAAGGTTTGTTGGGGTCCTGATGGTTTCTGGGGACTGTGTTGCTGTTGTGATATTTTTTGCCTTCATTTTTTTTTTTTAAATCTTTTTTCCTTACTTGAAGGATTTCTAATTTTTCTCTTCATTGTGCATTCTTGTTCCTCTCTTCGATAATATCTTGTTTTCTATACTAAAGAAAAATGCTCAATAGCAAGTGATTTTTTTTTTTGCAATGCATTGTACACAAAAAATAACTCAAGAAGGCAAGATTCTATTCCCATAACCACAAAAGTTTCTAGATAACCAAAAAATGCTGTACGTAGTGAAAACTAATATTTTTGTCGAAAAAAAAAAGTCATGAAAGACTAATATAAAAAACACATGTTGAAATTAATAAACTGGGATCACTTTTTGAAATCTATGGGGCTGTTTGATAATCCATATTAAGTGCTGGACACTGAAAACTTACTGTGATTTTTAATTAATGGAAAGGAAAATGGGAGGTTCCTTGGAAGGCTATTTGGAAGGGGGGAGTGCCTCGCAAAGTGGCTTTTTTTCGTTTGGATGGCAGCATGGGAGGCTATATTGACAATGGACAATTTACGCAAGCGAGCCTACCATCTTCCTACTTGGTGTTGCTTTTGTAATAATGTGGAGGAATTGCTGAATCACATTCTTCTTCATTGTCCATTGGCAGGGGAAATATGGAGTGTGTTTCTTAATTTGTTTGGCTTGAGTTGGGTGATGCTGGCCACTGCAAGGGAGGTTATTTTGGGATGGAGGTGTAGAGGAGTAATGAGGGAAATGAAGATTGCTTGGAATATGGCTCCTCTTTGTATTATTTGGAGTCTTTGGAAGAAGAGAAATAGAAGGATTTTTGAAGGGGTGGAGCTCACTCCTTGGTGCTTTAAAGACAATGGTCTTAAATTGTTATCCTTTTGGTGTAAAGAAGCTAGTCCTATGTATTTAGATAGCTATATCAATTCTTTGAGGGAACTTAGGCTTTGATTTTTTTTAGCCATTTCCCTTTCTTTTGTATATGGGTTTGCCCCCCTTGGGCGCCTATTAATATATCCATAATTTTACCGACAAAAAAAAAAAAACCTCATATTAGTGCTTGATTCATTGTTAAACTTTTCAGTTTTGTCAAACAGGCCCTAGGTGCAGTCTTGTCTTCTCGTGGTCTATATGTCACAAAAGTTCTTAAGATTTGTCTCTTTTGTGGGTATTCCATTATCTGGTTGCCTTCTTCCGATTTACTGCTCATCATAGGTGTAGACTGGTACACAATAATTTTGTTAAAAAGAAAAAATTTGTGTAACCTGCTTCCTCTTTGGAATATTTATCAAATGCTGTCTAGACTTGGTTTCTCCCTATGTTATTTCCCTTTACATTGACCTACACTTTAATATTCTAAAATATTAAAGTGAATTTTTCTTGAGCACCAGTTTCACACTTATCTAAATACTTCATCTCTTCCTTCAGCACTAATTTTTTCATGAATACTACTACTACTGCTGCTGCTACTATTTCTACTACTACTATATTTATTAGACTCCCACGGGGCACAGTAGCGGCCTGGTGGGAATCTTGGACAATGAGCGAAAACCTGATCCAACAATATCACTTGAGTGAAGAGGGGAAATGCTGCTTGTGAAGCTCTTTTCTTGAGTGTGATCGTGACAGGACTCAAGGAGGAAGCATCGGCTAGTTCTGTGCCAGTAGACGTGGTAAGACACTGGGGTGGTGGGGCACAAGTATTCTTCAGAATGCTTGGGCATAATTGGCATGTAGTGGGTGAGTTGGGTTGAATGTGAAAGTAGCCAAAATATGGTGGAATGCTCTCCTATCAATTCACTTGAATGAGAGTATGGGTGATTATTGTTATTGCGGGCTTGGCTGGAAGAGTAGATGAGCTGGAGGCAAGGTTTGGTTTGCCTTTGATAAAAGAAAATGGTTATATGTTTTAATTTTTTTTTTTGGTCAGATGATTATATATGTTAGTTACTCATAAATTTATAAAATTTAATACTGGTCTGCATTTCTAGCATTGTTATATTCTATAGTTGCTTTTTCGAAGTTAACAGTTCCAATATCACCTATCTATTTGTTTTATAACTTAAAACGTGGCTGTTTGGATGTGACTTGATGTATTTCATTTAGCTTATTTTTACTGCTTAAGCGTTTATTGTAGGAGCGTATCCTTCTGGATCGCGATAGAGTGGCGTCAAAGACATGGTACAATGAAGAAAGACGTAGGTGGGAAATGGACCCAATGGCTGTTCCATACGCTGTGTCCAGAAAACTTTTAGAGAATGCCCGAATCAGGCATGACTGGGCTGCCATGTATATTGCACTGAAGGGGGATGACAAGGAATATTTTGTTGATATTAAGGTTATAGTATGGTACATGAGTAGTGTCCTTTTCATTTTTCATATGAGTCTTTATTTTTTTGCTTCTAAATTTAGCATTTTTATTCCAGGAATTTGAAATGCTATTTGAAGATTTTGGAGGGTTTGACGGGTTGTATTTGAGAATGCTTGCTTCTGGTATTCCAACTGCTGTTCAGCTGATGTGGATCCCTTTCTCAGAATTGGATTTTCGCCAACAGTTTCTCTTGATAATTAGGCTTTCTCGCCAAAGCTTGAATGGATTGTGGAATACTAGAATTGTATCTTATGCAAGAGAGTGGATTTTTGAGAAAATTAGAAATATAAATGACGACATAATGATGATGATTGTTTTTCCAGTTGTGGAGTTTGTTATCCCTTTCCCGGTAATTATTCAATAAGCTCATACCTGCCACTTTAGATGTTGGATTTCTAAGCTTTTGCCTTGTTTTTAAAGGTGCACTCTTGCCAAGCTCTATAACACCTTCTGGGGTTTACGGTCACCAGTTCTATTTGATGCTCATTTTTGTTACTGTTCTATCAGGTAAGGATGCGTTTGGGGATGGCTTGGCCAGAGTATATAGATCAATCCGTGGGTTCAACATGGTACTTGAAATGGCAGTCTGAGGCAGAAATGAATTTTAAATCCAGGAAAACAGATGAGGTTCAATGGTACCTTTGGTTTTTCATTAGAAGCATGTTATATGGATATGTGCTGTTTCATATATTCCAGTTTATGAAGAGAAATATCCCAAGACTTCTTGGTTATGGGCCTTTACGTAGAGATCCAAACTTACGGAAGTTGCAGAGAGTGGTACAATTTTGTTTCTATAACTGCAAGTTCTACATTCAACTATTATCTTTAGTTGCTTATATGAGTTATATCGACCTATTTTTCCTAAGCTATAATGTAGACTGTATTACCTCATGCCATTCCTATTGTTATCTTGATAACAACCACCTTCAATTTGGAGAATTTTACTGATGTTTGCCACCTGTTCTACACTCATGTTGAATTGTTGAAGTAGTTTTGGAGCCTGATAACCTGTTACACTGGTGTCACGTCTTGCACTTATACAAGTATTAAATGGATGTGCCGCAAATGAAGGTTTATACATGAAAATGTCTCAAAACCTCTTATGCCACAGTGAAGTTATCCCAATTTAAATTTAAAGACAAGCATGTGCAAATTCAAATGATATCATGGAAAACCTCCTTCCATTTGAAGATCATTTCGATAGAGCAAATTTATTGACTAAATCAAAGCACTCTCTCAAAAATCTTGTTTATTTGGTTCAATATAAAAAATATGTAAACATAGAAGGTTCATTTTACTAGACTTGCTTAAATCGTGAAACCAATGTGCATTGGAAGGCAGTTTCCAACTTGTTCCGAGAGCCGAGCTTCTAATGAAATGTGCATCAAGAATTTTTTTTTTTTTTGGTGGGGTGGGGGGGAGGCCCTCTTCTAGTCAGTGAATTTTATTTAGAGGGAAAATCACCAAGTGGCCCTTAAAAGCCAAGTGATATAGAGCTAAAAAATATTGGAGTTGGTATATGTTGATATAATGGGATTTATCCCAGTTGACTACCCCCGGAACTCTATAGTAAAATGGGGTGGTTTAAGAAGGAACACAACTCTTTTAAATTTGGTGATATTCATGATGAGTTATTCAATTCTCTGTTTCATTTTAGGGTATCCAAAAAGGAAACAAGAGGTGGTTTATTTTATAGTCTTGTACCCTAGAAGGTAATCATAAACACCAATATGATTTTTCTGGAGGAAGACTATATGTTAAACTATGAGCCTAGTAGTAAATTATTTTAAAGGAGATGTTTGAAACTTCAGTAGTCCAACCAATTGACATACCTAAGATTCAAGAGGATATACCTTAGGATTCTTATTCTAGGACTTTTAGTGCACTAATGTTGTGTCATAGTTGGAGGATTTATAGTCCTCCGGTTAGCATTTCAAACTCGTAAGATTTTCTTAGATTGGACTCTTTACTGCACAATTTTATCTCGGGTTTAAATTGCAGCCCTGGATTTGGGAATAATTCACGTGACCTTTAGATTTCAGTACTTTTTTTTGACAAGTGTAATTGTATTAAAGGCGCCCGAAAGGGGCGAACCCATATATATAAAAGGACCCCGAATAAGAATTAAAGCTGCAATTTCCCAACAAAATCAACAAAGAAACTACATACAAGGGGCATGCATCTTAACATAAAAGAAAAACAACTTCAAAAAATTATTTTTAAAAGGGGGGGGGGTGCTTTCATTTTATTCCTTTCTACTTGGACAACTGCTTATCGCTTAGTCAACGAGAGATGCTATGCGGTCTTCAACTAGATCTGCTACATTTGCACCACAGGGCATCTTTCCTTCTTTGAAGTTTTGCATGTGTAGCCAACTGAATCATCCTTTCTGTTTTGAATTTTTAGTGCAAAATTGATTATTTACTGTTGCTGTGCTATCTTGCAGAAAGCTTATTTAAGATATAGGGTGAGGAGAACAAAACGTAAGAAGAAGGATGGTATCGATCCAATAAGTACTGCTTTTGACCAAATGAAGGTTCATATTTTTGTACTTCAAAGTTTTTTCATATCGTTTAATTACAAGATTTTTCGATGAATGTTTGCAAGATCCATGGTTTTTTTTAATGCAGAGGGTGAAGAATCCGCCTATACCATTGAAAGACTTTGCGAGTGTTGAATCCATGAGGGAAGAAATTAATGAAGTTGTGGCATTTCTACGAAATCCTAGTGCATTCCAAGAAATGGGAGCCCGTGCCCCTCGGGTATGTAATTTTCAAGATATCATATGGATGTCCCAGTCCTTCCTTATTCATTGTATATAAATGTATATTTACATCTACTGTGTTGGAAGCATTAGTGAATCTAACAGGATTTAGTTTGGTGTATGGCTTCCAATATTGAATGTTATCTGACTTTTAATTTTTACAGTGAATGAAGATACTTTATGTTAAGAAACCAGTTGCTCCAAAAGTTTAAGCCATTAGAAAATGAACCAACAATGTATATCAATCTAACACTTTATTATTATTCACTTATGCATTGTTCTATTACATCATTTGTGTATTGTGCAAAAATAATGCTAGAAGTTAGGTGAGGTCTATAGCCAGTTTACTCCTCTTGGCATCTTGTACAAGCAGAATTAACATTGGATAATGGTCTTTATTCATTTTCATTTTTCTTCCCTCTATTTACTCTTTCACACAAACAAGAGTAGTTATGAAGGTAACTGAAATATCCATTCTCAACAACAAAAGTCAACAAAGCCTTATCCCAATTCTAAAAGTAGTAAAGTTTTTCAATTTTTGGGTGAAAAATCCTTTGCAAATTTCATAAATGTAAGAAATGTTTTTGTTGCCGCATCTCTCTCTCTCTCTCTCTCTCTCACTATTGACAATTTATAGTAATTCTCTTCTTATCTCTGATGTTTTAAATTTTGGGGGAAAAATCTTTTGCAAATTTCATAAATGTAGGAAACATTTTTGCTGCCACATCTCTTTTTCTATTAAACATTTTATAGTAATTCTCCTCTAATATCTTCTGCTTTTGAATTATGTATTAGTGCTTTAACCAATCATATTCTTTAATATTTGTAATTAGTTAATCAACCCTCAAACTCCCCCGGAGAGTTAGCTCAGATAGCAAGCCTTAGTGGTGTAATACCTCAAGGGTCTTGGGTTTGAGTCTTGATTTACTTGATGTGCTTGGGGGTGGTTGTGCACAGCCGGCGCTTATCCAAGCTACTACTACACTCTACTGCAGGGTGAATTTGTGATTAGTGAATCAAGTATAATTTATATTTTTTAGAAAAACAAAAATAATATATGGATAAAAGACCTATATTACTTGTCAAAAAAGAAAAAGAAAAATAGAAAAGGAAATGGATAAGAAAAACCTATATTACATGCTTTAATATGATTTCTCTGGTTATGTAGCCATTATTGAATACTTGATATTATTTATTTATTTTTTTTTAAGAAGTAATTTTATATCTAACAAAAGCCGCTCGAGGAGGATGAACCCTTTTGCAAAAAGGAGGGGACTCACATAAATTAAAATATCAAACCTCCCAGAAACTCTAGAATAAAAATCTACAAAAAGGGGTAATACTCTTGTACCCAGAAGTATAATATTTTTGAAAACCTATCTTTACATTTACTCGTGAGCATTTCCTCCCCTTCAAAAATTATTCTGTTCCTTTCACGCCATAGGACCAAGAAAGACAAAGTGACCCGGCCTCCACACTTTTCCTCACATTCTTTCTCGCACACTCAATGACCATTCACTAAAAAAATCCAACACCAAGGTAGGCATGATCCACGAGCATCCAAACAGTGAGAATAGGAGGCACCACTCATCCCTAGCAACTGAACAATGGAGGAAGAGGTGGTTGATAATCTCTTCCTCTTCTTTTCACATACAACATCTACTGACCAATCTAAATTCTCTCTTTTGAAGATTGTCGATGGACATGGTCGCCCTTGAAGCTAGAGACCACACAAAGAATGCTAACTTTGCAGGAACTTTCTAACACCAAATAATTTTTTGAGGGAATTGATGAACTCCCTTTCTAGTGAATGTTTGACATATCTCATATTCTCTCATTCTCACAAGAATTGAGGTTAATTTTTCTTTTTTGTGAAATGGAAATTTTCCTTTACATATAAAAATTCTTCCAGTAAAGGGGAGAAATGTTGCATACTTGCAAATGCATTTTATACAATTCCTTATAAATTATAAGCTAATCCAGTTTCTAACATCAAGGATTTTAGGAAATTTCCCTAATCAAGATAATATGTGCTTTCTTGCTTCTTGATACTCCCCTTGTTATCACCAAGTGGTGGATTCAGGACCAGAAACATTTTACAGGACTTGTATGCATACTTTTTAGTATGGACAATAAAATCAACAATTCAATGGAGAGAGTTAATTGGAAGCTGCAACACATGCCTTCCTGAGATGTCAATGGGTCTCGAGCAGGCTTCTTTTAAACTTCATGTGGCTAAGACAAGGGGATCCTCTATCTCCCTTTTTGTTTATGATTATGATGGAGGTGTTAAGCATATTGTTAGCTAGAGAAGTTTTATGGGGTTTGTTGAGGCCTTTGTTGTAGAGGTAGCATGGTGGAGATATCTTATCTTTTGTTTGTGGATGACACTTTAATCTATTGTGAAGGGAGGAGAGGCAACTTAGGTACCTGACATACATTTTGGTACGCTTTGAGGCAGTATCAGGCTTGAGAGTAAACTTGAGTAAGAGTGAGATTATCTTGGGGGGTGGGTTGTTTGCCTTCCACGTATTTGGGCTTGCCATTGGGAGCCCCTACGAGATCTGCTGCATTGTAGGATGTGTTAATAAAGAGATTTCAGTGTCGCTTAGCAGGTTGGAAGCGACAATACCTCTTGAAGGAAGGAAGGATCAATCTTATTAAGAGTACTTTGATAAATCTTCCTACTTACTATATGTCTCTTTTCCCTGTGACTTTCTGTGAAAAATAAATTTGACATTCTTTAACAGGATTTCTTGTGAGAGGGCAAGAAAAGTGAAAGGAAAATTCACCTTGTTAGTTAAGATAACGTGAAGCTTCCTATGGGCGGGGGAGGCTTGGGCTTTGAAGACCTGAAGTTGTTTAATAGAGTTTTCTTGGGGAAATGGAAGTGGAGGTATGCGGTGGAGGATTGTTGTTTATACAAAATATGGATATGAGGATGGGAAGTGGTTCTCAAACAAGGTTAGGGAGGCTTATAGGTGTGGAGTGTGGAGGGCCATTTGAAAGGGGAGGGATGGTTTTCATCAGTTTGTGTGATATAAAGTGGAGGTTGGGTCAATGGTGAAATTTTTAGGAGGGAGGGGACCCTTGGTGTTGTGATAGGCCTTTAAAGGAGAGGTTTCCTTCCCTGTTCAGCATAGCTACTAACAACGAAGCCTTGGTCATGGATTGTGTAGCAGTTGTGGGCGGTAATCTTTGTGGAGCCCTTGTTTTTGAAGAAACTTCCATGGTTGGGAGCTGGGGAAGGTTGTGGAACTCATGGATTTGTTGAATAGATTTCAGTTGAGAGAGGGTTGGGAAGATGTGATGGCATGGACATTGAACAATAATAAGAAGTTCACAGTTCAATCTTTTTAGAAGAAGTTGATGAGTAGAAATGAAGAGTCTTTTCTATGAAAGTTGATTTGGATGTCTCGTGTTCCAAACAAAGCTGCATTTTTTTGGTCAGCGGCTTGGTGTGCTATTCTTACTGTAGATAATCTTTGAAGAAGAAGATTTCAACTTCTAAGTCAGTGTGTTGTATGTGCAAAGAGGAGGAAGAAACGGTAGACCATCTTCTTTGTCCATTTTAAGATGGAAAGAGATGCATAGAGTTTGATTTTATCTTTATTTGGGTGTAGTTGGGTGATTGCGGCCACTATTAGGGAGTTTTTTTTTTTGTGGTGGAGGTGCGGCCAGATTAGGAAGGAATTGAGGATTGGTTGAAAATTGGCTCCTTTATGTCCTGCACAGTGTTTCTGGTGGGAGAGGAACAATTGGACTTTGAAGGGATTTAGCCATCTCTTTGGTGTTTTAAAAATAAGTTTTTTGTGGTTACTTTTCTTTTGGGTTAAAGAGGAATATCCCATGTATTTAGACACTTCTATTGAGTTTTTGTGGGGATCTTAGACTTTTAGTTTTGTAACCTTACCCCTTCTTTTGTAATTGTGGGTTCTCTCCCCTCGGGTGCCTTGTTTATATATGAATATATCCTTTATTGATCGAAAAAAAAAAAGTTGTGCTCTAAAGTATTAGCTCTTTGTAAAGAGATTGAACCATGAATTCCTTAGTACTGCCCAACTTCCACTTGAGAGAGTCATCTAAACCAGCTCTTGGTTTGAAATGCTGAAGAAACTCCAACAACTTCATTGCTTCCTCAACCTCCTAGTCCTAAAAATTCCTCCAAAAGCAAGGAACTCAAAACCACATCCCCTCTGAAAAGTACACATAATATGGCACAACAGCATCATGATACGCGGGATAACACGTCGAATGACATTTAGACTTTTGAAAGAAGAAAATGATTTATGGACCTAGGCTGACAGATCATAGTGCATATCCAAATACTAGTTGGGGTTGGGGCCAAATTTATTGGGTGGTTTGAGATAATATGATGCAATTCATAAGAGATTCAAAAAAGAGAAAATTTTTAAAAAGCAAATTATGAGCAAATTGGTTTGATATCTAGGTGGGGTTCTTGTATAATTAAGTTTAAGTCGAGTTGAGCAATTATTATTTTTTGATTGGAGTCTAGTTAAGCAAATTATGAGCTCGTATGACCAAGTTTTTTGTCTAGTTGAGCAAATTTTTGACAACTATGCTCGGGCCCTATACAATAAAGCATAAAATCTACCATGAGAGCAATTCCCAGTCCTAGAAAGCCCTAATGAAACAAGAATCTCACACGAACCCATGATCTAAGAAGTGCACAGTCAGCCATTGTTGCACCCTAGTCAAGGCAATACAAAATAAATCTAGAAGTTTTACTTCAACGGAATATCTCCATACCAAATGTCATGCCAAAAACAAAATCTGATCCATCTCCCCATCACAAACTGAATGTGGAAAACTTACTCCGACCCTTATTGATTTTTTACAAACTGACTCCATATGAACTACCTAACTCAGCTGAAGTACACCCTCGAGGACTAACTCCATATTCACCTTCCAGCACCTTCGAGTAAAAACAATTAGGCCTTCTGTGAATCTCCGCTGCCCTTACCAAGCAACGGTTTATGAACCTGCTTAAAAAATGCACACCAAGCCCCCCAACAACTTAGAGGAGAGCACACGTTATTTCAAGCAGCAAGATGGTACTTGAACTCCTCATCCAACCCATTCCACAAGAAATCCCTCTAATGCTTCTCCAGACTTTCGGCAACTGAGACCAGAATAGAAATAGAGTCATGTAGTTTCTAGGTGAGCCAAATAAGGTGATCTTGATAAGAGTCAACTTCCCACCCCTTGATAGATTTGCCTTCTTCACCATGCCAACCTCTTCTTTATTCTCTCCACAAATGAAATCCAAACTAGGCTTAAAGGTAGCCCCAAGAGGTAAACCTAAATAAGAAATCAGTAACGAACGCACTGCACAACCAAAATTAATTACTAGAGCATACGTACCCTCCACTTCCCTTATTGGAATAACATATGATTTTGCTAAATTAATTCACAAACTAGATATTGCTTCAAAACACATGAGAATGCATCACAGATAACAAAATTGAATCTCCTTAGCACTGCAAAAAATTATGGTGTCATTAGCAAAGAAATTATGAGACATCGAGATGGGAGATCTCTGTACGTGACCAACCTTAAACTCTCCAAGAAAACCTATAGCTACGGCCTTATTAATCATTTACTTAGAACCCCCATCACCAGGGTAAAATAAAGTGAAGATAAAGGATCCTCTGTGTCTTAACCCCATAGAGCTCGCAATAAACCTTCAGGCACCTTGTTAACTAAGATTGAGAAACGGCCTATAGAGATGCAACCCTCAATCCACCTTCTTCAGTCCTCACGAAACCCCATATGACATAGTAACAGAACAATCTGGTTGATATCATCATAGGCCTTCTCCACGTTCAACTTGCACATGATATCTTGCTCCCCACTTTTCAACCTTGAGTCAAGACACTAATTTGTCATCAGCACTGCATCAAGGATCTGTTTGTCCCTTACAGTGTGTGTGTGTGTGTGGGTGTGAGAGAGAGAGAGAGAGAGAGAGAGAGAGAGAGATAAATTTGGTTAACTAAACCCAAATGTGTGTGTGTGTATTGGCTCCTTACAATGTGTGTGTCTTTGTGAATGTTTACCTAAGCTTGAAGAATTCTCAATTTAGGATGTGGAAGGCTGGAAGCACTTATAAAAAAATAAAAAAAAAAGAAGAGGAAGGGGAAGTGGAAGTAGTTGGTGCTATCTGACAATGATCGTCTATGAAACAATATTGTGTGGGTTCTCATCTCTAATTTCATTCAAGTGAAAGAAGTTTGAAACGTGTTAAACTTTATGTTTCAATTAAGATAAGGTTTTATATGCAAAAGAAAAAAGAAAATAATAACTTAAGGTTTGGCTTTATGAAAAGACAAGTGGTTGTTGTTGCTGCCAAATTTTGGAGAAGTGGAGATTGGAGTTCAAGTATATTTTTGAGCTGAAAATGGGAATTTTTTTATCCAAACGTAACCTTAACCCAAATTTTGATTCATGTTGAAACTTCTTTGGTTTGGATTTGAGCAACCTTAGCTCAATTCTCTTTGTTCGAATTAAATTAAATCATATTAATTTTTTATATCCATTATGTGTTATTTATTCTTCCTAACTATATAATTACATTTCTCATATATCCACTATGGACAAATTGTTTTTAAATTATTAAAATTGGTAAACATGTAACCAACTTAGATCCAAATTTTAATCTGGAAGCTGCAATTACCTGAACCTAGTCTTTGATGGGAAACCTTTGTCTAAAACACTCTTTAGTCCTGGCTGAATAGCTCAGTGAGATGGGTAATACAGAAGATTGTCACCCTTAGTCACATCAGAGACTGTTCAATTTATTAATTAGTAAAACTAGCAACACATTGTTTTACCCTCTATCTCTCATTCATGGATAAAAATATTGAGTCTGTTGGGTTCTTTGGGGAAGCCAAACAGCTAAAATTGGATTACTAAAAAAAAGCGGCTAAAAATGCCATGGATCTTAGAATATGCTAATTACAGGCTTAAGAAGTTTAGGAGAGAGTTTTGAAATTGGAATTTCTCTTCTGTTTTCATGGCTCATCTCTATCTCTTAGGATATGCATTAGATGTCCAAGGCATATTAGGTCATATTATCACGGCATAATTGCTGGCTTGTGACAAATGTTGTGAAGGGAGCTTTTGGTAAGGTAACACTTGTTATTTTTCAATAAGTCATAAGAGTTTTTTTTTGTCTTGCTTTGGGTGATAACTTCCCATCTCCTTGTGGTGGTTGAAATTATCTAGCAGATCTTGATTTTGGATGCATTCACATGTCAGGTGAATGACATAAGTTGCTCATGAATGTGGTTAATTTTTCTTTATTCTCCTTCTTTATTTTAATAAAAGTTTTTACAGTTTTCAATAGTGTTGAGAAACTAGTCTGTGTTGGTATTTGAGTTCCTTCAATCTGACTTGCAATGACGAGCTTCTGCCACAACAATATATATTGTTAGGTCATCTGTGCGTTTCTTTTGATTTGAATATGAATTTTGACATTAAGGGGTAATTTGGTTCTTAGAGAAGTGCCACATATCATGGATTTACTATTCCCACATGTTTACGGTTAGAAGCATAAATTGGATACAAGAAACCAATTAGGAAGGATGACAGCTTGTCATAAACCTAAAGCTGATCCTCAATTGCATTTTGTATGCTTTAATTTATGCTGATGTTTTTCATTTTAACCCTCTTTTTTTTGCTCCATGCTGATGTTCATCAATAGGAAAAATAGGTTTTCAAAAGAGCACTCCTTTATCTTAGTTCATTTTCATTTCTAGTTTTATTTTAATGCTTGTTCAACTTGTAATATGAGCTGTACACCATTTATCTAGTTTTGGGTTGTTTATATGCACTGCAAGGGTATGTATGCAATTCACTTGTTGTAGGCTTGCCCTTGAAGCTAGTCTATTCTACATTGCAGGGAGTTCTTATTGTGGGTGAGAGGGGAACTGGAAAGACATCCCTTGCGCTGGCTATAGCTGCAGAAGCTAAGGTGCCTGTTGTTGAAGTTAAAGCTCAACAGTTGGAGGCTGGGCTATGGGTTGGCCAAAGTGCATCAAATGTTAGGGAACTGTTTCAAACAGCAAGGGATCTGGTTATTCTCTATAAACCTACTTGTTTATTCCCATTCTTTACTTAACATGGAGTTAAATATTAACTTAATTCGTATAAAGAGGTGAGAGGTAAACCAACATGGGTGGGTCACAAAACTGTTATCTTGTTCAAAAGTAAAGAACTGGGAAATGTTAGCTTCAGCAAGAACTTGTAACCGTTTTATCAGCAAGATTCCAGATATTTTTACAGTTCAGTTGAAAGGGAGTCAATATGTCTGAAGCACAACTTCAAGTTATACCCATTAATAACTATCAGATATTAGACATTATCTGCTTTTATATTTTGCTCAGGAATGACTATGACGACTTGGTTGGGTTAGATTCTCCATTGTTATATGCTGCTGAGGACGAGTATGATTAGTCTTCAAGAAATTGACTTAATGCTTTAAAGCTTTAAAAATTACATAATACTCTAAAGTGTCCATTTGTAGTCTCGACAATTTTCAAATTTCATACTACTTACAATAAACTTTACTCACTTCTTAATTTTCCCCCCTTCTTTTCAGTTGGGGTTATACGAGTCTTTAAACCTGCATTACATATTATTTATTATTACATTTTTTAAATTTCAATTTTTGTTTTAGATTTGTTGATTGACAAGTGATAAGAATAAAACTATTTATCCAAAATGAAAGTGATAGGAATCAAAGCTCTAATCTCCCCCCTCTTTTAGATGTCATGCCTGCACTTTTACCTCTGTGCTGCAACAACTTTTGCCTCCAGTTTATTTTTTTATTTTTTGATAAATAAACTTTTTCTCCAAAAAACAATATGGTTGACACTGAGGGACATGCTAGGGAAGAGGGAGGCCAAAATTTACTTGGGTTAAAATAGTAATAAAATGATATGATAATGCATGGGTTAACTGAGGGTGACCTGAAATAGAGCAGAATGACAAAACATGATTCATGTAGTTGAAGCCCCCAAATAGTTGGGATAAGGCTTTGTTGGGTTGATCAAGTTTTATGGAAGACCACCCAAGGGGGGTGAACGCTGAACCTGAATACAAAGAGGCGATTCAAATAAAAACTGAAGCTTCATGTCTGCCAAAAATTATACAAAAGCATCAACAGAGGATGCAAATAACACTACTATCCACATGTAAAGTGTAGGCAAAAAATTTTGACTCTACAAGGGGACGTTTCTTCCCTTTCATAAATTTCGCTATTTTCTTTATGTCCATATACATAAAAAGGACACAAAGGGGCTGCATCCCAAATCTTCCTAGCAATTCATTTTTTGCAATCTCCTTTCCAGCTCCTGAAGAACTCTTGCACCAAACGCGGCATAATCCATTGGCATCCAAAGAGGGTAAACAAAAGGTACCACAGCTCTTTGGATGCCTGACAATGGAGAAACAAGTTGTCCACAGTTTCCTCTTTCTTACACATTGCGCACTGATTAGCCAATCTGAGTTTTCCATCACAAGGATAGCACCCAAAAAACCGCCCACCTGAAAAAGCCACCTTGACAGATACCTTAAGTCCCAGATACTCCAAGGAAAGTCCGCAACACCTTTCCCAGAGAGCACCTTATAGAAGGATCTGACAGTGAAACTCTTCCCATTCCCAGGCAACCACCTATCCTCCCGATCATCTTTAACTTTAGACATGCATGGTTTTATCAAGGCCATAACATCCCAGTCTTGGAAGTTCCTTCTAAACTGGGGATTCCAACCTCCCAATGTGTGAAGCAGAAGTTTAATACCTCTTCGTATCTGCTTGCAATTTTTCAGAATGAAGCATCTCCTCCCTATGTTCATTGAATTTTCATTGTCATTAGCTAAATCTTGTGAAGTTGTGATGTTTAAGTTCACATAATTTTTTCTTAACTTTATTGGCGAGTTTTGGAGTATTTTTTTTTTAAATTTAAATTTCTCAATTCTCAGATTCATTATCCTTGGAAAAAGAAAAAAAAAATCTAGCATTTAATTTCTGCTGAGTTAATGATGCTATATATAGGCTCCTGTAATCATATTCGTGGAGGATTTTGATCTCTTTGCTGGTGTTCGCGGCAAGTTTATTCACACCAAAAAGCAGGACCATGAGGCTTTTATCAATCAACTTCTTGTTGAACTTGATGGGTAAGTCTCAACTTCTCTTATTGTTCATTGAACTAAGAATTATCAAGCAAAATTACTTCACATGGCTTGAAATACAATTCTTCATAAAGATATTTGGCCTTTTATATACAGTGCTTATCAGAAATTCATGCCATATTTAACTCCCTCTTTTATTTATTTTTGAGTTTTTAGCTATTATTCTGAATTAGATTATACTTGTGTGATGTTTCTTTGGAGGCTTAATGGAGTTGCTAAGTCTAGTGGGGTTTGAGGGAAGGGAGAGGTGATGGGGTGAAATGGGCAGTTTGCAATGATGATAAGTTCACCGTGTGGTCGTTCTACTGGTCATTGGTGGATGGAAAGGACAAGTCTTTTCCGTGGAAATTGATTTGGAAGTCTAAAGTGCCTATTAAAACAGTGTTCTTTGCATGGTCGGCCTCATGGGAAGCAATTCTTATGACGGATAATTTGCGGAGGAGGGGCTTTCACATGCCGAGTAGATGCCCTTTGTGTAAGGAGGAGGAAGAATTGGTTGATCATCTTTTAGTGCATGTAAGATAGCTCAAGGTGCGTGGAATATGGTCCTCTCTATGTTTGGGTGTTTGTGGGTTATGCCGGCTACTGTCAAAGAGGTTATTTTTTCCATGGAGCATGTGGGAGAATTAGGAAGGAGCTGAGAATTGCACGGAGAATGGCGCCGCTTTGTCTTGTTTGGTGTTTGTGGTGGGAGAGAAATCGGAGAATTTTTGAAGGGGTGGAATTCCCCCCTTGGAAGTTTAAAGAAATTTTTTTGAGGACTTTTTTTTTTGGGATTAGGGAAGAGTTTCCATTGTATATACAATTGGGGGTTCATCTTGGGCACCTTGTTCTTATTAATACAATTACCTCTTTACTGATAAAAAAAAAAAATGGATTTTTTTAGGAACTGGATAGGGGGATGTAAGGGCACATGGGCGAGGGAGATTTGGGATACAAAGCCTTAATGTTTCATGTGGTGTGTGGAGGGAGTGGAATAGGAAAATTTTTGAGGATGGATCAGTCTATGCTATTTTGAAACTTTTGTTGCTCCATGTTTTATATTTTGGTGTGCAGAATCTTATAGAATCGATATGGGTTTTTTTTCCCGTGACTTTTTAGGTGATGTATGTGCACAAGGGGATAGGGCTTTTTGTATATCTCTTCTATACATGGGTTGCGCCCCCCTTGTGGTGCTATTGAATATATCTTTTACTTATAAAAAAAACGAAAAATAAGATTTAGAAACTAACAGCCCAAATGAAACGACTACACTGGTCATCATTTTGTATAAAGCAAGTCTATGAAGATTTGGGCACCACATGGATAGATCATAGGCTTGTACCTTAGAAGTTTTTTGTGCCTCTATTGCATTGCTTTTATGGATCAGCACTGTCCTTATTTTAATCTTGAGCTCATGTGATCCATGCAAATGAATTTTCTAATAAACTTGAATAATTGTTATTGTCATCGACTCATCATGAAGTGCGTAACACATTTTGTTATGCTATGTACATTCTCTCTGCAGGTTTGAGAAACAGGATGGGGTGGTTTTGATGGCTACCACTCGAAATCTCAGGCAAATTGATGAGGCCTTACAGCGTCCCGGCCGGATGGATAGAGTATTTCATCTTCAACGTCCTACTCAGATGGAAAGGGAGAAGATACTACAGATTTCTGCAAAAGAAGCCATGGATGAAGAGCTGATTGATTTTGTAGATTGGAGAAAGGTATTTGTGGTTAATTCAGTTTTTAGGTTAATTGCATATTCATCTAAACTCTTGTTCAGATCAATGCTTTGATTTGCTAAAAACTGTTGAGTAAACTAGTGTGAAGGTTGTCATTGCTGCCATATTTATGAGAACTTCTGATTGTTAGGTATGAACAGTATCTTATTTGATTGAAATTAGATGCCCCTAGATTGTGTGTTTGACCTTTTACCTTGTAAATTATAAATGGTTTATTTGTCTTTTCACTACTTCATCTTGATGTTGCCAGTTCGTGTATTGTTCGTAAGCTAGCATTGTCACGTGTCTCTTGAACACCTTATCAACATTTTGATCATACCTACCTATTATTTTTTTTTAACTACCAAAAAAAGAAGAAGAAATAGTATTGATAATGGCTCCTTGAGTAGCTTGTGTATTCCGGATGATGGATGGTAATTTAAAATTCATTGCAAATATGTTTTGTTTTGTTTTTTTTTTTAATAAATTTTTTGTTTATTATTATTTTTTAAAATTATTATGAATTTACAGAGAAACTTAGCAGAAGAATTTCCTAACTTTATCATTTATCGTCGTTTTGTTTTTAAATCCAAGATTGTTTTTCTATTGACACATCAACACTCTTTGCCTTCAGGTTGCTGAGAAAACAGCTCTTCTACGTCCTATAGAACTCAAACTTGTTCCTATGGCTGTGGAAGGTTGTGCTTTTAGGAGCAAATTTCTTGATACAGATGAACTTATGAGCTACTGTGGCTGGTTGGCGGTAAGAAATAACTGTTGACCTTAATGCACAATTTTTTAAAGCTGTGTAGTTCATTATTACTTTGTGAAGTGTTCTTCCCTTAACTTCTTATAGTCTTTCTATAATTTGAACTAGGTCCTGGAACTGGAGTTAGCTTCATAATGAGGTGCTTGCTCCACTATAACTACATCAAAATGTTTATAACCTTTTTTTTAAAAAAAAATTGTATTTGAAAAGTTTGAGATTTACGATCTTCTCAGATCTTAAAAGTGTTGGAATCAAGATTTTTGACCGTGTAGGATCACCTTTTGTTGTTGTTTATGAAGTCTCTGTCTCCGTATCTCTCTCCGTCTCTCTCTCACACATCTACCCACCCCCCACGTACCCAAGCACACACACCCACATCCATCCACACACACCCACCCGCCCACCTAGACTCCATGTAGAGAAAGACCGTATTGAGTCATTATTAGGAAAAGGTCTTATGAGTCTTTCTCTAGTCTTCTTTTGTTGCTTTAGGTTGCATTTATTAGGTACAAATGGAGGGATGGAATGAGAATCCCATTCCTATTTTCCCCGATTCTCTCATTTGGGATGTGTTGTTAATGGGAATCTATTCCTCCATAGGCCACAAATATTATCATCATTAAGAGTGGGTATCTCACCCCACCTAGGAGGGTGATAATCCCGTTCCTAATCTCTTTGGGAATCAAGGTACAAGTATTGAAGACTTGTATAAAAAAGTATTAAGTATTGGAGACATTTGGTTGTCATTTTTTTTGAACCTATTTGATTATTAACTAATAAAATTGCATAAAATATTAATAAAATAGAAATTTAAAAATTATGAACATATACTCGAATTTGTAAATATGAACATCCGAATTCGGTGTTAATTTTAAAAGCATATTATTCGGGCACCTTGTTTATAATACATTTTCTCTTTACTGATTAAAAAAAAAGGTTTGTACAAATGAAATAAATACAATTGGATTCTACATTAATTAGAATGAATATTCTTAAATTGGAACTTTGTCCAATTATACTCGTATTTTATACTCTTATCTTTTTATTATGGTTATGGAGGCATTTAGTTGCATGATGAGTTTGGTGGTGGAGGGTTGCCAAGGAGTATTATGATATTTGGCCTCATATTGTAAAAAATATATACAAGTTTATTTAACTTTATGTGTCCTAGTCAATTCTTTTGGCTAAATTACGTAAGTAATGTTGACAGTTAATCATAGTGGATCCACCATTCGGCTACATGTAATGAAAATATTGAATTAAAATTCAATCACTTTTAATGTAAAATACAAGTGTCATAGATATTGTAAGTGACACTTTGTTTATTGTTTGTGAGAGCTTTTTGAGCCAATTCCCTCCCAAGAGAATCTTATTTATCACGAGTCTGTAAGATTTATACACATTTTAAATAAAATAAAAATAATATGGTAAATTACATTGACCTCCCTTGAGGTTTATGACAATTATACTGACCTCTCCTAAGGTTTTTGAAATTACACTGACCTCCCCTGCTTTACCTGATAATATATAGATACCTCCCTCAGTAAAAATTTTTTTCTTCAAAACGATAAAACTACCATTTTCATATTATTTTTTTTCAAATTTTAAAATTTTGACCAATTTTGTTTTTCGAATAAATATTGATAAAAATCTAAAATTTATTTTTATATAAAATAAAAATAAGTTATTTACCTTAAATTTATTTTTAAATAAAATAATAAAAAAATATTTAAAAAAAATTTGAAAAAATTGGTCAAAATTGGAAAAATGCAAAAATAAGTAATAAAAGGGACAGTTTCATTATTTTGAAAAAAAAATTGACAGGAGAGAAGTATTTGTATATTATCAGGTAAAATAAGGGAGGTTAGTGTAATTTATCCATACTAATCTTAGTAATAACGCCATTCTCTCTATAGGGCTAGCTTGCCTATAAATGCCTTTATAAATAAAATCCATGTGGTTTTTTCATCCTCATCTACTATATCTTCATATTATCACTTGCTTTGGTCTAAAAATCATTGTCAAATATCTTCTTGACATCATGATCTCTCCCAGGTTTTTCCTTCTCCCATTCAGTCTTTTCCCTCTCCTTAAAGTTGAACATATTCCTCGTGGCACTCTTATTCCTGCCAATACTTTCTAATGTAATAAAATTGGTGGCAAAAACGTTTGATGGCAGGGTGTTGTAATTCTTTGTTGTCAGTGAATCACTTTATGAGACTAACAATACAAGGAGAATTGTAAATGAAACTTGCAATTTCCTTTACCTGGGACAACACTTTATCAACGCTCTTTTGCCATGTCATGGAACATAAGATCAATAGTGTGCCACACGTGCTGTCCAGTACAAATTGTTTCTTTTTTGCATTAACTTATTATCAACAAGCTTCAATGTAGATTCATGATTAGTTACAACTCGGACAACATACTTCTCTCCGATTTCTTCAACAACCTTCTCCATAAGGCTAACATAGTAATTTGCATTTCTTGGATTCACATCTGTGGCATCTACAGATTTATGAACAACTGTGCTTCGATTATTATAAAAGGGCTAGCTCAGTGCACAAGGCTCCGGCCATTGCGGGGTCTGGGGAGGGTTAGATGTACACAACCTACTTCAGTTACTCTGCAAGGAGTTAGTGGTGTCACTCCTTTTACCACCTTAATTACAACATCCAACAGTGATTTAAACCAAGGAGAAGTAACTATATTTGAAAATGAGCGAGCATAGAGCACCAATTTGTTGACTGCAGCCCTCAACTTCTTGCTCAAAGTCTTCATCACTTTTGAAGAGATTTTCAGTTGTTTGGCACTTTTACTACTATTCGCTCAAAGTTATAATCGTCATCAACATGTGGAGATTGTTTAACTTCAGATTTACTTCTTCTCTTTGTTTTCTTTCTTCAATTTGTCTTTTTCTTTTTCCACATGAACTAAGATGAAACATCATCTGTTCCTTAATGCTTGAGAAACATTAGGGCACATTGTAATTTTCCCTTTTGCATGTGCTTGTTGCTTAAATCGATTATGCCCCCAACAACTATCTCACATAACTTGTGTGCCAACTTCTGCGTACTCTTTGCAAATCGAGTTGCAAATTTCCGTCTAATATCACTACTAGGGCACTAGTTAAGTGCCATTTTATTTGTTAAATATTTTGTATTTATGAAAACATATAACATGAATGAATATTTTTTTTTCCTCACAAGAGGTATAATAAAAAAAAGGTACCTAAGGGGGCACAGCCCATGTACAGATAAGCAAGGAAACTTATGGAGATTCCTCATTACAACTCAGCTCATCTAAAAAATCTAGCAATGAAACTAGAGAAATTGAAAATTTCCTAAAATAAAAAACTGATAACAGTGATAAGTATTTCAAATTCTTTTTTTTAACCTATGCTCAGGAGACGACTCAAAAGTGTGCTGATTGGACTCCCGCCATATACACCACATCACATAGAGAGGAGCCTAATATTATGTATTTATGAAAAAAATACAAATTAAAGTAAGTAGTTACTAGTCAGTAGTAGGTACTAACTGGTAAGTAGTAATACAATAATACTAAAAAAATTAGTTTAGTTTAGTGAATTAATCAATATTCACTATATATTAATAGTATAATTGTAATAGTAATAGTAATAGAACAGAGCAGTTTCTATGGGATTGATGAAGGGTTTGGCCGAGGAGGGAGGGTGGAGATTTCTCACCTGCTATTTGCTGATGATACACTGATTTTGTGTGAAGCCAGAAGAAGGGATTTGAAATTTCTTTGATGTGTCTTGGTGTGTTTCGAAGCAGTTTCAGGGCTGAAGGTCAATTTGAGCAAGAGTGAGCTAATTCCTGTGGGCCAAGTTGATGGGGTGGAAAGTCTGGCTAGAGAATTCGGTTGTAGGGTGGGATCTCTTCCTATGGTGTACTTGGATTTACCTTTGGGAGCCTCCTCCAGATCTGCAGCAGTGTCAGATGTAGTTGTGGAGAGATTTCACTGGAAGTTGGTGGAATGGAAGTGGCAGTACCTCTCTTTGGGGGGGGGGGGGGGGGGGGGGGTTCATGTCACTCTCATCAAGAGTGCGCTGGCCAACTTTCCCATTTATTTTACGTCTTTATTCCGCATGCTGGTTTCTGTGGGGAAGAAGTTGGAGAAGCTGCAGCGAGATTTTCTTAGGAAGGGGAGAGGAAAATTCACCTTGTTAGTTGGGACAAGATGAAAAAGTCGGTGGGTGAAGGTGGTTTGGGATTCAAAGATATGAGGATATTTAATAAATTGGGAAATGGGGGAGGTAGAAGATTTAATGACTTTGTTGAGTAGTCAAGTGGTGAGGAGGGGGAGGGAGGATGCTATGATTTGGAGAATTGAAAAGCAAAAGAGGTTCACAGGGAAATGTTTTTACTATTTCTTGATTGGGAGGAATGATGAGACTTTTCCCTGGCATTTCACTTGGAAGTCTAGAATTCCAAAGAAAGTTGCCCTCTTTTGTTGGTTGGCGGCTTGGGGGGTGATTCTCGCTTCGGATAACTTAAAGAAAAGGGGGTTCCACCTTCCAATAAATATTGCATGTGTAAGAGGGAGGAGACTTTAGATCATTTACTTTTGCATTGTAGCGTGGCAAGTGACTTTTGGAACATGGTGCTGATTTTGTTTGGGTATAGATGGGCCATGCCGGCTTCCTTGAGGAAGGTTTTTATGAGTTGGAGAGCTAGTAGAGTGAGGAAGGAATTGAAGCCTATGTGGACAATTGCACCTTTATGCCTTGTGTGGTGCATTTGGAGGGAGCTAAACCGGTGAATATTTGAAGACAAAGAACACTCCATGTGGGCGTTAAAGGAGTCTTTTTTGCGTTTATGATTTTTTTTGGTGTAAAGAAGAATACTCTATGTCATTAGACTCTTTGCTTTCTTTTTTGGGGGAGTTAGGCCATTGATTTTTGTAGCCCCTCCTTTTTCTGTATATGGGTTAACCCCCTCGGGCTCCTTTTTTATAATATATCTTACACTTACTGATTAAAAAAATAAAGTAATAGTAATAGAACTATATAATAAAGAGCTCAAGTTGGGCTCTTATATTCACTTTTGCCAAATAGGCTGTAATGGTCGTATTAAAAAAGGGCCTTAAAGGAGTATGGAGAATGGCTCTGCTGTGCATTGTATATAGCATTTGGTGTGCAGTCAGTTGTTTGAAGGAAAGGAGAATCATATTTGGGTTCTCAAAGATTCCTTTTTGAAGCTGTGGTTTTTTGGTGTAAAGAGGAATACCCTATGGATTTAGATAATTTTTTGACTTTTTTGGGGGATTTATGGTCTTAATTTTTTGTAACCTCTCCCCGATCTTTTGTATACGGGTTTACCCCCCTCGTGCACTTTGTTTATAATAAATAATCACCGTTACTGATAAGAAAAAAAATCCTTCAGTTTTAAAACAGACGGTGACGGTTATTACAACCATGATTATTTTTCCCTGGCCAATAAATCAGCTTGTAACAGTAATGGGATCTCCAAATTCTAACTTGTCTGGGATGTGTCCAAAATTCATAACAATTAAAAATTTGGACACTTTTTTTTTGCTTGTCTGAATGTGCCCGTGTGCTATGTCCGAAACTGATATGCGAGTTAAAATAGTATTCATGCTTCATAGATGGGAATAGAAGGAAATTTTGATCCTTGCTCCTACGTACTTTTCACCTAATAGGTTGCTTGGACATTAGTGTTTAGTAACCTCCTTTAGTTCCTTAGCTGTTAAGTATTTAGCTTCTAAGAATAGGGATGTAACCGAGCCAAGCTTAGCTGAGCATAGGTTGATTGAGATTGGCTCAACTTGTTTGTGATGTGTCTTGAATTTGGCTTGAGCTTGTTTCAAATTCAGCATCCAATTTTTGTGCTTCGTCTGCAATATGATCAAGTAACTCTTATTAGGCAACTTGGCTGGATGTGACAGAAGCATGAGGCCTTCAAAGATGTCCAATCTTATTAGAGCTTCCACTTTCTGCTGCCAAATAAGAAAACAATTCAGTCACATGATACTGTCACTCATTTAGAATTAAAGTGATGGTGGTTTTGAGCAATGATAGCTTCGCCTTACCGAAGCTAACATAAAAACTCAACTCAACTCAACAGAGCCTTATCCCAATTATTTGGGGGTGGGCTACATGATCCAGTATCGTCATTCTAATCTAGTTAACACCATTCCCGCAGTTAGACACTGAAGCTAACATAGTGAAGCCTTAACTATCAAGACCTCTTCAATTACACTATCTGTACAGAGTTATTAGATTGTCAGACTATACTTATTTATAGTATTTGTTTATTGAACACAATACCATTGTTGGTTATATAATTTTGGTTGTCCAGGTTATAATATATATTCTTATAAAATATGGCAGTTATGATGTCTTTTCTCTCATGTCAGGAGACATATACAAAGCTTTATAAATTCATTACCCACTGGCAGGGAAGGTTACTTATTTGCCATTCAAGTGAGCTTAACTGAATTGAGCACAAAATTGGTTAACTCAGCTCGTTTGCTAGCTGAACTTGTGTATAAGGCTCAAGCTCGACTTGCCAGCTTTACGAACGAGCTTGAGTGAGCTGCTAAATGAACTGAATCTGGGCAGTTTGAATTGTTTTACCTCCCTGTCTAAGAACCTCTTTTTCTATTTCTAAGCTATATACAAGGATATAATTTCCGTTTTCAATGAATGAATTGAATAAGAATTTTATAGCTTCTTGTGCTTTGTGGTGAGATGCCATACATCTTATGGTGCAAATGCACAAAATGAATAATGATTCTCAAGTATATCTACAAAATATGTGCAGTATGCATATCTAAATGTATATATATGCCATTTTCCCATTGCTTGTGATAGCCTATAGATTTTTGGGTTTTGCATAATGATGTCTTTAGTTCTAAGCACACCTTTTCTTTTCTATCATTTTCATAAATTATATGAAACTCAATATAGCTATTTTTGTAGACTTTTAGCGGCATTGTCCCCAAATGGATCCGGAAAACTAAAATCGCAAAGAGAATAAGCAAATTGGTGGTAAATCATCTTGGATTGACATTGACAAAAGAGGATTTGCAGAATGTAGTTGATCTGATGGAACCATATGGTCAGATCAGCAATGGAATCGAACTTCTAAATCCTCCTCTTGATGTAAGTATCTATGTTATCATGAAGGTTCAGAGATGGAAAGCTATGATTATTGTTTTATGGTCAGTAGTATTGTTTCTTTTGTAAATTTATCTTTTCTTACTATTTTATTAATTTCGAATTTTCCCAATCATATTAGGCACATGTTTATTATGTTTTTACATCTTTTTTTAACAAGGTGCTTCTTAGTTGGTTAGATCTTCAGTTTTCTTTTGGTTATTTGCATATGCAATAATCTGGTTGATTGATGTAGCCTATTTTTTTAGAAATCCTTTAGTCTTTTAATTTCTAATTTATTTGTTTTATTTAGGTATATTAAAGTGTTTATATATAGTCTTTGATGTGGAGGATGTCTGCATCCTTTTAGTTATCACTTAAGTGGTTACATGCTCAGCACATGAAAATTTAAGTGACTTGTGACATGGTACTTTAGGTTCTTTTTTTATGAAGACACTGGACAATGACCAAGGACTAGGATCTTTCCATCTTTAGGGCATACTTGTCTAAGCCTTGTGTTGCCTCTCGAGAGTAGATTTGATAGTTTTAAGAACCCTAGGGTAGCTTCCATTCTCTCCTCTCTTCTTTCTCATTTCTGCTTTCCTACAACATTTTTCTCTCTTTCTTTTTCTTATTCTCTCTTCCTCTTCACTTATTATTGTTGATCTTCTCCTTCTTTATCTGAGCTACATCCCACTTGTTTTCTTTCACCTCCTACACATTCACTCTCTCTCTCTCTCTCTGTATATATATATATATATATATATATATATATATACATGTGTGTATTTGGACTTTTTGGAGGTTGGAAGACTTCTTGGACAGATTGTTGCACATTTTCTTGGCTGTAAGAGATCAGCACTGCAAGTCTGGCAAGATCTTTCCATTATATATATATATATATTTTGATAAGTAAATGTAAGATGTATATTAATAAGTGTGCCCAAGAAGGGCAACAAGGGCAAAAACCCCAAAAAGCTTTACAAAGGTCTTAACGACCCCAAAAAATCTACAAAGGAAGAGACATTAACAGGGAAAGCCTCTTTAGCCCAAAAAAATAAAAAGTGCAAAAACGCGTCTTTGAAGAAGGGAGCGGAGAGCTCCTCATCTTCAAAGACACGGTTGTTTCTTTCCCTCCAGATACACCACAACAAACAAATAGGAGCCAGTCTCTAAATTCTCTTGATCTCTTCTGAAGGGTTATACCCTGCCCAAGCTAACAGAAGGTCCCTGACTGAGCCTGACATAACCCAGGAGACGCCGAAAAGAGCAAAAACGATGTTCCAACAGCTCCAAGAAACATGGCAGTGGATGAGAAGATGATGCACTGTTTCCTCTTCCTTTTAACAGAAATAGCACCTACTAGCCAAGAGGAAACCTCGCTTCTTCAAATTATCCGCTATTAAGATAGCCTTCCAAGAGGCTTCCCAGGTGAAGAAGGAGGCCTTAGGGGGGGCTTTTGAGTGCCATATGAGTTTCCAAGGGAAAAGTGTGCTTTCCAAATCGACCAAGCTCTTGTAAAAGGAGTTGACGGAAAAAGATTTCTTATTTGGCAGCCACACCCTCTTATCCTCCCTCCTTTCCGTAGCTCGGCAATTGCATATGTGGCCAAGGAAGGAGCCCACCTCTTCTAACTCCCAATCGAGAAACTTTCTCCTAAAATGAGAAGTCCAGACAAGCTTGTTCCCAGCTCTCTCCAAGTACTCGTAGACCCAAGCCGCCTTGTTGCTAGCCAGACTATATAAAGTAGAAAATTTCGTCTTGAGCGGCTCATCCCCATTCCAAACGTCATCCCAAAATTTAACACGACCACCATTCCCAATAACAAAACTATACTTTTCATTGAAACTCTTCCATCCTTTCTGATGGAACCCCACGGACCACATCCCCGAGGCCCCTCCACACTGCCCGAACACCAACCTCCGTTGTCGCACCCATACTTAGCAACAATGATCTCCCTCCACAGCTCCCCATTGCTCTCTCCAAACCTCCATAACCATTTTCCTAAGAGAGCTGTGTTGAAAGTACCCAAGTCTTTCACCCCTAGCCCTCCGAGAGATACTGGCTTCTTGATTTTATTCCAAGCCACTAAATGAATCTTCCTGCACTCCCCTTCTTGTCCCCATAAAAAGTCCCTTTGAGTCTTCTCTAGCCTTTTGCTCACTGACTTCGACATGGTGAAAAGAGACATGAAATAAGTGGGGAGGTTGGCCAAGGTGCTTTTGATAAGGGTGAGCCTGCCTCCCTTAGAAAGGAACTGACCCTTCCAACCTGACAGCTTGCTGAAGAACCTTTCCACCACAGGATCCCAAACCCCAATGGAACGCGAAGGAGCACCCAATGGAAGACCCAAATAAACCAAGGGGAGGCACCCCACTCTGCAGCCTAACGTGCTGGCTAACATGTCTATCTCTTGAATCGGACCGACCGGAGTAATACTGTTTTTTATAAGATTGATCCGCAGCCCTGAAACAGCTTCAAAACACACTAGAATGCATTGCACAAAACGAAGCTAGCGCATTGTAGGTTCACAGAAAATGATGGTGTCGTATGCAAACAGAAGGTGGGAAATGGCGACCTCTCCTCCCCTTCTATCCCCAACCTGAAAGCCTTTGATGAGGCCTACCTCCTCAGCGCGGAACAAAAAATGACTCAATGCCTCCATGGCGATCACAAAGAGAAAAGGGGATAACGGGTCCCCCCGTCTCAAGCCTCTAGAAGAACGAAAGAAACCTACTGGGGAGCCATTGACGAGGACCGAAAAGGAGACTGTAGATATACACGACTGAATTCAATTTCTCCACTTGCTCCCAAAACCCATCTTAGTCAGCATACCCATCAAAAAGTTTCAACTAACATGGTCGAAGGCCTTCTCAATATCCAGCTTGCAAACAAGCCCTTTCCTCTTCTATTTTCTCCTAGAGTCAATGCATTCATTGGCAATGAGAGCCGCATCCAGGATTTGCCGACCCTCCACAAAAGCATTTTGACTAAGAGAGATGATGCTACCCATAACCTTCTTCAACCTTAAAGAAAGAACCTTTGCGATGAGTTTGTAAATGCTGCTTACAAGACTTATGGGGCGGAAGTCCTTGGTGCAATTGGCACCGTCCTTTTTAGGGATGAGGGCAATGAAAGAGGCATTGAGGACTTCGCTCAAAGCCCCCTCCCTGTGGAAGGCCCCAAAGACCGCCATAATATCCGCTTTCAAGACATCCCAGCATCTTTATTTATTTGTCACCATTCCCTCTCTCTAATCATTCTTTCACTTTCACCCACAACTAGTAGTGCAGTACCAAGGACAATTTCTCAAAGGCAAACTCAATATGTTGTAAAAATTTAAAGTCAATCTAGCCCAAAAGAAATATTACCCAATATATACGAGGTGTCCCAAAAGGGCCAAAACATACAAGGAAAGTAAATAAAATCCCTTTAATTACGACAATTCCCAAAATTACGAAAAATAAAATAAATTCCTAATTAATTAAGTCCTAGTCTTTTTGCACCTACGCTTGTGGTAGCTGCAGAACTCCAATCTTGGACTATCGTGATTGACATCAATTAGGGATGTGTACTTGTTTAGGGTTCTAAACAAGGATTCCTCAAACTTTGCTTCTTGATTTCTTAGTTTGGAATTGGATGTGGGGGGTTTAGGTGCAGAACTCCAATCAGGGCCTAAACTTTGCATTCCTCAAACTCCCTTTAATTACATCTTTTTTGTTTTTGCACGAGATGTAATTTTGGGTGTCTTTACAATTTTTTTTTTTTTTTATATTTAAGAAAATTTAAATTGATTTGGAAAACATTGCTACCTTTTGTTGCTGTAAGATTTGGAACTAACGTTGACTTTAATGATTTGCAAGTGGACAAGGGAGACAAAGTTTCCACATGCTGTCTGGGCTGCTGGTCGTGGTCTTATTGCTCTTCTGCTACCAAACTTTGATGTTGTTGATAATCTGTGGCTTGAGCCTTTTTCTTGGGAGGTAGTCAAACTCATTTTTTCCTGGTTATGTACTTTCTGAAATATGTGTTGTATGCATTGTTATCACAAGCACCTATCTGTAAACACTTAAAAATTAACTGTTAAGAAGTATGGGTTCACACTACTTATAGTAAGGGGAAAAGAATGTCGGCTGTAGATGATCTGCAATCCCTTTCCTTCCTTGCAGATAAGAACTGCAGATCAATTTCAATCCAGTATTCACACATTTTTTAGGCTGGATATAAGAATATTCTAAAACACCTGGACAAAGAGCAATAAAGTCATTGTACGTGTTATGGATACAGGCTTCTAGAGCCTCATCCTAGAGATCCATCTTCCACAGTTTATATTTTTCTGAATAAAATCAAAGAAAATATGTACTCTCAAACTTACCGCTGAAGATCCAAACACACTATGACCTAGAAAGAAGTCCTTAAAGCTCAACAATTGGGAGCTCCTTCCCTTCAAAGTTTCTCC
The DNA here is from genome assembly GCA_008638375.1 of Nyssa sinensis. NCBI lineage: Eukaryota > Viridiplantae > Streptophyta > Magnoliopsida > Cornales > Nyssaceae > Nyssa > Nyssa sinensis. Next base: position 32,429,038 of record CM018042.1, read on the forward strand.
TGTTAGGCTTATAAAAAAATGTCACCTACTAGGCTCCAAGGGATGCATCGAGTGGTCCACCTACTCTGAGAACTCCTTATGCACTCTGCATTGATTCAGGACAACCCACCTTGTATCATATGGTCCTTGGAGGAAATTTTATTTCAAACCTCCATCCAAGGTAGGAAAGCCATTCCGATCTAGCATTATCCCAAACTGTCTTGCTTTGAGGAACCAACCTCTACCTTCCTTCCATTTTGAAACCATGCATATAGTGTATTACTTATTCGTAACAAGGACTTGCTGACTTTTAATAGGATTACATCTTAAAGTAAAAACAAATTTCAATCCTGTCTGATATCTGGAGTATGGAGCCAAGAACTAATTCTAGTGGTTGTATACTCTAAAGCCTCCTGTATAAGGTCAATCTCTTTTGACATCTGGATAATGAAGCGATGCAAAACCTTCTATAATCAGGACTTAATTCTAATTGTTCTATATTTACACCCTCATGTAAGATAAGATGTGATGTGTCCAAACTATATTCTTAAGACAAACACCCGAGGCAATGCATGAGTGTACTGGGCTATTTCTGTCAATTTAAATTTAGATTCGCACTGGAGTTTAATAAAAAAATGAAGTGTAATATAGCTGAACTGAGGTGAGTCTTGTTCTGATGTTTCTGTGGTTTTTCCTTTAAGCTACACTTCCATAATTCTTCAACGTCCCATTTTGGAGCACTGATGCAATTTCAACCTTATCCTTGCAGGGAATTGGGTGTACAAAGATTACTAAGGCTAAAAATGAAGGTTCCATGAATGGAAATGTTGAAATCGAGAGCATATCTTGAAAAGAAACTTGTGTTTTGCTTCGGTTCATATGTTGCAGCCCAACTGCTACTTCCTTTTGGGGAAGAAAATATTCTTTCTTCTTCAGAGTTGAAGCAGGCACAGGAGGTAATATTGTCCTTTGCTTTATGCTTTACAATATTTGATGTTGTTATTTATGTTTTGATTACTCTTTGTAATTTGCCACAGATAGCTACACGGATGGTGCTTCAGTATGGATGGGGGCCTGATGGCAGTCCTACAATTTACCACCACAGCAATGCGGTACTCGTGCTGCTTAAGTCAGTTGCTTTTTTTTTTTTTTTTTTTTTGGGGGGGGGGGGGGGGGGCGCTTGCAGTTGATCACTGCATCAATAGAGTGCGTGTTATATTGCCTGCTGGAATAATATGTTATAGTAATCTAGGCAGAAGCCACATGTATCTGAGGATTAGATACATGAATAGGCTAAGTTTTTGGCTAGAGGGTTGACATGGTGGGGGGGGGGGAAGGGTTACTCCTTCAGCAAAAAGAGGGACCAGCAATGTGTTACATAAGAACAATATACAGTTTTGAGTATTTTCTCCCCTTTGTGGAACATTTAGAACTCTATTTCATATTATTATTATAATCTATACCATTGGGCTATACATTAATTATTAGCTTTGTTTTGGAATCATTTGGAAGCTTCAAGTTTTCAAGGGTGATTTCTTTGATATGGCTCATTTTGCTGGACATGCTGAACGTTTTTTTCCTTTTTTTTTTTTCGGGTACAGGTGACAACATTGAGTATGGGGAATAGCTATGAGTATGAGATGGCCGGTAAAGTTGAAAAGGTACTTTTTTTTTTACTGCCATGCACATTTATAAAAGAAACTTTTCAGAGAGAATGATTCTTAAGATCTAAGTAAAGAACCGAGCACCAGCAATGGATACAGTACATCTTCCTACAAGTTTGGTATTATATCGGAGGGTCCGACATGCACATCCTACAAACATATTTTACCACCGGAAAGAAAAAGGCAGTTTGAAATATAACCACATCCCATTATTTTCAAAACTGGTATTTCTGTGATTTTAAGGTGATCTGTTATGAGATCTTAAAGTGAGAATAGCATTTTCTTTACATTGGATGATAAGACCTTCAGTAGATGCTTGGTTTTGTGCAGATTTATGATTTAGCATATGACAAAGCAAAGAAAATGCTTCAGGATAACCGTAGAGTGCTTGAAAAGATTGTGGAGGAATTGCTTGAGTTTGAAATCTTGACTGGAAAGGTAAAGAGCTGTTATTAAATATTTGTTCGAACAATTATTGATGTTCCAGTTTATCTCAACTTCTTTGAACCCTGGTGCAAGGGCTCTCCACACACACACGCGTGCATATAAACTTATATTAAGACATTACGGTGTGATGATAACATCACATAATGGAGAAAAATGGATTCATTCTTGTATCTCGTCGGTTTCTTTTTCGGTCCTTGTAATGGCTCTCCATCACGTTTCTTTGCTCTTCTCAGGGACTAAGGCAGGGTGATCTGTTGTCCCTGTTTCTTTTTTTTCATGGTTATGGAGGCGTTAAGCAGAATGCTGTATACAACAATTGTAGAAGGCTTGCTAAAGGGTTTCGTGATGGAATATGGGCAAGGTGGAAGGGTGGAGTTTTCACCCTTATTATTTGTGGATTATCTTTTGTGAGGCAAAGGAGTTGCGGGTGAGATATTTGAGATCCCTTTTGGTATGCTTTGAGGCAATCTCGGGGTTGAGAGTTAATTTATCTAAGAGTGAGCTCATTCCGATTGGGGAGGTAGGGAATGTGGAAGAGATTGCATAGGGCATGGGATGTGCAGTAGGAAGTCTTCCATCTCCATATCTTGGTTTGCCATTAGGGGGGCCCTTCTAGAGCTTCATCTATTTGGGACTCGGTTGTTGAAAGATTCCTAAGAAGGCTTTCGGGTTGGAACGACATGATTTATCAAAAGGGGGAAAGATAACTATTATCAAGAGTACACTGGCTAATCTTCCTACATACTGCATGTCTCTATTTCCTATGCTGACATCGATAGAAAGGAAATTGGAGAAGATCCAACGTGACTTTCTTTAGAATGGGAAAGATGATGAGAAAAAGATTCATTTGGTGGGTTGGGACAAGGAGAAGGGAGCAATTAGAGAAAGAGGTTTGTGGTTCAAACATTTAAGGGTGTTCAACAAGCCCTATTGGAAAATGAATGTGGCGGTTTGGGTGGAAGAGCAAGCTTTGTGGAAGAGAGTCATAGAGGTCAAATATGGGTCTGATCAAGGTGGATGGTACTCCAAGGAGGTTGCGGAAGCGTATGGATGTGGAGTGTGGAAAACTATCAAGGGAAATGAACAATTTCACAATTTTGTTCGTTTTGAGGTTGGGACAGGGTCTTGTGTCAAATTCTGGTTGGATCCATGGTGTTGTGGACCTTTGGGATATTATTAAAAGAGAAGTTTCCAAATTTATTTTCTATTGCTTCCAATAGCCACAGTGATGGAATGTGCAAGTAGGGTGGGGGAAGGTGTTATATGGAATCCTTGTTTTCAAAAGGAACATTTTTTATTAGGAGTTAGGAGATGTGGAAGAATTATTGGACCTTTTGAGTTGCTTTGAGGTGAGGGAGGGGCGATGGGATGAGCTAATATGGGGTGTGGAGAAAAGTAAGACTTTCACAGGTCAGCTCCTTTTATAGATAATTGATGGGAATGAATGGAGAGGACTTCCCTTGGAAATTCATTCATATGGAAGTCTCGACTCTCGAGTGCCTCAGAAGGCTGCGTTTTTTGCTTGGTCGGTGGCTTGGGAGGCTATATTGACGGTAGACAATCTTAAAAGGAGGGGATTTTGTCTTCCGAGTCAATGTTGCATGTAGAAGGAAGAGGAGGAAACAATTGATCATCTTTTTATTCATTGTAAAGTTGCAAGAGATCTTTGGCATATGATGTTTTCTTTCTTTGGCCTATGTTGGGTAATACCAAGGAAGGTGAAGGAGTTGATGAAAAGTTAGTTGTGTAAAAAGATGAATAAAGAGATCAGAATAGCGTGTAGGATGACTCCTATATGCATCTTTTGGTTTTTGTGGAGGGAGAGAAACAAAAGAACATCTGAGGGGATTGAACTTTCTCCTGACATCTTGAGGATGGCTTTTTGAGGCTTTTTTTTTGTGGATAAAAAGGGAATTTTCATTGTATTTAGATACTTTTATTCATTTTTGGGGAGATTTCAGGCTTTAATTGTTGTAGCTGATCCCTTTATTTTGTACATGGGTTAGCCCCCGTTGGGCAACTTTGTTAATATATTTACCTTCACTGATCAAAAAATAAATAAAATACTGTTTTCCTCTCCTGTAGGTGTTAGGGTTCAATTATAAAGACGGAGATATCAAGTGTAAGATAGTAGAGGTCCTAGGAGATTAGGTCAGGGTTCGCTCCTTCGGCAAGTCCTCAGTTGCAAGCTACAAAACTCTTAAGACCCCTGGTTAGAGGACCTTGATTTTAACATGAGGTCATGCTGTGGATGCGCACCGCACTCGAGGAGCTCCTTGGGCACAGGTTTGGATGCACGTTCCTGGATGTGGCATTTGAAAGGGAAGGGGTAGCGCGGGATAGCAAAGGAGATGTCATCATAGAGGTCTAAAACAATAGTTTTCGAGGTTGTGATGGTGCATCATAGATGGCCCAAGCCGAATGGCGAACTAAGTATAGGCAAGCCTCATTGTTGCACTTATGTGTTGTGGTCATAGTTGTCAAAACGTGTATCGGAGGGGGTATCTTTTCCAAAAAAATGTGTCGTGTATCGTAGATGCGTGTAATTTTTTAAAAATACACACACACACACACACACACATATATATATACACATGGTTAAAAATGATATAAAAACATTTATTTCAACTTAGATTCTATTATAAATGATATATTTTACTTGTTAAAAAAAGAATAAAAAAATTTAGAAAGATTAGGATTTTGGACAGCCCACTTGTAAAGTCCTGCTACAACTAAAGTCCAATAACAATAAAATAAGCCCAACAAATACAACAATCAAATAAAAGGTCAAAAATAGGGGTGCAACTCGGGTGGACTGGGCCGGGCCGGGCTTGAGGCCTGTCCAGGCTCAACCTGAGTTCTGAAATATTGAGCCTGAGCCCGTCCCGAACATACATTAACTTGTATCTGGTTGCCCCCGATCCCGAAAAGGAACACTTGTTGTTCTTAGTAGGGAGGAAATCAAAGAATTCTTAAGTGAAGAAACTATACTGCACTGATTTTTTTTTTATCCGTAGGCACTGATTTTTTTTTTTTTTTGTCAGTAAGTTATATTGCACCTATGAACATGAATCAAAGACTTTCAAATCAAGTAGTAGTACAAAAGAAACAATATCAAGAATTCCAAGTTGGTACACTACAGAGACTTCCTAAATCTCTTATTTTTGTTTAATTTTGTTTGCATCTGAATTTTTTTTGGTTCTCAGTAACATATAAAGAATTTTATGTATTGGTTGCAAACAAGATTGGAATGTGTGCATAACATAGATATATTACATTACAGAGAAGATGTCAGTAATCAAAATATTAGTAAAAAGTTTTCAAAAAACCAATATTACTTTTTGCATAAATAAGATTGGGATCTGGACAAAAAAATCAGACTTATGTAATCCGTTCCACTGCCACAAACTTAGACCACATTATCTGATATTCTATGCCTAATTTTCAAAGCTAACTGAGAGTTGCCATTTTGGTAAATTCTGTTGATTACTCTTGAAGAGGAACTCTTGGCTATTTCTTATCTATTTTCAGGATAAACAATGAAAAAAAAACCCCCAAGGCCCCCAACCGACTAGATCTGTGGAACATATGCTTGATTTGACAATATATGTCCAACCGTTCTGGTCATCTGCCATTGATGAACCAGTCTAAGAACGCCGATTGTTGCAAGGAAAAAACTACGAAAATGAAGATGACGGATGAGTTCCCTATGCTCGATCAAAGAAACGAAGGTAAAAGGAGTGGAGATAGAGTTTCGACATTGAGAGATCGTTGATCTGTAGAAGGCCAAAGACGGTCTTGCTCAAACAATGGCGGGAGATGGACCACAGATGCAAGCGGCTACTAGGCTAGGCTAGGGTTTATACAATGAAAGTAGAATGCCAATGTGAGAGGGTTAAATGATCCAGACAAACATGTAGTTATTAAAGGCTTATTACACGAGTGGAGGCCTGCAGTCATTTGCCTTCAACGAAACCAAAATGGAAAGTATCTCGAGCTTGTTGTTCGTTCTATTTGGGGATCTAGATGGGTCAGGTGGGCCGCTTTGGATGCCCAGGGCACTGCGGGAGGTATTCTGGTGGCTTGGGACTCCTGTCTGGTCAATTGTATGGAGCACAAAGTGGGGGAATTCTTTATCTCGTGTAAGTTTAATCTGATTTCCAGTTCCTTGGTATGGTGTTTTTGTGGGGTCTACGGACCAGTGGTTGATGGTGCAAGGAGTTTGTTTTGGAATGAATTGCAGTCATTGCTTTCATCCTGGCAAGTCCCTTGGTGCCTTTGGGGGGGACTTTAATGTTGTGCGGAGCCCAGATGAAAGATTGGGTCATGGAAGGTTTAGCTTGGCTATGAGAAACTTCAATGAGTTCATCAATTCTCAAAGCCTAGTGGATTTGCCTATGGAGGGAGGGAGTTTCACTTGGTCTAGAGGAGGTAATCAATCGGTTATGTCTCGTCTGGATAGATTTCTGGTGTCGAGTAATTGGGAGGATGATTTTCCCGGCATCTCCCAGAAGTGTCTTCATCGTCCTTGTTCTGACCATCACCCTATCATGTTGTGCTGTGGGGGTTTTAGTGCAGGAAAAAGCCCATTTAGATTTGAAAATATGTAGTTAGAAAATGAAGGCTTTACGGATTTGGTGAGAAATTGGTGGGATTCTTATGTGGTGATTGGGACTCCGAGCTTTTGCATTGCCAGAAAGTTGAAATTCCTCAAAGAAGATCTCAGGAAGTGGAATTGCGAGATCTTTGGTTCAATTCAGGAGAGGAAGCAGTCTTTGCTGAATAATCTGATGGAATTGGACAAGGAAGAGCAGCAGGGTTCTCTCACTGTTGAGAAAAGGGCAGAAAGAGATGGTCTAAAGGGACAAATTGGTCAGGTTCTTAAGATGGAGGAAATCTCATGGAGACAGAAATCTCGTACCATTTGGCTCAAGGAGGGTGACCGCAACACAAAATTCTTTCACAGAATGGCCTCTTCTCACTACAGGAAGAACAAAATCTCCGCTATCGTTATTAATGATCAGGTCATCATCGAGGAGGAGCCTATCAGAAGGGGAATTGTTGAGTTCTACTCTAGACTCTATACAAGAGCCGTGCAGCTAGGAGACCCGGGGTGGATGGTATTCTTTTGAATTGTCTGAATGGTGATGAAGCCTTGAATCTGGAAATCCCTTTCTCGGAAGATGAAGTGGTGCGAGCTTTAGCGGCGTGCAATGGGGATAAAGCTCCAGGCCCAGACGGGTTCACTATGGCTTTCTTTAAAACATGTTGGGACGTGTTGAAAGCGGATGTGATGGTGGTTTTTGGATCCTTTCATAGGGAGGGGGGCTTTGAACGAAAGTCTCAATGCTTCTTTCATTGCCCTCATTCCTAAGAAGGAAGGAGCTAGTAGCATCATGGACTTTCGCCCTATTAGTCTAGTGAGCAGTGTCTACAAACTGATCGCAAAGGTTCTTTCCTTACAGTTAAAAAAGGTTATGAGTTCCATCATTTCTCCCAGCCATAATGCTTTTCTGGAGGGTCGTCAAATCCTGCATGCGGCTCTTATAGCTAATGAATGCATTGATTCTAGGCTTAATCAAAAGAAGAAAGGGCTCGTGTGCAAGCTGGATATTGAAAAAACTTTTGACCACGTTAACTAGAGTTTCTTGATGGGTATGTTGGCCAAGATGGGTTTTGGGGGCAAATGGAGGAGGTGGATTCAGTCATGCATATCCACAGTCTCTTTTTCAGTCCTGGTTAATGGCTCCCCAGCCGGTTTCTTCCGTTCTTCTAGAGGATTGAGACAGGGGGACCCCTTATCCCCTTTCCTCTTCGTGATTGCTATGGAGGCCTTGAGTCGCTTCATGACCCGTGCTGAGGAAGTTGGTCTCATCAAAGGCTTCCAGGTGGGGGCCAGAGGGGGTGTAGGTGTTGCCATTTTCCATCTGTTGTTTGCTAATGACACCATCATTTGTTGTGGCCCTTGAATGCGTCAGCTTCGCTTTGTCCGATGCATTTTAGTGTGTTTTGAAGCTGTATCAGGCTTGCGGATTAATCTTGCAAAGAGCAGCATCTCGTCGGTAGGGCCGGTCCAAGGTATGGACATGTTAGCTAGTACTTTGGGTTGCAAGGTGGGCTGCCTCCCTCTGGTTTACTTGGGTCTTCCGTTGGGAGCTACGGCGAGATCTATTGGGGTCTGGGATCCTGTGGTTAACAGGTTTCAAAGCAAGCTGGCAGGTTGGAAATGCCAATTCCTTTCTCTATTCCTTTCTTTAAAGATGCTTTTTTTACGTTTATTATTTTTTTGGGTCAAAGAGGCTTTTCCTGTAAATGTCTCATCTTTTATAGATTTTTTGGGTTCCCTAAACCATATGCAATCTTTTGGGGCTTTTGCCCTTGAAGCCCTTCTTGGGCTCATTTATATTATATACAACTCTTACTTATCAAAAAAAAAAAAAACAAGTTCTTTGGCGAATCTCCCCACCTATTTCATGTCCATTTTCCCTATTCCAAAGACAGTTAGTAGAAAATTGGAGAAGATTCAACATGATTTCTTATGGGGCCACGATGGTGACTATAGGAAGTTTCATCTAGTTGCTTGGGATAAAATAAAGAAGCCAGTGTCTCTCGGTGGTTTAGGGGTGAAGGATTTGAGAATTTTCAATAAAGCCCTTCTAGGGAAATGGTTATGAAAATTTGGTGAAAGTGATAGGATGCTTTGGAGGGAGATCATTGTTTCCAAGTACGGGTGTGAAAATGGGGGGTGGTGTTCGGGTGAAGCGGAGGGTCCGAAGGGATGTGATCATTGGGGTTACATTAGAGGTGACTGGCAGGAGCTTCAAAGACAGATGCAAGCTTTGTTATCAGAATCAGTGGTAGGGTGAAGTTCTGGGACAGTGTTTGGAATGGGGATGAGTCGTTGAAGGTGAAATTTCCTAAGTTATACAGTTTGGCTAGCAACAAGGCGGCTTGGGCAAACAAGTGCATGGAGAGATTGGGAATCAGCTTATCTGGACTCCTCGCTTCAGGAGGGACTTTTTTGACTGGGAACTCGAAGAGGTGAGCTCTTTCCTTTGTCACATCAACAAGATCTGGGCTAGGGATGGGAGGGAGGATAAGAGGGTTTGGATGCCGGATAGGAAATCTTTTTCAGTTAGCTCCTTCTACAAGAGCATGTTCGGCTCGGAAATCCCTCTTTTTCCTTGGAAGCTCATATGACACTCAAAAGCCCCCCTAAAGCTTCCTTTTTTGTTTGGGAAGCTTCTTGGAAAGCCATCTTAACTGTAGATAATTTGAAGAAAATAAGCTTTTTATTGGCTAGCAGATGCTATCCTTGTAAGAATGATGAGGAAAGGGTGAATCATGTTCTCATCCACTGTCATCTGTCTTGGAGCTGCTGGAATCTTGTTTTTGGCCTGTTTGGCGTTTCTTGGGTTATGTCAGGCTCCGTCAAAGACCTCATGTTGGCTTGGGCAGGATGCAATCTTCCTAAAGAGACTAGGAGGATTTGGAGACTGGCTCCAATCTGTCTTTTGTGGGGCATTTGGAGAGAAAGAAACAATCGTGTTTTTTAAGATCGGGAGCTCTCAACTCCTTATTTTAAAGATGCCTTTTTACGCTTGTTATTTTTTTGGGCCAAAGAGGCCTTCCCTGTAAATGTCTCTTCTTTTGTAGATTTTTTGGGTTCTCTAAGACAGATGTAAGCTTTTGGGGTTTTTGTCCTTGTTGCCCTTCTTGGGCAACTTTTATATATACAACTCTTATAAAAATATATATATATATATATATGAAATATAATGAACGGTTCAGATTAGATACATGTTTAATCTAACAACACATAAAATATATATATATATATATAAGTTGGGGCTTGGGTTCCCGAAGCCTATCTCAAGCCTAACCCGAATTTAAATCCGGCTTGATCTTTGGTGCCTAGGCCCGTCCTGAATTCAAAAATAATCTGCCCATGCTCGAAAAAATTTTGGTTGGGCTTGGGTTAGCCCGCCCGAGTTGCAGCCCTAGTAAAAAATAACCATCTAAATGCAAGCCCAAATACCCAGCCCAATTTCTTTCATTCTTATCTCGGTTTTCATGCTCAGCCAACCACTCTTTTTTTCAGTAAGTCAGCCAGTCACTCCTTGTAACTGTGAGACTAACCAAGAGAGGCTCTAAAAAAAAAAAAGAAACAGAAACTGAGAAAGATTTTTATGGTCAAGACGATGATGAGAGATGATTGACATTAATCGACTATGATCGAGACGATTGGAGGAGATCCAAGGGCTGAGGCGGTTGACAACGATGAGGGTTGATGCGATCTAGACTTTCTGTCCAGGTAAATTCATATATCACAGATCTCTTTCTCCTGTTTGCCTCTTTCTCTCTATTTTTTGGATACTGTGCAAAAGCAATACAAATTAACGATATGTATCGCACAATACTTTCTTTGTATTGAATGATACTATGTAGAATTGATACAAATTCATGAGTCATATCATTTTATGGTTGTATCAAAACATATCGTACGATACTAACAACCATGGTTGAGGTGCAATGTCAATCCTGTGTGTGTTGATTTATTAGGGGGCCAACATCAATAAGGTGGTGCAAGGGAATGGAAATTTACACTTGTCCTGTTTGCATTGGACCATAGGTTAAGGGAGGAATGTCCATGTGGTGGCCATTGGTTAGAGAATGCAAAGTCGTCTTGGAGTGCCATGTGTCTTGTTTGGTTGTTCCACTTTGCAATGTATAGTGATGACGTGGCGTGGAAGGGGTTTCAATGCCTATATTTTGGCCCCTTGTGCACATGCTGCTCACACAATGAGTGCACACGTGCACGTATGCTACAAGTGTTATTTGAGTGCATCATACTTGAAATCACCTCACTTCTGATCAATGTCACAAATAGCTTTACCTATGCTCACTTTTTTTTTTTTATCAGTAAAGGTGTATTGTATAAACACAACAGCCGAGGGGGGCGAACTCATGTACAAGAAAGGGAAAAGGCTGTACAAAAAATCAAAACCTTAAATCCCCCAAAAAAGATACAAAGCTATCTAGATTCACTGGGTAATCTTCTTTACCTAAGTTCACCTTGAAGTGAGGCTTTTCTAAAATGCCTTGAAGCTTTGAAAGAAAAAAAAAATAGCAGCAGTGGTCCAAGGAAACAAAAGCTTCAAACTCAAAGGCATTCAAAAGAAACACTTCAAACATATTTCGTGTCTCCAAAATTTTTATATAACTTTGGGGGCTTCAAAAATATATATATATATATAAATCCTTATTAAGTTGACACAAAAGAAAGTGAAGACCCTAATCTGCTGTTTTAGATTAATGGAACCCCTCAATTGAGAGAGATTGAATATTCGAAATACTATAGATTTTATTTTTTGACAAAAAATACGCGATGAAGGCAACGACAGCGAGGTTTGCACAATTTTGGTGGTGGTTGGGGGATCCTTCAAAGTGGGCACGATTGAGACCCGAGACAACAGGATGTTACTGATCACCAAAAGAGGGAAGAGGGAAGCGTGTGGTGCGTCACCTGAGGGTGGAGCATGGGTGTTTTCGGTGGATATGCGAGCAGTTTGAGGCAATGGAGCCACGAAGGGAGGAAACAAGCTCTGTTTGTGTTCTACATGGTTGAAATAGAGCCTGTTGGTGCTTCTTAATGAAATATACTTGTCAAAAAATATCTTCACTAACCCTTTTGCAACAAGACCTAATAAAAACAGCCCCAATATACCTTTTTACCGCTATCCTGCATTATTTTTGGTAGCATAATTTGTAGGAGAGTGCCCCCCATCGCCACCCCACTTATCCATTAGTTTGTTTGGAACTCTTAATTATTCTTTTGTATGGCTATGGAGTATGGGCAGAGTTGATTTGATGTGAAGATGTGGTTAATGAGTTTGCCTTTTCTTTTTATGATTATTAAGCCTTCAATATTGAGGATTGAGGAAGAGGTGAAAAAAACTTATTATTGATGGTGATAGTCGCATGAAATATTATACCGGCATTTTCAATTGAAAGCCTTAATCTTCCAACTAACAGCACCCTTAACCTTATAAGGTAGCTTGGATAGAGGTTCTTATATTATAGTAACCCAACATAGTTTGATTTCATTTTCTTGTACTCTCGTCTCTTTATAGTGATTCGATTTAATGCGATGTGATTCCTATGAATGTGACTCGTATCCTTAACTTTGCCCTTATGATTTTGATGTGCAACTTTGTGGGAGAGAAAACTCACATACGTCGAGTCTAATGAGAAAATGATTGTGTTCAGCAAATATGAAGAAATATGAAGTATCAAAGGCCAAAGAATGTAGTTGATGATAAAAGTTATTATTGTTTGGAAGAGCGAGGGAGGGGAGGGAGGGAGGATGAATATGTGAGAGAAAAAGGCTACATGAAGGAGCAGAATTGTTTAACTGCCTGGTCCTGTCTTTGTTTTGAAGTACTGTTTGTTGGACCATTTTCTGGGATAAGAGGTGATGTCATTGTTTCTTGTATAAGTTATCAACATCTCTTCAGAAAAACATCAGTTCAAGTAATGATATTAGTTAAGACATTCACATGTAGTATTGAAAATTGCATAAGAATATTACTTGTTGAACTAAGTCGTGGGCCTCTTTAAGGTTTTTTTTTTTTTTTTTGAAATTAGGGTGGGAAGGTGATGTTTAGAGGACAAGCATAAATGTGTCTTTACTTGATCACTTTTATACTGTTTTGACATATTTTTACATTTCTTTGAATTAAGTGACTTACAAATGATAGTTTTATGTATTATGACTGACTCTTCATTGTCTTAGCAGGATTTGGAAAAAATTGTTGCAGAGAATGGTGGGATTCGGGAGAAAGAGCCATTTTTCCTTTCAAGTGTTCAAGATGAAGAGGTATAATTTTCGAACTGTTTGAAATTTGAAATAACTTGGCAAACTAATAAATTATTTTGGTATTAAAAGGAATGAAATGATCATCAGTTGGAACTATTTGACTAAAAATTTTAACTTTATGATAGAGGGCTTTGTAGTTTGTCGTCTGTCTTAGTGTTGGCCTCTTTAGCAATTTTTTTTTTTCTCGTGTGTACCTTTGCCTTAACCACATTAAAAAAAAAGAAGTGAAAATTCACAGTATCTTGATAAAAAAAATAAGTAAAATTTGGGAAAAACAATACTATATCCAAAAACCTAGATAAGATACTTGAGTTTCGTTCCCTTCTAAAAAAAATCTGATTTGGACAAAGATGCCGTTAGCTGTCCTGTTATAAATCAAATGATGAAAATGCCTTTATCTTTCTTTTATGTATTTACCGTGCACATCATTGTGAAAATGTTAGTTGAGAAAAGGCCTCCCATATTTTCCCACCTTCAACTAACATCAGCCGGTAAGAGGGATGTTTGGAGAACAATTATGCAAATGGAGTTGGCCTTGATCTCTTTCTTTTCCGTCTCTAATACATAGAATTGCAAAGCGGTGGTATTAGTTTGGCTTTTATCCAATTGCAGGCAGTGGCGCTATAATACTCTCTCTCTATCTCTCCCCCCTCCCCACCCCTCCCTTTCTCAAGTCGATTATTATTTTAGACCTAGGACTTCCAGTCCATCATCAGCTGAGATTGAACAATTCCTGGATTGTGTGTGTGATGGAATTCTGTGAAACTAGTGCAGATGGGGCTTCAGGCCTCTGTTCTTTGGTAATAATGCATAGTTATTTCAAGATAGTATGACCTGCTATGCCTGCCGTGCAGAACCAGGGTATCTGTATTGTGACAAATTCGTGATTTTAGGATTTTTAGTGCTAAGTAATAATCTTAAATTTGGTAGGTAATTGTGAAAAGTTGGGAATAATTTGAGAGTAATAAAAACTATGCATGTGAGAGAAAGAAAGAACCTTTTTTTTGGGGTCATTATATGATTGTAATTGCAAATAAATTGGAAATTTTAAAAACAGTTTTAGAATATTAATGACATATGCAAACAACTAGTAAATTGTCAAAATATGTGAGGTAATTCAGCTTAAATGTGCATTATGAAATAGAGTTGTGTTTCATGAACCATCTTACAATTGTTATGCCAGTTTCCACATTTAATACAATCATACGAACTGTAAGAGTTTATCATCCAAAATTTCAGAAGTATTTTCATCATCTTGGCTAATTGTTTGCTTTCCAATTGTATATAAGTTTATGAATAGAGCCTCTATTTCTTGTTTTGCAGCCTGTATTTAGCAGCATTCTTGAAAATGGAAATGCATCAGGAACTGCTCTTTTAAGTGCAACAAACTAGAACCAAAGGAAATATTGAAACCAATACCTTCTAGAGAGAAGTGGATGAAAGCCCAGTTTTCCTTGTGATCTTGGATGCATCAACTTTTGGGGTGAAGAGATTCCTCAATTTTTTTAAAAATGTTTTTAAGCAGTGAAGATATTGGGAGTAGCTGAAGAGGTGGTCATTTCAGGTTGTTGAGAAGAGGCTATCCTTTTTTTTCCTTCTCAACCATCATTCGCAGTGCCTTGTTGAGGTTTTATATGTGTGTGTGAGAGAGAGATCTTCGAGTTATTTTTCCCTCAATATATTTTTTTTGTATGTTTTTACATTGTGAATTATTATAAAAGAAAAACTGTCTTTTCTCCAACTTGGTCTCTCTGTCCATCTGATGTATCTTTTTTTCTGAAAAAAATTGGTATTTTTGGATTTTATAAATATATTTTAAGCAAAATATGCCATTTCTAGCTGAGACGAAGATGACTATCCTTCCTCGATTCTTTTACACTCGCCATTGGAATGATATTTTGATGTCATAGTTATCTTTAAACTGCATTTTTTTAGGGGGCACCAAACTGAAGTATTGTAGAAATTCTAGTGTTTGACAATGGTTTTTGTAACCCTATCTGGATTAAGGAGCTGAGTGTTAAAGAGTATTTTATCTAATTCCTCTCTCATGGACTGACCCACCAAAATTTGGAGCTTATTATGTTTGACACTCAGAGCTGTATATATAGATATACAGTGGGGTGGAGTAGGATGCAGGGAAAATATGAAGAACAGGGGAAGATGAGCTGAAGGATGTGACATAAACGATTTGACTTTTTACCTATATTTTCTATAGATTTTTTATAAAAAAAAAAAATTAGGAGTTTTCCCCCCATTTTTTATTTTTATTTTTACAGAAGACCACCTTAACTTTTAACTTTTGTACTCCCCCTCTTAAACTTATGGTCTAGATCTGCCATCAGAAGGGAACTGAGCACAGCAGGAGTAGCTCCAGTTGGGATGGTTATGGGAATTAAAAGTGCCCTAAAAGCTAAAAGGGTTCCCCAGGCAGGTTAAACATGATAGAAGGGGCCATTCGTGTGGCTAATATCGGTGATGGAATCTCAGTTGGAGTTTTTGGCAAAGGAAAAAAAAAAAGTTTTAACCTATTGTTCTCTTTTTGTTAATTAATGGGGAGCCACACGAGGCCCTCAATTGAACCCACTGAAATTTATAGAAGTTTTGGACACATTTCTCGTGTTCATAAAATGTGGAGATTTTGAATAATTGGCCCTCCTGAAAAAACTTCTATAAGTTGTAGAGGGTGAGTTCAATTTGAAATACTGATATTTTTTTACAAAATAGCAGAGGCTATAATGGTAACATATCTATTTCAATTTATTGAGTGGCTGGTCTTTTGTTTGCTACTTTGAAGTCCAAATATAGTATATATTGGATCAAGACTATGGGTATATGATCAATGCTATGGTCACTTGCAAAAGGTCAGATTTTCACGGACTTAACGTTTCCTGCAATACATACTCTTGTACTATATGTGAGCATATAATGCACAAACTATGGAATTCGCAAAGACTTGGCCTTTACTAGTGATGAAAGTCATTCTCTAGGGTTGATAGGTACGTGTGGTTGACCTTCTCGACAAGGGAGGCAAAGGAATTTGTAAGATATTATTAATTAATAGAGATGTATCTTCTTCTTTATACATGGAAATAAAGTTTCAGAACAACACAAAGTACAAAACAAACAAAGCTTTTTTTTCTTTTCGTTTTTTATAGGTAAATCTTGCACACATAGACACATGAAATGGTAGGTTTAGGAACCCAAGAAAGTATCAACTTTTATATTTGCACTCCTTGACAGAAACTTCATGCAGATTGGTGGCTTCACCCCAGCTAAAGCCAGTATTGAACTGGGCAATGTCCATATCCCATCCCCACAGATTAATCCAGAAGCCACTGCTGGTCCAAATGCATCTGCTTGTGCCTTGTTCATCTTCTGCCAGACAAAAAGTATCAAGCTCCCAATACACATATCAATGGCAAAGTATGATCCGAGATAGAACGGTATTGCCATTGCCATTGGGAGAGGGATGAATTTTGCCCATTTCTTTGGTGCACCATCTCTGATCCCATTGATAATAATTGCCGCTGCGAAAAATGCATAACAAAGTTGGAGGCAATGCTTTGGCAAAGATGAAAACCCTTCCACTCCCAATATCGACATATTTCTGTAGACAAGAGCAAAAGGTGCTGGGTATTGTGACTCAGGCATCCCAAGGTCATGGAAAGCTTTGTAGAAGATCCAGAAGACACAAGGAGATATTACACAACCCATTGCAGTCCCAATCAATTGGCTCACAAACATGGACCTGGGTGAAGCCAAAGTCATGTAACCTGTCTTAAAATCCTGCATTAGATCAGAAGCTGTCGAGACAATGTTCATCATGACCCCACAAGCAGCAAGACCTGCAAGGACCCCGCCGTGAGATTTTCCAGCCCATGCTCCGATGACAAAGATGGCAACCTTCCCGTAATTTGAAGCAAGTGACCAGTCAGTCAACCCTGCCCCATATGCATTACAGAAAGCTAGGACCGGAGCAAAGATGTAAATGACCAAGACATAGTACCATTTGAGCTGTGGAAAGATGTGGGGAAGAGATGCTGTGGATATAGCAGAAATTAAAACATAGCCACTGATTGCTAGCCATGTTGGAATTTGGTCTTTGAGAAAGAGTTGGGTCCTGCACTGGTCATCAAAAGAGGAAGATGGTACTTCAGGAGAAGGGCGATCACCTACTGGCAGAACAGTGCCAGTCTCTTTGTTCCTGAGTTGTTTAGACAAGCCAGCAATTGATCGACCTAACACTTTGATGAAGTTGTAGAGTCCATCTCCAAGCATCATTGAGATTGCAATGAAAACCTGTCGTTCCATCACATTACAATGCCATTAGATTATATGAGAAGAACAAAGAGGATAGTCTGATTGATGGATATATAATGGTGATTTCATTTTTCTTTATATTTGAAGGCATTTTCATTTGGTAGAAAGATGGGCAATACAATGGGACATTACCCTGTAACCTTGGATGCCATGGAGGCTGCTAGGCCTGAGGTCTTGGTACCAATCACCCTTTCTGTTTTGAATGAGAGGCCACATTAGACCCCACGACAGAATTGCTCCAACCAATAAAGATACGTTTATTATGTATGGACAGATCATCCCCACCCCAACGTATGTAGCAGAGAAATCTGTATAAAACCTGTTTTTGCCACAATGAAGATTGAATCATTATTGTGACATGTGAATGAATTTAAACTTTGAAAAAGGCTAGCAACACTCATGAAGTTCGAAACTTCAGGAGCTGATTGATGCATCTGTTTTACGCCTAATTCACATGCATGAAATATTTGGGAATTTGTTATCATGGATAAGTATCTCTAAAACCATTTTAAGTGTCTTGCAAAGGCTAGTAATTTGTGCAGACAAGTACTTGTCTCATCAGTGAGTACTGAATTTGCATTTGTGGCCAAGTAAATCCAAATTTCTTTTCCCCATCGTTTTGGGAATCAAACAGCATGAATATAAACTGGTTATGTACTCCAAGATCATTCCACTAAAATAGAAATATTGTATATAATTACCTGTTTTCATAAGCCTTGAGGCCAAGTATGGGGAAGTTTGAGAATCCACAGCCATCCCCTGCAGTGAAGAACCATTGAAAGAAACCCCACAGAAAGCTGAAGGAGAAGAATTTTCCCAATGTTCTCACTTGTTTCCTAAAAATTAGCCCAGCAGTGAAATAATGAGAGTTTCAAAATTTTTAAATTAATCAATAAAAAAAATCTGTGATAAAAACTGCAACATGGTAGGTGCGAGAGAATGCCATACTTGGCTAGCTTGGCTCCCTGAGGAGTATGGAAGCTGTTGATAAGGTGAGCAGTTGCTGTGCCACTTGGGTATGTTAGTTTGAAGTCTATGATCATGATCTGAATGCAGATTTCACAAATTGAAATTTTAGAGACATGAAATCAACTATATTAAAGTAGCAAAGAGAGAGAGAGAGAACTAGTGCAAGGTGCTCTAAAGGTTGCTTGCATCTAGCCTCTTGTCAATTGTACCAAATATATTGGCTTCATAGAAGTCCCAGACATGCTGGATTTGGTAGTTCTTTTAAGTTATAAATATTGACATCTTATGCTAAAGATGCCTTGCCCCATTTTTTTTTCTTCAAGAATCTAGGTGCCATAAGGTTTCTGGATTCAGTTTTTTCTTTTTGTATTTTTTCCTTTCGCTGTTAAGGCTACTGAGTTCTTCAAAATGGATGATAAGTTCATGGGGAGTACCTTTCGAAGAGGAAGCACAGAGAATAGGCCGAGGAAACTAACAATGAAAAGAAATGCAATCATCCACCCCAAACTTGGGTTCTTAATATTCTGTGGATCAGTTGCTTCTGATGACTGTTTTGCAACAACTTGGCTCATTCCAAAGAGGTAGCTCCCAAATCCCCCTGTTTGTTCAGTGTCAAGCATATGTTATATCAACAATTGACAATGTAATTTTGGATTATGAAAAAGAAGGAGATGAATGTGCTAACAATACTCCCAAATGAATCATATACTAGCAATTCAATATAGATACTTTTGTTTATTGATGAGTAGAAGTGTCAGACAAATGGTAAACATGTGCCATCAGCTACAGCTGATTATGGCCTGATATATATAACTTATACATAGAGAGTGAGAGAGATAGAGGACATACCGCTAAATGCAATACCAGAGGTTGCAACCACACAGGTCTGAATAACAGTATTCTCTTGCCTTGTAAAAGGCTGCTTCAACAACCCAGATTTCTCCAAGAACTTTGTCCATGTCTTGACAAAGAAAAACCCCAACAACCCAGCTGAGATATTCAGAGAAGGTATGATCCCACTGGTGAGGTTGAGCTTCATGACTATGACACTGAACAAAACACCCAACACAAAACTCACAAAGAAAGCTCTGCGGGTCAGCTGGCTCTGCCATGGAGGAACCTTCTTGTCCTTGAATAGCATTTCAATGGACTGGACTTCTTCCTTTCCAGCTTTGTCATTGATGTCTTCATTCTTTCCTTCCATCAACTTCCTCCCATTAAACGAACAATTGGGATCAGGTGTCTCCTCTGCCTGTGCATCAACCTTCTGGTAGCCATTCTCAATCTTCTCATCCTTGTTGCCACTCTCCATTTCCAATCCTGATATTGTAAGGCCTTGAGGGAGGATGGGTTGTGTGCATATATATATATATACTGTACTGCATATAGAGAATTATAGATATAGATAGGGTGGATGTTGCATATTCTGCTATTGTTGCTATCCTTTTGGACGTAATAAGTCATATGCATGAATGGACAAAGTGGGTGCTAATGATTTTATCGCTAGGAAAACATAGAGTGAATCAATCGGCCACAATCTAGTTGGTGATGATAAAACAAATAAGAAGCAAGTTGTTCTTATTGAGACAGCTTTGTTTTTACATCGATCCTTGTAAAGAAAATATTGTCAACCATAATTTTATAAGAAAAATACTTGGCTGAATTATCTAGGCTGCTCTTTTATATATATTATATTAAATCCCCTCAAACTTGGGATCTAATGTTGTTTTCTTTCATTAATTTTTAATCCATAATTAAGCTTTCTCTTTTATTTAATACCTTCCAGATGCTCAGTGTCTCGGCATGAAAGTGAAATTAACAGTTACTCCAAGAGTGAGCATTTTGCCATTGCTATCAATTTGTAATATGTTATCTTAAGAATTGAGATTTAGAGAGGGTTAAATATACATAATTTTACTTCTACGAGTGAAGAGGTTGACCGGTGACCTCCAAGTCATAATGAAAAAATCTTACTAATGCGCGAAGGTCAATCTTCTAATATGTGATCTTAAGATCAATAATCAAATATCATCTCACAATTAATTGCAAACATTTTTCAATTATGTGAGTAGGCAAATATGTGCAGAGCTATACAAGTTATCCCAGCTAATTTGATCTGTTTATTGAATTGGCTGGGTTGATGGATTAGAGAAATTTTTAAAGAGTACTCTTTTTTTCATGATATCAAACGTAGACAAGGCAGAAAAATGGTGTTATATCATATGTGATTAAAATAGTTTATATAGAGCACAAAATCTCCTGAATTTTTTAATTTTTATTTTTGAATGAATCTCTTCTTCGTGCAAGACATGCAATCATAAAAATGTGTGCTTCAATATCCAACAACAGACCCCAAACCAAAACAAAAAAAAAAAAAGAAGAAGAAGAAAAAGAATCAAACTGCTGCCAGAGAAAAAAGAGAAAAAAATGCTTCCAATTCTAAAGATATGAGAAACTTGGCATGTATAAAATAATATAGTCAGTTTTTCTAACAGCATAGAAATTGAAACATATGTACATTTTAACACTAATTGAATGCAATGATCTACTTAAAGTAGTAAAGTTAACTACCCAAAAAGGTATCTACTTTTTTGTTGGTAGAAGATGATAAAAACTTCATGCAAATGGGAGCTTCGACACCAGCAAGAGAAAGTACAGCTGCCGGAACACCCCACAAAGACTCCCCACAAATTAAGCCAGATGCAATAGCCGGTGCAAATTCTTTGGCCTTTTGCTTGTTCTTCTTCTCCCATATGAAAAGTATCAAGCTCCCAATGCACATATCAATTACAAAGTAAGGTCCCAGATAGAAAGGGATAGCCATGCACATAGGACTTGGAATGAACCCATATATCCTATATTGAGTTTCACAGTGCCTTAAAATCTCACGTGCAATATTTATTACAAGGGCAGCCATGAAGAATGCAATGGCAAGTTTGACACAGTTTTTGGGAAGGGCAGAGAAACCCTCAACACCAAGAAGGGCAATCCCACGGTACATTAATCCATAGGGTGCTGGGTATGAGCCAGTTGGGTCTCCCACTGCATAAGCCTTGTAGAAAAACCAGAAGATTAAAGGCGAGGTGAAACAACCAATAGCTGTGCCATAGACTTGGCTAAAAAACATAGAACGAGGAGATGCAAGTGTCAAATAACCTGTCTTGAAGTCTTGCATGAGATCAGAAGATGTTGAGACAATGCTCATCATGACGCCGCAAGCAGCAAGGCCGGCGAGAACTCCGCCGCGTTCAAGGCCAACCCAACCACTGAAAATGAGGATTGCAAGCTTGCCGTAGTTATTGGCAAGAGACCAATCAGTGAGACCAGAGCCATAGGAATTGCAGAAGGCCAAAATGGGGGCAATCAAGTAAGCAACCATTACGTGATCCCATCTCAACGGATGGAAAATGAGAGGCAATGCAATAATGGATATGCCTGCCAGGATAAGGTACCCAATTATGGCAAATGAATTTGAGATCTGATCTTTCAAGAAGTATTCGGTTCTTCTTTGTTCATCAAAGCTCTTAATCTTTGCGTTTGAGGACTGCTCAATATATTTGATCTCTTCTGACCTGTGTGCTATGTAGTCAAATGATGTCATTATTATCATGTAAACAAATTGGAAAAGACCATCACCGAGCATCATGGCAATAGCAAGAAAAACCTGTTAAGAACAAGAGACAAATTAAATGAAATAATCAAATGGGCATATATTTCAATCCTTTCTTTTCTCTTTCTGCCAAGTATTTTTTTTTTTTTATGCTTCTTAAGCAACATACATACATATACATACATATATATATATATGTAAAGTGTCATACCCTATATCCTTGGATGCCATGGAGACTGTTTTCAGATACTTCAGCACTGTACCAGTAACCTTTCTTATGCTCGATCAGTGGCCACATGATTCCCCATGAGAAAACAGCTCCAATAAGCAATGATATATTTATCATGTACGGGCAAATCATCCCAACACCAACATATGTAGATGAGAAATCAAAGTAAAACCTGTAATGCAATTAACATTGAGCAGGCAATCATGTCTTTTAAAAATGGAATAGATAGTTGGAAATATAATTTTGAATGTTTCTAGAATTCACTAATGTCTAGATACATATATATAATGAGATACTTGAATTTGTCTATAAATTTTAAAAATTATCTAAAAGTTTTAAAAGTTGTATTCAAATATTAATGTATTTTTAGTCCCATATAAAGGACTATATGCATTAGAGTTTCATCTTTTGTCCTTGTTGCAACTAATAGAGGAAACCTTAGCCTTGACTAAGCTACTAAGATCAGAAATAATAGAATGATAGAATCTTTGTAAAAAGGGACCAAACCAATCATCAAATCATAAGAAATCCTTGTCTCCCTCTCCTTTGCCAATAAAAATTTTAAGCATGAATATTTTAGCTGACTTTTCAACTTATCAAACCACAAGAAAGCCTTGTCTCCCTTGCCAATAACAATTTTAAAGAATTTTCTAGCAAACTTTCTCAACTTTAGAAGCTCCCTCTAAATCCATGAACAATCTTGAGGAATGTTGAGTGCCCAAAAGGAATTACCTTTCAATTTATAGGCGTGGCATCTACTTTCTCCTTGCCATCTCGATCACCCTCAAGAATTTCTAAATTGTCTAACATGCATTTCCTTTACAATCTACTATATGATTCGCACTCTTAAATAATCTCCCAGGATCGTGGTAATCCCAAAATGAATCAAGTCTTCCTCAAGAATCTTCATTCTCTCTAGTCCATATGTCATTCACTATCAACTAGACTCGCAGACATCAACTCGGCCATCTAAACTAGAGTGAGGCACCTTCAACCCATTCTTTCTGTTCACGCTAGACTTGGTCGAGCTACTCTCTGATTCCCAAAGATTACCTGGTCAAGCTATCTCTTGCATTCTTAATGTGACATTGTTCTCTTTTACAAACAAGCTTTCCTCGAGAAACTCTCAAACTCAATCTCTGTGAGCTCATTCTTTCACCCTGCCATCTCATAGTTGTCTAAAGCTTGGGGATAAGTCTTGCGAGGCTTCCAAAGCCTAGTGCACAGTTATGGTTGGATTCTTACCCTATAATCTCTCTTTCAAAATACTCTGGGTCTTGTGGCACAACAATAAAATATGATGTTCTTTAAGGTGTTTCTCACACCATTGACTTATGTGTGATATACCTTTGATTTTGTAGGATAGAGAGATTCCATAACCTTCCATAATATTTTATAACTATTTACTATTTTGAACATTTGTCAATCTTATTGCGAATGATGCTAACCCTTAACAATTGGCACTTATATCAACACTATTATAAATAGGTAGCCCAAATTTCTAGACATCACTAATGAACAGTAATTGACAATTGTCAATTATTTTTAATCATTAGAGAGTGTTTTTTTTTAAGTATCATGCTATCATATCATTATCCTTCTACAAATCTCGCCGTATATTTATATTCGTCGCTCTACACTCTTCAAGAATCTTTTATTATTTTAGATTATCTCTACTTTTCACTATCACTTCACTCCAAAAATCTCTGATCAACTATTTGATGCGGAAGAGTCACTCCATTTACTACTTATTCTTTGACTCTTTCTTGTAATAAATCCTAGCCATCAATATGTTTGTTTTTTAGTGCGCATATCGTATTTGAGTATTAAAGTATGTGGGAAAGGAGTGGGGATAAGTAAAACCTACTCGAACACAATTAAAGAACCATAATTAGGACTTTAAGTTTTTGAGCTTAAGTACAACATCCAAGATGATCACTGCTGAAAATAAAGTTCATCGATCTTCCGGCAGGTGATTTAAACCATCGACACAATAGATTGAAAACCATGAAAAACGGAAACAGACCTAACCTCTGATTAAAGGCTTGGAGACCAAAGGTAGGGAAGTTACTAAATCCACATCCATCAGCAGCACCGAAAAACCACTTGAAAAATGAGAATACGAAGCTAAAACAAAAGGATTTGAAGAGCATTGCAACTTGTTTCCTGTGTCCAAACGAATGAATGAATTATTTGACAAACAAACAAGAGAACACTTACCCCCTAATAATTTCTTCTCCAAAGTAAAAATTAAAGGAAAAAATCAAGGATGATGATACAGTAAAACAAAAAAGGAATATTTTACTTTGCCAGCTTGGCTCCTTTAGGAGTGTGAAAGCTGTTGATAAGGTATGCAGTTGCAGTTCCACTTGGGTAAGCTAACTTGTACTTTAGGATCATCAACTGAGGAAAAATTTAATTTAACAAAAAAAAAAGAGAAATTAAAAAAAAAAAAAAACTAGCCGGGTTGATTATTATCTGTAAAAATAAGAATAAAGCCTATGGGAAACAAAAATTAATGTTAATTTAAGTTGATGTGTAACCTTTCTTAAGGGCACAATTGAGAACAGGCCAACAAAGCTGACAACAAAGAGAAATCCAATCATCCAGCCCAGAGAAAGATTCTTCACATTGACTGGGGTGTTCCCTGCATCTGCTTGAGCAGCCACTCTTGTGCTCATTCCTAACAGATAACTTGCAGTGCCACCTGATAATTTCCAAAAAGTTAGCAAAGTAAAAAGCACATTTTTCATGGCAATATTTGGCAATTGAGAAATTTACAAAGAGGGTGCTTCTTTTATGATAATGTTAGTAACAGAGGATGAGGGAGAGACTAGTATTTAAATTGAGTATTTTGCTTGGAATGGCAATTACAATGTTGGGATTACCACAGCCTTATGCTTGGTGGTTTCTAACTGGAAAGAAATTCCTAATACATACAGGAAGTGGGAGCTGAGACAGAGCTTAGAGTTTTAACTGAATGTTAACAACCAACTGCTCTCAACAGGTTTTTTTGAACTGCTTGCTTTGGGCTGTGGCTTTGATGGCCTCTGCTGCTAGATGATTTAGGTTGTGGTTTGTTGTGTTGAGGACCTGTAGTTAGGACCTGTATTTTGCTCCTTTGAGCCCTTTTAGGGGTGTCCCCCTTCCTTCTGTAATAAAAGTCACTTAACCAAAAAAAATGTTGGGATATTTTTTTGGTTTATATTATATATTTGGATGATGCGGAGTGTGACAGTGGAAATAGGTTCTGGTGTATGTTGTAACTTGTAAATGAAGGCAAACTTGTTTATTAATGGCTACCATTTCGACACCTATCACGTCCTACAGAAATATATATATATATATATATATATATGATAGAGTTAATAACTCAAAGTTAATAATTCAAAGTTTACTCATATGCACTTACTACATCAATCGAGTCTCACCATTCAATTTTATTTAAGACTATTCTTACTATACATTATCATGTCTATCAAGATTATTTCTTGACATCAATACTCAAAATGCATTAATTCTCAACCTACAAGAATAGTTCAATGGTCAATAATTCATGAAAAATGCTAAACATAACAGATTTTATCATTCTCATTTTATTTTATTTTTTACTCCTAGAAATAAGATGACGGGATTGACATGTTTTTATTATAGTAAATTTCATCATCTTGTATTTAAGAGTAAAAAAATCTGTTACTTACTGGTTACTATTCATTTGAACATATTATGTTCAATGAGAGATGATTTAAATCTCCAAACTAAGAAGATCTGTTGCATAAATATGCAGTTCCAAAATCTATTCTGGTCTGATCGTTTGAATAATTTTTTTCTTTCTCCATATATGAACTAAACATTAAAACCACACACGCCCAATACAGAAAGTTGTTAAAGGTTTCAAATTGAGAAAAAATACTGCTAAACGCAATCCCAGACGAGGCCACGACGCATGTTTGGATGACAGTGTTTTCTTGTCTGGTGAAGAGTTGATTCAAGAGACCCAACTTATGAAGCAAGGCTGTCCACGACTTTATCATGGCAAAGCCCAACAAACCGGCGGCGACGTTGAGAGAAGGAATTATGCCGGTGGTTAGATTAAGCTTGCAGACGATGAAGTTGAAGACTACGCTTAGAACAAAACTCGTGACCATTGCTCTCACTGTTATCTGTTTTCTCCATGAAGGGACCACCTCTATGTCCATGAACACCTGCTCCAACGAACGCTTCTTATATCCATCATCTTCATCAACATTTCCTTTTTCTCTCTCCTCCACTTGCTTCTTCCCTCTCTCTTCTCCTTTCCCTCTTCTATCCATTATTGTCTCCCACAGGAAGAAACCCTAGGTAGCACATATATACAAATATATATATATATATATATATATATAGAGAGAGAGAGAGAGAGAGAGAGAGAGCCATGCAAGAATCCCGCTAAGAAAGGGAATCACAGCTCAACCGTGACTAGGATATGCCTACAATTCAGGTAGTTCAACTAGACTCGTCTTCTGAGGGAGAAAATAAAAATGAAGTTTTTATTTTTTAGGAGTACGAGGAATATGAAAATTTTCAATCAAACAAACATAAAAAAAATAATTTTTTTTTTAAATATATAGAGATTCTCCTTTGAAACATAAAAATCTTTTTTAGTTATTTTGAATCTCACTTGTGCAAAGACTTTTAAGTAGATAAAGTTAAGTTGTTATATTAAGTAAAACTTAATTAATTTATATAGTATATTTTAAGTAGAAAAATTTTATTTTAATAAAACTTGAAAAAAAAATCTTAACCCTTAACAATCAAGGTCTAAATAGAATTATGAAAACTGAAAAGTATGCCAAGTCTGAATGAAAGTTAGAGGATTCAAACTGGAAATAGAAAAACTTAAAAGAGTCAAGGTCATGCTTGATACTGCACTTTTTGATTCACAAGAAATTTGAGCTCCGCAATCTGAAAAACACTCAAAAAGGAATCAAAAAGTGCTGAAAATAGAAAAAATAAATAGTAAGATCATAACACAAATATGTACTAGAACTTTTATGTAGGATCAAGCTTATAAAGATAAAAGGAACATTAATTCAAATGAGGTCATAATAAAATTGGAGTAAATTTATTACTAAAAATTGTAATGCTAAATTAGCAAGAGTTGAGAACCTTAAGCAGTTGAATATTTTTAAAACCGAAAATTTAAGATTAGAGATCTGAATCCATCTTTCACTTAAGATTACGGATTTGTATTTAGTTAAGCTATCTTATTTAGATAAAGAATTAATTTGGGGCAATAATTCATAGCTATAGTCCCTTCTCAAATTATATGATTGTTCCTGTTCATTCCAGTAAGTTGAGCTAAGATAACCTCCCAAATGATCTGCTGGTTGTAAAGGGTTCATTGCTCTTATGCTTGCAAGTTAAATCAGGTATTACAGTATTAGGTGGAATGAGCAACTTCAAATATCCTGGGGTGTGTGAAGGTAACTTCCAAGATATATAGAAATGGAGTCATATAGGTGGTTGTAACTTGTAAGCATTTGCATATATATAGTTTTCCAAAATACAATGATCTTCAAATAATTTGATTGTAAGCAAATGGTTACAATTTTAGAACAACAGAAATTAAAAGTGCAAAAAATAATCAGTGCAGAATCCATTTTGCATGGATTGGAAAATTTCTCTTTGAACTAGAATCCGAATAGTCTCATGAAATGGTTAATGGTAGCTTTGGATGGAAACCTTAGCTTGAGGTCCTCCTTGAACATAAATGAAACTGCACTGGGAACCAGGGTTCAAGACTTTTAGCCATTGTGGAAGCTCATATGTGTTCCTCTCCAAGGTTGGGGAGAGGCCCCATACAGACCCCGTCAGATTTTCAATTGTCAGCTTCAGATCAGTGATTGGTTTCTCAGATGTATTCTTGATTATCACCTTGTGCCGGTAATAAGTCATTCTTCCAACAGTCCATGTATCAGTTATTGAGTGAAGGAATTCAACTGGGACATCTGCAATAAATAAAATGACTTCTGATATTCAGATGAAAAAATGAGAAGAATCCAAACATCTTTCAATTCCAATCAAAAATTTGTAAACATGCTGTTGCTGCAAATTCTAGTCGTCAGAAGATATCAAGCAACTATTTTTAGTGAATCATTAATCATTTTGAAGCAATAGTTCATGTGGAAAACATTTAGACTTATAATTACCTGTTGTTGAGTGAGGTGCTGGTGTTTCTTTGGTGTAAGAACCTGTTGAATCAATTCATGGCAATTAGATTTTATGACAAGTTAATTCAAGAAAATGAGCATTTGAACATGTGTTTTTGGTCAGACATATATATATATATATATATTTTGTATTTTTAAGACTGTAAAGTTAAAAGTTTCAAATACATGTGTTTTTGGTAGTTTACATTTTCTAATCAATCTGAATTTTGAAAACACAATATATATAGTTGTTTTCTACTAAAAGTAATGTCCTAACTCCTAACAATGCATCATTTTCAGAAACTTTTTCAAAAATGCTTTGCAAAATACTTCTTTGTCAATATTTTCATTTTTTTCTGTTTTGGAGAACAAAACTAGCTTTTGAAAATGTAACCAAATAGGAATTTTCTTATTTTCTTTCCCTCTTTTCCTAGCGGCCAAGTGGGGAATGCTATCACTAGTGTCCTTTGGCGTTGCCAAAACAGAACATATCATAATTTGCTTTGAACCATATAATGTATTCTGTAATCAATTTTCTTCAAATTTTCTGACATATACTCACTTGTGGTTGTTTGTTGGGTTAGTGATTCTTGATGATAAAAACCTGCAGAAGGCAAGTTAATCATTTCAGTCTATAGATATAAAATGGTGTCTAACTTTAAATCATAACAAAATGTATTGTGTTGAAGAAGAAGAAGAAAAGTCATGAAAATAAGTGGTTATAACCTTTCAATCCTGATAAATTTTCTAGCAAACTAAAAACAGAAGATTGTCAGATTAATCTCACCTGAATTTCCACTCACACTCTGCAACTTAGAGAAGAGGCCTATGAGAGGAGCAGTGCCAGAAAGTGTTGGCTCTGTTTGTTCATAATTGGAACGATCATCAGAGAACTCATCATTACAATTGGGACCTCCTACCAGGCCTCCGTATATAACATTAGGATTTCCCTCAGGGCGACGATACCATGTCTCAAATCCTTCCACACATCCAACCAGAGTTTGAAGTATGGATTTTGAGGCAATGGAAGCACCTCTATGGTGGACGTGAACAGGATATATTTGCCCGTGGCCAACCAAGTAGCTCATGGACTTGGGGTTCTTGCCAAGAATGTAATCAGCCTACAACAGATGACCCCATCTAAGAATAAATATAAAGCAATGAAAGGAAAAATTCACTATAGAAATATCTATGCATTGTATATGCAGCTGGTGATTACAATTTTATGATTCTGATGCATAAAAGATTCATTCTTTGAAGAAAATATAATTTTTTTTGGAAATGCTACTTTTTTATTTGGCTAAGATTGTTCTTGGGGAGATGACTCCAACAAGAAATTTCTATTTTAACATCCAAAATGTCCTTGTGAAATTTGCTGAAACCTGTTATTTATAGAATATTTTTTCATTTTATATGAACTGCAAAAGTATTCTAAACAAAGGGTCCAGTAAGAACCTGTGATTTGGCAAAATTAAGGACCTCCTGAGGTTGAATTTGGGCATCAGGACATTTGAGTGCAACATTTGACTCGGAGAGAAAATCAGAGTAGACAGCAAGAAGAAATGCAGCAGAGGAAGCATATTGCATGTTGTTCCATTCATGCAAGTACAATAAGCCCCCTGACAAACATGACCAGATCAGAAGAAATTTCTATTAGATGCACATTTCAAGCAAGACTTTGTACAATCAACAATAATCTATATAAGAAATTGAAAGTGTCATGCGAAAAGGTATCAAAAGAGAGATTGCAAAGAATTATTAGGACTAACCGGGAGTCATGGGGACATTGTAGCCATCATTCTTTTGAAGACAACCACAAACATAAAAATCTGCTTTTGCCTGGTATTGTTTTAGTATTGAAGTGTATGCTCCACCAGCTCCCTCCAATAGGACCTGTACATAGCTTCCAGTATGTTACAAAAGTTCCTTAAGTGTAAAAATTGTGAGCTTATCACAATTCCCACATGGTTAATACCTCAAGTTCTCTCAAGTGTGTCTTGAAAGAGAAGGATTATTATTTTAGAGGAGTTGCTGGTTTAATTGTCGTTACCTTCGTAAGAAGAATTTGCAAGCCAGCATATTTGTTGTCCCAGGAAAATTCTTTGACTGCCCATCCAGTTCCACCCATTGAGACAGCATTATCCGCAACATATTTCAAATAGTACTCATCTTTAGTTGCTTGGAAGAGCCATGTAGCAGCCCATAACAGCTCATCCTTCACCATAAGAGAAGGTACATAGGTGAGAAGATGAATACAAGAGATAAGCAAGAAAGAAGACAGTAAGGAATTATTAAACTAACCGAATAACCAGATGAAGTATAAAACTGCTTAGCACACTCGATATAATCATCATACAAGCCTCTGAATCTATCAGCAAATGAGAAAAGCTGCAATAATTTGAATAACATCTGTTAAAACTACACATGTTTTTCAACTCCACGTAATGCAGTTAAATATGGGAGACTACTGAAAGAAACTTAGTTGAAAAATGGCATTTTCTTCTACATTAATGAGCCTAGAATTTTGGGCTAATTTCACTGTAAATGTTTTTCCTTGAAGAATTAGCTTAAATCCAATTTCTGGAAGAAGTAAAAATGCCACAACAGAGATTAAAAGAACTATTCATGGACTATACTTTTCTAATCACTATATTTTCTTAAACATGTGTATTTTTGTGTGTCTATGTGTATAAATATATATTCTAACCTGTTTTGCATGCACTAAGAGAAGGTCAGAGTAGGAAGAGTTGTAAGGCTTGAATGCTAAAGAAGCTGCAGCCATGGCAGCTGCAGTTTCACCAGCAAGATCGGAGCCAGGATTAAAAGAATCAAGCTTATAGGCAGTCCTTGGAGTTGTCATGTCTTCGGCACGTTCCCAACAGTAATGATCTGATTCTCCATCCCCCACCTGAATTTTTCACACCAGAATCATAAGTAAATATCGCATTTGGATATATAGTTGAAAGCAATAAGGAATATTTAGCTGCTTCAACACCACCTTTGGCAACCATCAATCAGTACAAGCAAAACATATATGCCAGAAAGTCTCATGCCTAAAATCTGACCTGTGATTTTCTATCATCAAAAATTTCTAATTTACATTTTTTGTTCTTAGATCAGTCATAATTTTTCTATATATCTAAAGGGGCAATTGGCAATTAAGAAGCTGGAACGTATAATAATTCAATTTATCAGCAAAGCCTTTTTCTAGCTCTTAATTAAAATCAATCCCACATACATTCATAAAAAATAAAAATAAAAAATCATCCAAATAAGTCGACTTGACGATAAAAACCACCAAATATGCACCAACTCTTGTTAGCTCTTCTGGTAAGCAAGACTGATATATACTAATTAACTAATGAACTATTAACCAAACGTGATTTTTTACCAAATTATTAAAATTCTAACCAATTACGCAATAATAATTTATATAATATTCAGAATCAGTTTGAAAAATCCAAACAAACTTAATAAAAGACATTGTACATTGGCTTCATGACATGTGAACAAGTGAGCTTTGCTTGGACTTATTTGATCTTAATGATAATGAGAGGTTTATGAACTATATGAAATGAAATAGGTGACCAAACAATTGAATCTCTCTCTACTTGCATTGTTGTGGTAAGAAGGAGATTCTGCACCGGAAGTGTGCATGGCCATAATAATAATAATAAAATACCTGTCCCCAGAGAACATTAGAGTCAGTGTGTGCTTTGATGAAGTAATCAGTTCCCCATTTGATGGCAGCTAAGGTGTGTCCCATCTGGTTCAGTCCTACAATCTCCTTCCTGAACTCAGTTGCTCCCCATGAAAGCATCGTCACACTAAATGCCATTGGCAGCCCAAACTTCACATGATCTCCTGCATCATAATACCCTCCCACCAGGTCCACCTGTCCATATATCCATCCATAACATATGTCATCTAAATGATCAATGAGAGAGGCATATATATTTATATATATATATAGAGAGAGAGAGAGAGAGAGAGAGAGAGAGAGACTCACTCCTTGAAGAAAGCCATCACGAAGTCCAGAATCACCTCGCCATTTGACGCGTTGATTTGCCGGTAATTTGCCTGACCTCTGTGCCTCGAAAAACATCAGGCTTTTATCGAGCGCATCACCATAGTCAGAACCACCCGCAATGGTTGCCTCAGAGCCAGTCGCGCCAACTAACAGGGCAAGGAAGACACATGAAGCAGCGAAGCTCACCATGATTTGTATTATTTTTGGGACTCGGAGGCTTAGATTGAGTTGAGTTGCATGTATGTTTTTCTAGTATGGCTCACACCTTAAGGTATACACACACACACACACACACACACACATATATATATATATATATAGAGAGAGAGAGAGAGAGAGAGAGAGAGAGAGAGAAAAAGAGGAAGAAGAGGAGAATTGTTGTGAGAAGAGCAAAGTGTGGTAGCCTTCACGTTCTTAAAAAACCCAAGAGAGAGCTCCCCACGTTGTGGTACATGAATGGTTGAAGTCAAGAGACGATATTATATGGTGTTACACCTGCATGAACTATTCAAGGAGTGGCGTGACTTGTCATCAATCAAGACAGTTCGTTCAAAGGGTTGACCTACGCTTAATGATCTAATGGATAGAGTCGATTGAATGGAGCAATGAAATAATAGAAGAGACAGCTCAAAACCAAATGAAGGCCCTTGATGGATCCTTTATTGCGTGGGATCAATTTGTTTTAATGGAAATCAAGTGCATGTATGGGCCACCTAGCTAAGAAGTGATCTGGACCATTCATGCATGGCTTAAGTGCACATGTAGCCGTCCATTCTACAAGCGTGGATTAATGCTCCATCTACGCCCACAGGTCACCAACCTGAAACTGAACACTTTTTTAAGGCATCACAAAATATGAAGTTGGGGTAGGTAGACAATTAGAGATGTCCATGATTTTTACTTATTGATAAAACTGTGAAATTAAATGACGGTAAAAAAATATAATTTGATTTAATTAATTATAAAAATATATAATTTGAATTAAATTATTAAATATTTGAATAAATATATTTAATAAATATTTAAATAATATTATAATACTTGAATGATATCACACACTCAGTGAGAAAATTTTCAAAAGCTGATGGGATTACTGTAATATCATATAAAGAAATGGACAAACTTGGAAAGGAGGTATAAGAAGAGTTGTCCATTCCGGACGTTTTGAATAAAGCGCCTTGGACAGCGGATGCAAATCGCCCGTTAGGATTTCCATGTGCGGCCCAACCGTGCGTTTTAAATGACAACCCAAACAACTTCAAATCAATTAAGCCCATTTTTGGGCTTCAAAATAGGCGTTGGCCCAACTGTACTGCTGATCCATATACGGCTAAGATATCTTAATGGAAATAGTATTAGCATAAAAAATTACTCGTTATTTTACAAGTTCAACGATTCTTCTTCCAATTTTGAACTATAAGAAATTCAATAACTAAATTCTGCAGTCATAAATTCCAAATCAAAGTTAGGAAGAATAAATAAATTACTCATTTTTATAGTAAAAAAAAGTGAGAGAGTAGACCCATAACTTCTTTTTTAAGATACAAGTCATGAGTTATTAATCAAGCTAAGCTAATTTCACTTTGCAAATTAAAAAATTACTCTTATAGTAAAAAAAAATTATTATGTTCAAGCCAACATGATACACTTAAAAAGAAAATATTTCAAATAAAGCATTTTTAATATTTAAATAATGAGTAAATTATAATGACATCTCTTAAAAATTTTGACAATTATAAATACTCTCTCTGATATTTATGAAATGATATAAATCTGTCTTATTTTACTGAAAAAATACAAAGATTTATCACAATTTTTCAATTTCTTTTATAACTTGTCTTTTAAGAAATTTCAAAGGGTGCCTAAACTAGTAGTATTAAAATCTTACTTACATTCTTTGATTCAATATTTCATCATTGAGATGTGGGATCTAATTTAAAGGTCCAAAAATAACAAATGGGAACTAATGATAATGCCTTAAAGTAATATAGTACTAGTTATCATGTCAAAAGTATTATTATCAAAATACAAAAGTGACATAGAAAATTAGAAAAAATATTAAAAAGTTCTTAAAATAAACTTTTTTGTCCAAAAAGTATTGTCACGCCCCGAATTCCAGTGAACCCTGAGGCGCAAGTAACGAGATAAAAGGAAAATAAAATAATAAGGAAATAAAGGACAATCAAGTACACTTCAACACTAATTCAATCCACTGTTCTGATACAATTCATGAGGTCTTGCCCATTAACTCATGACATACAAATAACATGAAATAGTCTAGAGCTTATGCCTTTGTATAACCTCAAAATACGCCCTACGGGCCAAATATAATTCTTGGTTCTTTCCTTCATTAAAGCATCTCTAAGTCTCGCGTAGCCAGAGTGTCATCTGAAATGATGTCCCATGAATGGGTCAGCTTAACTGCTGGTACAATATAATGCTAATGCAAAAAACAAAATTAAGGACGTGGCATGTGCAAGTATACAGTTATATCTATATGTCTTTCAACATCATCATATAACGTACTACCAATAATCTACATGTCATCTAACTCATTAACATAATTCAGGGCGTAGCATGTGCAAGTGTACATTCATCTCTACATGCATTCTAAATCATCCATACAATGTAATAATAATAATCCACATGCTTTCCAAATCGTCCATGCCACGTAATAGCAATAATCCACATGCCATCTAGATTATCTATGCAATGTAGTGACAATGCCCATGAAACACCCACACAACTCTATGCCATGTCCATGTCTCATTTTAGAAACACATCCGATGGAAGTTGAGTACCATGTCTCGTTTTCAAAACACATCTGATGGAAGCTGAGTACCATATCTCGTTTTCAGAACACATCTGATGGAAGCTGAGCACCATATCTCGTTTTCAGAACATATCTGATGGAAGCTGAGTACCATGCTTAACACCACGTGCTCAACCCACACTATGCTTTCAATGCATCACACGATGCCAATATGCCTTGATTTTACCACGTAATAACACAATCTCAGATAAGTAATTTACTAACACATGGAGCATGCTTTTAAACAATGTATTCCACTTAAAGCAATCACCACATCTGAATAACAAAACCTCTTCCACATGAATCTATGCAATACATGATCAACAAAAGTACATACGCAAGCCATGTGTTCACAATCTTAACAACTCTCCAAAAATATAAATCACGTACAACCCAACACATAGAATAAATCATATCTCCATGGAGTAACAAGAAGCACATAACTAGCAAGAAGCACATAAGTAACGTAAACAATCAACTCAAGGTTTCTTTTTAAGGCAACATTCCTTATGTGATTTTCTGACACTAAACAAATAAATATATGATCCATTTAATCAACATGCAAATCATTCTTAAACTTAACTCTATTTCTTACTTAGCACAATATATCGTACCTGATGAGTTGGTCTCAACTCAAGAAGACGTACTCGTAGTGTAGCGGAACTAGTAGTAATATGCAGAAGGCTAAACCACCTTCTCCTTAGCTTTCAGTGTCCCTAAAATCATAAAATATGACTTAGTTCATTTGTTATTTGAATTATGCTATGCATCAAATTTTATGTCTTTATTTCATGGGTTTCTATTCTACTAAAATAGATTTTACCATTGAGTCCGAAATACTCAAAATAGTAAAGTTTCACTATTGGTTTACTTCAATCGGAGTTCGTTGAAACTAGTTCAGAATCCCTTCCAGTTGATACTAAATCCAGGAGTCCTAGAACAGTAATCACAGATATTAATTAATAATCATGTAGTCTGGTTCAGCTTGGTGGCCTACATATTACTAGCATTAACTCATGATATTTAGGCCTTGAATTTAATATTAGTTCCATGTTCCTAAATTTTATTAAAATATTCGCTAGCTACTTTATAAATGTTGGATGTTAATATGAAGTTTCCATGCCCCTCAGTTTGACTTCTGGAATCAAAACCAATACCAATGCTACAATTGTTACCTACTCCTTTCATGTAAATATGCTGTGGCTGTGGAGGGTGAATCACACTTGAGAAAGTAGATTTTACTGCTGTAGCAGGGGCACCAGATTAAATGTTTGAGTTTAGTTATGCTTTTGTAAAGACATAGCAGTCAGTTACAATTCACAGTCACCAATTTGTAGACAGACTACATAGAATCCAACTAAAAAGAAGTTGGTAGAACAGCAGTCAACTGTTGTTGAGAGCAGCTAATTTCAGACAGTTGCATGTGGGAAAATTGGTAACCAGAAAACTTAACTGCTGCAACCTCTACTTGCAGATTTGTCAACAAAATGACAGAGAGGATGGTGGTTTATTCATCACTGGTGCAGGAACAGAAATGATTTCTGCCTCAGCAAAGGTAGCTATTTAGGACAATTTCCCTGATCAAAGGCCCAATAAAAAAAAAGAAAAAAAGAAATTGAAATACAAACACCAATTGATGTTGCTGACAGTTATTTTTTTTAGGATAGCAGTGTGATGAGAAAAGGATTAACAGTTTTGGAACTCCAGCTACTGTTATAGGGATGAATTATATTTGGGAAGCATTTCTCAAAGCTGCTACAGGGGCATAAGGTTAGCTTAACTATATTTTACAAGAACAATCAACTAAAATTTATAATAGCTAATAGCGATTTTATCACATCAACATTTTGTATTTACCTATAGATGTGTCCATTGATAAATCCATTACAATTAAATAACAGTCCCTATTGGAACGTGTCCCTAACAGAACTGCTATCCAGAATTTTTCTTGCCAAATTTCCATTCAATAGCTAAGGCTTTATTCAATTTAAAATCTGAACTACACTCCATTTATCAACTGAACTATATTTAATCAAAGGCTATCCCATGTCCAATTCAATAGCTGAATTCTATTTCACACCCAGCCGCACCAACGTTCGCACCAATCCACCTAATTTCTCTTATTTCAAACTTCATGTTACACAAGAAATCAATTCTGCACAAATTAACATGGTGACTCCCAGCCAACATCTGACTTCAAGAATGAATTAGTTTTAAAATTTAATTTCTAACAAGTTGCGGCAGAGTAGGTTTCCCTTATTGCAGCAGAATCAAGTAATCTCACCCATTTCTAATTTTCCCCAACAACTACTTACCATTGTGACTAAATTATAGTTTCCATTAGAGATTAAAAATTTCAAGAATCAGATATATACCTGTCTCCGATTAGGAAGATCGTTGGGGAAGGAAAAATCGAAAATCTGGAGCTACAGCCGCTTCACTTCCGTCCTGCTTCAAACACCAGCAGCCGAGCTGATTCTTGCGTCCCAAATTAATTTACACAGATGCGAAGATTTTTCTGATTTACAACTCTTAAATCAATCAACCTTTAAACGTTTACGCGAAGATCTATCCAGGCACCTTAGCTGTCATTACCCGAAACCCGGCTTATGCGGATTAGGGGTTCGTGATCGGCCACCGAGGCCTATTTCAATAATCACAATACTTTTCTAAATACCATTTACGCAACGAAATAAATTTTTTTTTTTTGTCTTTCTTATCATCCACAAAATAAGCTACATCACTTCATTAGTTAATTCAAATACCATCATCACAGATCATAGTCTCCAAGTCAAGAGTAGCATAATATTACATAACTTAATACATAAGATCCCAAAAATATCTAATCTATCTTTGGTTAAGGACTCATCAAAAAGGACTTGCTTCGTCACTTAAACACTTATCCTGCATCACCTGAAAGCAAGTTGTCTAGTCTTTACCTGAAAAATGTTAATAGAATGGGGTGAGCTTCAACAAGCCCAATGAGTACTTCCATAACATGCCAAGGGTTTCAAAACTACTATGTAGTACAGTCTGAAATGTATATACTCATATGGAATTAAAATACGTCATATCAAGTACAACAGATCAGAAATTATATCAAATTCATTTTCAATAAATCTCAATTCAATCACAGTCGTAAATCAAAATCGATAACATAACACAATCAAAATAATGATCCAATAACATAGTTGGTAACGATGATTTGTGTTGTAATTCAATCAGGGTTCGAAGTCGTTTTCAATATCAATAGTCACAGTCAAATCAACATCGTAGTATAATATTATAACTCAATCATAGTTATGGTTCAAAGTCGTTTTCAATATCAATAGTCACAGTCAAATCAACATCGTAGTATAATATTATAACTCAATCATAGTTATGGTTCAAAGTCGTTTTCAATATCAATAGTCATAATCAAATCAACATCATAGTTTAGTGTTGTAACTCTATCATAGTTACGGTTCAAAGTCATTTTCAAATTCAATAGTCATAGTTCAAAATCAACCTCATGGTTCGGTAACATAGTTCGATAATGAATTTCATAGTCTGATAATCAAAACCATAGTTCAATAGTTCTCAATTCGGTGATTCAAAGTTCAATCATAGTTCACATTCAATATTCATATAAGTTCAAATCATCAAAAATTACTCTTCTATAGCCAGCAAATTAGCACTTCGCTGACTGAGATCACATTCAAAAATACCACCAATATACCCCATGGTTAGGGTTCAAATGTCAGCAAATTAGAACCTCGCTGACTGAGATCAAATTCAATAGTACCACTCGTATACCCCGTGGTTAGGGTTCAATAAAGTCACAATCTATTCGATAATGACAGATCATAGAAGATTCTATTATTCAAAACATCAAAATCATTTCCAAAATCAATAACATCAATGACAATCTCAATTATTCAATTAAGAGTATCATATTTAGCCTTTAATCAAAACGGTTCAAAGATTAGTGAGAAAAACTGTTATAGAATCATGAGCATTTTACAAACTATCAGGAAATGGCAATGTCAATAAGTCATTCAAATCGATTTCAAACAGAAGGATCTATTTTCAAATTATACAAGAGTTTGATGTTTATATTTATAATAAAAATCCACCTCAACATGGTATGAAAATACTCACCTGAAGTCCCAAAAGCAATTTCCAAAGATCCTTCCTTAACGAGGGTCCCTATAATCACAATTCAAAACCTTATTACTTTCTTGTTCAAAGTTTCACATAATTTAACTGTCAATTTAGAGTCCTCTTTATTCTAATTTCCTCACAAGGATGTCACCGATTGGTTTAGAGCGTCGAAGATAATTAGTTTAGACTTTTCTAACCTAAATTTGCTTTCCTATAGTTTATTTTAAGTCTAGGGGTATTTTTGTAATCTTATATTTTTACGTGTCATATTTTTTTGGTACTTTGTTTGCCAAAATGGACTCTACCATTGAGTCTGGATTGTCCAAAATAGTCAAGATAGACTACCTTTTATGTTCAATTGGCCCTGGGTATCATTAGGGGTAAAATGGTAATTTATACTATTACGTGTCTTAATTTTTGGAGTCTTGTCTCGTAAAACGGACCTTTCCATTGGATCCGGAATGCTCGAAATAGTCAAAATACACTATTCATTTACTTTAATCAAACTTTGTTTGATCTATTTTTGACCTAGGGGTAAATTGGTAATTTTACATGATTAATGAAATAATGAAATAATTAATTTTATTAATTATTAAATTTTCAGGGTCCTAAATGAACCAAATATTCAGAAACTGGGACAGAATGGGATTCCCCATAACTGTTGGGGTCAAACTGCAAATTCCTAAAAGTATTGAACTGAACCAAAGGGTTCAGTTGGCCCTTAAGTTAACCGGACTGAACCAATCCGGTTTTAACCGGTTCAAGGAACAATGCTGACGTCATGATGACGTCAGACCTAGAGATTAAATTTAAGATTTTCTTATGTCAAAACGGTGTAGTTTTGGTTTAAAGGGGTTAACCGTTTCTCGGTTGGGTCGGGGCCCGACCCGATACCAGTCCATGACCCAACTCGTACTGTTCATCGTCCCCAACCATCTAGGGTTACTGTAGTCCTAAATTTCAGAATTTTAAATGTTCAAATTCGTGGGATTTCATGCATCTTTTCTTACTGTTATGGATCCTAATCGATTTCTGGGAGTCATACCAACATCCTAGCATCCATTTTATGCATCGAATCGAGCTCTATTGCTCTGTTTCAAAAACGATAACCGTGCCTGCAACTAGTTACCAAACTCTCATATTTGGCCCAATCTTCGTGAAATATGTTTTGTTATGACCTACAGATCATGGGGTTTCAGTCCTCATTTTTAGATTTCAGTTTG
The DNA here is from genome assembly GCA_008638375.1 of Nyssa sinensis. Taxonomy (NCBI): domain Eukaryota; kingdom Viridiplantae; phylum Streptophyta; class Magnoliopsida; order Cornales; family Nyssaceae; genus Nyssa; species Nyssa sinensis. The sequence goes on from CM018042.1 coordinate 32,469,534, forward strand.
GTCGCAGTTTTAGTGGGGTTGGGTTTTAAACCCGAACCTGCAACTTGTGATTAGGGGGTCGGTTTTGAGCCTTTAAGGTCGCGTATGTTGGTTTTTGGCATGCTAGAAATGTCTAGTTTAAGTCTAAACTAACCAAACTAGGTTCGGTGTAAGTTGATTCAGACCCATCTCAGTCAAGGTCATCCATGGCGGCTTACATGATTTTTTTTGTGTTCTCGGCAGTTCTGATGGTCTAAATTTCGAGCATTAATCCAGATCCTACTGCCCAACTATGATGCATGCAATAACAGTCTAAAAATACACTAAAACAGTAGGGAAACTCGAAAGGAAGATCTTGGGTTTTTCGGGTGTTTACCTTTGTACAGTGAATTCCTTCCTATTCGTGACTCAAGAAGAGACCTCAGTGGGTTGGCTCGTCCTCGTCGTGCAATCTCAGTTCTTAGCCTTCTTCCTTGCTCCTTCAATGGCCACTCAAACATGCACACAAGCACACACACAATGTGCCTCTTCACTCTCTCTCTAACCCTCTCTCTCTATCTCTTTCTCTATATCAGTACACAAGACCACCATACAATCTAATTTCCACTTCCAATGTTCATACCCTAATAGGATCTCATGTGTATTTGATTTGTTCAATTTGATAAGCAATCATTTGATTGCATGTAAACTAGTTGGAGAAGAGAACAATCAGGTGGTTGTAGGGAGATGATGACCTAAGGTGCATAGGGTAAGGTGGTGATGATGTGTTGCATGCATGGCCATTGGCCAATTTGGGAGGTGGCCTAACCAAGTTTTGGGTTATATACAATTCATTGCATATTTAGACATAAAACACTAACAGCCAACCTGGTAATCTTTTTATGTGTTTAGAATCTAGTTCACTTGGTCAAGGGTTCAAACCCCCTTGGCCTCAATCTTAGGCCTCCTTTTTGTTATTTTTCCTTTAGGCCTTAATTGGTCAATTAAATTATGTGTTTTTGTTTTATTTTCTTTCGCTTTCTTTTCATTTATTATTTATTCATTCATTTATTATTATTTTTTTCTCGGTTTAATTTCTCGCAACTCCTTATTTTACTCTCGTCAAATTTCTAATACCAATTTACTAACTTAATTTTCCGGTAAACGGGCCGGGGCGTTACATTAGCTGACCCAATCGGTACCAAACAGACAAAGGAAATGTAGGAAAACTCAGGAGGGAGGCGAGGATCAGGAGATACAGATCAAATCGTGGAGATGTGGATCCCAAAATCCCCTTCTCGAGCACTGTTCAGTGCAATATATATAAGCAGTGGAAGGATCCAGAAATGAAATAGGTCAGTTGCTCTAGTTGCCTCTAGAACATTCTACCCCAATCTCGATTGTCCTTCACGTGTTATCTTTATATTATATATACATATATAGTTGAGACAATTCACTGTTTATAATATATATATATATATACATATGTTTAAATAATTTGGTACCTCATTTCCGCAGCTTCTTTGAAGCTTCCAACCATATATCCCATATATATATATATATATATATATATATATATATATGGGGGTCACTTTCTAGCAAAAATATATGTATACTTTATTTACATGCCAAATTCATAGTATTTACATATTACGTACAATATACCGAATACTTACATATTCACATAATGTAATTTAATTAAATTAAAAGTAAATAAGATTTAAAGAAATTCAAATATTGCCATATCAAAAAAAAAAATTATTTCAAAATTTCGGATCTTTACAAGTATGTGATAATTTTTTTATATTTAAAATATTCAAATAATAAACTTTTAATACAAAAAACCAAATTATAAAGTTTCATCTTAATACTGTTAAAAAATATTATTGTTTAGACTAAAATAACTTTCAAATTACACTTTAAAAAATACTAAATAATTTATAAAATAAAGTCTTCAATTTAAAAAATATTTTTTTTATTTAAATAGAAGGCCTAAAAATAAATTTAAACTTCATAAAATGTTATGATTTTTTTGAATTAAAAAAGTTATTTTATGTATGTTTAATATTTTTTTTCTAAAATGTATTTTGAAGGCTATATTTGTAATAATCTGTATTTTTACTAAGGCTTAACACTTTATGTATTCAAATGAAATTAGTTTTATAAACTTATTGAAAATTAAATTGAATATTGATAGTAGTACGATTTAAATAAGGTTATATAATTGAATTAAATAATTCAGGTTAGATCTAAGTTAAAATATTAATAAATATGTGACACTAATATAATAATGAAAAGTTTAATTTATTATAAATACATGACCATAACAAACCCTGACCTATATTTTATATATCTCAAATTCTAGAGAGATAAATACTATACTATGAAGAATTAAAGAAATTTAATTTTGGAAGAAATGATTAATGGATGTAAGTTTATGATTTTATCAAATTAGTATGGTTATTTTATTGTTGTGATTTAGTAAGAAGATTCATGAATTAATTATTAATTTTTAAAATTATAATTTTTCATAATAAAAGGGACCATAAAACAATCAAGTTAGGGTTTGATTTTGAGTATGAATTTGATGGTCTTTGAATAAATTGGAAATATAATTTTATTACTCATGAAATAATGTTTAATTCGATATATAATATGCCTAATATGGGGATGCATTTAAAGATATATAAATGATCAAAGTTTTGGAAGAAAACATTGTAGCCACAAACTATTGGTTGAGTTTTTTTTTTAATTTAAAAGATTTAACCTAATTAAACTATATGGTTCGATAGATCTCAAAGAAATGATCAAAATCTATATATAACTTGCATTATTTGGATAAGAATTGAAGGAGAATTTCATGTTGAAATTTGAAAAAAAAACCAAAAACAAAAACGATGGACTACTCTAATTACAGAATTTGGGTGTTAAAATTGAGGAAGATGACTACTTTTTGCATAAACCCACTCTTGAGCCAAGGTAAGTCATAAAAGTGTGGTTCATCCCTAGTCTTAATTGGATGAAATAAGAGTCTAAATTATAATACTTGATGACAACCCAACCAAGTGGTCCAGGTCCTGAACTCAAAAATTAATTATATAAATTATTATTAATTTTTAATTGATAAAATATAATTTATGAAAAAATAGTAAATGAATTTCAAAAATTATGAAACTTGGTAGAAAAATTATATTTGATATTATAAAGTTATTGGTACAGGAGGTGAGACTCAAAGTAATACGAATAATTAAGATTTCATTAAATTTATTGGTTTTTTAATTTTTTAAATATATAATTAGGTGACTTAAATTATGATTGTTATTTATAAGTAACTTTGCGTTATTATAAGTATTATCGGATTAAAGATAAGACCTTTGGATGATTGGAGAATCATGTTAGTTGCATGTTTGACCGTATATTGTGAATTAAGCTTAATCGGTTTGATAGAATTAGAGAACAATATAAATTAATATTTAAAAATTACATAAAAATCATGGAACACTATAAGGTCTTCATGTAAAGTATTTTAAAGATAATTAGGCTTAATAAGTACGTGTGATACTATATTAATTAGGGCGTGTATAGTTAAGTCAAGTTTGGCAAATCGAACTAATTGATCAAATATATTATTGTGAACTATTTTAGAATTCGAATGAATTTGCAAATGACATTTTTGAAGTGCATTATGTGATTTGAGGACTTTACTTCGAGGATAAGGGAACATACATGATATATCAAATTTTTGAATAAATGTTAAATAAATATTTTTTTGCTTTTATTATTATAAAAACTGTTTATGCAAGTAAATGATTTCAAATTATTTTTAGTTCAAAAATATGTTTTACAATATTCTGATTGCTTCATTATCGTTACTTAGATTAAATAAAATTGATTGTTTGTGAAACGTGTTCTTTGTTCATTAATAAATTCGTTTATGAAAATTATTTCGTTTATTGAAATAAATTGTTTTATCGATATGATCATCATTAGATATTTGAATTGTTTTAGTGAGGGTGTGAGCTCTGGTTAGACTCTGTTTTGTGTCAATAGTGGTTTACTACTATTAGCAGTTTGTTTGTACTTGATAGGATACTGTCGAATCTAGGCTTATGTTAATAGGGGTATAAATACTGTTGACTTGTAGTACTGACGACGTTTGCAAGTCTCGCTATGATTGAGTACTATATGTGATTATTGTGCTAACCAGAGTCAAATGTTTATGTAAATTTGAAAATATTATTTGTTATCACACTCTTTGTTAATGATTTCTAAACTAAAAAATGATATCAGTTTTCATATTGTGAATATTGAAATGCTTTCAAGTGATATGAAATTTTGTGAAATGCTTTGATTTATCAGTTACTGTTTTCTAAATTAATCATGTTATTCGCTTGACCTATTTCGATGTATATTATGTCATGCTACCTTACTGGACTCTTTGAGCTTACCTCAATATTTTCTCCCGTAGATACATAAATATCAATTGTAATATTTTTTAGTACAAGGTACGGTGCAATGGACAATAATTGGAGATCAATATAGTTTAATTATTTGTGGTTACAACTTATTTTAGTTAGATAGTTTCGAAATATGTAGTAATTTTATTTTATGCAGTTTTTTTATTATTTGAGAATTTGGCGACAAATTATTTATTACTTGTTTGTGGATAGTGAATAGTTAATTGATATTTCTTTAAAATTTTTGAAATAATCTGATTTACTTATTAGTATGCAAAAGAATTGGAGATAATTTTTATTACGGGTTTATTGATTTGAATGGTTTAGTTTTCAGTTTTGGAGCGTGACAATATTAGTCTAATTAGTAATATTTTTTAATAATATTAAGATGGAAGTTAACAATCGAATTTTTTTATTAAAAATTTATTTTAAAATTTTTTAGATAAAAAAAATTATATAATGAACTTTTAAAATTGAAAATTTTATTTCAGAAAAATTTTAATATTTTTTTCTATAAAATATTAACATGTCACTGTTTAAAAAAATGTAAGAATATGGCCAATTCACAATACGTATAAATTAAATTGTTATGAATATTTAAATTTTCAATCTTAAATTACATTTATAGACGCTTTCTTTTATTATTTTTTAATTTAATTTTTACTATAATATATTACGTTGATGCTATAATTTTAATTTTTGAAATATAAACAAACAGTGATTTGAATCATCCTACCTTACCATGTCGGAACGAAGGAAGAACTTTATGTAGGACGCAGCCTGCGCATGTTATTAGCTTCAGGGCCTCGCATCCTTCGTCGACCATACACAACCCGGAAACAAAGCGACAAAATAAAAAACTTTCTTCCCACGCTTACACGAAAAACCAATCGCCGACTCCAACTCCAACTCACTGCACTTCGTCCTATGGTGCCTGCCCTAATTCCTTCAATTACCCACCAAATTCGCTTACAATTCTTGATGGTTTGACAAACTCCGCTCATCTCCTAAGCTTTCCCGCCGGAAAATGGAGTCTCCGTCACCGGCGACGGTGGCCTCACTCCTTGTCGAAGATTTCGGTCAAAAGGTCGATCTGACTCGGAGGATTCGAGAAGTGTTGTTGAATTACCCTGAGGGGACGACAGTGTTGAAGGAGCTGATACAGAACGCAGATGACGCCGGCGCTACCAAGGTGTGCCTGTGCTTGGACCGCAGGGTTCACGGCTCCCATTCCTTGTTGTCGGAGAAGTTGGCGCAGTGGCAGGGACCGGCGCTGTTGGCGTATAACAATGCGGAGTTCACTGATGATGATTTCGTCAGTATATCGAGGATCGGAGGGAGTAGTAAGCACGGTCAAGCTTGGAAGACTGGTCGCTTCGGGTAATTTCAACTACTTATATACATATATGCATGAATATATGTTTAGGTATATGTTGACTGAAAGAGCTATTGATTAGAGAATTTTGAATTCGTTGATCGCAATCAGTTTGGGTGATGAGAGAAGGCAGGAAAGAAATCTAGAGAATATATTAAGATTCCGAGTTTAGGTTTTATGCTGTATTGGTTTCTGAAAAAAATAAAAGTCAGTGAACTGAATAACTGTATTGAGCTTTGCCGTGTGGTTTGCTCAATTAGATTGTAATGAAACATCCGGGGTTTCAAAGTTGTAGTTTAATTTATTTTCATTTCCAACACTTTCACCATCGAACCTACTAGGGGATCACGAGAAAAAGGAATTGCAAATTTTTTTTTTTGCGGATAAAATCACAAAAGTTCTTAAAATAATATTTCCCCCCTCAAATTCTACTGCACACGACTGGCTGGAAGAGCCAGCTATTCTCTTTGGTTCAAGTTTTTAAAATAATACTTTTCCCTTCAAATTCTCTTCATCTGTACTCAGATTATAAATGAAAATGTAGACCAGAGTTTAGAAAAATCCAAGTCCAATAAAGCTAAATGTTACCTTTTCTGATATATGACCAACATTTGGTCTTTGGGCTTCCAAAGCAAGAAGTGCTGGAGCAGAAGAAAGTGGAACTGTGGAGATAGGATCAAGCAAACGGTGGTCTATGATCAGGTGTTGGTGGCAAAGTGATCAGTATGGTTTCAAATGACTGTATTCAGGTGGAGACAGTTGACTAAGTATAGCTTCACTAGAGTGTAGGTGGTTCACCACAAAGTGGCCAGACCACGTGGCATAAAATTCATTTTGGGTAGGGTGAAAAGAGATTGGAATCATTGAATGAAAAGCAAAAGGAATTCTTAACCCTTGGGAACCAAGATCTTGAAATAATCACGAGCTCATAAATACTGTAATCTTTATTTATTTACCTTATTGTAACTTAAAGTTGAGGGAACTGTCCAATGATTTGAAATTTATGACTGTCGAAAATCTGTTTGCAAATCAAGAATGCTTATAAAAGAGAAGGTTAATAAGTCAAGAATCCAGTTGGATATTACTATTTCAAATTGCTGCAGCTTGACTAGAAGCAACTTAATTTAATATACATTGTTATTTTGCTCACCCCACCTCCACCCAGAAACACACACACACACATTGACACACACACCCCAAAAAAATGCAGGCATGCACACACGGTGATGAGGGTTGACTTGTTTTTCCTACTAATGTTATACTATTCTTTTTCCAAGATCAACTATCCATTGAAGCAAATCTTGCTGTCTTATGTATAGGGGCATATCTTTTAAATAGCTAGTCATGGGCTTGAATATGGGGGCTCATATCTCATTCATAGTCAGTGTGCAACTTTTTTGTTATGCTTTTATGAATGTCACTTTTGAAATTTGCATTAAATGCAAGGCCTTCTCAATTTAATATATTTTAGACCCTTGATTTTCTTATAAAGTGAGCAACAATTGGCTAGGGTATCATTTAGAAGCTGTGTATCCCATCAACATGGATGAAGTTAAATCAGGCAACGGTCTTGTGCCATGGGGTAGTGTGGCTAGGGAAATTAGTTGAATAGTGTAGAGTTTAGTTATCTATGTTGAAGAGGGATGGGCCTAGTGATTGTGTACCATGTCTTATCTATAATAAGTAAAAGCGGATATGGGGACAGCTATGGATTTTGTTACCATCGCCGGAGACAGATAACAATACACAAGAAAAAAAGGTAGTATATATAAAGGCAGTAGTAGTGGCTAGAAACCCAAGCAAAGAAGTTGTAGCTAATACAAAGGAGGATGGGCTAAATTCTTTGAAGTTTCATTTTGGAGAACAGGTTAGTAATATTATTGATTCTCACTTGTCAAAAGAGAAAAATATGTTGATGTTCTTGTATTTGAAGTAAATTGGAGAAGAAATTGTGGAATTTTCCAATTGCTCACAGATTACTGATGTAGAAACCATTAGATTGAAAACTCTACCCTCATTCAAGCCCTCAGTTCTCTTTCATTTTTCATCTCTTTGAAAACGCTGATCCAAGGGGATTCCAGCCACTGTCAAAGATTTGCTGCAAGGCTGGAGGAGCAGCAAGGTTAGAGGGGAGGGGAGGCTCATAAAGCGTAGAAAATGGTTCCTCTATGCTTGTTATGGAGCTTGTGGAAGGAACGCAACAACCGTGTTTTTGAAGGGGAGGAAAAGCTTCCTTGGGTATTCAAGGATAATTTTTTGAAGTTATTTGTTTTTGGGTCAAAGAGAATTGCCCTTTTCGTGTAAATGACATAGTTGATTTTTTGAGGGATCTAAAGCTTTGATTGTAGGCTTGTAGCTAATCCCTTTTTGTAAATGGGTTCGCCCCTCTTGGGTGCCATTTAATATATTTCTCCTTTATTGATAACAAAAAGGCTGATCCAAGATTTGAGTTGCAGTCTTGCATTTTTGTTTTTGAATTTGATAAAGTTGAAGAAAACTTTTTTGCAAAGATTTCAAAGGAAAAAAGGTGAGAATTTTTTTAGAATAAGGCTTCGAAAATGATTTTTGTAATTCATGTGCCATGGCTGTTGCTTGGTTGGAGAATCCTATTTGGAAGCCCAAAACCAGTGGATTAGGTTCCACTCCAATCAAGAAAATATGTTGGTCACAAAAGGATCTGTGGTGGTCTTTAGTAGTTTGCTATTTAATTTCGAGTCATCCTTTGTGAATTTTATTTAATTCTTAATTTGTATCCTTAAAACATACATATAAGTTATCGTAATATAGTTGTAATGAGTTATTGTAGTGGTAGTTAGTGTTTTAAAAAAGTGTAAGGCGAAGGCAATCTATCCCTCATGAGGCAAGGTGTAAGCCTTGAAGCATTGAGGCATAAGCTTTTCAAGTTTTAGATTTTGTATCAAACATATATAAAATATGTTTAAGAATAATTAACATGAGAAAGAGGCTCGACAAGCTAGCCTCCCTACCTATTTCATGTCCTTATTCCCAATCCCGGTCTCAGTTGACACGAGGCTTGAGTCGCTTGACAAGCTGCAACGTGGGGTGGTAAGGGTGATGAAATAAAATTTCATTTGATTGACTGGAAGAGAGTGAGATCCTCCAAGAAAGGTGGAGGTTTGGGCAACAAATCGTTAAGAACCCTTAACTCGGAACTCTTGGGTAAATGGTTTCGTGGTGGAAAACGAAGCTCTTTGGAGGAAAGTGATTGTGTATATGGCCACGAAGAAAGGGGATGGTTTACTCGGATGGTGACAGATCCTTATGGGTGTAGTGTATGGACATCTATGTGAAAGGGGAAGGAACTTTTCAGTAATTTCAACCGTTTTAAGGTGGGTAGAGGCTTGCAGATAAGCTTCTAGAAGGATTTATGGTTTGGTGACTCCTCCCTCAAAAAGAAATTCCCACAGCTCTTTCGCGTAGCCTCTAACCCGGTACGCCTTGGTGGATGAATGCATATCTCTCAATGGAGATTCCTCAGTTTGGTCTCCTTGTTTTAGAAGGAATCTTGAGGATTGGGAGGTTGAAGCTACTGTGAGGCTGCTGGAAATTCTCCATTGTTGGCCTATCAGGAGGGATAAGGAGGACAAGATGGTGTGGACAGCGAGCTGCTCTAAAACATTCCCTGTTAGATCCTTTTATGGTGTGCTGGAAGGTACTGCCAGTAGCATTTTCCCTTGGAAGTTGGTTTGGTCTTCAAGAGTTCCAACCAAGGTCAGTTTCTTTGTCTGGACAGCTACCTGGGAGGCAGTTTTGACCACAGACAACCTTAAAAGAAGGGGCTTCATTCTTCCCAGACACTGCCCCTTGTGTAAAGAGGAAGAGGAAACAATTTCCCACCTTTTTATCCATTGCAAGATGGCTTGGGATGTCTGGTGCTTGATTTTCTCTCTCTATGGTCTTGCTTGGGTTATGCCACTCTTATCAAGATGCTTCTTTTTTGTTGGGGAGGTGCGAAAGTCAGAAAATATTTAAAGAAGGCTTGGCGTATGATCCCCCCTTGTCTTCTTTGGTGTTTGTGGAAGGAAAGAAAATTGAGGGTGTTTGAGGGGAAGGCAAATGTAATTACTAGATTTAAGGATTATTTTTTGAGGACGCTTCACTTTTAAATTAAGAAAGAGTAACCTTTGCATGTTTTCTCTTTTGTTGATTTTTTTGAGGGATTTACAGCTTTAATTTTTGTGTCATTTCCCTTTTGTATATATGGGTTTGCCCCCCTCAGATGCCTTTTACTACATACTATACCTATCAAAAGAGTGAAAAAATAGATAATAGTATTTAAATTTACTATACAACTATAAAAGTAACGGCAATAAACCACTACAATTGAAAGTCTGAGTTTTTTTTTTTTTGGGGGGGGGGGGGGGGTTGAAAAATGGCTGAGTATGTTAGAAGTGGAGGGGGAGTAGAAATAGGGAAAAAATGTGTGACAAAAAGATCTTTGAAATAGAGGAAGAGGAGAGTACCAAAGATGGAAGAGAAGAAAACAAATTGAAAAATAAGAAATTAAAAAAGCAACTTACCTGGGGCTCTGTGATAGTGTGATGCATGTGCTTTTTTGTGCCTCAGTGAGAAAAAAGTGCACTTTTTTGCACCTAAGGTGTAGCGCAGCCTCTTAAAGCACACACTTTCCAAGAATCTTGCTTTATTTTTTGAGCCTTGAAGGCTTTATTTTTTTGTGTCTCGCCTTGAGCTGCACCTTGAAAATGCTTTTTAAAACACTGGTGGTAGTATAGCACATTATTCTAGTGGTACTACACATTACAATAACTCTATTTCTCTTTTAAAAACCCACATTTATCAATTCCTAATATACGTAATCTATTTCATTTTTTTGATTGGTAAAGATGTATCTATTATGAATTATGCACCCGAGGGAGGTGAACCTGAATACAGAAGGGCTAGGCTACATAGATTTTTCTTTTTTGATAAGTGGGCTAGGCTACATAGTTAAAGCCTTGGATCCCCTAACAATTCTGCAAAAGTATGTACATATGAAGGGTTTTTCTCCTTAACCCAAAAGAACAAAGTTTCAAAAAAGTATCTTTGAATCTCGGCTTTGGTTGATCCACCCCCTCAAATGTCCTCTTGTTTCGTTCCCACCATAAGCACGACATGAAGCAAATCGGGACCATCTTCCGTACCAGTTGCACTTCTTTCCTGATTTTGCTGCATCTCTAACTTAATAGCATCTCCTTCACTGTACAAGGAACCACCCAACTACAGCCGAACAATGAAAAAACCATATTCCACACGTCTCTTGCCCACACACACTGAAAAAGAAGGTGGTCCACTGATTCCGCAGCCTCTTTACTCAAATAACACCTATTCACAAGTTGGAAATCTCTCCTGCATAAATTATCTGTAATCAAAAGAGCACCCAAGAAGCTGTCCATGCAAAAAAAGCCACCTTTGAAGGAATCCGAGAGCTCCAAATGAGCTTCCAAGGGAAAATCTCTACATTGCTCTTTGCCAACTCTCTATCTGTAATCTGTTTTGTAGCAAAAGCCTAACCCGAATTCTTTATAATAGTGTTGGAATTTAGTAGTCTTGCATCATCTATGATGTATAAACTCACATGATTTAGAGTCTAGCACAAGGGGCGAGTGTGGATTTACTCTCTCAGTTTAGCAAGTAGTGCAAGAATATCTTAATTGTGATTTGTTAAAATTGCAGTAGGCAATTCTTGAATTTGGCTATCCTATAGATTTTAAAAGGAGTTCACAACTTATCTATACCATATGGATTTTTAGTGAGATTTAGATCAAAGCCTGCTGTATGGGATTGAGAATTTTGGGATTATGATTTGGCTTTGTTGTTTTTGAACAATTTACTGCCAGTACGTAGTTTACCAGTCTTCTTCTCCTTAAGCATCTTCTTTCCTTGAATTTCTGGTGGCTTTGTGCAGAGGAATCCATCTTACTGTCAACATTTCTTGCTAACATTAGATCATTTCCCAATTTCCTACTTCATGCAATTCCTCTGCTTGTTCCATGTTAACCCTTTTTTTTTTTTCTTTTTGTGTGGGTTGGGTTTTTTTTTTTCTTGGGGGGAGAGAAATGCTAGAGTAGTGTTAGTTGGAAGTGGTACCACATGGAATTCGACTACTTTGCCTTTTTTAAAGTTATTTTTTGGTTGTACATGGGTGCAGCCCCTTGGTCCCTTTTTATATACAGAATCTTTACTTATAAAAACAGTTATTTATTGGTCGTTTGAGCATTTGCCATAAAATTTCTTCCTGATAGATTGTAAAATTTAAAGTTGAATTGATGGTTAATTTTTTATTTTTTTTGATAAGTAAAGGCAAGTATTGAAGACTCCTGAGGGGAGGGTGGGGATTGGGGGGGCGCAAACCCAAATATACATGAAGAGGCTAGAGAAAGGCCTCAAGTAATTCAAAAACTCTACAAAATATCCTACTTTCATAGGGAAAGCTTCATTAACCCAAAAATACAATGTACACAAAGATGATCTTTCAAAGTAGCCATCTTCCAGATCCTCTGTACATCCTTTTGGGTTCTTAGGAGGGAATACTGCCAATGGTGGAAAATCTACTGGTTTGATAACTGCCAGTTTCCCCCACTGTTGGGATATATGCCCTGTCTTCACCTTGTGTCTTGGAGAAAAGTGTGTTCCCAATTCAGTGTGGGGGCTTGGGTGTTAAGCCATTGGGAGATTTAATAAGACTCTGCTAGGAAAGTGGTTTTGGAGATTTATGGTGGAGCCTAATAGTCTTTGACACAAGGTGGTGGAGCAGTAGCATGGAATGGATGCTAGGATTTGAACAAAGAAGCTAGAGTTTTGAAATATACTTCTTTTTTGGATCAAAGAATGGTATGGAATCCCATTTTTGAAAGGGCTCTTTAACATTGGGAGAATCCTTCTATTGAGGCTTTTATAATCTTGCTTTATGGGACTCACATGATGGCTAATAGGGAGGATTCAGTTAGATGGCAGCCAGATCCAAATGGATTTTTAAGTGTCAGATTGTATTACAAGAAGCTAGTAGGGGAGGAGCGGTATGGTGTCTCGTGGAGTGGCATTTGGAGGAAAAAAGTCCCATTGGAACTATCTTTTTTATTTATGGACAATGGCTTTAGAGGCGATTCTCGCTCTAGATAATTTGGGAAAAAGGGTAAGTGTTTCCCAAACTGGTGTTGTATGTGCATGACTGCAGAAGAAATTTACAAACCACTACAAACCAACTTCTTCTTTTTTGCCTGGTTGCTAAAGAGGGTATGGTCATTGTTGTGTTGTGTTTGGTGTCTTTTGGGTGATGACTAGATCCGTTAAGGAGCTTTGAGTTTGTTGAGAGCTTGATATACATTGTTGGCCCATTCTTTGACAGCTTAAGTTTTTGGAGTAATTGGTTGCTTAACATGGTATCAGAGACTTGGTTATGAGACGTCTTGGGTTCAAGTCTTTCCGTTATATTTATTCCCCCATTTGTTTGTTTGTGCAAAGTTGCACTTTGTTGTGCTCCGTGTTTGTTGTGGTTTGTTTGCCTCTCCACGTTCGAATCTGAAGTCGCATGTGAGGTTGGAGTGTTGAGAACTTGATACCCATTGTTAGCCCATTCTCTGTCAACTTAAGCTTTTGGAATAATTGGTTACTTAATAGTGTTATGTGGAGCTTATGGTTGGAACATAATCATCGAACCTTTTGAGGATACAAAGATGTCTGTGTATAAGTTGAAGAAAATAATTTTTAGATACTTCTATTTTTGGATGATTTTTTTTTTTTTTTGATTTTTTGGGGAGAGCTTAATTGCATTGAGGGATGTAGGTAGCTCTTTGATCATTTTTACATGGGTTGCACCCCCTTTGGCGTGTTTGTTTATAATACATCTCCTTTATTATTTTTGGATAGGTAAGTGGCTATTGGGGTGAGAGTTGAACCTGGACCTTGGGGATATAATATATCTTTATAATTACTTATCAAAAGAAGAAAAGAAATAGATTAATCTATTTTGCTGTTTTTTAGGTGGAGTTACATGAGCTATATTATGTTCTAAACAGGCTTGAGAAAGCTATATATGGACTTTATGTTCCTAGAGGATGCTCTTTAGTTTTGACAAGTTTGTTAATGAATTTTCAATGTACAATTTGAAGAAAACTTACTTTGATTGTTCAATTATTGTTTATCTTACAAAGTTGTTGTCTGATGACCCAATTAAGTCCTTAACATTGAAAATTTTAAATTTATTTTGTTCAATGCGTTTAATAATGTAACTTCTGTTATCACTTAAAAAAGAGATTTTCACTTAAAAAGAGGTTTGTATTTTATAAAGATAGACCTGATTTATCAGTAAATGCAGTAAGTGAAAGGTGGTTTTAAAATTTAGTGATAATTACATTCACCTCCCCTGACGTTTCTAACAAATACACTGCACTCCCTGACATTTTTGAAATTACACTGCACTCCCCTGGTAGTATGTGTTGGAAAACGGACATTACGGTAGATAGTAAATGATGCTTTTACCCTTCTCATTTGTTTTATTAAATAAATAAAAAATTTGTTGGTTGAAAGTCAAGAAAATTTAAAAGATAAAAATGCCCTTATGGAGTCGAGAATTTGTTGTCCCATAGTAAGCTTCGTGTCTCTTTCTCTCTCTCTCTCTCTCTCTCTCTACAGCTCTTTCTACAACTCTCTCTCTCTTCTTCAAGTCTCTCTTTTTCTATAACTCTTTCTCTCTCTGAAATATAAAAATAAAATCGGGTATAAATTTCTTAGGGTATTTTTAATGCATGTTTCTTGTAAATTTCTAATGTGGAACTGTATAAAGTTTGTTTAAGTTTACAGCATAAAATTTGTGTAAAGTTCAACTCTTTTAAATGAATACATAAACCATAAATTCAGGATTTAAAACTACAAATTTATAACGCCACCAAAGATGGAACTTGGCAAGAACAATTAAATAACCCAATTCGACCTCAAAATGTAATTGTGGGAGTTGATTGGTTCAAAGAGAACATCAGAATGGGTAAGAATTGTGACTTTCCAAAATTATTTTAGTTTGCTAATATATGATGAATGATGAATTTGTAGTAGTGACTCTATTTATGTTTTTATGTATGTACATTTATAATGAAGATGGAAGTCACAAAACATAGAAATTGCACCAATGAAAATGGTGATCATTCAACCATAACCTTCATTTCATCATCTTCTTCATAAACACACAAACACACACACACATATATATAACCATTTATATAGATATATATGTATAATACTTTGCCATACATTGCAACAATCACCACATACAAACCGATGGCACCTTCAAATTTAATTGCCACTTACCCAATGTAATCCTGCTCTAAAAGAAATTCAATAACCCATCATTTTTGCAAACCCATTTATTGAAGGGAGAGAGGGAAGAATACACATACACACATACACACACACAGATATATATATATATATATATATATATATAACATAGGCATAGGTGTTCCATGAACTGGTTTATATTTAGTTGAATTTTATGTAATCAAGATGTTTTGGGGTTTTTATAGGACTTTTTTTTGTCAGACATCTACTTATATTCTCATGAATTTTATTAAAATATTCTTGTGCTTAAAGAGTGTTTTATTCCAGTGAAGATATGAATTGGGATCCCTACAGATCATTTTCTTTTTAATTCCATCTTTATGTAATTTTGTAACCTTTTTTCTTTGCCATCTGTTATATATACACACACACAGAGACACTTATGCCTCTATCCAATTTAATTTATAAAATTTTTGATTGTTGACTTGAGATGTTTCATGTTATAGTTTTGAAATGGTGTAATATGTACTTGGAACATGTATTTTATATCCTTTAAAATTTATAAATTGTTTGCTATCCTTCAGTGCAGCATTTTTTGGCATGTATTGTATCTTTGACTTTGCATTGATGCTGTGTTTTCTAGGGTTGGCTTCAATTCGGTGTACCATCTAACTGATTTGCCCTCTTTTGTAAGTGGAAAATATGTGGTGTTATTTGATCCTCAGGGAGTTTATCTTCCAGATATCTCCACTGCAAATCCTGGAAAGCGAATCGAGTATGTTAGTTCTTCAGCCATTTCACTGTATCAAGACCAGTTTTTTCCATATTGTGCTTTTGGTTGTGATATGAGAGGTCCTTTCCCTGGAACTTTATTCCGTTTCCCTTTGAGGAACGCAGATCAGGCCGCTAATAGTAAGCTCTCTAAACAAGCGTACTTGGAAGATGACATTTCTACCATGTTTGAACAGCTTTACGAGGAAGGAGTTCTTGCATTACTTTTTCTTAAAAGTGTACTTTCTATTGAAATGTATATATGGGATTCTGGGGTAGCCGAGCCAAGGAAGATCTATTCATGCTCCATCAACTCAGCCAATGATGATACTATTTGGCATCGTCAGACACTTCTGAGACTACCAAAGTCAACAAATTCTTCTGATTGCATGACTGATGCCTTTTCATTGGATTTCTTGAGTGAGGAAGTAATGGGGACCCATTCTCGAAAGAGGATAGATACTTTCTATATAGTGCAAACATTGGCATCCTCATCAAGTAGGATTGGCTCTTTTGCTTCAACTGCATCTAAAGATTATGATATTCACCTCTTGCCTTGGGCGTCTGTTGCAGCATGCATATCAGATCATTCATCCAATGTAATTTACAATATTTTACTGTGACTTTGATACTATTACCTCTCTCTCTCTCTCTCTCTCACTCTGCATGCTTGTGCGTGTGTACATACATTTATGAACTATGTGATTGACATTACAAGCCAAGTATTTATAGTTCTCAGTTAGATTTTTAGTGAATAATTTTTTTCTTGGTTTCTTTTTCTTTTTATTTGGTGTTCATCAAGTTTCCATTTGAAATTTGTGGGGGGACTTTGATACTATTACCTCTCTCTCACTCCGCATGCTTGTGCGTGTGTACAGACATTTATGAACTATGTGATTGACATTACAAGCCAAGTATTTTACTTCTCAGTTAAGATTTTTAGTGAATAATTTTTTTCTTGGTTTCTTTTTCTTTTTATTTGGTGTTCATCAAGTTTCTATTTGAAATTTGTCGTCAGACTTTGATACTATTACCTCTCTCTCACTTTGCATGCTTGTGTGTGTGTACATACATTTATGAACTATGTGATTGACATTACAAGCCAAGTATTTATACTTAGTTATATTTTTAGTGAATAAATTTTTTCTAGGTTTCTTTTTCTTTTTATTTGGTGTTCATCAAGTTTCCATTTGAAATTTGTAGGAGGACTAGGGATGAAATTATGCCATTTCGGCATTTGATTGAGCATGAAAGTGCCTATTGGTGAACTAAATGTCATATTCTAAACAATATCCTCAAGTTATTCTTTAATCTTTGGTTACAAGCTTGTCATCTACACAGAAAAAGCTAGAGTAGTAGTAAGGTGATTTCTTCTTCCACCTCGTTCTTTTAGGGACGACTGTGACTATATAACACATTGTAGATAACAGTGTCAATGTCCAACATACATGGACTCCAAGATATACTTATAGAATTAGGCACAAGATATACTTATAGAATTAGGCACAAGTATGGCGGATATTGCTGTGTTACACAGAGATGAGGGTGTCTATCATGGTAGGAAAGGCAACAAAAGGAGCGTACTTGTTATATAGGCAACTATATTCATCAGTGGACCAATTCTGCATTGGAGACAATTGAGCATTCCATTTCCCAAAAACCCTTTCTTATACTTGATACCTTTAAGTTAGAATTGATACTTGCAACTTATTCTGACTGAGTAAATGGCCTTATGATTTAAAAAAAATTCCGGAGGAACAAGGCATGAAGTTACTCTCTCCCTTCTCATTTCCTTCATCTTGTCCAAGGCTCTAATACAATTAATACAATCTCTTTTTGGATTAGAGCTTGTGTTTGTTTTTACTTTTGCAATAATATTTCACAAGAATCTCTATATTAAAGAAGAAAAGGCTTTCAAGGAAGAGCAGGATGAGTGTTAATTTGAATTGTAGCATTGCAGTTTCCCGTATCAATTGCTGATTGCAGTAGTGTTTCTTTAGTGTTTTAGGGGTTAAGTGACTGATTTTGGAGTTACCAACCACGGGTTTAGGTGGTTTGATAAATGGGTCATGGGTGTATGTTTAAAAGTAGTCTCTTTGATAAATATGGAGGATGAGGTAGCCTGGTTTTGTGATGCTGGTAGATCTGTGTTATAAGCATGAAATTTCATTAGATTAAATTGTTAAGTTTTTTTCCCTTTTTTTTTTTTTTTTATGTTGGCTATTATTATTTTTCTCATTGTCCATAATCAGTGCTGCTATAAATTTATTTATTTATTATATAATTTCCCTTTCAAATTTGTAAAAAGGAGCATCTTTTTGGGTGAATGAACCGTAATCAGTACCTAAGAAGCACAATTTACAAACACGAGACATAGATACGACATGATGCAGATACAAACGTGAAATTTTTCAAAAAAAAAAAAAGGACACATACACGTCCGGGACACACTGAGTAATATATATACTTATATATTTGATCATATAATCCAAATTATTTCAACCAAAGTAGGAGTAAAAAAATCCACAAATCATCAATTGAGAGATTTGCAACCTCAAGCACCCTAACATTGGAAAAAAAAAAAAGTCACCCCTACCCCTAACAACCCAAAAAAAAGCCCCAACATGTCCCTATGTGTCGGTTAATGTGTCCCAGCATGGGGACCGAAATTTTTAAAAATAAAAAGAAATTAGATACTCATTTGAATGTGTTGGACATGAGTCTGAGCGTATGTGTCCCAGACATGTTCGACATTGACACTTTGGCCTCGGAGAGGTGTCCATGCTTTATAGGTCTGTACTGGTGTCTCATTTGCCCATTTTCTTTCTTGAGTTCATTTTTATATTTGCTGCAATGTGGATTGTTTCGGTATGTGTAATGAGAACATCAATGGGGTATGCCATGTACTTTAAGATGTGGAAGAGTAGGGGCATAAATGTGAGTGGTTTTTCTGTTTTTGTGTTTGCTGCAATGTGGATTGGTTTGGTATGTGGAACGAGAACAGCAATGGGGTATGTCATGTACTTTAAGATGTGGAAGAGTAGGGGCAAAAATGTGAGTGGTTTTTTGTTTTTGTTTTTGTTTCTGTGTTTGTTTGTTTGTTTTTTTAACAAGTAATGACTAATGAATAGTGATGCGTAATATTATAAGATGCACATCTTTTCAATTTAATTCTATTTTACCCCCTAGGATTGATAATGCAAAAAACATAGAATTCTATATTCTATAAGTTGAACCATTAATGTGCCTCTACCCTTTCCTTAAATCTTTTCCTGAAATACTTATCTTATTAGTTTCTGACTCATTTTTTCTTTTATGTTACTTTTTTTTTTGTTTTTTGATAAGTAAATTGTGTTACTTCTTTCAAAAAAGAAAACTAGGGGAAGAAATAGGAAATTATTTTTTGGACCTCTAAATTTAGTGTTGTACAATGGAAGCGTACTGCGTTTTGGAATGTGTGTTCCAAAAAGAGATTCACAGGGTATTAGCATTTCAGGTAATTACTTTGTTTTCTTCTTGAATTATTAATGTTGTAAGGGATTTATTTCATTTTTGCTAAGTAACTTGTCACATACGCCTGGTTGTTATAGTAGTTTATCCTTGTGCTGCTGTGTGTGCCTTTTTCTGCATCTAAGTATATACCAAAAAATGAAAAAAAAAGATACCTATAAAAAAAGGAAAAAAATGAAGTGTTGTTTTTAGTTGAGTCGTTTTATGCTTTTACCATTAGACTTTTTTTGATAGTTTTCATCTATCAGATTAAATTCTGATTATATTTCAACGTGATATTTAACAGGATGACGTTCTTAGGCTAGGTCGGGCATTTTGTTTCCTTCCTTTGCCTGTAAGAACTGGAATGACCGTGCAAATAAATGGATTCTTTGAGGTTTCATCAAACCGACGTGGCATTTGGTATGGTGCTGATATGGACAAAAGTGGAAAAATTCGTTCCATCTGGAATAGGCTTCTTTTAGAAGACATTGTGGTTCCCACTTTTGCAAAATTATTGCTTGGCGTGCAAGGGTTCCTAGGTCCAACGAAATTGTATTATTCACTATGGCCCACTGGTTCCTTTGAAGAGCCATGGAGCATTTTAGTTGAGCATATTTACAGGAACATTGGTGATGTTCCTGTCTTGTATTCCGACTTTGAAGGAGGAAAATGGGTTGCACCAGTGGAAGCTTTTCTCCATGATGAGGAGTTCTCTAATAGTAAGGAACTTGGGGAGGCTCTTGTACAGCTAGGAATGCCTATTGTTCATTTGCCAAATATTTTGTTTAATATGCTCTTGAAATGTGCTTCTAGTTTTCAGCAGAGAGTGGTTACTCCTGATTCAGTACGGCATTACCTTAGGGAATGCAAAAGTGTAATTATATTAAGCAGATCTTACAAGCTTACATTGTTAGAATATTGTCTTGGAGACCTGATTGACACAGATGTTGGTAGACATGCATATGACCTGCCTTTGCTGCCTCTAGCAAGTGGTGACTTCGGGTTGTTGTCTGAATCCTCCAAAGGGATTTTGTATTTTATCTGCAATGAGTTGGAATACAAGCTTCTTCAACCAATCTCGGATAGAGTAATTGATCAGAGTATTCCTCTCAACATATCGAGCAGACTATCAGCTATTGCTAAAGCTTCAAAAACGAATCTTAGTGTTTTCAATGTTAATAATTTTGTTCAGTTATTCCCTAAATTTGTACCTGCTGATTGGAAATACAAGAGCAAAGTTTTTTGGGATCCAAATGTTAATACTAATCATCCAACTTCATCATGGTTTGTGCTTTTTTGGCAGTATCTTCGAGATTTTTGTGAAAAACTGTCGCTGTTTGGTGATTGGCCTATCTTGCCATCAATCTCTGGCCATCTTTATAGACCTTCAAGACAGTCAAAATTGTTGAATGCAGAACAATTGTCTGACAAGATGCGAGATCTCCTAGTCAAGATAGGATGCAAGATACTGAACATCAGTTATCATATTGAACACCCAGATTTGTCACATTATGTGTGTGGTGCTGATGGTGCTGGCGTTTTGGGATCAATTTTTGATGCTGTGTCTTCAAATGATAGCATCATGCAAGCATTTCTTAATCATTTGGAAGTGGAGGAGAGGGATGAGCTTCGTCGATTTCTCCTGGATCCAAAATGGTATTTTGGAAACCGTATGGTTGATACTGACATATGGAATTGCAAGAGGCTGCCTATTTACCGAGTCTATGATGGAGAATCTGCTCAAAATTTTCAGTACTTGGATTTAGAAAACCCTCGAAAATACTTACCCCCATTGGACGTTCCTGAATGCTTCCTTGGTTCTGTGTTCATTAGTAGTTCCTCAAATGAGGAAGAAGAGGTTTTAAAAATATATTTTGGAATTGAGAGAATGGGCAGGGCACATTTTTATAGGCAGCATGTTTTGAACAGAGTTAAGGAGTTGCAACCTGAGGTTCGTGACAGAATCATGCTTTCAGTTTTGCAAGAGCTACCACAATTGTGTGTTGAAGATGCATCTTTCAGGGAAGGTCTGAGAAAGTTGGAATTTGTCCCAACCTCTAGTGGTTCTATGAAGTGTCCTGCAGTGTTATTTGATCCTCGCAATGAAGAATTATTTGCTTTATTAGAAGATTCTGATAGTTTCCCTTGTCGCGCTTTCCAAGAATCAGGCATTTTAGACATGCTCCAAGGTTTGGGCCTTAGGACGTCTGTGTCTCCTGAAACAGTCCTACAAAGTGCTCGACAGGTAGAACGTTTAATGCATGAGGATCAACTTAAGGCATATTCAAGAGGCAAAGTGCTTCTTTCCTACCTGGAAGTGAATGCATTGAAGTGGGTAGTTAATCCCTTAAATGATGATCAAGGAACAATGAATAGACTATTGTCACGAGCTGCAACTGCATTCAGGCCTCGCAATTTGAAATCTGACCTAGAGAAGTTCTGGGATGATCTCAGGATGATTTGCTGGTGCCCAGTTATTGTTTCTTCTCCATTTCATACTCTACCATGGCCCGTCGTGTCATCTATGGTTGCTCCTCCAAAGCTTGTTAGATTATACACAGATTTGTGGCTTGTATCAGCAAGCATGCGGATACTGGATGGAGAATGCTCTTCCACAGCCTTAGCATATCACCTTGGGTGGTCTTCTCCACCTGGAGGAAGTGTAATTGCTGCCCAACTACTTGAGCTTGGAAAAAATAATGAGATTGTGACTGATCAGGTGCTTCGGCAGGAATTGGCTGTAGCGATGCCAAGGATATACTCTATACTGATGGGCATTATTGGTTCGGATGAAATGGACATTGTAAAAGCTGTTCTAGAAGGGTGCCGATGGATTTGGGTGGGAGATGGATTTGCAACCTTGGATGAGGTTGTCCTTAATGGCCCTCTTCATTTAGCTCCTTATATACGTGTTATACCTGTTGATTTAGCAGTTTTCAAGGATCTATTTTTGGAGCTCGGCATTCGGGAGTTCTTGAAGCCCAGTGATTATGCTAATATATTATGCAGAATGGCTATGAGAAAAGGTTCCACTCCCCTGGACACACAGGAAATTAGGGCTGCTATACTGATAGCACAGCATCTGGCTGAAGTTCAGTTTTATGAACAGCAAACCAAGATCTATCTACCGGACATGTCTGGCAGACTGGTTACTGCTACTGACTTAGTTTATAATGATGCTCCCTGGTTGCTTGGCTCAGAAGATCTTGATAGCTCATTTGGTAATGCAGCTACTGTGGCCTTAAATTCAAGGAGAACTGTTCAAAAATATGTTCATGGAAACATCTCTAATGACGTTGCAGAGAAGCTTGGTGTTCCGTTCACTTCGGAGGATGTTGCTTGCTGAGAGTGCTGACTCACTGAATTTGGGTTTGTCTGGGGCCGCTGAAGCATTTGGACAGCATGAGGCCTTGACCACCAGACTTAAACATATACTTGAAATGTATGCAGATGGACCTGGGATTCTCTTTGAGCTGGTACAAAATGCAGAGGATGCAAGAGCTTCTGAGGTAATCTTTCTATTGGATAAAACTCAATACGGGACTTCATCTGTTCTCTCCCCTGAAATGGCAGATTGGCAGGGCCCTGCTTTGTACTGTTTCAATGACTCTGTTTTCAGTCCTCAAGATCTATATGCAATCTCACGTATTGGTCAAGAAAGTAAATTAGAGAAGCCTTTTGCAATTGGAAGATTTGGGCTGGGATTTAATTGTGTTTATCATTTCACAGACATCCCCACATTTGTCTCTGGGGAAAACATTGTCATGTTTGATCCTCATGCCTGTAATTTGCCTGGGATCTCTCCGTCTCACCCTGGCCTGCGAATTAAATTTGTGGGTAGGAAGATTTTGGAACAATTTCCTGATCAATTTTCTCCATTCCTGCACTTTGGCTGTGACTTGCAGCATCCATTTCCTGGCACTCTCTTCCGTTTTCCCCTCAGGAGTGCTAGTGTTGCTTCTCGAAGCCAAATAAAAAAAGAAGGATATGCGCCTGAAGATGTCATATCGCTCTTCTCATCTTTTTCTGAGGTTGTTTCTGAGACACTGCTTTTTCTCCGCAATGTGAAAACAATTTCCATTTTTGTTAAAGAAGGAGCTAGTAATGAAATGCAACTACTACACCGTGTTCACAAGCACTGTGTTAGTGAGCCTGAATCTGAACCAAATGCATTTAATCACATATTCAGCTTTATGCATGGAAATCTGCAAGATGCAGTGGATAAGGATCAGTTCCTTGGCAAACTGAGAAAATCCATAGACAAAGATTTGCCATGGAAATGCCAGAAAATTGTGGTGACAGAGCAAAGTTCAGCTGGTGATAAGTCGCACTTGTGGTTAACTAGTGAATGTTTAGGTGGTGGCCTTCTCAAGAACAACTATGCAACATTTGATAACAAGTCTCAAAAATCTATTCCTTGGGCTTGTGTTGCTTCATATTTACACACTGTAAAGATTGATAGGGAATTGAGTGTTATCCCAAATGTTGAGGACTCTTGCATTATTACTCCTGATATACTTCAGGTTCCCGTCACTTCCATTGAAGACAGAAATTTTTTTGAGGGTCGTGCCTTCTGCTTTTTACCACTGCCAATATATACTGGTCTTCCAGTGCATGTTAATGCATATTTTGAATTGTCATCAAACCGAAGAGATATTTGGTTTGGCAATGACATGGCAGGGGGTGGGAAAAAACGCTCTGACTGGAATATTCACCTCCTTGAAGATGTTGTTGCCCCCGCATATGGACACATGCTTGAGAAAGTTGCATTGGAAATTGGGCCATGCGATTTGTTCTTTTCATTGTGGCCAACAACAGTAGGATTAGAACCTTGGGCATCAGTAGTGCGAAAACTCTACCATTTTATTGCTGAATTTGGTCTTCTTGTATTGTATACGAAAGCTAGAGGGGGCCAGTGGATCTCAACCAAACAGGCTATTTTTCCTGATTATTCTTTTCACGGGGCACATGAGCTTGTGGAAGCATTGTCAGATGTTGGTTTACCTGTGGTGACTGTTTCTAAGCCACTTGTGGAGAAATTTATGGAGGTCAGCCCATCATTGCATTTCCTTACGCCTCAATTACTACGGACATTGTTGATCCGGCGGAAGCGTGGATTTAGGGACAGGAATGCAATGATCTTGACCCTTGAGTATTGCTTACTTGATATAAGAATTCCTGTTCAATCTGTTAGTTTGTATGGTTTACCTTTGATCCCCCTTTCTAATGGTTTGTTCACAACATTCGAGAAGAGGGGAGTGGGTGAAAGAATTTATGTTGCACGTGGAGATGAGTATGGTCTTCTTAAGGATTCAGTCCCACATCAGCTTATAGATTGCGAAATCTCTGATGTTCTTCATGGGAAGCTATGTGATATAGCCCAGAGCGAGGATTTCAATATTTCTTTTTTGACATGCCATTTGCTTGAGAAGCTCCTTTTGATATTGCTTCCAGCAGATTGGCAGCATGCCAAGCAGGTAACTTGGGTTCCTGGTTCTCAAGGACAACCTAGTTTGGAATGGATGAAGCTGCTCTGGAACTATCTGAATGCATGTTGCGACAATCTTTCAATATTTTCTAATTGGCCTATATTGCCTGTTGGAAGTAATCACCTCTTGCAGCTTGTCAAAAATTCAAATGTGATTAAAGATGATGGCTGGAGTGAGAATATGTCTTCACTGTTGCTCAAAGTAGGATGCCTAGTCTTGAGACGTGACTTTCCAATAGAACATCCACAATTGAAAAACTATGTGCAGTTTCCAACAGCAACTGGCATATTAAATGCATTACTTTCAGTTGCTGGTAAGCTAGAAAACATTGAGGAGCTCTTTGGTGATGCATCGGAGGGTGAGCTGCATGAACTTAGGAGTTTTATTCTTCAATCCAAGTGGTTCAGTGAAGACTCGGTGGATGACACACATATTGAAATCATCAAACACCTCCCTATGTTTGAGTCATTCAGGAGTAGAAAACTGGTATGTTTGAGTAAACCCAACAAATGGCTTAAACCAAATGGTCCAAGCGAGGATCTTTTGGATGATAACTTTGTACGGGTGGAATCAGAGAAAGAAAGAATCATCCTAAAAAATTATTTAGAGATTAGAGAACCTTCAAGTGTGGAATTCTACAAAGATTATGTACTCAATCGCATGCCAGAATTTATTTCACAGCAGGGAGCTTTCTCGGCCATTTTACATGATGTTAAGCTTTTGATCGAAGAGGATAACTCCATCAAAACAGCACTTTCCAATACACCTTTTGTTTTGGCACACAACGGATCGTGGCAGGAGCCATCTAGGTATGTTTTATCTTTTCCTGATTCAGATGTAGAAATCTTTGTTTTTGTTAATGAAGTGATTATGAAATAATTAGTTTACATAATCATGCTGTCCTGGGTTTCTTGTTTTTAGGCATTATATTATTTTGGTCCCTGAAGTCTGATAATTTTTAAAGAAGTGAGCCTGCTACTGCAGATTCATACACTCATTCTTGGTCTTTATGTTCTCACTTCTCAGGATTATGGTTTTTATTGCTATATGAGTATGAAAAATTAAGCTTTACTATAATAATCTTTTTTCTCCTGTAATTGAATTTACTTCTGTTTAATGGGAAAACCAGATACAAAAAATTGTAATGTTAAAAATAATGGCATAATGGCTGTGCTATGTGCACCCACTTCTTCTGCCTTGCTCCATTAGTTAATTTTTTGCTCTCTCTCTCTCTCTCTCTCTCTCTTTCCTGCGGGGGTGGGGGGGGGGGGGGGAGGTAGTAGCCCTTGGGGTGAGAGTTGAACATCGGAACTTGGGGTTACTACCGAAGAATTTTGTGCTCGGAAACCAACTAATGCAACACGAAACGTGAAAGGACGGATACAACCAACGTCAATATCCACAACGGAGAACAATCAACCCCGGAAGAGAATAAAAACGTCTAAAAATATTATTAATATCAAAATCAAAAGATGTCTCTAATGGAGACTTACAACCATATATATAGATATTGGATGTCCTAATTCTATTGGAATAAAAAGTCCTAATTCTACTAGGATAAAAAATTCCTACTTTGAATAGAAAACAATAAAGATAATAGTTATTTTATCTAAAATAACAAATTTGAGACAAACTCAAATTTGGAAACTAAAGAATCCTACAATAACTTTGAAACATATATCCATAATTTGGCAGGTATCATATCTGTTCTATATCAGACTCCCTCACTTGAAAAGAACTAGTCATCGAGTTAACTAGATGTACACGAGCTCGAACTCGTCTGTAACCCGATTGAATCTTTTCAAGAATAATCCTAGAACTCAATACCCATTTAGCAAGCAAGTCAACCCTCATTCAAATCTTTTAAAATTTTTCAAGTAAATTATGCTTCTTTCTAGAAGATATCTATTTACATGTACATATATACATTTTTTTTGGCAGGCTTTATGATCCCCGTGTTCCCGAGCTACAAAAGGTGCTCCACAAAGACGTTTTCTTTCCTTCTGAAAAATTCTCAGATCCTGAAACTTTGGAGACTCTAGTTAAACTTGGACTTAGACAAACCTTGGGCTGTACTGGTTTGCTTGATTGTGCTAGGTCAGTCTCTATGTTGCATGATTCAAGGGACTCGGAGACTGTCAATTACGGGAGGAGGTTACTTCTTTGTTTGGATGTAATGGCATTCAGGCTCTCGACTGAGGAAGGTGAGGGAAATTGTGATGAACTTAGAACTGCCATTGAATGTCAGAGCAGCAGTATTGCTGATGGTGAAGCAAAGGATTACACTCTGGAGAGATCTGAGAACCATTTTAAAGATGGTCTGGACATTGATTCATTCATAGGTAACTTGATCAATGATAAGCCAGGGGAAGAAGTTTGGTCACAACTGAAATCCATTGCTTGGTGTCCTGTTTATAGTGATCCACCCTTACAAGGACTTCCATGGTTAGCATCAAGCGTTCAAGTAGCAGCTCCAAACATTGTGAGACCTAAATCCCAGATGTGGATGGTTTCTTCTAAGATGCATATACTAGATGGTGAATGCTGCTCAGTATACCTACAACGTAAACTTGGTTGGATGGACTGCCTAAATGTAGATATATTGTCCACACAACTTATTGGGCTATGCAAGTCCTATGCCCAGCTCAGGTTACATTCTGCAGTGGAACCAGTTTTTGATGCTGTACTGCAGAAGGAAATTCCGTCACTATATTCAAAAATGCAAAAATATGTTGGTAGTGATGATTTCATGGTTCTAAAATCTGCCTTGGATAGCATTCCCTGGATTTGGATTGGAGACGATTTTGTATCCCCAAATGCACTTGCATTTGATTCACCCGTGAAATTTAGCCCTTACTTGTATGTTGTACCATCTGAGTTGTCAGAATTCAGAGATTTGCTTTTGGCATTTGGTGTCAGACTTAGTTTTGATGTTTTTGATTATTTTCATGTTCTCCAACGCCTGCAGAATGATGTAAAAGGGTTCCCACTGTCAACTGATCAGTTGAATTTTGTCCACTGTGTCTTGGAAGCTATTGCAGACTGCTACTTAGATAAGTCATCATCTGAGGCTTCTAATACTCCACTGCTAATTCCAGATTCTTCTGGAGTTCTTATGTGTGCTGCGGATCTTGTGTATAATGATGCACCATGGTTGGAGAACAACTTCCTTGTTGGGAAACGCTTTGTACATCCTAGTATCAGTAATGATCTGGCAAATAATTTGGGAGTTCAATCACTTCGTTGCCTGTCATTAGTCAGTGAAGAAATGACTAAAGATGTACCATGCATGGACTACGCTAGAGTATGCGACCTTCTGGAATTGTATGGGGAACAATGACTTCTTGTCGTTTGACCTTCTAGAGTTAGCAGATTGCTGCAAAGCAAAAAAGCTCCACTTAATCTTTGACAAGAGGGAACATCCACGTCAGACTTTGTTGCAGCACAATCTAGGTAAATAATTATAGTTATACACTTTGTTATTTGCTTTAGATGAGTCAATATAACAACTGATAATTTAAAGATTCAGAGACTTAAATTTTTTTGTGCTTTCGAGCTCTAAGGGAGCCCTTAATTTAGGAGTGAAACCACTACTTCTTGTTCATTAGCTTGTGATGAGTGTGCAACTTAGCTGCATAGATGGTGTGCCTCAGTGAAAGTGTGTAACTTCTCTTGAAATGGCACCAGCAAGTGAAATTTAATTACTTTGCACGTGTCCTTAAGATGTTTTCTTAAGCTTATTGGTGAAATTTGTCACAGCATTTTTACTTGTTTTCCTTCAGTTGCGAATTGGGTTCCTTCTAAATTTTATTCATTGAATTGTGACTATTAACAGGTGAATTTCAAGGCCCTGCCCTATTGGCCATCCTGGAAGGGGCCAGCTTGAGTAGGGAAGAAGTAAGTAGCCTCCAGTTTCATCCTCCTTGGAGACTGTGGGGTGATACTCTTAACTATGGCCTGGGACTGCTTAGCTGTTATTTTGTATGTGATCTCCTGTCAGTTGTTTCTGGTGGCCACTTTTATATGTTTGATCCTCGTGGTCTGGCCCTTGCTGTACCTTCAACCCATGCTCCTGCAGCAAAAATGTTCTCTTTGATAGGTACTTGTTCACATTCATGCATACATTTATTATCTTCACTATACGGTTATTAATTTATATTTTGCAAATTTATATAATTTTTGTACAGGAGAATATGAGGTACTGTTACATCATTGGCATCACTGGTTTATTTTATTTTATTTTTTTTGGTCGGTGGCATCACTGGTTTATGCACTTACACTTAAAGATGGTGATTGGTGTCAGTAATTTGGTTAGAGGATTTTTGAGGACACAGACCTTTCATGTTAAAATTTTAAGATGCAATATGGTGCCACTTCATTGATTGTTCTTTGTTGGCACCCTCACCCCTCTTCCAAAAATAAAAAATAAAAAATGGAGAAGTTCTTTGGGGTTTCTTTTCTTGGCAGTTCTACGTCTGTGTTGAGTATTGTCAATTGAAGATTTATGTCTGTGTTGAGTGTTGTCAACCGAAGATTGTTTGGTGGTCACCTTAGATGGACAAATGACAGTTGTAATGTAAGGGAACTGGCATCATTTTATAATCGCCTGTTGTGTTTGTCTATTTCGTTTAATTGTTTCATTTTGTGAGGTATGTTGCATCTTCGTTTAACATGAGAACTATTGAACTCTTGTATTTTCCTTATCATTGTGGGTTGTTACTTCTTATGCTTGGCATAAAATGATTGTTTGGAATCTGCCATTTGAGAAAGAATTTAGAAGTCTGTTGGGAATTAGGAGTTCAAGGAATATACAGGATCTTTAAAGCGATTTTGTGGAACCATTAGAAGACAGTTGAAATTTAGAGTACTTTTGGATACATTGAATTATATGGAATTTGTTGTTGTTTTTTTTTTTAAAAGGGGAGTCTGGATCTCTACTGCTGTTATAACAAATACATGGATATCAAAATTTACATCTATATCCAGATTTGATTAAATTCCATAACTGCATTGCCAAAAGTATTTGATACTGTGCATGAATTTGCAGGATTGTTGGTATAATTGTACTTCTTGCATATAGCATAATGATCTTCCATAGTAGGTAGAATATGTATTTTTATCTATGAATCTCTCTTTCAAGTCATATGATGGCTTAGTTACAATGCATAGAGTTGTAACTGATGACACACTTGAACTTCTTGAGAATATGGTGCTTTGAATCAATATTCCAGTTTAGTCCTAAATATATGTGTGACTAGTACATGCTTTTAAGCACGCTCTCTCTCTCTCTCTCTCTCTCTCTCTCTCTCATATGTGTTTTCTACTCTTCTTTTTTACGAGTAAAACTTTTATTTCAACATAGTAAGCACTAGACTGTAATGGTGATGGGTAAACTTGTCAAAAAAGAAAAAAATGGATTTTGAAGCTATAGAATTATTGGACAGAAGCCTGTGCAGGATCTATACTGGGCAGAAAGAATAAAATGGATGACCTGAAAGAGATAGTGTTAGCCAAAATTTCAGGTCAGGGCTTTGTTACAAAGTTCTTATTTATTGGGAATTGGGATTCAAGATCAATTCATTTTTACACGTCTGCTAACGCCCAAGGCAATGAGGAAATTAAAGTTTGTGATAATTGCGGTAAATACAGTTCAATTAAATAAATGCTGGTTATTGAATTTGCAATGCATTTACATCCAGGGAGCAGCATTTATACAATCATTACTGCTGAGCCAAAAGGGGGGAAAATGGAAAAATGATGAAGAAAAGAAAAGAGTGAAATCAGAAAAAGAAGATTTATTTATTCATTTTGGAAAGGAAGGTGAGATCTTTTTTCTGAAAGGATTCGAGTATGGCAGTATGCTAAAAGAGGAAGGAATTAGCTTATTTAGTTTGATGGTAACATGGTGCTGGCTATCAGAAACTTTCTTTGGGAGGATGTCTTCTTTTAGAATTCTTTACTGTTTTATTTGCTTTATTGATAAAAAAAATCTTTTTAAGGCTCGTGTTAGATTATTCTCTCTTTTTTTTTTGGAGAAACAATATTGCAAGGTTCTTGTTCATCAGCAAAATGGTGGTTTGTTTCTCTCTCTTCTATATATAAAAGAGTATGTTTATTTCTTTATTTTTTGGTCTGTCAAAGTCAAAATTGCCTCTGTTTTTAATTCTAACTTTGTTTCTTCTTTTTTCCCTCCCATTTTGATGAAAATTTGTTCAACAGTTTGCACTGTAAATTCAGTTCTTGTGTCGGCAGGATCGAGGAACTGATTAGTTTTTCCTGATTTGATTTCAGGCAATAATTTGACCGATCAATTCCGCGATCAATTTAGTCCAATGCTGATTAATCAAAATATGCCATGGTCATCATCAGATTCTACTGTTATCCGCATGCCTCTTTCTCATGAATGCATGAAAGATGGAATTGAGAGTGGATTAAAGAGAATAAAACAAATATTTGACAAATTTATGGAGCACAGTTCTAGAACTCTACTATTCTTAAAGTCAGTTTTGCAGGTAACATCTGATCTTCAATGGTTCTTGGTAGTTGTGTTTATGCAGCTAGTCAGCCACTGCTTCCAAAATTCATTTTTATTATTTATTATTTATTTATTTATTTTTATTTTTTTTTTGAGGGGGGGGGGGTGTATATCCATTAATTGTCTTCTGAAGAAAACTAATAGAAGAATAATAAGAAAAATTAAAAGATGAGTGGGTAACCCACAACAGCAGTTGAAAGTGATGCAGCAAAGGGGTTCAAATCTCCTTTTTGTTTTCTGCATTAGGCAAACGCCTGCGCCTCTGGCAAATTTCCAGTGATGAAACAGGAAGTAATGGAACGAAGCAACAAGATTGAAATTGGTATATACTGAAGTGAGTTTTTAGGGTGTGAGAGACCAAAATGGCATAATCCAAATTTCTGAATTTAGATAGAAACTATTGTAGCCATTGATAACTCTTAAAACCTTTAACCTCAGCTCTTGACACTAAAAAATTTACATGCTAGTCACATAATAGTATAGAAATAAAATAGTATAAATTAAAGCTGTGGGAAAATAAAAATAGACTGTCATTCCACGTTAACCCTAACTCAAAACTGATCCATGGTCCCACTTTGCTTTATATGTGAGCCTTAGGTTCTCCTACATTACATTACTTATAAAAAATAAAAATAAAAAATCTCTACATTACACAGTCACAGTCCCTTCAAGTAGTAGCATATTTATCGTCTACCAAAAAAGAAAAGAAAAAAAAAGAAAAGCATAGATATCAGGATGCCTATCTTGTTGCAGCTAGAACAGCACTCCCCTGCAGGTAAGAAGTATATATACCAACTGGCTTTGCTTGTTGCAAATGTTTTGAAATTATTACTCTCTTATAATGCTTTTAATAAAATTTCCCAGTTGTTTCACTGGCTGTTCATGTCTAATGGTAATTTTTTGGTCAACATTATGCCCATAGTGAAATGGAACTTTTATGGCAATTGCTTAGTTATCTAATTGCATATAGTGCATCTAGCAATTTTCGTAGTTCCCTAATTACATAATGCTAGCTACTTGCATAAACAAGAAGTTAATACCCAGTAATGTTCCGCCAATGTGGGTTCTGGGAGGAGTGAGGACTTACCTAAACTTAGTATTATTTTTGTAAAGTGGCTGTTTATCCCAAACTGTCATTCTCATGCTTGGAAGCCTGAAATTGTGCTGATGGAGATAAATTATGAATTCAGAAGTATTATCCATATTTGCTGAAATCTAACCTAAAATTAATAAATCCACATGATTACTGACTGCTATCAAGTAATACGGTGTATCATAAAACACCGCATTATGTTATTAACCTGAAGGATTCCTTTATTTTTACATTGCAACCACAGGTAACTTGCCTTAGAAGCACATGTCATGATTACCACTAATATCCATATAACATTTTATGTGCTGGTTCCTTTCACATTGTTGTCTTAAAGATTCTTGCCTTTTTGAGCCCAGCCATTTTGAATGAAAGATTGCACATCAATGCAAGGAATTAGAT
The DNA here is from genome assembly GCA_008638375.1 of Nyssa sinensis. NCBI lineage: Eukaryota > Viridiplantae > Streptophyta > Magnoliopsida > Cornales > Nyssaceae > Nyssa > Nyssa sinensis. The sequence goes on from CM018042.1 coordinate 32,502,394, forward strand.
CTAATGAGCATCAACCACGGAAATATCATTGGTAAATGCATCTTTTGCTAAAATAGACAGGAAATATAGATGTGAAAAAAATGTGACTTCACCAAGTGTTTTCCCAAAAACTAACTTTGGTAGTATTAACTTAGGTTAGGCAATACAAAAGAGAAATAGGGAAGAGATGCAATGTGCAACCTTTGCATATATTTCTAAATAATAATAAAGAGAGGTACAAGAACATATATATACATGAACAAAAGTAAAGAGCACGAAACCATATTACACCAAAATGACTAAGCTACCCTTAATGAATATAATAAATACATGTGAAAATTACACTATTAACACCCCCTCTCTCAAACTCATGATGTGACGGTAGGAAGCATCGACAGTTTGTCAAGAAGAAAGCAAAAACGGAGACTGGTATGAGACTTTGTGAAAAAGTTGGGCAACCACTAAGTGGAGGAGATAAAAGGCAAGGAAATAGTCCCAAGTTGAAGATGTGGCACACAAAAATGCAATCAATTTCAATATGCTTAGTATGCTCACGAAAAACAAAGTTGTGAGCAATTTGAATGACACTTTTGTTGTTACAGTATATAAGAGTAGGAGCAAAGAGAACAATTCCTAAATCAACAAGTAACCATCGCGGTCAAATGATCTTAGAGGTAGTGGTAGCTATAGCCAAATACTCAACTTCAGTAGTAGAACGAGTGACAACAGACTGTTTTTTGCTTTTTCCTGAAATAAGAAAATTACAAAGGAATTCACAAAAGTCAGTGGTGGACTTATGATCCATGGCATTTCCAACCCTAGTCAGCATTAGAAAAGGCACGAAACTCCAAAGAATAAGTAGAAGAAAATAATAAACTTTGATGTAAAGTGTCTTGAAGATAGCACATAATGCGAAGAACAACGACCTAATGAATAGTGGTCGCAATAGAGACATTGATTCACAATGTGAACAACATAGGCAATATTAGGGTGTGTAACAGTAAGATAGAGCAGACTACCATCAAGAGCTCGGTAGCGGGCCTTGTGGATAACATCAGCAACATATTTGGATCGAGAAAGAAGGAAATTCTTAAGAGATGAAGCGACTTCAATCCCTAGAAAATGGCGAAGTGAACTAAGATCTTCATCTCAAACTGTTGTTGTAACTGAGACTTCAAAATGACAATGATCCTTCATCTCAAACTATTGTTGTAACTGAGACTTTAAAACGACGATGCCCATAGAAATGAGCAACATAACTAAGAGCACATTGTTGACTAATAGAAATCAAATTCAAAGTCAATTGAGGAATACAATGGACATTAAGAAGAGATAACACAGGAGTCATAACAGAAGCAACACCTGCTAGTGACATAGAAGTGTCATTGGCAGCCATAACAGTAGACAAAGGAGGAGATGTAGTAGAAAGAAATAAAGATGGATGATTAAACATATGATGTGTAGCACCAGAATCAAATAACCAAGTGTAGCGAGATACACCTGAAGGAGTGGTTGAAGGCAAACCTATAGAGGAGGAGACAAATAGGACATTAGGCTGACGAGAATAGAGAAGTTTTTGCAAATGCTCAGCGAGTAGTGTGTTGATCAATGTTAGAGAATATAATAATAAATTACACCATTTCTAACAGTTTAAGATTTTTTAGCTTAATCTTTTAGATGAGTTGGTGATTTCATATGGAATCAGAGCAGGCAAAAAGATCCTAAGTTCAAATCTCACTGTCATCCTAAAATTATGAATTGACACGTGTAGGCTCAAAATGATCACACGTGAGAGGGCGTGTTAGAGAATATAATAATAAATTACACCTCTCTAACAGTTTAAGCTTTTTTAGTTTAAGCTTTTAGATGAGTTGGTGATTTCAAAATCAAAGAGGGATCAGGTGCGTTCTGAGTGGATGCATTTTGATCATCCATAGAAGAGGCAACAATTGTAGTGCGTCGATCAAACGGTGGTTTTTGTCCAAGATTTTGCTCAAAATTCTTCCACAATTGTTGTCCAAGATTCTGCTTACTTAGAATCTTAGGACACCTGAACCTTTTAGCAACCTTTCTAAAGACAAAAACCGCACTCATCAACAGCTACTCCAGGACGCAGGCTTGTTCTGGAAGTTGGGTTGAGGCTTAGGTGAAACAAACAAGACTATGAGTAGGCAAAGGAAGCAGTCCCTTTTTCCGAAATTGTTTTGAATCAAATTTCTTCGGCCAAGAGTTAATTCACAACAAAGGGCCGGGGACTTCGGTGAAGAATGGAGCCACGAAGTCTCTCAAAGTCATCTTGAAAAGCCATTAGAAATTGTACCAATCCTCGCTCCTCTCTATACAATATACCTTATTAGTGCTTAGTATAGGCTTATTGGTCCCAGAGACCCGTTATAATAGAATGGAACTCCTTAATACTTTTATCTCCTTGCATTGTAGATCAGATGTCATATTCTAACTGATATCTCTTGGCAAAATTAGATTGAACATATAACTTGGACAAATAATCCCAAAATTCTTTGGCAGTGAAAAACTTAGCCAAGTGAACACCAATTGATTGATCCACAAAATTATTAATCCAAGTGATGATTTTGGAATTGTTCTGCTACCAAGTGGAACACAACTCACGATGATTATCTACCTTAGGGTCCATGGGAAGCTTGACATCCCTAGTAACATAGTTCCACATGTTCTTACCCATGAGAAAAAATTTCATCGAATAAGCCCAATAGGTATAGTTATCACTAGTCAATTTCACAGAAATAGCTCGAAGAGAATTATTACTATTAGCCATAATTATGTAAGTACCTGCAAATATTGTTGGGTTGGATTGAGTTGAATCTTAGTAGTTAGATTCAAGCAAGTTGCAAAACAGAAGTGCAAAAATAATACTGCAGGGAACTTATCTGTGAGAAGAAACAAACTGTGTGAAGAAGAAAATAGTCTCTGTGAGATATAAGAATGCAAAACTGAGATGAACTCAACAAATTATATGAACGAAGGAACTGCACGAAATTTGCAACCCAACAATCTGCAAAGCAACGACATGAAGACTGGTAATATGAGAGTGACAACGAGGTCTTGCAAAGGGGATTCAAGACGACCTGCGACAAAGATTTGCGAAGAGAATTTGACGATTGCGGTTGAGATCGTATGATAGTTTGCGAGAGACGATGGCTGCACTTCGACTGAACCCTAATTGTCGTTCTTAACAAAGTTGTTTTGATACCATATTAACTTAGGTTACGCAATTCAAAAGAGAATTAGGGATGAGATGCAATGTGCAACATTTGCATATATTTTTTTAATAATAATAGAGGTATATATATAGGAACAAAAGTAAGGAGTAAGAAACCCTATTACACCAAAATGACTAAACTAGCCCTAATGAATATAATAAATACATTGTGATACTCTTGTCCCACATCGGTTGGGTTGGAGTAGTATAATTGGTATATAAGACACCACAAGCTTGCTACTAACAACTTGGGCTTAAGCTTTTGAGCCATAATGTTGTGTGCTCTTTCAAGTTGTTGGGATAGTGGGCTTGGGGTGTTAACATTTGTGGTATTAGAGCCGGTTCCTAAAGGATAGAAACCCCTAGGGTGTCCACTTAATGGGCAACTGGGAGAGATTTGGATCCACCCCACGAGGACCTATTGTCTTAAGGGGGGAAAAATGTGATACTCTTGTCCCACGTCGGTTTGGGTGGGAGTAGTATTATTGTTATATAAGACATCACAAGCTTGCTTCTAAGTTCTAACAAATTGGGCTTAAGTTTTTGAGTCATAATGTTATGGCTCTTTTAGGTTGTTGGGATAGTGAACTTGGGGCGTTACATACATATAAGAATTATACTCTTAACAGGTAGCATTACCAGCAGTATACCTAATTAATGGTATAAACTTAGTAAACCTTCAGGAATATATTTCTAGGGACAGCAGAGATTTTCTCAATCTGTTCCATAGTTTTGAGTCCTTAACTGTTAGTGTGAATTTTTTTTCTTTTATGTAGCACTTTACCAGTGACCTCGCTTATGATAGAATCTTTTTGGTGGTTTGTTGTTTATAGAGCTTATGTTTAGGTTGATGGAAGAAGATCCAGCTTTTTTGGTGGACTTTCTGGTGTTATATTTTAGGTCCATGCTGTATTTTTCATTTTATATTATAATTTTTCACAATGGTTATAAAAAAAAAAAATTATAATCTCTTACAGTGATTGTTATGTGACTTCACTAATATCTTCTTTCGTTGACATCAGCTATAGTTGCTGAAAATTTTACTTTTCAGGTGTCACTATCAACGTGGGAGGAAGGAAGCCTACACCCGTGCCAGAATTATTCAATTTATGTTGATTCCTCATATGCTATTGCAAGGAATCCTTTTTCAGAAAAGAAATGGAGAAAGTTCCAAATATCAAGATTATTTAGTAGCTCAAATGCTGCAATTAAGTTGCATATAATAGATGTGAACTTGTATCAAGAAGGAACTAGAGTTGTCGATCGATGGCTCATTGTGCTTAGCATGGGTTCTGGGCAAACAAGAAATATGGCTCTTGATAGGTATGTTGGAAAACCAATTTTCTTGTACATTCTTCTCCAATTTGTTCACTCCACTCTGGTACATTCTTCTCCAATTTGGTCACTACTCTGGATATTGGTATATGCATTTCTATGCATTTCATGGTTTATATCTTAAAGAACAACATGTAGTTGTGGAACTCCCCACTGAAAATTATTTACATTTGTAAGGGCTGAAAGTATCTCGGAGGGGAGCAAGCATATATGAAAATTATGGGTTTAACATTTCTGGAATATAGTTTTCAATTTGAAGAATGTTAACATAAATTTTCTGTCTTATAATGTATGTGTATGTGCACATCAAGTATCTATGTTGGACACAACATTACACAGATATGATATGTAATACGTGTTTGTGTGTAAACAAAGATGAACAATTTCAATTTTTGCTAGATGCTTTGCTCAACTTCTTTGTACCTATATTGAATATATATTTGCAAATGATGTTGGTTTCATGTTAAGATGTATCGTGTCAAAGCTTCATTTTAGGCTAAGACCGAGTTGTAAAAAATTAGGACTAGTTGAGAATTGTGCACTCCCTTCCCCCTGTCCTAAAATTAGGAATTTAGATGAATCTTGCATTGAGAAACACACCCTCTTGTGACACGTGACTTGGTCAATGGATCATCGAATTTTATTTTCTTTTTGAATCAGAATCATGATTGCAAGGACTAATGGTTAAATATAGAAAGGGAAAGGGTAAACTTTCTGTTCTTCCTTCTGTAAAAGGGTACTTACTTGATATAGTTAACTCCTTATTTTTTATAGTTCCAGAGTGAATAGAACTTTTATTAAGATTGCAATCTGTATTAATGAAGCCACTTGGAGGGGGTCGAGTGAGTCTTGATTGGCCTTTATATTAGTTGGATATAAAGAACGCCTTTCTCCATAGGGATTTACGGGAGAAAATTTATATGGCCCAACTACCAAGATATGTTGTTCCTTAGAAATGAATATTTGGTATGTAAGTTTTGAAAGACATTGTATGGCCTGAAACAGTCCCCAAGAGTAAAGTTTGACAAGTTTAGTATGTTTCTAGGGAATCATTGTACTGATAGTTTATGTAGATGACATTATTATCAGTGGATGTGTCTCAGTAGGTACAACTAGTTTGAAGCTTCATTTAAGTAAGCAGTTCCATTCCAAAGATTTGGGTTTGCTTAGCTATTTTCTTGGAATTTAGGTTGCTCGATCCAAGGAAGGTATAAGCTTGTGTCAACGAAAGTATGTCTTGGACTTACTTTCTGAGACTGGTACTCTTGGTGCTTGTCCTGTTGATACTTCGATGGATTCTATTGTAAAATTAGATGTTGACTGGTGGAGAAGTTTTTTAGGACACAGGGCGGCTATAGGAGGTTAGTAGGCAAGCTAATTTATCTCACGCCCATATATCACTTATGTTGTTGGAGTAGTAAGTCAGTTTATGCATGCTCCTCGTAAGCCTCATTGGGAGGCTGTTTGTAGCACTCTTCGGCACCTCATAGGAGCACCAGGAAGGGGATTATTATATAGGCATCATCCGTTAGATTTTCTGACGCTGACTGGGCAGGCAATCATAGTGATTGGTGTCACGACCCGAAATCCAGGCCTATGCAAATCAGGGGTTCGTGATCGGCCACCGAAGCCTTTTTCAATGATCACAATACTTTTCCCTTTTTCCATTTAGTCAAACACAGTGGAATAATATTCTTTTTTCTATTGCAGAAGCGCTAATACACAATTCAACATCAGTTATCTATATATATACATTCCATAGTAACAAAAGTACATGATGTAATTTTTTTCAAAGCTGCTGCCATATTCGATGTACAATCCATAATTACCAAAAGCAACTATTTCATGTCTAACAAAATCCTAATACAAAAGGGTTCATAGCTTTATAAGCTTTTGACTATCTTGACTGAACCTGCTATTTCTTTGCCGATATCGTTACCTGAAATATATTGGATAAAAATCCGTATGAGCTCAACAACTCGTGAGTATTCCATAACATACCAAGGGTTTCAAAACTATTATACAATTCAATACTGAAATGTCAATCATCATATATCATATGTTATCTTAAATTATAGCAACAAGATAATGGTATAAAGTTCACTTCCAATAAATCTCAATTCAATGATAATCGTAAATCGTTAATCAATAACATAGTTCAATAAATCGTAGTTCAATAAATCATAGTTCGATAACATAATTTGATAAATCATAGTTCGATAACATAAGTCGATAAATCATAGTTCGATAACATAAGTCGATAAATCATCGTTCGATAACTCAAAATTATAGTTCGATAAATCATATTCAATCATGGTTCATATTTAATATTCATATTCAAATTCATATATTTCACTTCTATGACCAGCAAATTAGAACCTCGCTGACTAAGATCGATAGACTAGTTCGATATGCCGTTATCACACCGGCTCACCACCAATATACCCCGTGGGTAGGGTTCGATAAGTCACAACCTATTCAATAGTGACCAATCATAGAAGAGTGTTCTATCCAAAGCATCAAAATCATATCCAAAATCGATAATCATCAATAGCAGTTCAATTACTTCAAATCAAAGTTCCTTATTTGGTATTCAGTTAAGACAGTTCAAACATTTATAAAACGATCATATAACGTTTGATTATCTTACGAACACATTTTCTTAAGTCGAAGAAGACAATATAGTTGTCAATAGATCATTCAAAACGTATACAGTATAATTGTTAAACAACGGTTATAAGGAAAAATGATATCATATGTCGATACATCATAAAAGAGTTTCAATATTTATATCTATAATGAAATTGCTACCTCAATATGGTATGAAACACTCACCTGAAGTCCAAGGGCTTTTACTCAAGAATCCTTCCTTTAGTTGAAGGTTCCTATAATCACATTTCAAAGTCTAGGTCATATTCCATAATATCACTCCAACACCATAAGCTAAAACTAATGCTGGGCCACTGTTCCCCAAATACTGATTTCTGGTTCAGATAACTCTACAGGTTCGAACCAGCATATACAAGCAACTTGATTCCATCCTTAAGAAGAGCAGGAATACCCACTTCAAGATTCCTAATTCAGTCCACAAGCATGGCCTGATATACGGTAGTGCTGCAGGAAATTAAGGAATCCCAAACCTGAACATCCTCTCTCTCTCTTTTATCCCATAAAACCGCTACACGCATTCATATACATACATAAATTCCTGCTGCAGCATCAATCTCTCTCCCATCCAATCATCTAGCATTAGCCTCGGCATCACAATCACCAAACACCTCACCCATGAAGCGCCAACCCAATTTTCATTTTGTGGCCACCTGAGTTATCAGCGCATAGCCTACCGCCAAATCATTCGGAATACTGTCCCATGACCGCCCAATGGTGGCCAACGCCAAAATTGCCTCAGCCTTGTTCCTTTTGCCACTGTCTCCTCCTCACTGCTGCACCGCTACACAAACACACATATATATTAATTTATCCCCCTGCTGTATCGCCTTCAACCATAATGCCTCCAAGGCCCTAATTGAGGGTTCTCTGCGCTGAAACTAAATACCCAGATCTGAATCGGTTTCTATTGAAGAAAATTGATCGAAAGTAACCGTTTCAGGTTGATCAGAAAATGACCATTGATCAATAACAGGTCAAAAATATTGATGAACTGGGTGAGAGTGAGAGAAGACGATGAAGACCATTTCGGTGGGTTTGAGTTTTTGAGGCGCAGTTTAAGCAGCGAGTTGTCTTTCAGCAAGAGAGTTCTCCGCTCTTTGCTTCTTCTCAATTTTCTCTCTTTCTCCAATAGTAGACACGCCATCTCCTGTTGCCGCTACATACACGTATATATACACACATCCCTGCTGCACCGCCATAGAATTGTGGAATTTTCCACATCTTTTCCACAAGTTCCAGCAGCTTCTACGCTGCTTTTCTCTCTTCCTTTCTTTGCTTTCTTTTCTTTTCTTTCTTTATTTCCAGCTTCTTCAAGAAGCTTCTCAAATGATCTCTCTCTCTCTCTCTCTCTCTCTCTCCCTCTCTCTCTATATATATATATAAATATATATTTGTTTGGCACCTGTTACGGCTGAGCCCCATGGCTTCTAGAAGCTGCCTAAACGTAAATATATTTCTCTGGGAAGCTACCGAACAGCTTTATATATTTTTACCTTTCTGCATAAAAATATTTATATTTATATTTTTAATTCACACTTATCCACAAGTATCTTTCCGGCAATTATTTCAGTAGTTGATACCAAAATATCAATATATGAAGTATCAACGAATTTGGCATAAACTCGGGCTCGGTATCAGTCAATACACATTTTACCAATATTGGGTGCCTTAGTCATCTCCACATAATTTTCATTAATTATTTCGCTGTATCCGTTTAATATTTTATTCTATAAAATATTAAATTATAACATGCCGATAAAGCCAGGAATTTATTTTGCCAACATTGGGTCCCTAGTAATGCCTTATTTATTTTCACATAATTTTCATAATTAATTATTCGTTTCAATCCCATTTATTCATCTTGGTACTCATTTGACCGAGTCATCTATTTCCCCGAGCCTATATTATTTTTAGTGGTCTGGATTGATTTTATATTTCCTAATAATTAATCCCATCATGACTTACTGTATTTTTAACTACTTCAAATTATTAATGTCACATAACCTATTTTTATTAGGTCGGGTGCCATCTAAGGCATGTCAAATTTTCGGGGTATTACAATCGATGGTCTACTTCTGGATATTGCACATTTATTGGTGATAATCTTGTTACATGGCATAGTAAAAAACAGAATGTGGTAGCACGTTCTAGTGCTGAGGCAAAATACCGTGTTGTGTCTCATATTGCATGTGAGATGTTGTGGGTCGGGTCTCTACTTCATGATATAGGCGTTGATGCGTCATCTCTTATGTCAATGTATTGCGATAATCAGGCAGCTATCTTCATTGCTAGTAATGCAGTATTTAATGAACAGACCAAACACCTTGGGATTGACTGTCACTTTATTCGAGATCTAATCATGCAGAAGCAAATTGTCACTCTTTATGTTCAGTTTGGTGCTCAGCTAGCTGATATTTTTACAGAGTCATTGGCTTGGTTCAGCTTCAAGGGTTTATGTTCCAAGCTACTATATGCTCCAGCTTGAGAGGGAGTGTTAGAGTTCTTATTTATTAAATTCTTATTTTGCAAAATATAGTACTTAAGTAGGGGCAATATTGTAATCTTCATGCTTTCCTTTGCTGCAATATAAATAGTTGGTGATGTGTAGACAGAGAACACATACAACCAACAATTTGTTTATTTTCTCTCTTCTCTCTTTTCTCTTTTCTCTTCTCTCTTTCATAGAAACCCTAATACAACTTTACTAGCTGTATAATTTTTTATTTAATTGAATTTATTTTCTTACTAATCTCGGGCTATTGATTACAGCAGTATTCTACCCCCTAATTCAGCACCCAAAACCCCACCATATCAAGCCCTGATCAGCCCTAACCCATTCCCCTACCCATTAGCCTTTAGTTTAATACTAAAAATCAGGAAGTTCCTGCTGCCCAAGAATTCCACACATTTATTTTATATTCCCTGCAACCTATTACCTTCAAAATCAAGCCAGTTTATTTCTTTTACTTTACTATAGCCAAAGCTTACAATCTTTGTTATACCCTTTAAATACCCTGAAGGGCCTGAACCTAAAAGTTTTCCATAACCAAAGCCCACCATAAATCTAATAGTAGACAGCACAATTTTAAGCTTCCCATCTCCCACATTAAATATTTTTGTAGTATAGTATTACTGCTTTCAACCTTTTAACACCTGTAATAAAAGTGTAATTTAAAGCTCTAAACTACGTATTCCTTTTGCCCAACAAGTGATTCTACATGGGTTCGTACATTTTCATGATGCCCTTCCATAAGCCAGAACTGTGGTTATTGCGATGCCATTGGTTTCCTATCAGTTTTTAGTTACACTGGTTTCCAGGGCCTTTCTCCATGAAATTTTGGTTGCCGATTTAAATCACCATGTCCACTTTCCTAAAGTTCTTCATAATTGACAGCAGCTGATGTATGGCCTATCTATTCAGGCAGCTGTTATATAATTAGGCTTAAGGTTCATGGATTTGATTTCAGGTTTTGGGAGCTAGAGTTAATGGATGGATCTTGTAAGAAATAGTGGTGATGTGTGTGGATGGATGGATATTGAGAACAGAAACTTTGCCAATTCATTGCTCCTTAATGATGTATGTGGATGGATGGATCTTGTAAGAAATAGGTAGTTGTGTAACTTCTCTGCCAATTCATTGCTCCTTAATGATCCAACAGCCCCTTTTATATAGCATCACTTGGCCAAAGTAGGATTATAAATAGATTTGTTAGTTCTAATAAGCTTATGCCTTTTTTTTTTTTTTGGGGGGGGGGGGGGGGGGGTAATCCTATTCTGTTTCCTCTTGTATTATTCATTGAATTACATTTAATTTAAAATGGCCTTTGAAATAGTTGATAAGTAAAAGATAATATCATCTGGCCTCGCATATGCAAAAGAAGCATTCTTGCAACTTGGGCACTAGGAAGAATTGATATTTATATGATTTTTATTTTCCTTCTAGATAATTTTGAACTACACTGCCTAGCTAAATTGTACAAACTTCGGGAATTGTTACGTGCATTGCTTGTCCAGGGTTTCTGCTTTTAGCAATTGCAACCAATTTAAAAAGGAACAGAATTTTATTGTCGGTCAGACTTTAATGATGGTCTACAGATGGCATTTCACACATTAGATTTGAATTATCAATTTTGATAACAGAAGATCTCCTTGATGAATTAATTAATTCTGGACAATATACTTTTATATTTTCTGTATATGACATCGCATCTTACTTATCAATCATGTTTCTTTGCAGGCGCTATCTGGCATACAACCTGACTCCTGTTGCCGGAGTTGCAGCACATGTATCCCGAAATGGCCATTCCTGCTGAGGCTTGTTTATCAAGTTCCATTATGTCCCCTCTTCCTTTGTCCGTTGATATGAACTTACCTGTGAATGTTCTTGGATGTTTCCTTGTGCGTCATAACCGAGGTCGTTACCTCTTCAGATACCAAGACATGGATGCTTCAGCAGAGGCAAAACCTGATGCCGGAAATCAGTTGATAGAAGCTTGGAACAGAGAACTGATGTCTTGTGTTCGTGATTCCTACATCGAAATGGTGTTGGAAATGCAGAAGTTAAGAAGAGAACCATCAAGTTCTACTCTTGAGTCCAATGTGGGGCGTGCTGTTAGTGTGGCTTTGAATGCCTACGGAGATCAAATTTATTCCTTCTGGCCTAGGTCTAGTAGGCATGCAGTGATAAATCAACCCGGTGATAGCAGTAACTTTATTTCAACGAAGGTGCTTAAGGCAGACTGGGAATGCATAATTGAACAAGTAATAAGGCCTTTCTATGCTCGTATCGTGGATCTTCCTGTGTGGCAGCTATTCTCAGGAAATCTAGTCAAGGCTGAAGAGGGTATGTTTCTTTCACTACCTGGGAATGGGGTGGGTGGTAATTTGCTACCTGCTACAGTATGTGCCTTTGTGAAGGAACATTATCCAGTGTTTTCAGTGCCTTGGGAATTGGTGACTGAAATCCAGGCTGTGGGAATTACAGTTCGAGAAATCAAACCCAAAATGGTCCGGGGCCTTCTTAGGGTTTCCTCAACTTCTATAGTTCTTCGATCAGTTGATACATATGTGGACGTCCTTGAGTATTGCTTGTCTGATGTTCAGTTTATGGACTCATCTTATTCAAGTGGAGCTGATACAACATTGGACTCCATCAATTCTGATTCTGTTTATAGAGCAAGTAAAGAAGGGGGCAGCAGCTCTTCTTCTGTAACAAGCCCAGATTTGCGGAGACTTCATGGAATGTCTACCTTGAGTCCAGTCAGTTCAGGAGGAGATGCATTTGAAATGATGACTAGTTTGGGGAAGGCTTTATTTGACTTCGGCCGGGGAGTTGTTGAAGATATTGGTAGGGCAGGTGGTCCACAGAGGAACACCAGTTGTGGGTAGTAGCAGAGACGACTTCAGCAGAAATGGGGACTTGAAGCTTCTATCTATAGCTGCTGAGCTGAAAGGCTTACCATTTCCAACTGCAACAAATCATCTAACAAGGTTGGGGGTTACTGAAGTTTGGGTTGGAAACAAAGAGCAGCAAACACTGATGATTTCTTTAGCTGCAAAGTTTATCCATCCAAAAGTATTGGACAGATCAATCTTGGCTGATATTTTTTCTAATTGCACTCTTCAATCATTATTGAAGCTTGAAAGTTTCTCTCTTCACTTACTGGCTAATCATATGAGGCTGCTTTTTCATGAAAACTGGGTGAATCATGTGATGGACTCGAGTATGGCTCCATGGTTTTCGTGGGAGAACAGCACAGGTTCTGGTGGTGAAGGTGGCCCTTCTCCTGAATGGGTAAGGCTCTTCTGGAGAAGTTTTAGTGGCTCATTGCAGGACCTCACACTTTTTTCCGATTGGCCCCTTATTCCTGCTTTTCTTGGTAGGCCAGTCTTATGCCGTGTAAGAGAGCGTCATCTGGTCTTTGTTCCACCTCCCATTGCAGATCCAAACTCTGCAGATGTTGCCGTCGAAGTCGGTACAGCAGAGAGTGGTCCATCTGGTTTAGCTTCTGAGTTTGAATCAATCCATCCTTACATGTTAGCTTTTAAAGATGCCAGAAATAAATACCCTTGGTTGTTGTCATTGCTGAATCAGTGCAACATACCCATATTTGATGCTGCTTTCATGGATTGTGCTGCTCCATGCAATTGTTTCCCTGGACCTAACCAATCATTAGGGCAAGTTATTGCATCCAAGCTTGTTGCTGTTAAACATGCTGGCTATCTTCCTGAACTCACTTCCTTTTTAGATTCAGATTCTGATGAACTTTTAACCCTATTTGCTTCTGATTTCTCTTCTAATGGCTCAAGCTATGCAAGGGAAGAACTTGAAGTGTTACGTGCTCTGCCCATATATAAAACAGTTGTTGGGTCATACACCAGATTGCACAGTCAAGATCTTTGTATGATCTCTTCAAATTCATTCCTCAAGCCATTTGATGAGCGTTGCCTTTCTTACACCACAGATTCCATTGAAAGTTTATTACTACGAGCCCTTGCCGTGCCTGAGTTGCATGATCAACAGATTTTGGTAAGGTTCGGGTTGCCTGCGTTTGAACGGAAACCTCAGTCTGAGCAGGAGGACATTTTGATATATCTTTATACGAATTGGCAAGATCTCCAATTGGATTCATCTGTTGTTGAAGCTTTGAAGGAGGCTAATTTTGTAAGGAATGCTGATGAATTTTCAATAGATCTGTACAAACCCAAGGATCTGTTTGATCCTGGTGATGTTTTATTAACATCTGTATTCTCCGGTGAGAGAAAGAAATTCCCCGGAGAAAGGTTTAGTACAGATGGATGGCTTCAGCATACTGAGAAAAACAGGCCTTCGGACAGCAATAGAAGTAGATGTGATACTTGAATGTGCCAAGAGAGTAGAAACTCTTGGAGGTGACTATATAAAATCTATCGGGGTTGTTGATGATTTTGAGACAGACTTGTTCAACTCTCAGAACGAAGTTTCGTTGGAAATATGGTTGTTAGCTGAATCTGTTGTCAAAGCTATATTTTCAAATTTTGCTGTCCTTTATGGCAACAACTTCTGCAATATCCTTGGCAAGATTGCATGTATACCTGCAGAAAAGGGCTTTCCAAATGTAGGTGGCAAGAAAGGTAGGAAGAGGGTGCTCTGTTCATATAGTGAAGCTATCTTGTTGAAGGATTGGCCACTGGCGTGGAGTTGTGCTCCCATTCTTTCTAGACAGAGTGTTGTTCCACCTGAGTACTCTTGGGGAGCACTCCATCTGAGGAGCCCTCCAGCTTTTTCTACAGTTCTAAAACATTTGCAGGTGAGAGACTCAAATTCATTGTATGTTTATTCATGGTACTGCTATATAAAATAAACATATAGAGAACACATGTCCCAGGTTATTGGAAGAAATAGTGGTGAAGACACCCTTGCTCACTGGCCAATTGCTTCAGACTTGATGACTATTGATGAGGCTTCTCTCGGGGTCTTAAAGTACCTGGACAAAGTTTGGGGTTCCCTTTCTTCTTCAGGTAGCTTCCTATTTTGTTCTTGTTATCAATATCCTGCCTTTAACGTGATTGAACAGTTAGGACAATCAATTGCTCCTGGTTTGTGGCTATTAGGAACCGCATTGTTTAAGCAATCCTGTGACAATCATAATATTGTGTGAAAAAGTTTTGAGGTTTCAAACATGCTTATTTGATGGATTTTAGTTAGTTGCATTACTTTATGTTTTGTGACATTCTACTAAAAAAATCTTTTTCTTTATATTGAATTCTTTAGGATTTTTGTGTTGTGTCATGCCTGTCTGATTGGGTCGTATTATTAAAGCATTAGACCTGTGAATGAACTGGTGCTCTTTCTGTTCAGTTTATTGTTCTTTTTGTAAGCATTGATTGAGCTATGATGCGTAAGACACTTGGCTCAATCAAAAATTGACAAGTGAGACCCTTGTGGACAAATGATTGTTAGACATTTGCAATGAAATTTACCATTATTTACCCAAAAATTCTGCAGTAATACAAGGGTGTAATGCATTTTTGTTATATAGTTATTGCTTCTATCATCATTGAAGAATTACAGTTCTTGCGCAATTTACGTATAGTAAAAGCAAAGAAGTGAAGAAGTTGTTATTTGTCTGCAATTTAAGCCCAACTGCATCAACCTTTCAAGACTTTTTATGCTGAGAAACAGCCAAACTGAACTGTCTCTGTTTTAATTGCCATTTTTCAACTATTATTTAGACAATTCATTCTCCATCTTTTTTCTCTTTGGTTTCCTTACCAGATATAGCAGAGCTGCAGAGAGTGCCATTCATGCCTGCTGCAAATGGTACACGCTTGGTAACAGCAAGCTCTCTTTTTGCACGCCTGACAATAAACCTCTCCCCATTTGCATTTGAACTCCCTGCTCTATATCTCCCCTTTGTGAAGATTCTCAAGGATTTGGGACTTCAGGACACGCTATCAGTTGATTGTGCAAGAGAACTTCTTTCAAATCTTCAGAAAGCTTGTGGATATCAGCGTCTAAATCCAAATGAGCTTCGTGCTGTGATGGAAATTTTGTTTTTTGTCTGCAGCGATAAAACCATTGAGGCAAATATGTCAGACAGGTCCAGCTGGGGATCTGATACTATAGTCCCAGATGATGGCTGCAGACTTGTTCATGCAAGATCATGTGTATACATTGATTCTTATGGCTCTCGATATGTCAACTGTATCGACAATTCTAGGCTAAGATTAGTTCACCCAGACCTTCCCGAGAGAATATGCACAACCTTGGGGATCAAAAAGCTATCTGATGTAGTTGTACAGGTATGATGACCTGCTGGAAACTCTCTATTTTTTTCGATTTTATTCTAGTTTTATTTTTGGTTGTATCTATTCTACTGTACATATGTTGATTTGGTGTCATTATATGTTGTAAATTCACACCTCTTTGTAGGAACTGGATCATAGGGAGCATCTACAGATTTTAGAACAGATTGGGTCAGTTCCACTAGCAGCCATCAGACAGAAGTTGTCAAGTAAATCATTTCAGGCTGCAGTATGGAGTGTGGTCAATGGCATAGCTGAAGACGTTCCAGCATTTGATAATCTAGCTTTTGAGAACATACAAAGTTCTCTGGAATCTGTTGCTGAAAAGTTGCAGTTTGTTAGGTGCCTCTACACTCGTTTTTTTCTCCTCCCCAAGTCTTTTGACATTACCTGTGTAGCAAAGGAATCCATTATTCCTGGGTGGGAGGGTGGATCCCAACATCGGACTCTTTACTTTGTTGATCAGTTGAAGACCTGTATATTAGTTGCTGAACCACCAACTTATATATCTGTTCTTGATGTTATTGCAATTGTTGTGAGCCAGGTATTAGGCTCCCCAATCCCACTACCTATTGGATCTCTATTTCTATGTCCTGAAGACTCCGAGACTGCAATTATTGATGTCTTGAAACTTCGTTCTGACAAGAAAGTAACCGAGTGCACAGGTGGAAAAAATGGTGTCCTAGGCAAGGAAATACTTCCCCAAGATGCTGTTCAAATACAATTTCACCCACTGAGACCTTTCTATACAGGAGAAATTGTGGCTTGGCGATCTCAAAATGGAGAAAAATTGAAATATGGTAAAGTTCCGGAGGATGTGAGACCGTCAGCAGGACAAGCACTCTATAGATTCAAAGTGGAAATAGCACCAGGGGTGATTGAGCCTCTTCTTTCTTCAAATGTTTTCTCATTCAGAAGTGTATCAATTGGCAACGAGGATTCCTCAGGAACCATGCTGGAGGATAATCATACAGTTACCGAAAACATAACACATATTGAGGAGCCAGAAGGTTCTAGAAGAGGCAAACCAAGATCGTCTCAGGTATGGACCTCTCTGATGTGCTCGCTTTTAGAAGCTTGAATAGCCTGACATGGATCTCTTTAAGATAATAGTAGTCCCATTGTTGTTAAATTTCATGAAGGCATATGATTCTTGATCAAAGTCGTACAAATTGGATCCAACTTCTATTTACTACTCCTAAGTCTATAGAATCTCTTAGTACTTTAAGGTACAGTAGTAGTGCTGGGATGGGGGAGTTAGTCCCTTTTTTTTTTTTCTTGTTTCATGGATATAGGTTTTTCTTATTTTTTTCCAGTTTTGCCAATCAAATGTAGGTGCATGCTTACCCTGTGTCCACTCTTGAAGAACTTAAAACTTGTGTTTACTATTACTAGATTATATAGTCAAGTATTCTTTTTTTTTTTTTTTTGTGTGTGTGTGTGTTATAAGTATTATACAGTCAAGTATTCTGAACAATAAGACATTGTTGGTTGATTCTTGGAGAGAACAAAATTGGTTTTATTTTTTTCATTTTCTCTTTCAAATTATCTCATCCTTTTTTGATAAAATAAATTTTTTTTTTTAGAGTTTTTAAAAGGGAGTGCTATTTGCACTCCTCAAATTACTAAAGGGCTCCTCGTTTATAAAATGAGATACTAATTTACCCTTAGACACTTATAAACTCATCTTTATTCAACGGATAATTTCGTGATTTTATTTATTAAAGTGAAACCCCTAAGTTATTTGTGGAGTGCGAATAGTCTCAGAGATTTTTAGAATTGTTTGAAGTCATCTAAACCTTTGCTTGTCAAATTTTGTTCATTAAAGTGACAATCTTTAAATTTTGATGTTGATTGGTACCTATTAAAGAACTATTGTGAATACAGTGAACTACCTTCTAACTTTACTAAACAAATAAATAATTCTTAAATTATGGTATTATGAGAAAACATGTTAATTCCATCCCATTTTGCTTTTAATAATTTTATTACATATTGAATTCATTTATATTGAAAATTCCTCGTTATGTTACTATTATCAGAATAAATTACACACATGAAAGAAAATGTACTATTGATAAAAGTGATATTTTTTAATGAAGATTCTTGGCTGATGAAGTTCTCAACCAGTCAAATCTATTGGATGAGTTCCCATCACCCGCATATAAGCCGATAACTTAATAATCTAGAGGACATTAGAAGCTTTAAATGCCTTAGACTATATGAATTCTATATTTCTTTTTGTTGAAAATTTAGGAAGCCGTGTTGAAAGATGTATGCTCAATTTTTTAATTATTTTTATTTTTATTTTTATGTGGTGTTCTGGATAAGGATGTTTCTGGTTATTGCTAGTTAAAGAAAATTTAATACTTAATAATCCTGTTAGTTTGTAAATTTGACTCTCCTACATTTATTAATCATTACAGCCTACCGTAAATATATAGCACTTTGTTGTTCTCATTTTGAACTGCAGGGAAACCAAAGAACAAGCAGGGGCACGCGAATTATGTTGCCTAGTTGGAGAGATCAAATAATTTCCATTTTATTTGCTTTTCTCCCCTATCATTATAGTATCAAACAGCATTGTGATCTCATCAGAATAATCCTGTATGGCATGGCAGAAGAGAGAATAAATGGTCCTATAGCTTAGTCATGTGGCCTATGATTGGAATTTTCAGATATGATAGCACAAACAATCAGTAATAAGAACAATAATAACAATAATATGATATTAACTACTGACAAAGTTTTCAGTGGAAGCAGTTTTCGTCAATCTCGTTGGTGCTGCGTTATCGTTTCCGATCTCCATCGCTCCCTTCTGGCATCAAGGGGGAGATGAAGGTTGATCCTTGCTGGTGATCTTGAAATTCAAAAGCCACGGAATGTTTGCCCAAATCAGGTACAAATCGTTTGATGTTGTACACGAAGTGGACAAGTCGGCCGAATTTTTTCAAATCATTGAAAGGGGCCCAGGAGCAGTCCGCAGGTTATGGGTCCTAAGATGGAAATTGGAATGTATTTGCAACACTTTGGAGGCTCTTTCAACAGGAAGAAAACGGATTGTATTTCCGATTGGCCTGCATGGACGCAACAGGAGTCTGTTCTTGTCGAAAGGCTCAAAACGGAGGGAGAAATTTCTGAGGTTGGAGGGAAGATCTCAGAAGGGGATGGAACTGCCGGCTTTTTTGTGGAGCATGGATGTTTTCCGGGCGCTGGGGGACAGTTGCGACCACTTCGTCACCATGGATGAAGCCACAGCAGATTGTCGGCGTCTGCGGTGGGCGAGGCTATTGGTCAGAAGCCGTCAGGAGGACATCCCAACACACCTTAGAACTAGGTGCTGAAGCTGGTCTTTCGCCATTCCCATATGGTCAGAAGCAGGTCCGACTTGTGTTGCTGCCGATCCTAGGTGGCCGGAGGTTGCAGAGACCAAGACGGTCGACGTGGGAGCCCACGCGCCAAGGGCGCGTGCAATCGCTAGAAGTGAGACTTGACACGAGGCCACGTGACGATTGGCGAAGGCATGCCCCTGGCTACACAGTGCATCCAAAAGCTCGAACGTCAGCCTGCCATGCAGCCACCTGACAACTTGCCGACGCCATCGCATTGGATCTAGAACAGAAGATTTGAATTTCAAATCTTTGGGGAAGGACTGACGAGCGCAGTGATTTCGGAAGGACCTAGAAGGGATGAGAAGGAAGGGACATGAGGATAAAGATATTCACCTTGGGCCGAGAGGTCTGGGCCATGTCCAAAATAACCGGTTTTCAT
The DNA here is from genome assembly GCA_008638375.1 of Nyssa sinensis. Lineage (NCBI taxonomy): Eukaryota > Viridiplantae > Streptophyta > Magnoliopsida > Cornales > Nyssaceae > Nyssa > Nyssa sinensis. Next base: position 32,522,174 of record CM018042.1, read on the forward strand.
GGGTTGACTCAAAGCAGTTTTATTTTGGCCCAAGCTAAGGAAAGGTTTAAAGAAGGGGTTGGGGCGGCCCAACGAAATGCTACCGAGCCTAGATCGGGGCGCAGGGCTGGGTCACTGAATCTCCCTAATTAGGCTTTCGTTTCTTCTAAACAATATGGGCCTTATGGCCTGGATCACCTCCAAAGGAAAAGAAGGGGTCAAGCTTACAGGTATGTGGCCTTTTCTCATGGGCCTCCTATAGCCAAAACAATAGAAGGTCTCAAGGATGGGAACGGGCCAGCCCAGCTAGCTGCAGCTGAGTCCTAGCCTGGTGCGTCAGGCAAGACTTCCACATTTCTCTAACCATGGCTCTTCTGCGCTGGCGTCAACTGAAGATTATGGACAGATGATTGAAGAGGAAAGACAGGCATGGCCACGCAGAATGGAGAAGGAAAAGGCAAGGAAAAGGAAAGCTTAGTGATGCAGGTTGTGCAGGTGGAGGGAAGTTCAGAAAGGTATGATTCTGATTAGAGTAGTATGGCAGATGAACGAGATTTTCTACAATATCTAGAAAAAAGTTAAGAGTTACAGTACATACCCTCTGCATTATGATTTGGAGGTAGGATGCTCTTTCACGGCGGAAGACGAAACGACCACAGGTCAGGGCATGAAGTCTCTGCCAGAAGACCAGGGGGGTAGTGATGATACGAAGCCAGGATTGCTCAGTAAATCTAGAGGATTACAACCCACTAGCAGTTTTATTGCCGTCTGATATCTCCAATGTCTCTAATCAGATTCAAGAAGCTCCTCCAACAAATCTCTTATGTCGTCAACAGACTTTATCGGATTCTTGGGTACTCCGAAAGCTTGGAAAGGTGAGTAAATTACTAGGAGTTCCCTGTGCAGGTTATGAGGAACGCTTGATGGAGCTTTTCAGAGAAATTGTGATGTGTAATAATCTAGTCAAGACATTGTCTAAGTAATACCTCCGAGAAAAACTGAGGATAAGTCAGCAAAAAGGCTAAGAAGATTCATGAAGGAGCTGTCCTACTCGGTTAATTATGGGGGCAGCAAAGCGGTGGAGGCCTTGGTGGAAGGCAACGAGAGGGTATAGCTTACGATTGTATTATGCATTTAAAAATTCTATCTTGGAATGTGAGAGGATTAGACGATCCGGACAAACGTTCAGTCATCAAAGGACTGCTGCAGGAGTGGAGGCCTGCAGTTATATGTCTACTAGGAAACAAAAATGGGAGGTATTTCGAGGAATCTGATTCGATCTATTTGGGGTTCCAGATGGATCAAGTGGGTTGCCTTGGACGCTTCGGGGGACAACTGGAGGTATTCTTGTGGCCTAGGATTCTCGTGTGGTCAACAGCATCGAGAATAGAGTGGGTGAGTTCTCCATCTCCTGCAAGTTTAGCTTGGCTTCCAGCTCTATGGAGTGGGGTTTTTGTGGTGTTTACGGGCCGGTGACTGATAGTGGCAGGGGCCCCTTCTGGGATGAGATGCAGTCATCCCTTTCTCGTTGGTAGGTCCCATGGTGCCTTGGGGGAGACTTCAATGTTGTGCGGACCCTGGATGAGAGGATGGGGAGTGGTAGGCTGACACCGGCTATGAGGGGTTTCAACGAGTTTATAAACTCTCAAAGCCTAGTGGATCTTAATCGAGAAGGAGGGAGGTTCACTTGGTCTAGAAGAGGCCATCAAATGGCCATCTCTCGACTAGATAGATTCTTGGTTTCCAACGACTGGGAGGATGCTTTTCCAGGCCTCTCTCAAAAATGTCTTCCACGGACCCTACTCTAATCATCACCCCATCATGTTGTATTGTAGAGGTTTTAGTGTAGGAAAAAGCCCTTTTCGTTTTGAAAATATGTGGACTAGAAGTCGGAAGGTTTTGTGGAGTTGGTGAGAAATCGGTGGGATTCCTATGAGGTGACCGGCAACCCAAGCTACCGCATTGCCAGAAAGTTGAAGCTGCTCAAAGAAGACTTACGAAAGTGGAACCGTGAAGTCTTCGGGTCCATTCAGGTTAGAAAACAGTCTTTGCTGAATAACTTGATGGAGTTGGATAGGGAGGATCAGGTGGGCTCCCTCTCTGATGAAGGAAGGGTTGAAAGAAAAGGTGTAAAGGGTCGGATTGGTCAGCTCCTCAAGATGGAGGAAATTTCTTGGGGACAGAAATTACGGGCTATTTGGCTTAGAGAAGGTGACCGCAACACTAAGTTCTTCCACAGAACGGCTTCTTTTCACTACAGGAAGAATAAGATTACCTCCATGGTCATTGATGATCGTGTCCTTACCGAGGAAAAGCCTATTAGAAGAGGAGTTGTCGACTTTTTTTCCAGTCTTTACATAAAGCCGCACAATTGGAGGCCTAGGATGAAGGATGTTTGTTTGGACAGGTTGAACGGGGACGAAGCTGCTAACTTGGAGCTCCCCTTCTTGGAAGACGAAGTGGTGAGAGCCTTAGATGCCTGCAATGGGGACAAAGCGCCAGGGTCAGACGGGTTTACCATGGCTTTCTTTAAAAGATGCTGGGACGTGTTGAAAAGCGACATCATGGCGGTCTTTGAGGCTTTCCACAGGGAGGGGGGCTTTGAGCGTAGTCTCAATGCCTCTTTCATTGCTCTCATCCCCAAAAAGGAAGGAGCTATTAGCATCAAGGACTACCGCCTCATAAGCCTAGTGAGCAATGTTTATAAGTTGATTGCAAAGGTTTTCTCTTTGAGATTGAAGAAGATCATGGGTAGCATCATCTCGCCTAGCCAAAATGCTTTTGTGGAAGGTCGGCAAATCTTGGATGCGGCTCTCATAGCCAACGAATGCATTGACTCCAGGATCAAGCAGAAAAGGAATGGGCTTGTTTGCAAGCTAGACATTAAGAAGGCCTTTGACCATATTAGTTGGAGCTTCCTGATGGGTATGTTGGCTAAGATGGGTTTTGGGAGCAACTAGAGAAAGTGGATTATGTCGTGTATATTCACAGTCTCTTTCTCAATTCTCGTCAACGGCTCCCCTGCCGGTTTTTTCCGATCTTCCAGAGGTCTGAGATAGGGGTACCCCCTTTCTCTTCGTGATTGCTACAGAGGCCTTGAGCCGGTTCCTGTTTAGGGCTGAGGAGATGGGTCTCATCAAAGGCTTTCAAGTGGGGGACAGAAGGGGCGGTGGTGCTGCCATTTCCCATCTCTTGTTTGCAGACGATACCATTATTTTCTGTGACCCCATAGTGCGCCAGCTACGTTTTGTCCATTGCATTCTTGTATGTTTTGAAGCGGTGTCAGGATTGTGGATCAACCTTGCAAAAAGCAGCGTTACTCTGGTTGGTGTGATTAGTGAGATGGACATGCTGGCCAGCATGTTAGGTTGCAGAGTGGGTTGCTTCCCCTTGGTGTACTTGGGCCTTCCTTTGGGCGTTTCTTCGTGATCAGTGGGGGTTTGGGACTCTGTGGTTGAAAGGTTTCACAATAAGCTGGCAGGTTGGAAAGGGCAGCTTCTCTCTAAGGGCGGCAGGCTCACCCTCATTAAAAGCACCTTAGCCACTCTTCTCACCTACTACATGTCTCTTTTTCTCATGCCGAAGACAGTTAGCAAAAGGCTAGAGAAGATTCAGAGCGACTTCTTATGGGGCCATGAAGGGGAGCGCAGAAAGATTCATCTAGTTGCTTGGGACAAAATCAAGAAGCCAGTCTTTAGTGGGAGTCTAGGGGTTAGAGACTTGAGTACCTTCAACATAGCTCTCTTAGGGAAATGGCTGTGGAGGTTTGGCGAAAGTGATGGGGATCTTTGGAGAGAGATCATTGTTACTAAGTATGGATGCGACAATGGTGGTTGGTGTTCGGGCAATGTGGAGGGCCCAAAGGGATGTGGTCCATGGGATTACATAAGAAGTGAATGGAGGACTTTCAAGGAAAAGTGTGGTTTTGTTATCAGAAAAGGTGACAGAGTGAAATTTTGAGATGACGGATGGAACGGGGCCGAGTCGTTGAGGGCGAAATTTCCTAGTTTTATATAGTCTAGATAGCAATAAGGCGGCTTGGGTGAGCTGAGTGCCTAGAGAGAGTTGGGAATATGCTTGTCTGGTCTTCTCGTTTTAGAAGAGACTTCCATGATTGGGAGCTAGAAGAGGTGGTTTCCTTCCTTAGTCATATCAGTAAGTCTCGTGCTGTGGAAGGAAGGGAGGATAAAAGGGTGTGGCTGCCAAGTAAGGGATCTTTCTCGGTCAGTTCCTTTTACAAGAGTTTGGTAGCCACGGCAAACCCTCTATTCTCGTGGAAGGTCATTGGCACTCAAAAGCTCCTCCTAAAGCCTCTTTCTTCGCCTGGGAAGCCTCTTGGAAGGCCATCTTAACTGCGGAGAATTTGAAGAATAGAGGTTTTCTTTTGGTTAGTAGATGTTATTTTTGTCATAAAGAGGAGGAATGGGTGGACCATGTTCTTATTCACTGTCATGTCTCATGGAGCTGCTGGAACCTTGTTTTGACTCTCTTTGGTGTCTCTTGGGTTATGTTAGGCTCCGTCAGAGATCTTCTGCTGGCATGGGACAGGGTGTAATCTTCCTAAAGAGATTAAGAAAATTTGGAGGTTGGCCCCTATTTGCCTTTGGTGGTGTTTATGGATTGAAAGGAACAATCGTGTCTTTGAAGATATGGAGCTCTCCATTCCTTTCTTTAAAGACGCGTTTTTGCGCTTATTATTTTTTTAGGCCAAAGAGGCTTTCCCTGTAAATGTCTCTTCTTTTGTTCATTTTTTGGGGTCGTTAAGACCGATATAAAGCTTTTGGGGTTTTTGCCCGTGGTGCCTTTCTTGGGCTCTTTTTTAATATACATCTTACTTTTTACTTATCAAAAAAAACTACTGACAACAAAAATAATAGCTATGTCAATGCACTTCACACTGCCCACTTTGTCGTATTTATGGCAAACCATGTGGGCACCATAACTGACCGTTGTACACAGACAAAATAAGGTTATTTTCATTTGCAATAAATTATTGTTGAATTTTGAATGGTCTATTTTACTAAAATGCTTAGTGTATGGGATAGGTTTACTTGATGTTCAGAATCATGATGTCAAAATTGACTGTCATAGTTGATGTTGTAAGCTATGGCCCTGTCTCATGTGAGTCACGTGGAAAACAATATTTCGTGGAAAACAATATTTCACCATTGATTAGTTGTACTCTTTTTCCCTCGTGTATTATGGATTTCATCATGCTTTAAGTTGAGTAAGGCTTTGTTTATGGGCAGCGGCAGACAGCTAAAGAGCTGCAGTATGGCAGAGTGTCAGATGCAGAACTAGTGCAGGCAGTTCATGAGATGCTTTCTGCAGCTGGTGTCAATATGGGCGTGGAGAAGCAGTCCCTACTCCAGACGACATTAACACTGCAAGAACAACTGAAGGAGTCTCAGGCAGCACTCTTACTCGAGCAGGTTTGTAACTTGAACTTTCTTAATTTATTGAAAATTTTACATGATTCACCAGCAGAAATCTGCATTGGAATTAGGTACCTTGTAGCATACATATTGAAAACATGTATAATGCACAAATGTTGTTATTGCAGTATAAGTGCATTTTGTTCTAGATTAAGTTCTGGGCAACCTTTAATGTCGCCATGCTTATCCCTGATGCATGATTTTGAGTGTGTTGTGAAAACTTCACACCATACCCTTTATAGACTTTTTCATCTGGACCTTCTGACTAGAGGTTTATTCCAATATTCATTTATTGTCATCACTGGTGTTTAGCCGTCGTAACTTTGCCAGCGCATGTGTGCAGTCTGCTTGGGAATTGTAGGTTAAGGGTAGTCTAAATTCAACAAAAAGAAAAAAAGAACCAGCTTCACGGTTGCAAATTCATGGAATCAAGCAGGATGTATTTCAACACTTCTCCTGAAACACAAATTTGCGCTCTTTTGAATCATATTTCACTTCAGTTTATTTTAATTCTGGTAAATGATTTTAAATTGGTTGTGAAGTTGGGTTGTCCAAAGTTGTTCCTCAAACAGCCCCACAATTGATGCAGGCACAATATCCTTTCTGCAATCAGTACAATTACCAAGATATTGAGTACCATAGCTATCTGCTTAGCTTTTTCACAACACTTCCTTTTAAAAACAAATGAATTAAGATATAATAGAATAAATTTGCAGGAGAAATCTGATATGGCTGCCAAAGAAGCTGATACAGCTAAAGCGGCATGGCTGTGCCGGGTCTGTTTGAACAATGAAGTCAATATTACAATAGTTCCTTGTGGTCATGTACTCTGTCATCGATGCTCATCCGCAGTTTCCAGGTGTCCATTCTGTCGGCTACAAGTCTCAAAAACTATGAGAATTTTCCGGCCTTGATAGTCTCTGGTGCTTCAAACAGGTATTTAGTAGTTTAATGAATACATAAATTGGGATTGCTCCACATTTTTCCTGATGGGGCAAAATCATTCTTTTGTTGCTTTTCTTGGTGAGCAAAACAATTGAAAGAAAATTTGGAAATAATTTATGTTGTTGTAAATGATGCAAGAATAGTAGTGAGGAAGTAAAAATCGACTCATTAGAGTTCAGAAGAACAATCATAATAAGTTTGTATAGTGGATTTTCTTTTCTTTTTGAGATCATAAATGAAATTCGTGTATCGTTCTTCATCTTCTGCAGTTTTCTTGACTTTAATGTTGTTTTTATCTTCTAATGTTGGGGAGAGAAAGGGGGGGGGGGGGGGGGGGGGGGGGAATGTATGGTGGAATATTTTCATGTTCAGAAGAACAATCATAATACGTTTGTATAGTGGAATTTTTTTGAGATCTTGAATCAAATTCATGTATCATTCTTCATCTCCTGCAGTTTCCTTGATTTTATTGTTGTTTTTATCTTCTAATGTCGGAGAGAACTTGACTCCGCTTGATTGGTTGGGCTGATTTCATGTTAGAAAAAAAAAAAAGATGTAAAGCTCAAGGCGGGAAAAATATGGCCAGGATACTGCGACTGCAGTTGGGTCAAGTGGTCACCCTTATACAAGCCCAAAAGCACTGGCCTTTTGGGATCAGGAACCCTAGATTGTTTGGTGAGCTACATTTTGGTTTGGGAGGACAATTGGGTGCTTCAATGCCGTGTAGGTAATGGCCAGACCCTTTCAGTATTAATACTAAATGCCTTGCCCTCTATTGACATTGAATGGAATTTTTCATATAGTTCGATTTGGCCTTCTGGGAGTTTTAGTGAGTTTAGTGTCAAATCAGTTCAACTTTTCTTTGGAGGAAAATCAGATCCCCATCTCAAATCCACATTTGTCATAGGAATTGGAAATGTTTATGGAAGCTCCAAATCTGGCATAAAATCCAATGTATTTTGTCACAAGCTCTTCACCATCACGAGTTTGAAGACATTCTTCTTCTATTATTGTTTGTCCCTTCATGAATCTTATCTCGAATCAAGTGAGCATGTTTTGCTTGAAGGTTTCCCTGATCTCTGGTTTGATTAGGCAATCAATCGGTTTCTTTTCTGGTATGATTGTTGAGACTTTTTTTCTTGTTTAGTCCTCTATTCCATAAGCATTAGTCTGTTATCTTCACTACCTTAATAATGTATCTGGCTTTTCAGCAGGATCTGTTCAATCTTTATTAAAAGTTATCACAAATTTTCAGCCTTGTTATGATTGGACCTTATTAGAAAGTTTCCAATACTTCGGTGGACCTTCAAAGTAGCTGTCCCCTTAACCAACAGTGTTTGGGAATTACTATCACCAGTTCTCTTATTAAACTAATGCATTTGAATTTTTTCTTTACGGGATTTGCTACTGCAGGAGGTTGCTTGTGATGGGAATTTTTGAATGGTTGCGATGATCGTCTTTTTTCCTGGGCTTTATCAGGAACTCCACCAATCGAAAACCTTAGCATCAACCAATAGGCCAGGAAGGATGAAATTCAACATAATTGGAGGGATTTTCCCAGTACTCCTAGAAAATGATTGGGGAAATTGTTTATTTTGCTTGGTAGATGATAATTATGGCCACAAAGTAGAAACAAGGTAACCATTTAATTTACAAGAAAGTTTCAAAAGAGAGCTTAGTTTTATCTTGCTTGTACCTAACATTCCTTACTTTTATTAGGAACTGATTTCCTCTGGAGAGCAATATGGCTAAAAGAAGAAGAAAATAAACATCATTGTTCTATGTTTTGGCTTACATCTAATATAACATTCTTTGATTCTCTCTCTCTCTCTGGCAAAATCTATTTATCGATTGGAACTTACTGTCAAATTCTGATCTTCAATTGATGGCACCCAGATCAAATCAAGTTGTCGCCGACCAAGTTGTCAAAAAACTTAAATAAAATTGTGTGTTTTTGGGCCTTCCAATTTGCACATGCATTAACTGAATAACATATAGATTGGCAAATGTGCAATAGTTAAAAAGGTTAACGATCATTTAGGTTCTAAACAATTATTATATTTCCATACATTATTGTATTCAGTCACCCTACCACATAATTTGTGGCAAAAATCTGCAAAACTTTATCATTGTCAAAGTTCACTTTTGGAGGACAACACTTACCAAACTTGATGAATATCAGTTGTGGCTCTTATCAAAGACTGATGGAAAGCTATCAATTTGTCGAATTTGTAGAAGTATTATCATGAGCATGTCAAGCAAACAACCATTTAGTAAAAAGGGGAAAAGAAACAAAGATATAATTGAATAATTAAGGAGGTGGTGATCAAGCACTCAACAAATTTAACAAATATGGAGAAGTATGATATGGTATATAGGTCCAATTGCAATTAACAACGTCACACTAGTGTAATTTAAGCCTCTGTTTATCGTCATGGTACGAAATGCAAGCATATGACATCGATTTAGCAGTACAAAATTTGCACGTCATTGACAAACCTGCATACAGGAGGGAAAAAAATGTTACAATTATTAGCTGTACCACTCTTAAAGTTGATATTTAATATCATCTTAACCAGCTTTTTTAAGGTTGTCACCATTTGTTGTCATTTTCATCCACCAAGAAAGCAATTTGAAAACCCTTGAAAAAAACTTTTTGTTTTCTTCAGAGTCTCACCAGAAAGGAAGATCTGAACTCTTTCAAAGGACCCAAAAGGAAGTTTAGTTAATTACCTTGTGTAAATTATTAATTTATCCAAGATACCGAAGCAAAACTCCATCGTTTCCTAGCACAAACCCCTTATTATCATTGATAAACCTGCACCAGATAGATTATGAAATCAACAGCTTGTAAGTTTTTAAGTGTAAGTTTAAATGCACATGTCATATGGACATTATAGGGTGGTGCACGGTCCGTGGACAAGTGTACTAGTGAAATTATCTCAAACCTTTCTTTTGGTATTTTATATTGGAGAATATAATTTATTGATGCCCATTCAGATGAAGGAATGAAAGAACAGAAAAGAAATTTAGAATCTACAACTACAAAGTCATTTTAACATATCAAATTTCATTAGCTTCCCATCAGTATTTTCTTCTCAGCTTCCATCAGATGGTATCATCCACTCATCCCTTAGAGGAAGGTGCGAGTTTGAGTACCAGTAGAGGAACAAGACAGTTTTTCCCTTTTTTTGGCACGGGGGGAGGAGGGGTACTACTCCCTGCTGTGTAACCCATGCTGGACCCAACAAAAAGATCATATATACTTAGAGAAGGCAATTCATGTTTTTAACAAAGAATGGAAGTGGGAATCATCCAAAGGTGCATGCTTTAGAATTGGAAAATTTCTAGTTGATCATCCAAATAATTTAATCAAAATATATGGAAGGCTGAAGCTCACTTTACTGAATAAAGATTGGCTGCAATATTATCAGCTGCTTTGTCACGAACCCATGTCTTGCCACCATTGGTAGTTCTCAACAAAATCCCACTGCCTCCAGCTGCCCAAGCCTCTTCCTGTAAATCACAAATCATTCAAGAGTATGAATAATACAAAAAAAATTAAACCAAAAGTAATTTTCTTTTGTATATTTAGGAAGGAAAGGAGGTATGAAGGTTAGGATTAGAATATACAGCTCACTCATAATACACAATGTAAGAGGCCTAGATATTCTCAAAGATCTTTTCTAAGCGGGAAGGAACAATTCAAATGCATGTTTTAGCAATTCTCAATTGTTAGTTCAGGAATAGACAGGAATCCTTCCTCTAGTCAATTTCAGCACTCCAATATTTTGATTGATTTCATTCCTCTATGAAGAATGAAAAACTCACCAACAACTGACTCTCAACCAATCTATAGATGGTGACTGTCACACCCACTAGTAGTTTCGAACAAAGATAATGATATAAAATTTTCATCCTTCACAAATTCTTTTAATGCTGCTTCTCCTTCCCTTCCCTTCAACATGTAACCTTCAGTTTGCTCCCACCCACATCTCTCCAATGTCAATTGGAAACATTAATTTTCCTGGACTTTAATGAACCATCTCAATGGATTCTCCTCGATTTCATTTCCAATCATAATGTCTATATTTTCTAGAAAAGTTCAATTAACTCTACCTATGTTGTGCCCTATGTTGTGCGTAGTATCCAATCCTTAGATAGCCGGTCCCAAGCTCTGAGAAATGAGTGTTTATTCATACTTGTACATATTTATGCATGTGTGTGCGCGCTTAAGCCCATCAGCACCATGTGTTCTGTAATTCTTTTCCCTTTTTTGGGTAACAAAGTAACCCATCCTTAGATTTTTTTTTATTGAAGAAATGAAAAGAGCTAACATAATCTATGTAAAATAGCCAAAGTCATTGTAGAACAGTGATCAAAGTGCTAGCACGGTACCTCAAAGGTGGGGCTCAGGGTCAAGGGTTCAATTCTAATCCCTAATCATAAAAAAGAATCTATGTAAAATATTTTACAAGCAACCAAACACTTGAAAAATGCCAAAAATATTTTTTTAAAATGTTTTACTTCAAAACAAATGTAGCATAAATATGAAAAAAAAAAGAAAAGTGGAAGATTCATTCCGTGCAGACTCGCACCAATTAATGGAAAATTTTCTATGTAATGCCTAATCAAGGGTCCATGCACATAACATCTTTTAATAAACACAAACTTTCTATTATGAACATCTTACACACTCGTAATATTCAACCCACATGCATGGTGCACACTGTCCTTATGTATATTAAAGGAATGTACATGCTGTGGTACATAAGTACATATATATGGGAAAAGTGGCATATAGGTGAGGCTTGTCAATGTATATACTTTTTGAGTGACATGGCATATAGTGACACCCCTTATGAGGCCTCATAAGCTCCCTTCATCAGTTCCCATGCTGATGATCAGCCTATTTCTACATTAAAGCAACTCATCTTGGAGTTTTTGAGCCCATATCATTTGAGGTAGGAGTTACAAAATGTATCACTCAACAAGGACAAGTAGAGGAACTTATTAGAACCATTTATAAGGATTCAAATGTTACCTTAGAACGGTAACCAACGTCAAGAATACCAAAACCACGACTCTGCACTGGAACTTCTTCAAACTCCTCTGTTATCTGAAAAAAAAAAAAAATCAGTTGTATTTAAAAACTAAATGGGAAAAGGGAAAGAAGTGAATAGAAAACCAAAAAAAAAAAACAAAAACAAAAACGTAAAAAATAAAAACGTATACAAGGGACTTGTAACAACAGAATTATTACATAAAAAGAAGCAAATTTTACTGCAAATGCAGTTAGTGACTTCCATGAATTAATACTACACCCAACCAAACGTCCAGATAAATTTTTGAGAAATGATTATTGAGACAGGGACTACTAGGTCTAGGCGGTTCTGGAGATAGAAATGTTCATGATACAATGATTATAGCGACTAGGGCTGCAAGATCTAGGCAGTGATTAGAGGTGTGAGGTCAACTTTCTGGACATAGAAATGTTAATGATACCACAACAAACCAGGCCCGTGTGTCAAACTAGGGCTTCAGAGCTTGCCGAGAGACAGCTACAGGTGATGTTGGTTTTATTGAAGAATTTGTTTCATTGGATTTGCTTCAACTGAAGACTGTTTAACTTATGATGGCAGGAGGATGCCCCAGGGATGACCCTACCAGGTCTGGTGGACTCCTAATGTACATGTATTTTTTAACAATTATAATTCATACATACTAGCCAAAAGAATTGCTAATTTTTATTTAATATTAAAGACAATGCATGTGAAGCTATGTAGGACACTTCTCTTTGTCAACAATTAGCAAGTTAGACACTTGATGATGCAACACTAGGTCCACCTATGACAAACACCAAATTGAACACACACAAGAGAGTCTACCTTTATCTACCCAAAAGAAGGTCCAGAGGTACAACAATTCACTCATTTATAAATTCACCTTCTGTAAATGGTTATTTTTCCCAGATTATTTTAAATATTTGTAGTTATTCAACATCCCCAAAAACTTACACATATAAAAATAGATGTGTTCAGTACAGAAAATTACAAGCATGCATATTTAGCTGTCTCAATTTTTGGGGTTGCCCTGTTCGAATGTCTCTCTTGTCACATGCTCAATATTGACTATGTTCATAGAAATTTTTTTCTTGTTTTTGATGGAATAAATATTTCTGGTGCATGTGTTTTTTTCATCATCATTCTACAAGCAAAACATGACTAGTTAGTTTTTGAGAGCAGTTCTCCATTGACATCTGTGCTTTGAAGTTTATCCCCTTTTCCTTCACATTCGGGACATTTTATGGATTTTTCATTGCTTCAGCCAATGAATCAGAGAAGCTTCTTTTAATTTTTATTTAAAGAAAAAAAACTCTTCAAGTGACTTTCTGTTCATCGAGAAGGAGATAATCTCGAATCCTAGATTTTATTTCTTTTGAGGACAAATTCTTCTCTTCTTCTTGGAAAGCCAAAAATCATTCCCCACCCAAAGCCACTCAGTACTAGAGCATTCACACTGATAAAATTTCTACAATCAAAGGTAATATATATATATATATATGTATATATATCTGACACACTTGAAGATATTCTCATTTTCACTTACCCCTGTGCCTTTGCTGAGATAAAGTCCACCACCACGTACAAGAAGCCAGAGACCACCATCAGCTCTCCATCCCATGTTCTGAATTCTTCTTGCAACTGCCCTGTTATGGGGCTGCCAGAATGCCTGCAATCGTACATGGTTATGAGTGACAATTGACATGATTGAATGTTGCCCCCTACATTCAACACACTATTTTCTTTTTCTTTTTCTTTTTTCAGTAACCCATGGATTACATGAACTATTAGCCAAAGAAAGGAAAATGAAAGAGAAAGAAATAAGGGAGCTACATATGAAGCAATAGAGAAGTTTGTGAAGCTGCCATCAGAAAGGAAATTGAGATTACAGCATATGCACAAATGAACTCCATACTTGAACAAAGATATCAACTAGAAAAAAGAAAAAAAAATCACCCTCAAGAAAAAAATAAAATAACCAAAATAACAAACTGCTTTAGCAATTTATCAATAATCCAATGAAGAAATTATTGAAGTGTTATGCTACAATACAATAATAAGTAATGCATTCATCGAACCATTCAGCACTGCATAAGCTTTTCCTTTCTTTTTTTTTGGATAGGTGAGACACACACCCACTATGTTCCAATTGTGACTTGAACCCTCAACCTCTTGTTTGGGAGGTGGAGGTGATCCATCCAAGCTAATGATGGGTGGTGGCTCCAAACATAACCTTCAACATTAATTTGCACAAAGTGACTGCTCTCTTACACAAAACCATCTCCTCACACTTGGCAGCCCAAACTTTAACCATTGCACCAAGCAATAGCCCCTTATACAAGTTCTTAACAACTCTATGACCAATTTATACACCACTCAAAACTTTCATTACAGTCATTAATCAAACGAAGGCTAGGAAGTATCTGTTCTGATGCTCTAATTACAAAGGGGAATCAAAAAGAAAGCTCTACATATGCCTCACAATGAGGTATTCAAAAGGCAGGAAGCCCCTCGTGACACAGGTCAGCTGTGCATGAAACAAACACAAGGAAAACCACAGCAGCGTTGAAAAATAACCTCACCTGTCCTGGCTCCCAAGTCAAGTAGAAGTTGCCTCGGCTTGAAACAGCAACATAGTTTCCTTCTGGCGAACGATTTACAGTATTGAAAGTACCTGTATAGTAGCTTGCACCACTAATACCACTAGAAACTGTTCTGCAAGAGCAATAGAGTACATGGATATTATTCTTGCCTCTTGGAATGGAGCAACTATTATTACATAAAGTTCACACATTACTGGCTCCACTTGTGGAGAGTACAAAAGAATGGCTGTAACTCATCTCTCCCTAAAACCCTAACAATCACTATTTATATGAGATTCAATACAAGAGTGCTGCCCAAAAAATAACCGAAAATACTAAACGGGTCACCCAAAATACCTATTGGCTCAGTCCTTTGCTCCATGGACTAAAGCACACAAAATTTTCCAATTAAAACTGCAAGGATCTTATATTGAGTCAGCTGCAAGTCGAAGCGGAACAAAGGCCACACTCAACAACTATACTAGTGGAGAACTGGTTCTTCAATGAACATCAAAGGTTCAAAGCACCCCAAAGGCAGAGGATAACAAAGAAGTAAATTAAGGATTGGACAGAATTTCAGTGTGTGTGTGCGTGTGTATAAACTTCAACAAAAGGTATAGACAGACTGCAAAGAAGTTTGCATAGCGAGCCTAAATAATTGGGATAGCACAGACGATGATGAAAATGATTAAAACAATGATATACAGATAATAATAATAATAGTGGTAGGTAGTGGTAGTGGTAGTAGTAGTGGTAGTGGTAGTGACGTGATAACAAGATTTTCTTATTAGTGTTCTCGCTTCTTTTTCCTGTGATCTGAAGTTGAAACCCTTCCAATGAACACTTTGTCTAAGAGAATTGTGCATTCTATGAGGATATCTGTTTTTTTTTTTTTTTTTGGATAAGTCTATTGAGGACACTTTTTAATTGATTCTCACCTATTAAGAGTAGCTGAAACAGTCTCCTGCACAGCAGCCCTCCAGTTGTAGCCCCTGTTCGATGTAACATAAATTGCACCTTCATCAGTTACCATCTCTGCACTCTTTTCTCCAGTAGCCTTTATATAGACCTGGAAATGTCATAAAATGATGACCATTAGCCTTTTACACCATGCTATGAATGTAACAACGAAAGAATGACTAGTTTTAATACAAATCTTAAATAGAAGAATGGATCGACTGGCTGAGACAGTCCCACCATGATAGTTTTACCAAATAGAAATTCTCTTATGTCAGTTTTTTTTTTGTTTCCAATTTTATCTTTATTAGTTACTACCACATTCAATTTTTGGCTTCTTAAGATTTCTTTCACTATTGCATGTTGTATTACTTGGAACGTGAATCATTCAAGTATGTTAAATGAAAATGGGAACATGGCACACCGCATAAACACAATGTGGTATGAGAAGGGTAGACTTATAAGATCAGTTTAGCTTAATATTACGAGGTTGTTCTAGTTGTGAGGACTGTTTTCTTTTAACCAATAAAATGCATTCATCCAGAACATACTAATAAAAAGCACACTGCTAGTCAAATCAGAAATTTCATCAAATTCTGATTCAGTGGAGTCTATTACTGTTTATGATGAGTTAACACACTGCTAGTCAGATTTATTTTATGTTTTCTAAGTCTAAAAATCAAAGATCTTTTGGTAATTTCTAAATTTACTGGCAACTTACTGCAGTCATGGTCCATGGGTCATATTTTGGGTCAAGTTATGTTATTTGGTTTCTATATGGAGTTGTAGTTGGTTTAGAATAGTCTTACTAGACAAATAATCTAAATTTCCCATGTTTTTGAGTCATGGTCAAGTTACATTATTTGGTTTTTAAATGGAGCTGTAGTTGGTTTCGGATAGTCTTACTAGGTTTTTTTTTATCAATAGAATAGTCTTAGTAGTCAAAGAATCTAAGTTTCCACTTCTTTCTTCTTCTTTTTTTGAGACAATTTATAACTGTCTTAGTGATCTCTTTATTTTAATAGATTTGAATTATGAGAATTTGAAATTGTATTTTTAAGTGATGTGGCTTACCCTTACAAGGATGAAGCATAAGAAATCCTAGGTGATATTCCTAGATTTTACTTCTTCTTTTTCCCTCAGTTACTCTCTTGGGTTACTATTCACAACACTAATTCAACCCCAAAACCCTACATAGTAATCCCTAATAACCCTGAACCACCCCTCTATCCATTGGCCTTTAGTTTAATACCCATAGCCCCCACAATACTTGCCATCCACAAAATTACTGCACATTGTTTTCCTAAATTCCTGCAACCAATCATATTTAAATCAAGCAAATTCAATCCTTTCCCAATCTCTATGATGCATACTTATATTATGAATATTTTAGTTGAGTAAATGTTTATGTAACTTTAACAGGGTAATGTTTGGTAGTGTAATAGGTCAGTACAAAATTATGTAAAGATTAGATAAGATGGGGTAATGAGTGGTTATTTGGTTTTTTGGATGTGTGAATTAATTTGAGTTCTATTAAGAGTCTATGTTAGACGTGTGGTGTCCTTGTGTCGAAACTGATTGACTCTGTCCATTTACAGTTTAATGAAAATAAAAGAAAGTTTCCAGACTACCCTTCTTATTTGGAAGAAATAGGAGGTTGGTTTCCCTGGAAGAGAACCCATACTAGGATGTTGGTTCCCCTCAAAGTGATCCATATTTCTTAAATTTTTTCTTCTAAGAAAACTATATAACAACGTAATTCTACCCTTCATAATCCTAAATCTAGTGCTTTCCACAACCAAAACCCACAACAAAATCCTCCGTAGGTAACTCTATTCAAGATTCCCTAAAGTTTTCATACATCCTGCATAATAAAAATTAGTAATTTCTTTTGTTGGGACAAAAATTAATATTATTGTGCTGCATGATTTCTCCATTTATTTCAGGAAATATGTTATCACAAAAATCATTATGTATTAGCATTAAACGAAGTGTACACTAAACTCTTAAATAGTAGTGACATTTTTTTCTTTTATTCTCCTAAAAAACTTTCTATCTATCTTCATTAGCTCTTGATATGTGATGACCTTTTTTCCTTCAATTCTTCTCTTTAAAAAAAAATCTCTATTCTAAATTTCTAACACATTTCTATTCTTTATTCTTTATTTTTCATCTCTAGAGGAAGAACCAAGAAGAATTTTTTTGGGCCGTTAAATTTAATGTTCAAGGAGGAACACATCAAAACATAAATTCCAACAATTTTAGCATTTTCATGTGACTCGGAGTACACATATCCATTGGCCATACTCGTGGTCACAATTGATTTAACTATGCATAATATTTTGATATTTGAGAAAATGTAAGGCCCTAACCAAGATGGATTTAGTGAGCTACAAGCACAAGGAGGCATGCAACGGCTAAAGAAAGGCTTATTGGGTGAGCGATGGAACTAGATAATGAGCTGGGATGACGGAATCACATTGAGGTGGTAGAACCTAGGACTCGATATAATCAATCCCAAAAAAGATGACCCTTCCCTTGGATGAGGGTTGGTATTTATAGAGTTGTCCGTGCGTACAGCTAAGGTTTCCAAGGATTACGCCTCATGTGGCGTGTGTCCCAATCTCATTAGCCAAGATACAACCAAAGGTCACATGCCCCCTGATCATACCAAGGTCTCATCGCAATCCTCCAAGCCACACAATCCCTCGTTTCTGAGATTGAGATATTACAGTTCGCACCAAACAATATTTGCGGAGCTATGAAACAACCGCTAGGGGTAAACTGTTTCTGCTTGGTCTGAGGCGTAGTGCACATATACCTCGTCCAAAGAGTCATGACACATCTCACAAGGGGATCATTATGGCTGTTGAAGGGCATGGCTTCCCCATAGAAGAGGGGAGGGGGGGAGGGGGGTTACCATGACTGCTAAAGATCCGTGACATGTCCCACAGAGGGTTCACCATGATTGCTGGGCCAACAGCATGTCGCAATCATTGGAGCATACCATGGCTGCAGCCATATCATCCCACCGAGGGAGCAAGCATAATGTGACTACCGTTAGATCTATGCCTTAGACCAACACGGCGGGGCACCCCGCAGCTAATGAGACAGTTGGGAGGGCTTGGGCATGGCAGGAGTGGCCTTCAGAGGCCGTCCGAAGATGTCCTTTTGATGACATCATTGGTTGTTGTGGGTCCTTTTTTAGTAGTCCTCGACACGTATTGTCTACAAAAGGATAAAGGAGTTCATTAATAATGATTTGATTTTAGCCAACAACAGTGCTAACATCAAAACTAGTTATGTAACATACAAAATACTTTTTTTAATGATGAACCACGAAACTTTAAGATTTAATGGAGAGAAAAGATGGAAGCTATTATTTGAAATATTATAGTTAACCATTGAGATCAAGAATTCCTTAATTGGTAAAACTAATACAAACAAGGAGTTTCAATAAAAATTCACCATACATGGTCATTATTGCAGCCTACATAGGCTTTGTTCTAGCTCCACTTTAAGACTGTTTTTCCAAACCCCTTCCCCCACCCCAACATACAAAATAACAACAAAAAAAAGGAAAGAAAAAGGTAAAGGTCTGATGAAATGCTTCTCAAGAACCTCTATAGAAGCTAGAACCCCATAATTAAGTAGGTACACGAGAACACTATTGAGAAGTGATAACATGTCAGAATATCATATGACTAATATACCAAAGCATTATAGTTAGTGAAAATATAAAAGAGAATATAATGAGAAATCAAAACTGCCAATAGGTTTGCGTAGTCGATTGGCAAATGTTGTGGTTACCTACTAAATTTGTATTAAAAAACCATAATAAAAACGGTAGAATAATGATGATCATTTTGTTATGAAATTAGATGGAAAAGTGATGACCAATATCATTCACTATAGAAATCCAATACATGATGCGTATAGCATAGTTCGTGGTCCAAAGCAATTCTTTTAATGTCAATCCAAATCGAATTATGAAAAACCAATCATGCATATCTATTTGAATGATTGAACCACCACCATTAATCACACAACATAAATTGTATGTGAAAATTTAAAATGCATGTCAAGTGTGGATTCTATCAATCACGCACAATAATATAGATATCCACCAAACTTCACGTTTCATAGCTATTGTGATCCAACTATATGACCCACAACAAATCTGAAAAGACGAGGCACCTGCCACTGCGGGTCTGGGGAGGGTTGGATGTACACAGGCCTTAACAACCAAGTAGAGAGGTTGTTTCCATGCTACTTAAAAAAAATTATACGATCATTAATTCCCATGCTTAAAGAGAATAAGAACACTCTTCTGTGTTGCGGGTTGACCCATACTAGATCATTGAATTCCTTTGACTTCATGGAGTGCCAAGCATATGGTTTCTTGTAACAGCAACAAGTTTCCATCAGGCATCAAGCATTAAACTACTACTACTACTACTACTTGAAAGGAAACACTGACGATATGGTATATTATCCAATAGTTTAAATGCTCAGACACTATTTCAATCAGAGCTCTGGAAATCAAGCTTACCATATCACCAGGAAGTTGAGTACTTAATGGTATCCTCTCCCAGCTTTCTCCAGCATTAGAAGTGTGCAATAGAATTGCAGGTTTTCCGACAATCCATCCCTCATTCCCTTTAAAGCTGATGGAATTAAACCTGTAATTAAAATCTTCATCTTCAGCAGAGGGTATTGAACGTGGAATCCAAGTGTTTCCACCATCTTTTGTCTCCAAAATAGTTTGTCTAGTCCCCAACAGAAAGCCTACAAAGCCAACGAATGGTAAAATTTTCTTTAATCAGAAAATGAGCTTAAACAGCGAATGCCACAGACCAATATGAATGGCAGGCTGCACAAATTATCGAGAAAAAAATTTCTAATAATGTCATATAATAGAAAGATGTATATATACAACTGAATTTTCTTATATGCATCTTTCTATTATATTACATTATTGGAAATTGTTTCTTATATAAGCAGGCTGAACTGAGACTGCTACTTGTTTTGTACTTCACCACTACGTGCAAAGAAAAGTTAATAGTTTTCGAAACTCGCAAGTAAACGTGTGAACCTTTGGGATATAAAATGGTTGATATTGGAATGATTCTGATCAACCTTTTGTTTGTTTACTTAGAAAAATGAGGGAAGAAAAGAAAAAAAATAATTTAAATTTTATGCTTTTTGTCGGATTGGATCGTATTAGGTTTAGATGAATGGGAGTTTGGTCCTGAAGAAAGCCAACAGAACTTTTGCTCCGAAATTTTCATTTCTAACTTATTCCTACAATTTGTCACCAACCAAATGTCAAGGACTTGTAACTTAAAGCCAATCAGTTAAATGTTCCGTGAGAAGAAAATTGTTGGAAAAAATGATAAAATCAACGGTTAATTAACCTTAACCTCATTGATGTGTGGAAAATTACAAACAGTTGAGCAAAAAATTGGAAGAAATGGAGATTAAACAATACCGTGATTGGGGTCGTCAGGGACGAAAGCGATGTCGAGAAGGACAACGCCGGGGTCGATGGGAAGGTAAACTCTCTCCCATTCGGAGAGAGGTTCTTCGGATCTCGCCGGTTGTTCAAACCAGATAAGAGGAGAGAGGGATAGCGAAACGGTGGCAGTTTCAGCGATGAGTTGTCTGCGGCTGAGAGATGGTTTTTGGTCGAGAGAGGCTCTGGGGATGATGCGAGTTTGGGAGGTTCGGAAATGGCGGAAACTAGTGCTACTACCGTCGAAGAGAGAGTTGAAAGATGGTCTTTGTGCAGTTATCGGGCTGAGCAGGTTGCAGAGTCACCATGTTGTTGCTTTTGGCTAACGCTCTCTTATCCAAAGTTTGTTATCTCAACGGCTTCGCGGGAGCTTTGAAGCGTCTGGAATCCGAGTGGATAGAATAAACTCAACTAAAACTCAAACTAAACCTAAAACGCATCGTTTATATATATACACACACAGAGAGGTAGAGAGAGGGGGGGGAGTAGCTATTCCCACTACTTCAACTTATAAAGGCACAACAACAATATAGTCATAAGGTAAGAATGTAGGTGGATATAAGATGGTAACATTAGAGTGAGAATAGGTCTCACCTATCTATCTATATATACATATACATATATATATATATGTGAAAAAAAAAATTTGAGAGAAATTATCCGGTGAGGACAAATACTTTAAATCATTGTCTAATAATATAATGTGAAAATTCTTCACAAATTCTAAAACATTTTAGAATATCTATTAAATAACTCATTGTAATATGTATTTAGACTTGATAATTAATGATTGAAAATAGTTGGACATGTTAAAAATGGCCAATAATATTATATGTTCATTCAAAAAATGGAGAGTAGTATTCAATTCTCCTAAGAGTAAGAGCAAAAGAAGGGATGTTAGTAGAAATTAATACCATAAATCCTAACAATTGGTTCAATTTTCCAAAAAAAATAATTGAACATAGAATAAATTGACGAAAGTAAAAAGTTTGGCCAAAGGATAGGTAATGCGATAAAAACCTTCCTGTGGCATGATATATTGCACCCAATAGGAATCATGAGTGACAATGTTGATTCATACATCAATGCCTCCCAACATTATATGGCATTCAAAATGAGTATCTATTTAATATTTATATATATATATATATATTATCTCTCTTTCAACTAATTTTTGAATCCCCATCTATTATGAGATTTATATCTACATCTATTTTGTTATTATTCATAATTAGATCCAAAATATATCCTTTCTTAGAGGACAAATAGTAGTCAATTTGAAGCCAAAGCGGTAGTTAGAAGAAATCTTAAACCCATATTGGAGTTGCTGTTATATAAATGAATTATAGCTGTTATTTACTAAACATAATTTTAAGAATGATATTGTGTCCTAAATTTTATATCCTCAAAATCCAAGTGGCAGGGAATTATTAGTATATCATTAAATAAAAGTGTTTAATAAATCTCATAATCTTGATGCAAAATTGAATATATTTAACAAGTTACAACGTTTAACACATTAAAAGTTTAAGATAAACAATGATAAATTTTATAAAAGCAAGAAATTTCAATTAAATTCTAAATATTAATTTACATAATAGCACATATATATATATATATATATATATATATTTAATCGAACACTTTTTTTGAGTTTGAAAAGGAAGCAAGCCAAGCCACCATTAGGGTGTCAATTTTTAACACGACATGACAATACGACTCGAACACGACACGAAATTAACTGGTTTGGGTTTAACATAAATAGGGTTTGAGTCATAAACAGGTTGACACGTATAACACGATTAATAAATAGGTCGGATTTGGATTTTATTAGTGTCAACCCAGTTTAATACGACTTAATACGTTTAATTATAAAATATATTATGAGTTAAGGTAATTTATCTCACATAAAATATTTATCAAGGTTTTGAGATTTTTTATTTATAAAAGAGTTTTATATTTTGATTTGGTCCATATTTAAAATTACTAAACTTGAAAATTATTTATATATATTAAAAGATAGGTAAATTTTTTTATTTAAAAAATAAAAAAATTAAAATAAACGGATTAAGTGTGTCGACACGTGTAACATATTTAATAAATGGGTTGGGTTTGGGTTTTAAAACTTGACACAATTAATTAATAGTGTCAGGTTTGAAGTTGACACATATTTTTGAATATGTATATCTTTGACATGACTCGAATACGACACTATAACAAGAATTGACACCCCTAGCCACCATCACTCGTTGGTTCATTTACATTTTTGGGTCTTTTTCCTTTCATTATAATACACGGAGATCAAACACACATACACCTTCCCCGGAAGAGCAGGCTGAAACCTCGATCTACATACACATGATAGACAGACGACACGAGTTCAACCACACCCATCACATCTCAATCCACCAGATCAAGGGTTTTTACGACGGGAATTCCTTCATCGACGAAAAAATCGACTCTTTCGTTGTCAGATCTCGGAATAGATGCAATGTATAAATCCATCGACGGATGTATAGATACAGAGGTTTTGTAGGGTTGATGCGTTAGGTTTTTGTTTTCTTTTTGTTCTCTTTGGTAGGGGGGACGCAGATGGAGAAAGAGAGAAGAATTAACGGAGGCTTAGGAGTAGGAGATTACTATCAGGTAGATCGAATGGAATCAAAGCTTTTGCCTGTATCGACGTCATCGTCTCCTCCATTGCCTTCATCTGCGTCTTCTTGTTCGCCCGCTGGCAGTATTGGTGTTGGTTATATTGAGCACACTGTCTCTAAGTTTGATACGCTCGCTGGCGTTGCAATCAAATACGGTGTCGAGGTAAAATCGACCATCAAGTCAATAAATCTCATTGCGTACATGCGTGCGCGTGCGTTCGTTTTTCTTGTTTTCATTTTCCGTTTGACCATTCAATGCTAATGGCAATTTTGATTGTTGATGAAAAAAAATTAACAATGGTGATTTTTTAACCTTCTATTTTATACGTAACTGATACATTAGTTATTGTAGTATTCTGATGGAAACACGGTTATCAGAATCTGCATTCTGTGAATTCATTGCAACGGATGGTGTTTTCATAGGATTTATTTTTTATTCTCCATCTTTGGTTTCTGAGGAGTTTAGGGAATACTTGAAGTCTAAATTTTTATTTTGGGACCTGAAGAAACAAAACTTAGAATTGTAAAATTATACTAGGATTGTTTCCTTTTACAGAAAACTGGAATATCTACGGGATATTCTGACTTACCAGGGAGAGAGAGAGAGAGAGAGAGAGAGAGAGAGAGAGAGAATTATGGTGCAGCCTCACTCCATCCTTATTTTAGTGGTTGCTGCATGCACATGTTGCCTGCGCTTCAGATTACTGATGGATTTATGCATTGATGGAGGGTGTCCGGTTTGAGTGTCATTCCTGAAACTATTTTCATTGACCCACCAAAAATTTCCTTTTCTGGAGTTGGCCAAGACTTATGTCATGTACACTGCAAAGGGCAGCCATAAATGGTTACCGACTTTGTCTCTTTCAGTTGCCGAAAGAATTGGAGTTTTTTTTAGTTGGATGAAGCCCTTCAGTTTACACATAAATTGTCTAATGTTGTTTCAGATAATGCCGTGGCTTTCCTCTCTCTAAGTATCATTGTCCAATTGCTAGTACCTATTCTTGTATTTTTTTTTTGGGGGTTTTTTTTTATGTATTCTTTTATCATGCATTGTTCTTTTGCTTCCCTGTCTTCAATTTTTTATCCCCTCCTCTATAATCTGATAACAAGCTGGCTGATCATCTTTCTTTTAATACGGTATATGATATCTCAGGTGGCTGACATTAAAAGGATAAATGGCCTGGTGACAGATCTCCAGATGTTTGCACTCAAGTCACTGAACATACCGCTGCCAGGGAGGCATCCTCCATCTCCTAGCTTGTCAAATGGTTTCGATGCTCAAGGGTATTTGTTTGTTCATTTGATGTTTATTATTTTCTTGTGCCCCATTGTTCATTTTCTCATGATCCGTATAATAACCATTCCGTTTTATTTAAGATTCATGAATCTCATCTAAACTTCATGATGCCGATGTATTGATACTTTGATAGTGCAAATCATATTTACTTAATCAAGTGCCATGTCTACAGTTTGTTATCTTTATTTGTTTATTTTTTCTTATGTGCATCTAGCTTATTAGCGTTGGGATAGTGTCTCACTTGGCTATTTCACTGTTTTTCTGCATTGAGCTCAAATACACGCAGGTCTTAGGTTAATTATTACTTTTGGTGGTTTTGTGAATAGTACTTTCACAATCCTGTGTCTCAGCATCAATTGTCGGAAATTGTAGAACTGGTAATTAGAACATGCTGATTAATAGCCTAATGCTACATAATATGTGATTGATGGAATATTCAATGCATGCGACAAAAAATACTCCCAAGAAACATTTATGGCTTGAAAGTTGAAACTACCTGCCTTCTCAAGCCAAGGCATCATATCTGAAATACTGTGCTCCTTTCTGTAGTTTGGTAAGGTAGAACTGTCAGCTTGAAACAATATGTTTTGCTTTGCTCAGTGGTGGATCCAAAACTTACACCTAGCTGGCAAAACTATAAACATTGTTTTTTTTTTTTTTTTTTGGGGGGGGGAGGGAGGGGGGTGCTTGTGAAAATATGAAAACTTTTGGAGAGACCAACTCCCAAATTCTAATTTTTTGATAAAAGTGGTAATAAAAATAAATTTTCAAATTGGTGGTGGGTCGCCCCCCTGGCTCCGCTGATGGCTGTGCTCTATGTAGAGTGTTAATAAGTTCCTATGGAGGGAGCGTAATAGCAGGATTTTTTAGAGGATTGAGAAACCCCCTTTTGTCTTGAAAGATATTTTTTTACATTTGTTGTTTTTTTGGGCCAAGGAGGGATTTCTTTTGTATTTAGGTTCATTGATAGATTTTTTGGGGACTATAAGCTTAGATTGAGGTAGCCTTCCCTTGTATATCCCCCCCCCCCCCCCCGGCTGCCTTTTTTCATATATATACAAATACTTAAAAAAAGAAGAAGTTCCTTTTTCTATTTCCGTTTTCACACTTCCAGTGAAACAGGTTTGATCTGTTTTATTGCAGTGAATATCCAGGTTTTATTGCATGGTTAAGAATACTTGAGAGCGTAAAGGTTTGAGACACCACTTAGGAATCTATGGTGAATCATGCAAAGTTTCCTCAGGCCTTATAAAGTCATTTAAGCCTTAGCTTTTGTTGTGAGGTCAGTACTGTCAGTTGGGATGATATTTCAAAGAAAAATAAAAACTAAAAGGAGATTCTTGCTCTAGAAATTTTGAATGAAGGTGATCCTTAAATCATTTTTAGGTTCATATTTGTTACTAGAATTCAAAGAAAGAGTTCTTAATTACATGCTGTCTTGTAAAATCTGAAGGGTGGCAAGTTGATTCTTACTAGCATCATTTGGGAAAAATGAGAAATTAGTTTCAGCAATTAACAATACATGCATTTAAATAGAAAAAAGTGTGTTCTGTTTTATATTGAGGGGTCTAGCAGAAGGGAAGGCCAAAAAGGCCATGGGTAGGGTACAAAGAATTTACTGAATGGTTATTTGAGAAGGAAAAAAATAGTCTTTTCTAGAATAAATGTAAAATGATGAGTTGCATATCTGCTGTTAAATATTTAGCTGAAGCTTTTTGAATTGATTATAGTACTATAATGCACCCTTAAAGACTAGGTATTGAGTTGTCTGTTTGTCTATTTCTTATAAACATTTACAATAACATTATGAAATAACTTTTTGTTATATACAAGGAATCATGGTTTGGCTATAGAAATAAATTTTTGTAACCAGCTTCAGTATTCTGAATTATTCTTAAATTGAGCTATGTCACAGTTTTGGCCCGAATTGCTATGCTTGATCGTGTATCTCATTTTCTACTTTACTATTGACTCCTTGTGATAACTGATCATTATGTCTTTCATATTAGTATTAGAGTATTTATTAGCATATCGAGTTGACTTTGAGACAAGTTTTAATAAATTAACGAGTTTCAAATTTTGTTCAAGTTTGGCTTGCTTATCTAATGAGCTAATCTCGAATGAAGCTTTGACAAAGCTGATCAAAAGCCTAACTTGGGTAGCTTGATTTGTAAGCCCTAATTCATTTACTTGATTTTTGATAATACTTTATTTTTAGTTGATGTGATGAATTAAGACGGCACAATAACCACAGTTTGTTTGTAATGTTACTGGGATTAGACATTTATTTTTTACTTATGAAAAAAAAAAGTTGCTTTGATTAGACTTGACATTAGGTATAATTATAGACTGTAAATCAATTAACATATTCAGTACCAACGAATATAAAGTATAATTATTAAATCTTTCATCTCCTATACAATCCCCCCCCCCCCCCCCCCTCATCTCCTATACAATCCCCCTCCCTCTTACAAATATGCTGGGATTACTAGATGAATTGTACCCATTGTTCTTGCCAGCTGGTGTAATAAGGATGCTTTTGATATATTTATTTATTTGATTAAGTAAAGTATATTACATGTACAAAAAAGAATAGGTTGAAAGATTAGCTCCTTCTATATAATTGAGATCTCCCAAAAATACTACAAAAGCATAAAGAGAATCAGGATAGACAACTATGATTGTTTTTATTGAACCTATGAGAAAATGAGGAGCCAAATGTGCTTGAGGAAACTTTTGATAATTCTTATGAACCACATCCCTTGAAAAGCATACATGATTGGTAGGACATCTCTAGAATATGATATATTTTAAACTTTGAGCAATTACTCAAATTTCAGTTTGACAAAATGAATGGAGGTTATTTATGGAGCTACATATTGTGACTTTTATTTTTATTTTATATATTTATATGTTGGGCGTGGGATCCTATACGCTTAAACAGAACCTGGACCAAAATTTAGAAAGTTTAGGAAAGCCAAATTGCATGAGAAAGACAAAATAGAACATGCGCAAATATCATGGCCATACTTGGTTATCCTTGTTCAGATCTGTTAGAGTCTAATTCAATGTCCTATTTCATGATTCCGTTAGATATTTCAGGAGGAAATCATTCCACTTGAAGCGTTTTGAGTTGAAACCATAATTGAATTTTGGTTGTGATTTGGAGGTGTTGTATGTGAGACTAGCTGTTGCAGCAATTAATTATCCTAGTGGTGCTGGTGCCATTCAATTGCAAGTGGTATTCATAGTAGTGTTGGTGGGGTCAACTAAGGTGGGACGGTAATTGTGATGAGAAGTTGGAGCTAGGATGGAGGTTGTGTTGCTGGGTGGATTTGGGGTATTGTTGTGGTGGAAATGGTGGTAATGACAAGGTCTACACAGTGGTTTTGGGCTGGGCATAGGCTGTGGTAGCATTGGTGTTGGTGTAGTAGTGGGGTCTGTGGGTGGGGAAGGGTGATGGGGATTCTATGTCAGTTTCATACCCCAAACGCATGTGCTGAGTTAATCTGTAATCAGTTCTTATTCGACACTGATTACAAGACTGAATTATGTGATACTAAACAGGGTTTGCAGTGTACTGGAACCTGGTGAAGTGTTAAAGATTTGTACCATTGGTAGTTGCTTGAAAATGTCCAGAATAATGGGAACTGTAGTTACAGAAAAATGTTTTCCATGTTCTGAATCTATATAATCCAACATGGATATCCAGGCATTGGTTCTGCCAGTTACTGTTATACCCTGTTCTCATGATATCTTATAACTAGAAAGTTGATATGTGGAATATTAAAATCAAATTCGAAGTGTACTATTTTATTACTTCCAGATATAATATATTTGCATTGTCAGTAAAAGAAGCTGACCTAGTTGTGAAACTCAGAAGTAGTTTTTCAGGTTCTTTTCTGCCTAGCCTTTTAATATCTGAGTTTCTCGAGTGAATATGCATGGGATTGTGATTTACTGTGGCTTATGAGGACAAATCTTTTGCAGACCAAGCAGCTCTGAGCAGACCCCACCCCATCGTAGGCACTCGGATTTTTTTGAATCATTCCAGTCGCTGAAATTGAATTCTTCTCCTCAGCAGAGGATCTCTCCAGCCATGAGCAATTTACAAGGGTATTACGGTCTTAAACCAGCATATAAAAAAACTGCAGCTGAAGGCGCTGAAATGACTGTCTATCAGAAAGGAGGTTCTCGTTATTTAGAGGATGGACCATTTGACACAACTCCTATTTCCAACCTACCTCTGAATCCTCATAGAAAATCTAGAAGCTTTGTTAATGGTTTCTTGTCGGATAATGGTGAACTGGCCAATGATGTGTCAGTTGCAGAAGCTAGAGATGGAGACCCTGATAAATGGAACGATAAGTTAGTCAGAAGGCGTCAGAAATCTGAAGCTGACTTTACTTCGCGAACCCCAGAAAAGCTGCTGAAGGAGGAAAATGGCAGCAGTGGTGGATTTTCAGCAATAACGGGGAAGGGATTAGCACTAAGACCCAAGGCAGCTAGCCGAACTGCTTTGGGAACCGATGCTGAATCAGGTTGGGTGAATGTTATCCCAACAGGTTTGGGGGATTCTTTTGTGGCTGACGGCTTCAATGGAGTAAGGAAGTCATCAAGTACACCTAGTTTGCAGGATCAGGACAGTAGTACATCTTCTATCTGGCCAACATCAAAATGGAGTTTGAAGCAAGATCTTCAGGCCCTTTCTACTGTGTCTATTACAAGACCAATCTTTGATGGTTTGCCGAAGCCAGTAACGGGCCGTAGAAACAAAACTGCAGTTGATTAGTAAATTCCTTTCCGTGGATTTAATTTACTTATTGATTTATTATTATTATATTTTTGTCGGGGCATCCATTATGAAGCGGGAGGTATAGAGGAAAAGGAACACAGGAAATTGGGAAATAAAACATGCCATTGATCATTTGGGTGATATATCATTTTTCTTTTGGCTGGTAAACAGTCTATGTATACTTCATTGTGGGAGTTGCAGTCAAAGTTAGCAGTGGAAGATTTAAGGCAGCGGCAGCAGCGGCAGGGGTAGTGTGCTTCTTCAAATGCAACCCAACATACATTTACTCGACAGATTTTTTGCTACAGCAGGAGTTTGCATTTCCGAACCTTATAGGGATTGTATATTAGATATTTAGGCCTCTGTTTGGAAATGGATGAGAAGTATGTTGTTTATATCTATATTTATACTCTCTCTCTCTCTCTCTCTCTCTCTCTCTCATTTTATTTTTTGTTATTTTGGCATAGGTCATTTTAGTTGTTGTTCCATGTTGGAGATAATTGAATTGGAAATGCAACAATACATGTATTAATTTGATAATTCTATACAAAATCCCATAACATAATAAACATAATAAGTCTAAGTGACAAAATTATGTTTCCAGGAATGTTTTCTCAATGCCTTTCCATTTGTATCTGTTGCAAATTCCAATTTGAGTAGAAAATTCTCTTTATTCCGCCATTCATACGTATTTCATACATTCCATATATGGAGTTGGGTAAAATTTCATGTGATTCAGTAAACAGAATATAAATTCCATCATTTAATGGGATTTTTCGATAAATGGGAAATTTAAAATGCTCCGGGATGGAAATGAGGGAATGTCTACAAGACCCCGATTTGGGAATGAATTCATGTATTTGTTAAATCCGATGGGATTGACGGGGAAATTGAAATTGGGTGTACAACTTAAAGAAACCATAGTACTTATTTCTCTTTGTTCAAACCATTTTATTTTGCTGTGTTGTAACAGAGGCACAAAAGATATATATATATATATATTATATATTATCATATAAATATTATAAATAAATATATAATTATTTATATGCAGATTCATAAATTGAATTAAGTTGGCCTTTCAATTTAGAGGTAAAGAGTGAAGCTCTCTAATCACCCTCAAGGCTAAAAAATGATAAAAAGAGCTTTCTTTTCTACTTTTTACTAAATGTCGTCTCAAGTCTCCACTTTTCTAAGACGGGATATAGATATGTGTGTAGTGTAACAAGTAGTTGATTAGGAGAACTACAATATCAGTACAAAATAACTTTTTCATATTTTATTTATCGGACATGAATATTCTGGATTTGCCATATTAATCAATCAATCAATCAAATGTCAGTGGACAAGCTATTCTGATATTACGATTGAATATAGATAAAATTGCTTTGATTTCTTTGGACCATCCGTTCCCCTGAGCGAGGAAAGGTTCATTTCAGAGTCATAGTAGTAACCTGTTCTTTGGTTTTGTTCCTTTCTTTTCTTTCTTGAATGGAATTTCTCTTTTCATCCAATGAAAAGACCTTTATATGTTATGTGAAATTTATGACTATTAAGAGTCAATTTAACAAAATAGAGACTCATTTGCATATATACAAACAGAGTAATGTTGGAAGTCAGTCGTGGTTATATGATGGAAATGCGTTTCCACGTATTAAAAAAGAAAAAAAGAAGCCAAACCTAATGGAGTTTCGTACCTGCATTTAGTTTGGACCTGTGAACTCGTTGACCCGGGTCTGAGCTCCACAATGGATGTTTTCTTCTATTCAATTCAAAGCACTCGCCATTATGTGTTGAAGCTATTAAAATACATTAGTATTATAAATATTGATATGGCTTCAAAAAATGCTAGGATGAGGATGAGGATGAGGCTCACAGAGTTCTTTCTTACCAATAATAACCTACAATGGAACAATTAAGTTGTCAAGGAAAAGCTCTAAAATCATGCCCCCCCCCCCCCCCCCCCCCAACCAAAACATTCGTTTCTCTCCATCTTCTTTCCCATTCTTGTTCCACTAGTTATCATTCACTAATTTTGTTCAACCCAAACGGGGTTACTAAATTTCACTTAGTCTAGGACGACGACAATTGACCCAAAAAAGAAAACAGAACAGCCTGCATGTGTCTTCATTTCTGGTCCCCACCTTCAGACAAGCAAAGTCTCTTTTAACTCCCATATTAACAACTCATCAGTATCAAACTATCCATATAGTTGCCCCACACATAACATGAACAATTTTATTTTTGAATAGCTGTTCATTGCTCCTCAATACACAAAAAAACAATTTTGAGTATAGATACTAATTAACATGTTGGAAGCAGCATTTTGAATTTGAATAGCTGTTCATAATGGGGGACCCAGAACAGCAATACGGGAAAATAGAATGCCACAAAAATGCATATTTGACATATAATTATATTAAATATTCAACCCATTTCAGAAACAGCCTACCTAATGAAACACTCTTAACTTACTGAACTGCTGGCAGCTTTTAAGCGCCAGGTTTATTGGCTAAGATTCAAGTGGCCCTTGGGCAGGCCAAACTATTGGGATGAGTTCAAGTATCATATTAATTACATGCCCAAAGAAGCTGGAGGTGGGGAAACTGAGTTATGATGACAACTTGGGCACTTAAGAGTCACGTGATATTGAGAACTGCCTAGGGATAGAGAGTCTATTGTAGAAAATAGTGACTAGGAAACAATATAGTGGAAATGCTTATTGGGAGCCCAAGAAGGTATGGGAAATTTTGGTGGCGCTCTACAAAGCCATATTAAAAGGTCCTGATAACTTTTGCCAAAGGATGGAGTTCCAAGTGAGCTTAGGTTGCCTGGTTATGTTTTGAGGCACATTTACTAGGGAGATGATCCTCTTATGTAGCAAATAGCAACTTCCTAACCTGTTGTGTTGTCATGGAAAAAAAGCTTTGCAGTTGTTCTATAATTTCATGTCTTTTTTTTTTATGAATAGAATCTCATTGTAAAAGAAAAGAAGACCGGATCCAAAGAACACGCAGTATATATGGGGAAAATCACAGTTATAACCACAACCACTTATAAACTGATGGAAATAAGATGGTTAAAATATGATCAGTCTCTGAGTGACTGAGTAGAAACCGAGCCAAGGAGAGAGAGAGAGCAGTGGGAGAGAGAGAATGTTCCTACGGAGGGTGGTGTGGCCGTTAATGGCGAAGGTGAAGGAGATGATGGGAATTGTGGGACTAGAAGTGGTGCTGAACACGAGGGAGGTGTTGATCAATCTCTGCACCAAAACCACCACCACTTAAAAACTAGAGACATAAAGAGGAACAACACCAAATACCCTCTGACCAACCGAAAAAATGAGCTTCCAGGGCACAACTATTCTTCAAAGTCCTTTGATTTCTTTCCTCTGAATGCACTAAAGGTACAAGAACAACAATCTCAAAAACCAGTAGTTCCTCTACCCTTGGACTTCAAGCACCAACTAGAGACCAATAAGTTCATTCAGGCAACATAACAGATCTCACAGATAGAAGATGAATGCCCATGACCTTGTGTTACCCTACAAATGAATGAAAATATGATTCATGAACCCCTTCCTTTCCTTGCAAAACATATCCAAATGAAAGTGCCCAATTTCTACTTAGTAAAAGATCCACCATCAAGCATTTATTTGAAGACATCGTCCAAATAAAGAAACCATTTGAGAGGGAACTGCAAGAATACATCAACAATTTGCTGAGTTGATAGTCTGTACACAATCAATTCCTAGTCCACTGCAAGAACACATCAACAATGCGAAATCTCCATGAACCCACCACCAGAATTGATAGTCCGTACACCTCCAAAGGAAACCCCGTCGTTGGTAAATCTGGTGGTGGGTTCATGGAGATTTCGCATTCCAGTTTGGGTGGAATGGGGGCCATCGTTAGAATGGAATAAGGATGAGAGGGGCCTGCCATCGCTGGTGGTCAAGAAGGAAATGGTCGAAAGGGGGTTGGTAAGGGTGATGTTATCCCACAAAGGTGAGGCAGCGTGAGGAAGCA
The DNA here is from genome assembly GCA_008638375.1 of Nyssa sinensis. Classification (NCBI taxonomy): domain Eukaryota; kingdom Viridiplantae; phylum Streptophyta; class Magnoliopsida; order Cornales; family Nyssaceae; genus Nyssa; species Nyssa sinensis. The sequence goes on from CM018042.1 coordinate 32,555,424, forward strand.
GATGTGCTGATAACAGAGACAGATCCAGTGCTACGTGGCGAACAGAGGGAGTTCGTAATCTCAAAGGATAAAGATAAGGTGGCTGCGGTGCAACACAATTCGAATTTCAAATGCAGAGGCAGGGAAGCACGTGAGGCAAAGGGGAATGTGTCCGGGGTTGGTCGCAACTGGGCTGGCAAATCCTTTAGCTGAAGATATGGACAGGCCCACAAAAGGGAAGTGGGCTATAGACTATGGGAGAAGTAATAAGATTGGTCAGGCCGTGAACAAGTTTGGGCTGCTTAATACTTTAAATGAGCTGAATTGTGAGGGTCAAGCTACGGACTCTGAGGCTCGAGGCCCAGTTCAGTGAAGCCCAACACAGGGCCCAGGTGGCAACGCTTACAGCAGAGGGAGGTTAGAGAATGTTCTGGGCGTAAACTCCATGAACTAAGGGGTGAAGTCCAATCGTTGGGGTCATGTAATCAACAACAGAAAGGGCAAAACATGGAGGAATTCTGATAGAAGATATGCTCAAGGAGAAATCGCAGCAAGGGGAAGCAGCGAAGTAGAGGTGCGAGAAGGAAACTCCCCAACTGTCACCTAGGGGGTTCCTCAGTAGCTCCGACAAGGATAAGCCAGAAACTACAAGAAGAGACATCTCAAGCCTAGAAGATGGGGCCTGGTTTGCAGCGATGGAGATAGCCCTGGAAAGAATTTTTAAGGAAGGGCAGGCCGAGGCGGGACCGAGCAGGACTGAAACAGAATCTTGTTAGGAGGAAGAGTTCTCTGAATGGGCGATGGACTCGGTGAAGATTCTCGACTCGGAGCTGATCCAGCGCATCCCAATAGCAGTGATACTTTCGGAGCAGGAGAATAATTCTGGTAGTGTTGCAGCAGGTAGGGAGCTGATGGTAATACCTGACCAAAGGGAACTGCTAGCAGATAGGAAAGCTCATGTAATGGGGGAAGCCTCGGGATGGGTTTGGAGGAATTTCAGGAAGGTGTTTAAAATCCTGGGGATGTCAAGGAGAGGGTTTGAAGTGGACATCATTCACCTCTTCTCGGAAATAGATAATAAAAGGAAGCAGCTGAGGAAGGCAGCCTGTGGGAAAAATGAGACAGCACACGCCAAAGCTAAAACGAGAGTTACAGAATCTGAAATGTGCAGTAAGTTGCGATAAGAGCAGGCCGATGGATTTGGGCTGGATTGAGGGAGAGCAATCTAAAATCTGGGTATCCTCATGAAACTCAGAATTGTCTCTTGGAATGAGTGGGGGCTTAATGACCCAGATAAAAGGAAAGTGATTAAAATGGCTCTCAAAGAATGGAGAGCTGAGTGAGTGTGCTTGCAGGAGTCTAAAATGGCTTTGGTTTCCAGGGAGATGAACAGCATCTTTGGGGGGGGGGGGGGGGGGGGGGGAAGCAGGAATGTGCAGTGGGTTGTCCTAGAGGCTGCTGGAACAGCTGGTGCCACTCTTCTCCTTTGGGATACTCGGATGGTTTCGAAAATTGACCAGTGTGCTCGGGCTTACTCCTTGTCTTGTGTGTTTGAAAATGTGGAGGATAAATTTCGTTGGACCTTCACTGGTGTCTATGGTCCAGTGAATGTTCGGGAGAGAGGCTGTTTTTGGGAAGAGCTGAGGCAATTTAAGGAGAGATGGAATCATCCATGGTGTGTGGGTGGGGATTTTAACGTGGTTCGATTCCCAGAGGAGAAGAAAGGTGTGCATCATCCTACTAGACAAATGAAGGACTTTAACGACATTATTAACATGTTAGAGCTGGTGGATTTGCCGTTGGGGGGTGGTAAATATACTTGGAGCAGAGGTGGAGTTAATGGTGCGATGTCTCGGCTGGACAGATATTTGCTTGATAGTGGCCGGGAGGACCGCTTCCCGGGAGTGGCACAACACTGTCTTCCTTGGCCCGGTGTCAGATCACTGCCCTATCATGTTGGACTGCGGGGGTATTAACAAGGGAAAAATCCTGTTCCCGTTCGAGAATATGTGGCTGAAGGAGCTGGGGTTTAGAGAGCTGATTGAAGGTTGGTGGAGGGGTTACCGTGTGGAGGGGATGTCCTCGCAAGAAAATTGAAGAGGCTGAAAGAAGACATTAAAAAATGGAATAAAGAGGTGTTTGGGAATGTCCACTTCGGAAAAGTAAAGCTGATGGGGGACATCAAGAAGCTAGATGTGAAAGATCAGCGGATAGCATTGTCTGTAGAGGAGAGGAGCTGCAGAGAAGGGTTGAAAGGTGAGCCGGTTAGGATGGCTATTGCAGAAGAGATCAACTGGCATAAAAAATCTAGGGTGCTCTGGCTGAAGGAAGGGGATAGGAACACATGGTTTTTTCACAAAATGGCTAATATGGCTAATGCTCATAGAAGGGCTAACACTATCAGTTCTATCTTAATCAGAGGCAAGAGGTATGACTAGGATGACGAAGTAAAGGAAAAGATCTCTTCTTTCTACAAGGACCTCTTCTCGGAGACAAGGGTGATACTCTGGACGGACCGGAATTCAAAGTTGTTAGCCCTCAGGAGCAAGCAGATTTGGAGAGACCCTTTTCCGAGGAGGATGTCTGGAGAGCTTTACAGTCTTGTGAATGAGATAAAGCCCCAGGTCCTGATGATTTCTCAATGGCATTTTTTCAACAGTGTTGGTCAGTGGTGGGAAGGGAGATTATGGCTTTTTTCGACTATTTCTTTGACCAGGGTCAGTTTGAAAAGAGCTTGAATGCTTCCTTCATCACTTTGGTGCCAAAGAAAGTTGGAGAAGAGGATATAAAGGATTTTAGGCCTATCAGTTTGGTGGGTAGCATCTACAAACTGTTGGCCAAAGTCCTTGCTCTCAGGCTAAGATTGGTGGTGGGGGGAGTGGTCTCAGCTTCTCACAATGCATTTATAGGGGGTAGGCAAATTCTTGACGCGGCTCTTATAGCGAACGAATGTGTGGACTCGAGGAAGAAGAGTGGGCTTGCAGGCCTAAAATGTAAACTTGACATTGAGTAAACTTATGATCATGTGAGCTGGGGATTCCTGTTGTATGTCTCAAAAAGGATGGGTTTTGGCCAAAAATGGAAACGTTGGTAGGCTTCATGCATTTCTATGGTCAGTCTCTTGGTTATGGTGAATGGTTCTCCAGTGGATTTCTTTAGGAGTTCGAGAGGTCTGAGGCAAGATGATCCCTTATCTCCCTTTCTATTTATCTTAGTGATGGAAGCCCTCAATTTGATATTAGATAGAGCACTGAGGTGGGCATGTTTAGTGGCTCTGCGGTGGGGGGATTCGGAAGGTAGAAGGAAAGAGGCAGACGACACTGTTATTTTTTGTTGGGCGGAAGTGCCACAATTGAGATTTCTGAGATGTCTTTTGAAATGTTTTGAAATGGTCTCTGGTTTGCGGATCAATATGGAAAATAGCAAGCTTATTCACGTTGGGGAGGTAGGAAGAGCAGAGGAACTTTCCTGGAATTTGGGATGTAGATTGGGATCCTTGCCTACGGTGTATCTAGGCTTGCCTTTGGGAGCGGGGTCACGAGAGAAGGGTGTTTGGGATGTGGTTGTGGATAGGTTTCATAGGAGGTCAGCGGGGTGGAAGAAAGGTTAGTTGTCAAAAGGTGGCAAGATTACCCTAATCTGGAGTACCCTATCTAGTCTCCCAACTTACTTCATATCTTTGCTTCCTATTCCGGCCTCGGTGGAGAAGAGATTGGCAAAACTCCAAAGGGAATTTTTGTGGGGCAGCTTGGGGGAGGAAAATACGGTTCCATCTTGTGGCGTGGAAGAAAGTGTGTGCCCCCTTACATTTTGGGGGCCTGGGGATTAAAGATTTAAGGGTCTTCAATCGGGCTCTGTTAGGAAAATGGCTTTGGAGATTTGCCCAAGAACATCAATTGTGGTGGAGGAATATCATTGAAGCCAAGTATGGTAGTTTGGGGGGAGGATGGATCTCCAAGGAAGTGAATGGCCCTTACAGGTTGGGCTTGTGGAAAAGTATTAGGAAGGGAGCTGATGATTTTGGGAAATTTGTTGTCTTTAAAGTTGGCTCAGGGGAAAAGATCAGTTTTTGGGATGATGTTTGGGGCGGACAAAGTTACACTCAAAGAAAGGTTTCCTCGACTCTTTCAAGTTACCTCTAACAGGGAGGCTCGAGTGGCAGACTTTGTTTGTCAAATTTGGTGGAAGAGTGAGCTGGTAAGAGTGAGCTGGTTACTTCTGTTTAGAAGGTCTTTCAATGATTGGGTGGTCAAGGGCTTTGCATGAACGATGGGAATACTGCACAAGATCCACCCTAATCCTTCTCATGATGAAGGCATTAGGTGGAATTCTGATAATGGAGAGTTCTCTGTGAAATCTCTCTATCTGTCTCTTTAGAGTGGAGGGGATGTAGACTTCCCTTGGAAGTCCATTTGCAATTCGAAAGCCACCCTAAAGGCAGCGTTCTTCAGATGGTCTGTTGCATGGGGAGCCATCCTGATAGGGGAAAACCTTCAGAGGAGGGGATTCAATCTTGCCAACAGATGTGTGATGTGCAAGAAGAAAGAGGAAATGGCGGACCATCTATTACTTCACTGTGAGATAGCAAGGGACTTGTGGCAGCTTGTATTTGTTCTTTTTGGATGCCATTGGGTCGCTCCTAGAACAGTCCTTGAAACTCTAGCTAGTTGGAGAGGGGGCTGTAATAGGCGCCACGGGTGGAGGATCTGGAACGCAGTCCCTATTTGTCTTTTTTAGTGTTTATGGAAAGAAAGGAATAGGAGGGTCTTTGAGGGGTTCAAAATGCCCCTTCAAAAGTTAGGAGTATTTTTTTGTATACCTTGTATGGGTCAACGGGTCTTACAATCCTTCTTTGGAGGACTGTTAATTTCTTAAGTGACATGAGACTCTAATTAGTCTCTATTTTGTAAATGGGTGCGCCCCTCTTGGGTGCTTTTTATATATTGATACCTTACCTATCAAAAAAAAAAAAACATAGTTACTACTAATAGAACATGTCCAGCAACGAAAGAATTTCTAATGCTCAGTGCAGAATGCAGATAGAATAAACTCAATAAAAAATTCAAAAAACAAATGTGAATATTTGTAGATTCAAAAGAGAGGATTATCAATATTTTCTACAGCTTTTAACCATTTTTTACGAGGACTACCATCATATTTAGCCAGATGCTCTAAACATAAGAACCAACACTATTTTATGAAAAAAATTGTGAGCATTGCTCCACTCAAGGATCCTTGTTTATATATTTACCTCAAAATTTTGCAGCAAAATTATCTGCCAGTATTTGGACCTTATTCCTTGGTGGGTAACCAACACAAAACCCCATAAAAGTTGGTATTCATGTTAAATATTTTTCCAAAACCTGTAACAATGATGTCTAGTTACCAAACCATTCTCAAAATGAAATTCTCCCTGAGAGAAAAAAAATCAGACTATAAAATATAACTACGAGTGTCCTTAATTTTCTTTTAATCTTTTTCCCTTTAGAGGGTTCTTAATTAAAGGGTGTATTCTATTCAGTCACAAGACCCATCTAAATTAATATTAATCACTGGAAGGCATGTATTTCATAATGAAACAAGGCCCATTCCAGTCCTGCTGCAACCAATACAAAGTTAAGGGAGCTTTCAAGATGGACACTTAAAAAAAATACCATACAATGAATCAAATGAGTAAAGGAAAATAAATTTGCACTAACTAAAATATAAGGATCAAAGAGAACAAAAATTACGTCTAAATTCTAATGGAGGAAAACTATGTCTAATTCCCACTCCCCCTTCTAGATTAGGTTTTAGCACTGAAAAATATAAAATCACCATCACTTCACTGATCGATCCTAATGTGACCAAATCTCAGGCAGTTTTTCCTTCCCTAGACAACCTTGCCAAAGCTGTCCCCATGTCATACTTGGGCACCTAATGCACCACCGATGAAGGAACACCATGCAGCGATCCCAACTATTAATGCTAAAATGCTGCTGCCACTTATCCTTCACAATATCCACATTTCACTATGCTCGTGTTTCTGAACAGCTTTTCAGGTTCTACAAATAAAAAGTGAGGATGATTACAATACCTTTATGGAAGAAAATCTCAATAATTTGCTTAGAAGTTGAAAATCACAAAATATTCACAAAGCACTGATCCAGTTACCCATCCTTCTAATTCTATGGCAACATCCTCTTTATACTCTTCTAATCTAGATGACCAATCAAAGAAGAAACAATCAGTTTGGGTATGTCATGGTCCATGGACATCGATCTTTTCCTTCATTTTGCTCCAAATTGTACTGAACCAACACAAAATTTTCACGAATCACTGATCCATTCTTCTAATTTTATGGGCAACACACTACTCTGCTAATCTGGATGACCTAATCAAAGATAACAGAAACAATCAAATTGGGGTATGTTATGGACATAAACTTTTCCCTCATTCTGCTTCAAATTATATTGAACCAACCCAGAATATACTTAGTTCTTCCCAAATCAAAATATTTGATTCTAATGGTGTCACGGGCAATTGCCCATAACCTAAGCAACCTTCTTAACCAATTGAGCACTTCATTAGTAAAGGGTAGTGAATAGTGTGGGTGGCATATTGCATTCCCGACCAACACAATATTTTCACGAAGCACTAATCCATTCCATCCATTCTTCTAATTTTATGGGCAACATATACTTTGCTAATCTGGATGACGAATCAAAGATAACAGAAACAATCAAATTGGGATATGGATGGACATCAATCTTTTCCCCCATTCCCCTCCAAATTGCATTGAACCAAACCCAGAATATACTTGGTTCTTCCTATGTCAAAATATTTTGATTCTAATGTTGTCACGGGCAATTGCCTATAGCCTAAGCAAATTTCTTAACCAATTAAGCACTTCATTAGTAAGGGGTAATGAATAGCATGGCGGCATATTGCATTCCCGACCAACACAATAATTTCACGAAGCACTGATCCATTCTTCCAATCATAGTTGTTACAGGTGCCTTGCCTGGGTACCCCAGTAGGCGATCGCCCAGGTGCCTACCTACCCAATTCAGCTCGGCAACAAACTTCTATTATTAACCAAACTCCATATTTTAATGCATAATTAATTTTCTAGTTCACGATTATATTTGTTATTTTTGTTTTTTTGTTTTGATAGGGGTTAAATATATCTACAAATCATGAATCTGTGAATAAATGAGGTGAAATTAATGGAGAGATTAAAAATATCCCAAATATTGACTATTTGTACATGAAGCACTTGTATATAAAGTAGCATCTTATTTTATTTACATGTTATTTACATACAATAGATAAAGTTAATATTATTAGAAAATTATGCTAATGTTAATTGATCCCTCAATTGTTTATATCATGCTATCAAAGTAAAACAATTGCATTTATGATCCGTCTCATGATGATTGCTTTGAATTTTTGTCATGTCTGTTAAATGTTACCTTTTGAGTTATCAAATGATTCTATTCTCTAAATGGGTTAAGTTTTATTCAAGTGTTTCTATTACATTATCCATTCTATTTGATTTATTTGCATATGCTACAATCTTTTAAAATTCAAACTATATTTTTGTTTGTTGGCACAAATAATATTATTAATAAATAGTTGTTATTATGTTTTTTCAAAAGAAAAAATTATGTAAGAATAAGAATGTTCTCTTTATTGATTTAATTTCTTATAAATAACATGGATTGTATGAAATTATGAATTAAGATAATGATTAAATTAAGTTTTTACTATGTTTTTTGTTTGAGCGGTCGCGTAAGCAGTAAACTAGGTCTGTCGCCTGGACAATTTGACAACTATGCTTCAAATTTTTTGGGCAACATATACTCTGCTAATCTGGATGACCAATCAAAGATAACAGAAACAATCAAATTGGGGGTGTGTTATGGACATCGATCTTTTTCCTCCTTCCGCTCCAAATTGTATTGAACCAACCCAAGAATATACTTTGTTCTTCCCATGTCAAATACTTTGATTCTACTGTTGTCACCAGCAATTGCCCATACGCTTAAGCAACCTTAACCAATTGAGCAATTCGTTAGTAAGGGGTAATGAATAGCGTGGGCGCCCGGGCGGCATATTGCATTCCCGACCCAAACCTAGCAATATATATAGCACATATATTTATATATGTGTGTGAAGGGAGTGCTACCTTGACAATTCTCTGCCCAATATAAAAGCATACCTAGGGCATCTAACACCAAGTAATCATTCATTGTGGGAATCAAATTTGTTGTTCACAATTGAAGCAACACCAACTTTTTCTAAGCAATTTATGTGATACTTCCACATTAGAGAAATTATCCATACATATAGAATATATTGAGAACATAATACATCAAATTTGAGTCGTAAATTAACTTTTATGGGTGAAAATAGAACATCATGGGCATTTGACAGTACAATAATTTCAATCCTAGGTCCAATAAGTATATTATTCTCTTTCCTTTTCAATAGGAACTAAGCTTCCTAACCCTACAATCCCCTTTTAGATTCCATGCTAGCCCTTTTACTATTGTGCTACAACAACATTGGTTTGCAACAAATAAATTATCAAAGCCTCTGTGTTAATCTGATAGAGGGCAACACTAAAACTTAGAATTATCAGCCTCCAAATTGATTTATGTGGGCTAAAGTTGTGGAAAGCTTAGATACAAATTTTAAGAGGGTGAAAAAATGGTAGTATTTGCAGATGAACAAGAGTTCAAATTAGTGAGTGAGTGAGTGACTGCAGGAATCATAGAGAACTAGTAGCTGTAAATTCTAAACAGTAACCAATAGAGGGTTTTGAAGTCTCAAATCCAATGCTGAAAAGGTAAGAGTAGGGTTGGAGTTGAGCATTAAGTTTTTTGGATGAAAATCTAATAGGTAGGGTTTGTAATTTAAATAACAAAATCTAATTGCAAAGAATTACAAAAAAGGAAAGGAGAAGGTAAAAAAGAAGAATCTTCTAGGAATCTTACCTAGAATTCCCTTAGGACCCCCACAAGTTAGGTTGCATCACAAATCCAAATTCTCAAAACACAACTTTGTAAACTTGGTTCCACAAAATAGAAAGACCACATATATTTATAGGTTGCTAAACTTTACCTACTACTACTAGAAGAAGTTCAGGAATTAGGAGAGCCTCTTGAGAAATGGGAATTGGATTATGTGCGGGCTCTTTTGAGATGTTGTCTTAGTCTAGGGTGTTTGTGGTGATAGAGGATACAATCAGATAGGAAGGTAGGAAGGGGTAGGAACTTCAGTGGTAAATCCTTTTATGAAGCTTTATCAAAGGAACGGATGAATTCCCGTGGAGAAGTATATGGTGTACAAAGGTGCCCCTTTAGGTGAATTTTTTTTTTTTTGTCAACAACATGGGATACTATTCTCACTGCAGATAAGTAGAAGAAAAGAAGATTTTGGATGGAAAATTGGTGTTGCATGTGGACAGAAATCGAGGAGTGAACTGAGCCACTTGCTTTTAGAATGTTCAGTTGTGAGGGATTTGGGGAGCCTTCTATTTTCTTTGTTTGGTTGTGTTTGGGTTATGACAGGCTTGATATTGGAGTTGTTTCGGGTTTGCAAAAGGGATTCTAAGAGGTATGGTGTTAGGAAGGTGTTGGGTGTTGTCCCCTTGTGTTTGATTTGGTCTTATGAAGAACAAAGAAAAAGTAATATTTTTTCAAAGGGAAGAAATAGCCCCCTCCAGGTTGAGACTTATCTATACTGAGAGTTTTATACTTTTGGGTTGTAGAGTCTTTGGCTACATCTATAGATTTTTTTGTAGAGTTTTTGGGAGACATTTGTTGTACTGACTGATTTTGTTTAGAGTTTTATACCACGTACACAGGTGTGCACTGGCACTGCCAATATAATATACTTTACTTATCCAAAATTAGACCCAATAACACACTCAAAGCAAAATCCATGACATTGATACTAAAATCCAAGTCCACGTCTTAAAATTAGTAAAATACCACTAATTTTTTGTTTTTAATCAGTAAAACAAAGTATATATCATTAAAGGGAGTCCGAGAGAGGCAGAACCAGATATACAAAAGAAAGGGGAGAGGCAACAATATTTAAGGCCTAAAGTCCCCCAAAAAACCTATAAATGTGTCTAGGAGCATAGGATAATCCTCTTTCAACCAAAAGAAAAGCACATGCAAAAAACTATTTTGAGATGCCATATCAGTCTCTCTGTCTCTCAGAAACTGTAAAATTCCTTTCCTTCCATATACACCAAGTCAAGCAACCACACACAGCCTAAGTCCTTCCTTAGCCGCCTACATATCCACCTCAAAAAAACACCTCTAACTGAGCTTGGCATTACCCAGCTGCACACCCAAACAACGAAAAAATCAGATTCCACATGTCTCTAGAAATTTTGCAATAAATCAATAAATGATCTACCGTTTCCTCCTCTTCCTTACTCATGCAACATCTACTCGGAAACTAAAATCCTCGCTTCTTAAGATTATCTGCCGTGAGAATTGCACCCAAGAAGCCGACCAACAAAAGAAGGCAACTTCTTTGGAACTTTAGATTTCCATATAAGTTGCCATGGAAATGCCTACTCTTCATTCCCCATCAAGTGCCTGTAGAAGGATTTAACAGTGAAGGTATTTTTCTTTTCTGCTTTCCAAACCATAGAGTCCTCCCTTCCCAGTCTAGTCTTCCATCTATCCAACATGCCCATCAGCTCCTCCACCTCTTTTAACTCCCCAGTCATAAAAGTTCCTTCTAAAGCTAAGGATGCCAAACAAAATTATCACTATACCATGATTATTTGAAGCAAGAATATGTAAAAGGGTAAACTTCTCCTTCAACACCTCATCAAAGCACCACGTATCCTCCCAAAATACCACTAATTGTAAAACCTAATAAAACATAAATAAAACTATACCAAAAACATATCGACATAAAAATAAATATAGAATAAGACAGGATTGACAGATAGAACAAGCAAGGAAGGATAAAGGGGATGAGACAGGATGATGAAGGGGCGAAATGGCAGTCAGCCAGAAGACTTAAATAGGAGCTGCAGAATTTGCTGAGTTTGGTCAAGTACGAGGGGAAGAAAGGTACAGGAGAAGTGGCCGAAGTGGGGAAGGCTCTAGTCAGAATTGTTTCACCACGAGTTTCTCTATAATATTATGGAATGTGCGAGGCCTCAACGACCTGGTAAACGGTAATGGTGAAAGTACTACTGAGGAGATGAAAGACCATGGCAGTGTGTATGCAAGAGACCAAAATATAAGTTATGTCTACCAATCTGATTCGAAGTCTATGGGCGTTCAGATTGGTAGAGTGGTTCTGTTTGAAGGCCAGCAGAATTGCAGAGGGTATAGTTATTCTATGGGATTCCAGGAAAGTCACGTATATTGATCCGTGGTCAGGGGATTTCTCAATCTCTTGCAAATTTGAGCTTGTGCAGAACAATTTACAATGGGCATTTTCTCGTGTATACGGCCCATAAGAAGATTAAGTGTGCAGGTTTCTATGGACTGAGGTTAAGACAGTGAAAGACCAGTGCGTATTGGAGGGGATTTAACATAGATTCCCTTACGAAAAATTGGGTGGTGGCAGGCTTCCCAGGGGTTTGAAGGAAATTTCTGACTTTATAAATACAAGCTGTTTGGTGGGTTTGCCAATGGAGGGAAGATTTACATGGTCCAGTGGAAGGGAATCCCCAGCAATGTCAAGATTGGATCGATTCCATGTTTCTAATACTTGGGAGAACTGATTCCTGGGAATTTCTCAGGTCAGTTTATCCAGATTCCAGACCAGTTTCTGATCATTGTCCAATTATGTTGAAGTGTGGAGGGAGAATTTCAAAGAAGAGCCCATTTTGGTTCAAAAATATGTGGTTAGAGATGGAAGGGTTCAGGGGCTTGGTGGATAGATGGTGGCAGGCTACAAAATCTCAAGAATTCCCAACTTCTTCAGGCTAGAAAATTGAAATTACTTAAAAGGTGACTTGAGGAAGTGGAACAGGGATACTTTTGGGAATGTGTAGGTGAGGACAGGAGATTCAGTGTTTTGATGATAAGGAGCAGCAATTTACTCTTTCGGAAGGTGACAAAGTCTGTAGGGAAGAGCTAAAAGGGAATTGGGTTCGCTATTCAAGGTGGAGGAAATTTTGTGGCGTCGAAAAGTCCTAGACACTGGCTGAAGAGGGGAATTGAATTACAAAATTTTTCCATAAAGTAGCCAGCGCTCATAATAGGAGAAATAAATTTCTTCTATCAGGATTGGGAGCAAAGTCTGAACTAGGAGCAAGATGTGAGGAAAGGGATTTTTAGATTTCTACAAGGACTTGAACGGTGAGTCTTATAGGAGGAGACCGGGGGTAGATAATTTGAACCTTGCTGGCCTTAATGGTGATGAAGTTGCTGGGCTGGAAATGCAGTTTGAAGAAGAAGATATTTTGATGGCTTTAAAGTCATATGTTGGGGATAAAGCTTCAGATCCCGATGGCTTCAAAATGGCCTTCTTCAAGCATTGTTGAGGGGGTAATTAATAGTTCTATCATTTAATAATTAATGCTTTTTTAATTAAAAAAATCTTTATTATATTAATTATTAGAGATATAAAATAGTTATATGTGTACTTCTATATATATATATATATATATATATATATATATATACACATTCTATTATGACATGTCTTCGTAATTATATTTATTAGTTCTACGTAATTGAAGTTAAAAGTATTATAAGTGAAAAAAATTACGACACAAAAAAGCGTAAGAAATACTTCTTCTTTAGTTCAAAAGGATATTAGTAATTTTTTTATGCCTTATATGATAGACCGGATTGTCATTGAAAAGTTGCATATAAGGTCTTCTTTCTGTACCAAAAGTCATAAATATATGAAACACTTTTTGACTAATAGAAGTATGAGAAAACTTAATAATTAATACTTCCAATAATTTATATATTTTATATCTCCCATGTTTATAAATTATAAGAGAGTTGATTGAATATGGCTCTTTTGAAAGAAGCTTAAATGCTTCATTTATTGCTCTTATCCCAAATGAAGGAGCAGAAAACATTTGGGAATTTAGGCCAATTAGCTCGGTGGGCACGCAGTGGTGTTTTATGTTTATAAGCTATTGACTAAAGTCCAATCTAGGAGGTTGATGAAAGTGGTGGGCAGTATCATTTCTAGAAGTCAACATGCCTTTGTTGGGGAAAGGTAAATCCTAGATGTTGTGTTGATAGCAAACGAATGCATTGACTGTAAGAGGAAGAGGAAGGAGTCAGGTTTGATTTGCAAGTTAGATATCGAGAATGCTTACAATCATGTAAATTAGGAGTTCTTTATGATCTTGATGAGGAAGATCGGGATTGGAGAGGTGGACAAGGTGGAATTGGGCATGCATTTCTTTGGTTAAGTTTTGGTGATTGGCTCGAGTGTTGGGTTCTTTCAGTTGTTCAGGGTTCTTCATCAAGGGAATCCTTTGTCTCTGTTTCTATTTGTTATCTTAAAGGAGGCTTTCAACAGCATGATGCACAGAGTGGAATCTGAGATTTGTTGAAGGGTTTTAGGTTGATTGATGGAAATGGAGGAGGTATCACATCTCTAGTTCGCGGATGATACAATCCTTTTTGTGAGGATAAGGAGAAGCAATTGCACTTTATTCGTTGCATTCTCCTATACTTTTGAGTTGGTGTATGGGCTTCGGATGAATATGAGAAAGAGTGAAATTATCCCGATGGGGGCAATTAGGGGCCGCGTTGTCAAAGGAGATCGCCTCGTTGCCTAGGTGATTGGGTAAGGTAATTTTTAGTCTTATCACCTTAACATGTACTAGGCTAGTTGTCTTCAAAGAGGCGACGCCTTCCTTAAGAAGGCGAGAGTCGACCAGGCGATGGCCATTGCCTTTTTATTTCTAACGTATTTTACTTGTATGTCATGTTTATAGTGTTTTATGCACTTATTTTATTAATTATTCTCTAAGAGACATGTAAATATAAAAGAACATAGTTATAGTCAAGAAGTATAGTCTGATCTATTATATTAATATAAGTATTATTATTAAACATTAGCACAAAATTGGCTTAACAAACATTTAATATTTTAGATGTTGACAAAAATTCAAATTTTTGGGGAGAGTAACACTTTCAACATGTAAAAATTTTAAGTAGGGATTAACATTGCATCTTCTATAACTAGCAAACCATCATCATTTTTGACAAAATCTAAGCTTGCCCTAGGATAAAACATCTTCCCTCCATCGGTTAAATTGATCACCTATATGGGAAGTCTTCCCAACTTAGGCCTGATTTTTGAAAATTAGTTTAGATGTCTACGAGATTGGTCCTATCATGTCTTGCATATTATTAGGACTAACAAGTTCACAAAAATTTATTCTATATAAGACTCCAATAAATAACAAAACTTTGAATATTAATTTAGAAAAAAAAAATACTAAGACTTAAAATGATTATATCACTTAATACGTTATATGTAACTTTTAGATTGAACTTTTTAGTGTTACATGATAATTGTGATAATGATAAGATATTATTTAACTTAAAATCAATTAACTTTTAATGTGTAATATACTTTTTTGATTATTTTTATTAGTTAGTGTAGTGTTTCACTCAGGCTAGCATTTTTTTGTTACCTCGCTTTTTGGACAATGTGAGACTATAGCGCATTTTGCCTCTACCTACATTGGTTAGGGGTGTGGAGCGGTTGGCCAATAACTTGGAGTGCAAAGTGGTGTCTTTACCGTCATTTTATTTGGGCTTCCGCTAGATCTTGTGCGATATGGGACCCGGTGGTGGAAAGATTCCAAAGGCATCTTACAGGATGGAGCAATAAATACCTATCTAAGAGAGAAAGGATTACTCTCATCAAGAGTACTCTAGCCAACTTGCCTACTTACTATGTCCTTGTTTCCTATCCCAGCCTCGGTGGAGAGGAGGTTAGAGAAGATGCAAATAGAATTTCCTTTGGGATGGCATGGAAGATGAGAAGAAGATTCACCTGATTAAATGGGTAAGGGTGAAGACCCCTATACAGGCGGGAGACTTGCAGGTTTTCAACAAGGCGCTTCTTGGCAAGTGACTTTGGAGGTTTCGGGGTGGAGAATAATGTTTTTTGGAAGGAGGTTTGGTTGCAAAGTATGGGTGTGAGGAGCGTAAATGGTTTTCCAACCCTTTGATAGGGACTTTGGGGCATGGTCTATGGAAAGGTATTCAAAATAGGCTGGCTTATTTTTAAAAATGTATTCACTATGAGGTTGGGGAAGAATTGAGAGTGAAGTTTAGGGGGGAGGTGTTGTTAAAGGAGAGTTTCCCCAGTTGTTTAGACTTGCACAGAATAGGGAAGCTGTAGTGGTTGAATGTTACTTTCTTGTGGGGAGGGAGGTGGTATGGACTCCCAAGTGATAGAAAGAATTTCCATGATTTGGAGGAAGAGGAGGTAGTTCAATTACTAGGTGTGTTGAGCAGAGCTGGGCTGGTGGAGGGTGGGGGAAACTATAGTGTGGACTTTGAGTTAGCTCTAAGGTCTTCTCGGTTAGCTCCTACTATAAGGAATTAATAGGTGGGAGCAGCTGATCAATTTCCATGGCGATTGATTTGGTATTCAGGTGTTCATACAAAGGAGTTTTTTTTTTGGCTTGGACAACAGTTTGGAAAGCTAGTTTGACAATGGACAATCTTCTATTGAGAGGTTATCAGTTAGCCAGTTGATGTTGTATGTGCAAGGAGGAAGTGGAGACTACAGATTATTTTCTAGTACACCGAGTAATAGCTAGAGATTGTTAAAAGTTTTGTTCTCTCCATCTTTGGGTGTTCCTGGGTGACGCCTGCTTCTCTGAGAGAGCTGCTCATGAGTTGGGGAGGGTGTAGCATGAGGAAGGAGGCCGGCGCGGTTTGGAGGATGGCTCAATCCGGAGCTTATGGAGGGAGTGTAACAACAGATTTTTGAAGGGACTGAGAGAGCCCATCATGTAATGAAAGATAGTTTTTAAGACTAGTATGTTTGGGCCAAAAAGGCCTGTCCTTCGTATGTAGGTCCAATTAGTTGATTTTTTTGGGACTTTTAAGGCAGTGCCTAATCTTTTGTATATATGGGTTTGCCCCCCTCAGGTGTCTTTTAATATATAACCTTTACTTGCAAAAAAAAAAAAAATCTAATTTGAAAGAACTAAAGGAGGGAAAAGGGGGGGGGGGGGGGGGGGGGGAGGAGAAGGAGAAGAATCTTATGTAAAATTCCTTTTACTCGGCCCCAAGACTTACCCCCTCCCTATGATCTCAAATCTCAAATCTCAAAACTCAACTCCATCTAATTAATTAAAAAAAAGGGTAGACATTCATAAGCTGCTAAACTTCTGTGTCTACTAGAAATTAGTTAAACACACTTAACTACTAAGACTAAAGAAAACAGACATACAACTATAGAAACAACATATCAGCCTAAATATAAAATAAGAATCCATTTAACCCTAAACCTTATTACATAAGGTATCAAGTATGCTCCATGTCAAATCCCTAATTTTCCCATCTTCTTTTTTGCATGCTCCAGATCACAATCCTATGCCCATCCTCTTTGGCTATCGTCACAAAATTCTAATACAGATTTGGGCCTTTTGTAGATGCCCGATTTGTTGAAAGTTTTTGGCAGGTGGACTGTCATCCGTATGTAGGGTGGATTAAGTGGCCTATGATGCAACAAGAGAGACTTTTTTTTTCTTTGTCGATTGACAATTTTGTGGTGATGCAAGCAAAGACTCTCCTAAAAGCCCCTCTTGTCATTGTGCAAAGGGGAGAGAGATTTTTTTATTTTGATAGATAAGACACCCCCACCCACTATGTCCCAATTGGGACTTGAACCCTCAACCTCCTCTTTGGAAGGTGAAGGATACCATTTAAGCTAACACTTGATGGTGCAAGGAGAGATATAGATTAATCTTTAGAAAGAGAGAATTTTCAAAAAAAAAGGGAGAGAGATGGGATTTTTCTTTTTCTTTTCTTTTTTAAATTGTTGGCAATGAGAATTGAACCCTCAACCTGCACCTCTCTTTAGATGCCACGCCAGCACTTGTACCTCTATGCTACAATGGTCTTGGCTAGGAGAGAAATTGGAATAATTAGCACCTAGAAGAAGTAGAAGCATTGAGCTGTCCATGCCTTTCTCAGTTTGAAGGTGTCTGTCTCGAAGATATTTAGCATGATTGCATTTCTTTTCAAGCACTGATTACATCCCAGGAACACGTGGAATAAATAACAACTGGACAATGAGGAAAGGAAGACAGATTCGATAGCAAAGAGAAGTTGAAAAACATGCTAGGTGAGATTTCTCAAGGCGGTCATTTGATTTGCAGCATGACAATGTTGCCCTTGCCTTTTTTGGCGGAGTAACTCAAGCAAAAGCTACGAATCAAGGGGGGCCTTTGTAGGTACTTAATAGCCACAATTTTGTATAGAAGGTAACACAACTACCCTAAATCCTGATAATGCCTCAGTTCTGTTTTGAGATTTTTTTTCCTGTGTGCAGAAGTTGATAATACGCAGATGCAACTCTATCAAGCATCAAACAAATCAAAGATAATTTCTAATAATATCTCTAAGGTTGTTGGGGGTCCACAAATGTGAGGACAAAAAAGGCCAAATAACTATACAATAGAAGCATCATGTAATTGAGAAACCAGAAAGTAGTGGGATTCTCTCCCTATCTCAAAATCAACCAAAAAAGATTGGTGCTATTAACATACCTAACAAGATGATGATACAAGAGTGCAAATCTAAGATAGGAATTCCTTACTGCCAAAGAAAATATCAGGCTACCAAGGGATTCTTTTAGAGCTGAATCACTACAACAGCTTAATTTCTCAAAATAACATTGCTAGTTTTTAGCTCATTTCTCAAAACAACATTGCTAATTCTAAAAATGATCATATTCCAGTTTGGGAGGTGAGGGAGGTGGAGTTTTCATCTTGAAACTTAGTATGTACAGTAGGTTCGCTCCCTCCCTCGTATTTGGGGTTGCCCTTTCAGGAGCTTCTCCTAGATTCAGTGCAGTGTGGGACCCAGTAGCAGGAAGATTTCATAGGCATCTAGTGAGCTGGAAGAGACAGTATCTTCAAAGAGGGGATAGAATCATGCTTATCAAAAGCATCTTATCTAAGCTACCCGCCTGTTATATCATGTTGTTCCCTATGACAGTTTTGGTGGAGAAAAAGTTGGAAAAGCTTCAAAAAACTTTCTATGGGATGGTATGGAGGTAAAAAACGAAAATCCATCAAGCCAAATGGGACAAAGCTAAACTTCCAATTCTGAGGGACGTTTGGGATTTTAAAGATTTGAGAATATTTAATAAAGGATTGTTAGGTAAATGGTTATAGAGATTTAGTGTGGAAGATCAAAATCTTTGGAAGGAGATCGTGACTACAAAATGCGGATATTGTGACTACAAAATACGGATACGAGGAAGGGGGATTGATCTCTGGAGAGGTACAAGAGGCTTATGGGTTTGGTTTATGGAAATACATCATGTAAGGAGTGGCAGAATTTCAGCAGTTCATTCGCTTTAATGTAGGGTAGGGGTGGAGGGTGAAATTTTGGGAAGATGCTTGGCATTGTGACAAGGTACTAAAGGGGAAGTTTCCACATTTGTTCGCTAACGCTCTTCATAAGGAAGCATATCTAGCAACTTGTTCTTCCATGTGGGTGGAGACATGGTTGTTAGTATCTTACGATATGTTTCAATATGAGCATAAAACGATAAGTATCTTGTAGTTGTATCTTTTTTCACTGTATCACAATATGCAATGTGTATCCTACAATAAATTTCAATATGCACGACATAGCGATATGCACAATTTGGCTAACGATATCGTTTTGGCCTCTCTCTCTCTTTTTGTTTTGTTATATACATGGAAGCAATCTCGTTTTGTTTCATTTGGTTTTATATTGTCTTTTTGTAATGCCTAGAGATCTTTCCTCAAACACAAGAAAGAAGAAAAGCAAGTACTCTTAGGAAGATGGGAATGGCCTGGATGGGTAAGAGGATGAGGATGAGGATGATGAGTGAAGACACAAAGGAAGTTGAATAAGAAAAAAGAAATGAAGAATAATTGTTGGTATCTCACAATGATGACGATAATAATGATAATGATATCGATGACACTGAAATTCGAGATTGAGATGAAAATGAGATGGATTATAAAAGTAAATTATTTTGGAGTTTTTCTTTAAATTTTGATATTGATGAACTATGTTAGAAACCTGGATTATTAAGTTTTAGTTTGGAACTTATAGTATTTATAAATCTTGATTCTTGTATTGTGTGGAATTTAAGTTGATTTTATTTTGATAACTAAGTTGAAATGTTATTGATATCATTTTTAAACATTGTATTTATAACACTAGATACATATGTATGTATATTTATAAATATTTTTTTTTTATAAATGAGTTGAAATGTTGTTTATATCATTTTAAACATTGTATATATAACAGTACACATATATTTATAAATATATTCTTAAAATTGAGCGTATCTTGCAATACATAATATGTTAAGAGACACGATACAATATTTTTGAAAAATAATACGTATTACAAACACATTTTGACAACTATGGGTGGAGATGTGTGGAACCCGATGCTACAAGAGAAACTTCCAAAATTGGGAGTTGGAGGAAGTGATGAGTCTGTGGAGGTTCTGAGCAGGTTTAGAGTGACTGAAGTCAGGGAGGGCTTGAACAGCCTTAGAAGGTAGGTTCATTGTCTAATTGTTCCTCAGGGAATTGATGGGAAGGAGAGAACCGAAGTTGCCGTGGAAGGTAATATCATGTGCAAGGGATAAGTAAAGTTGATAGATCATCTTCTTATTCATTTTGTTGTGGCTAGGGATGCATGGAGTATTTTATTCTCTCTCTTTGGGAGCCAATGGGTGTTGCCCAACACTCTTCGAGAGGCATTCATTAGTTGGTGAGGAAGCGGGATTAGGAAGGAGGTGTAGATAGTTTGAAGGAGCATTGCCTAATTTGGTGTTGATAGAGTGAGAGAAATAGGGAGATTTTTGAGATGGTTGACCAGCCCCTATTTAGTTTTTTGTGTTTGTTACAGTTGTAGGTCAAACCGTCAAAGAGGAATATCCCATGTATGTAAACACATTTGTTGATTATTTGGGGGGAGTTATAAAGCCTTGATTTTGTAGCCTTCTCCCTTGTGTTTATGGTTCTCTACCCTCTAGCATTTTTTATATACTTTTACTTATCAAAAATATAAAAACATATTATGACCACCACCCTACTAAACAAGGTAATGGTCCTTTCTGAGGAAGTGTATCTGCACTGGCTAAGGTAGACCGTAAACCGGATGATGGCAACTGGGCCACCAAAAGAAACACTGGACTACTTCCATGACAGTTAGGAGTAGAACAGCAGATGAACAAAATTATTCAAGAATAGCTCAGGCTTGGCTCAGCAACAGCCTTGTTTAGACTCAATTCACTTACATAATGGACTCAAAACTGAGCCAAATTTTGAAGCTCGTTAAATAGCAACCCAAGTATGAGCAGAGCTAAGCTTAGCCTGGCTAGGCCTGTGAACATGTCCAGAATGTTCCCCACTCAGTCTATGACATGCAGAGTCATTGTTGAGTCAATAGGTAATCCTTCTGTCCTGTTTATTGATTTTCCATATTCTATACTTCTTTGGCTAAGATTTAAAAATTGAGCACATGCAGACAAGTCCAGACATCCTGAACATGTAATAGACACATTTTGAATACTTATTTTCCCCCTCTTTTTCTCCTATCTTTTACTTTTCTTTTGGGTTTTATATATATATATATATATATATGTTATTATTATGTAGTTAGCAAATTTGTTTTAGAACTTAGATCATAGATGTTAATTATTAAATCAAGTTCTTGAATTTTTATTTAATATCTTTTTTATTTTAATATCTTAATAGTATTGTTGTCAGTATTGTCAAAGACGATCGCCCTAGTTGCTTAGGCAAGGCATTTTTAAGTCTCAGCGCATTATTGTAGTCCAGGCGAGGCTATTTAAAAAATGCGACGCCTGAGCGGTCACTTTATGCAAGGTGAGAGGCGTCAAAGCGAGTTGGTTGAAGTTACTGAATTTTACTCAAAACTTTCCCTTCCCTTCTTCTATTTTATTTTCCTTTCTTTCATTACTTCTCTCTTATCACTCTCCCTTCTTCAGAATCTTCCGCTCTACAGTTCTTTTTTTTCACTTCCTTTATCTTATATCATCTCTCTCTCTCTCTCTCTCTCTCTCTCTCTCTACTCTCCCCCACTCAGGAGGTTGCTGTTTTTTCTCCTTTTCTTTTTCTCTCTTCACTCCCCCATCTTTTGTTTCTTTATTGTATTGTGTCATTCTTCATCTCTCTCACGCTTTTTCTCTAACACAATCATTCAGAGCATGACTGTATTATCAGTGTTTTTTTTTCTTACTCTCTTTCTCTTCTCTTTTTTTCTGTATTTTTCTCATTTTCTGCAATCTGCAGTATTAGTTTTTTATTTTTTGTTTTTCTATGCCTTCTATTCTTTATTTATTTTTGATAAGTAAGGAGTAAGATGTACATTAAAATAAAGGTGCCCAAGAAGGGCAACAAGGGCAAAACCCCAAAAAGCTTTACATCGGAAGCTTTACATTGGTCTTAGAGACCCCAAAAAATAAACAAAAGAAGAGACATTTGCAGGGAAAGCCTCTTTGGCTCAAAAAAATAATAAGCGCAAAAACACATCTTAAAAGTAAGGAGTAAAGAGCTCCAAATCTTCAAAGACACGATTGTTCCTTTCAATCTAGATACATCACAAAAGGCAAATTGGGGCCAGTCTCCAAATTCTCTTAATCTCTTTTGGAAGGTTGCACTCTGCCCAAGCCAACAGAAAGTCTTTGACGGATCTTGACATAATCCAGGAAACACTGAATAGGGCAAAAACAAGGTTCTAACAGCTCCAAGAAACATAACAGTGGATGAGAACGTGATTCACCATTTCCTCATCATTCTGACAAAAATAGCACCTACTAGCCAAGAGAAAGCCTCTCTTCTTCATATTATCCACAATTAAGATGGCCTTCCAAGAGACTTCTCAGGCAAAGAAGGAGGCTTTAAGGGGGGTTTTTGAGTGCCATATGAGCTTCCAAGGGAAAGAGAGGGCTTACAAAATCAAACAAGCTCTTGCAGAAAGAGCTAACAGAAAATGATTTCTTATTCGGCAGCCAAACCCTCTTATCCTCCCTCCTTTCCATAGCCCGGAAATTGCTGATGTGACAAAGGAAAGAGCCCACCTCTTCGAGCTCTCAATCGAGGAAGTCTCTCCTAAAACGAGGAGTCCAGACAAGCTTATTCCCAACTCTCTCCATACACTCGCTAACCCAAGCCGCCTTGTTGCTAGCCAAACTGTATAACATAGAAAATTTCACCCTCAGCGGTTCGTCCCCATTCCAAACATCCTCCCAAAATTTCATCCCGACCACCATTCCCGATAGCAAAACTACATTTTTCCTTGAAAATCCTCCATTCACTTCTAATGTATCCCCAGGGACCACATCCCCTTGGCCCCTCTGCACTGCCCGAACACCAACTCCCATTATCACACCCATACTTAGAAACAATGCTCTCCCTCCAAAGCTCCCCCATCACTTTCACCGAACCTCCATAACCATTTCCCTAAAAGTGTTGTGTTGAAAATTCTCAAATCTTTCACCCCTAAACCCCCGAGAGACACTGGCTTCTTGACTTTATCCCAAGCAACTAGATAAATCTTTCTGCACTCACCTTCGTGGCCCCATAAGAAATCCCTCTGAATCTTCTCCAGTCTTCTGCTAACTGACTTCGGCATAGGGAAGAGAGACATAAAATAGGTGGGAAGGTTGGCCAAGGTACTTTTGACAAGGGTGAGCCTGCCTCCCTTAGAGAGGAGTTGGTCTTTCCAACCTAACAGCTTGCTAAGAAACCTTTCAACCACAAGATCCCAAATCCCAATGGATCGTGAAGAAGCTCCCAGCGGAAGACCCCAAGAAGCCGAGGGGAAGCTTGCCCACTCTGCAACCTAAAGTGTTGGCTAACATGTCCATCTCTTGAATCGACCCAACCAAAGTAATACTGCTTTTTGCAAAATTGATCCGCAAACCTAACACAGCTTCAAAGCACACTAGAATGCATCGAACAAAGCGAAACTGTCACCCTGAAGGGTTACAAAAAATGATGGTGTTGTCAGCAAACAAAAGATGGGAAATGATGGCACCTCCACCCCTTCTGTCCCCCACCTGAAAGCCTTTGATGAGGCCAACCTCCTCAACCCGGAACATAAAGCGACTCAAGGCCTCCATAGCTATCACGAAGAGAAAAGAGGGATAGGGGATCCCCCTGTCTCAAGCCTCTAGAAGACCGGAAAAAACCTGCAGGGGAGCCATTGACGAGGACTGAAAAGGAGACTGTGGATATGCACGACTGAATCCACTTCCTCCATTTGTCCCCAAAACCCATCTTAGCCAACATACCCATCAAGAAACTCCAACTAACATGGTCAAAGGCCTTCTCAATATCCAGCTTGCAAACAAGCCCCTTCCTTTTCTGCTTTATCCTAGAGTCAATGCATTCATTAGCAATGAGAGCCGCATCCAGGATTTGCCAACCCTCCACAAAAACATTTTGGTTGGAAGAGATGATATTACCTATAATCATCTTCAACCTCAAAGAAAGAACCTTTGCAATTAGCTTGTAAACACTGCACACTAGAGTTTCGCCCAAATCGGGGACAAATCTTTTGACGTTGTTCAAGAAGTGGACGCGCCAGGCGAGCTCTTTCAAATCATTGAAAGGGGTCTAGGCATGGTCAGAAGGATATGGGTATTAAGGTGGGAACTGGAATGGATCTGCAACACTTTGGAGGCTTTGTCAACAAGAAGAAGAAGGGTTGTGTTTCCAATTGGAGTGCACGGGCGAAACAGAAGCCTCTTCCTGTGGAAAGGCTCAAATCGAAGGGGGAACTTCATGAGGCTGGAAGGCCGATCTCAGAGGGGAATTCGTTTTGTTTTTTTGCCAGGAAGATCATACGAAAGGGGGATAGTCAATTTACGCTCAAGCCTTCAGATCGTTAGGTTTATCTAAACCAAGAACTGCCACCATGCGAAAGGGGTCTTACCTAGATGTTTGCAGAATCGAAAAATGGCCTTCGGATCCTGTTATGGTGGAATCGCAACTAGCAAATGCTCGCGAAGACATCGAGGTACATATGGGTTCATGTGGAAGCCACCTCAAATACCTTCGTTGATGCTTAATCGGCAGATTAGGAGACTTGAACACTCCAGTCCCAGACAGAATCAAGATCCAAAGATGGGCCCTCAAAAATTGGGGGATTCAAGCCGGCCTGAAGGTTCTCAATTTGAACTGGCGCCTGGTTCCTTTTCGAGCTACCATCGGAAGAGGAGGCTAATAGGATTCTCAAAAGAAGGAACTGGTCAGTTGAAGGGTTATCGGTGACTGTACAACCTTGGTCCCCGTCGGGTTGATGCTCGTGGCTGGAAGATAAGGGCTTCATTTGGTTAAGGTTGATGGGCTTACTAGTTTTTTTGTGGAGAATGAAAGTTTTCACACTATGGGGGATCGATGTGGTCATTTTGTGACAATGGATGAGGACACAGCCGAGCGCCTTCATCTGAGATGGGCAAGGATACTGGTCAGAAGTCGACCGGAGGATATCCTTGCATCCTTCAGCATCAAGTGTGGGAATTGGTCCTTCTCTATCCCAGTCTGGTCGGAAACTGGTCCGAAGTGTGTCGAAGCTGATCCAAGTTGGCCAGAAGTTGCAGCGACCAAGGGAAGAGACGGATTTGCAGTTTCGGGCGCACACACGCCAATGGCGCGTCCGATCGCTAGAATTCATCCTGACAGGGGGCTACATGGCTAACACCGAAGGCCTGTCTCCGGTTCTAGCACAGGAGATTTAAATTTCAAAACGAATCAGCACTGTGAGTCGGACGCGTGGCACAAGAAAGAATCCAAAAGGCACGAGAAACTGGGCTTTTGTGGGCTTCGGCCATTCTTTTGCTAACCGCGTTGGACTGCCTAGATTGGGCCAATACCAAAAGAAACGAGGTCTTAGAAGAGGCTCGGGTCACCCATATAGGTCTGGGGCCTTATCTAATGGGCTGTATAAGGGAAGTTCTTCTTTGGCCCAAATGAACGAAGGCTTTAAAGGTTGGACAGGGGCAGCCCATTCTGACGTGGCTGAGCCTAGCTCGGGGCGCAATGCCAAGAAAGGGGATCCCTCCAACCCCCCCCTCTTCTACTTTGGCGTTAAATGAAAGATTCGGACATGGAAGCGCATTTGAAGCTATCGACAACATCCCCAGGGGACCTGAGACAGGGCCGGAAAAGGAAAAGGGAAGAATCGAGAAGCAGGTAGCGCAAGTGGAGGACAGCTCAGAATGGCAAGATTCCGATCATAGCAGCATGTTGGATGAACGTGAGTTTCCTCAATATTTGGAAAGCAAGCTACTAGTACAGATGCCTTTCAACACAATTTGGTACCAGGATGCTCCTTTGCAGTAGAAGATGAATCGATTTCAGTTCAAGGCATGAAGTCTCTGTCAGTCGACTAGGGGGGTGAAGTGGTGTTACAGAGCCAGGAATTCTCAGGAGAACTTGGAGGACTATAATCCGTTAGCAGTAGTATTGCCGGCTAGGTATTCCAACGGCTCCCCTCATATTCAAGAGGCGCAATCAGCCAACCTCTTATGTCATCAACAAACTCTAACGGATGGATGGGTGCTCTAAAAGATGGGTAAGGTGAGTAAATTGCTAGGTGTCCCTTGTGCAGGCTTTGAGGACCATCTGATGGAATTATTCAGAGAAATAGTGATGTGCAATTCTCTATCAAGACCCTGTTCTAGTAAAGCTTATGAGAAAGACAAGAAGGATAAATCAGGAAAAAGAATGAGAAGAGTAATGAAAGAGCTGTCCTGCTCGGTTAATTATGGGGGCAGCAAAGCGATGGAGGCCTTTGTGGAAGGCATCGAGAGGTTCTAGCTATTTTTGTCCTATGAATTTAAAAATTTTATCCTGGAATGTGAGGGGATTATACAGAGCATCAATTTGTCCCTTTTTCATGCCCAGTATGAAGCGATCGCATTCTTTTATTATTATTTTATAAGCTGCAAATTGCAATATACATTCTGTTTTCAGATTTGTATAGATTCTACAAATCTTTTTTCTATTAGTCTCTTTTATATTCTAGCATTCTTAATTATCTTTTTTTTTTTTTTGGCTTTGATATTCTGTTTTCAGCTCCATAGTCTGTTTTTTTGCTATGATTTTAGTATGATCACGTCATTTAGACACTATGAGTTAAAAATTTTTGTGTTACATGATTCTTAATATAACTATGTCATTATTTGACTTTGAATAAAATAATTTTTTAATATTTAATTATTTTTATAAGTTAGCGTCTTATTTCACTTAGGCTAATGCTTTTTTTTCAACTCGTCTTTCGGACAATCAAGGACCTTAGCGCTAGGGATGGAAATTTAACCCACCCCCTAATGGGACGGGTTGGGGGAAAGTTATTTCCACCCTGTTTGGGTTTGGGTTTGGGGAGAAGACACCCTGTCCTGATTATATAAAATAAAATAAAAAATTGTGCTACATAAATATTTTTTAGTCACCCTATTAAAAATTTATACAAATTTGATAAGAGTTATATGTTTAAAAAAAAAATTGTCATTCTAATTCTCTGTTAACATATATATTTCTTTTTTTTAACACATGTATCATTTTATTTGAAATGTGTTGATTACAATTAAAAATTTAATAAAATAAATAAAAGTTTAAAAATAAATGGAAACCTAACCCTGCCTATCACAGGGCTTAAACTGGTTTAGGAAAAAACTTTTTTTTCATGGGATAGGACTGGGAAAGGGGTCCCCTACCTCAAACCTATCTCATTGCCATTCCTACTTAGCGCCTTAAGGGCGCTTTTCGTCTTTAACTACACTGATTGTTGTGATTTGTATATTTTTATACCAATTTTAATTGAAATAATGTTAAGTTTTTTATTATATGATCTTATAAAATAATAAGAAAATATATACTCAACATGTTCCCGATGCATCCGTGTCCTACTCTTTAAAAAATGTCATATCCGCATGTCCACGCTTCTTAAGACACGCCAAACCACATTTAAGTCCAAGCTACAGTCCCCAAGCTCATCATGACTTGGAGCCAAGCTTAAACACTGCCCGCAGGGCTGAACCTGAACTGCGGCTCATTTGCAGTGCAAGCCAGGTGAGGTACCACATCAGAGGAAGGTAAAAGAATTTGCTAACAAATACAATACAAAAAGACAAAACTACAAACCATTAAAAAATATCCATGAATTATTTATTCAACATATCCATCCCACATAGAAGTTGCTGGACAAGAAACTAGAGCCCTAGCACACAAATAGGCACTTCCCTTCAGTATTTTTAAGAAAAAGATAATCAATCAAGCATGTTGCACAAAATTTTGCATTGGAAGTTCAAAGTAAAAACTGAGGTTGACAGACATGCAGGAAGAGAGAGAAAGAAGATCACAAGGGTCACTAAATCTCATAGTGGTGCTTGAAATGAACTCCTTTATATAGTATATCTGGTATAATTACAAGAATTAATAATAGATCTACTAAGCAAGTAACGTGGGCTTACACTTGGAAGTAAATTGTTCGCGGGATGCATTTGTCAGGAAAAATTACAATATACAGTCCTGCCAAGGATCTCCACAAGTTCTCAACACCTTCATTTATGGGTGGTTAAAAATTTTCGTCCAAAAGTCGAATCTTCCTTTATAGCATTACCAATGTAAATTACGCACTTGAGTCACCGCCCTCTTTACTGTGTACAATTTAACAAAAAAGAAAAATTGATCACCTTAGAGAGGTAGAAAAAGTGGAGCACAAATTATGTGGCCAATAATTAGCACAAAATGGTTAATCCTTTCATTTTCTCAAGTAATAGTTAAGGTAAAAATAATAATAACAAACACATTGCAACAATTCTCCAGAAAGAGACTAAAGAGTAAAGACCGGTAACAATAATGGAATACACACATATTACCAAAAAATAATAATAAAAACCAGTCTACAGAAAAGAACTCAAACTTAATATGTTGACCTGGGTTTCAATCACAGAAGTATAAAATCATTTTGACTGAAGTAAATGAGCCATGAAGGAATAAAAACTCACCAAAGAACAATGACGGAACTTCAGGCAGAATCCTAGGCTGGCCTCCAACAATTAAGGGCAGAAATGTCTGCTCTACCAGGCATCACCTGGGAAATACCATGACCTAATGGAAATTCAACCACAAAGTTATTCTCTCTCTACAACTGGTGTCC
Source organism: Nyssa sinensis (assembly GCA_008638375.1). Taxonomy (NCBI): domain Eukaryota; kingdom Viridiplantae; phylum Streptophyta; class Magnoliopsida; order Cornales; family Nyssaceae; genus Nyssa; species Nyssa sinensis. Next base: position 32,583,788 of record CM018042.1, read on the forward strand.
AAGTTGTTAGGAAGTCGGCTGTAAGAATAATGAAGCAGCCTTTCTACATGCCAAGATCACCTGGAATTGGAGCTCCAGCTGGCAGTGTGTTTGAGGTAGAGGGTTGGAAACCAACATTATTTGTGGGTGGCCTTTCAAGAGGTGGCCGAAAATAACCTGCCCCACAGAAAAAATTGTTAAGAGTAACTGTCAACATGCACAAGTTTACGAGTAAAATATGTTACATCTAGTATTTCCATAAAATGTCAAGAATATACCACAAGTTATAATACTTTGATCTAGTCAGCAACAGGTTTTCTAGCAGTTACTTTATCGTTTCACTTTTTTTTTACTCTAGAAAGTTTCAGGATTGAGAGTCAATTTGCAGAAGACTACATCCCAGTGAGAGAAGTGAGGGGTGGAGAAGTTGGCTTGGGGGGAGCGTTGTGAGGTTGGGTGCTTTCCTTCCACTTATTTCGGGTTTCCGTTGGGTGCTTCTACAAAATCTATAGCAGTTTGGGATTCAGTTGCGAAAAAAAAAATCAGGCGGCATTTTGTGGGTTAGAAGCGCCAGTATCTCTTGATGGGAGGAAAGGTCGCTCTTGTTAAGAGTACTTTGGTGAATATTCCTACTTATGATACGTCTCTCTTTCCTATGCCAAAATCGGTTGAGAGGAAATCAGAGAAACTTCAGCGAGATTTTGTGGGAAGAAAAGGAAAGTGAGAGGAAAATTCAACTTATTAAAGATCTCAAGTTGTTTAAAAGAGAACTATTGGAAAAATGGTTGTGGAGATTTGCAGTGGAGGACCAAGCATTGTGGAGGGATGTTATTGCTACAAAGTATGGTTGTGATGCTTGGGGTGGTTTTGGAGGCAGGTAGTAGAGGATTATGGGCGTGGGGTACGGAAGGCCATAACGAAGGAGAGAGAGGAATTAGATCAACTTGTACATTATGATGTGGGGAAGGGGTTAAGGGTAAAATTTTGGTTAGATGCTTGGTATTGTGATGGGCCTTTAAGGGAGTTGTTTCCTTCCCTATTCAATATAGCATCCAACAAAGATGCCTTGGTTGCAGATTGTGTAGCTGCTGTGGGGGGTACTCTAGTGTGAAGTCCTTGTTTTAGTAGAAAATTTCATGATTGGGAGTGGAGTAGGTTGAGGAATTTATGAAGTTGACAAATGGATTCAAATTGAAAGATGGGAGCGAGGATGTGATGATATAGTCATCGAACAATAATAAAAAGTTTATTGTTCAATCCTTCTACAACGAGTTGGTGGGTCAAAATGAGAAGTCTTTTCCATGGAAGTTGATATAGCGGTCTCGAGTCCAAAATAAAGTTGCGCTTTTTGCTTTGTCGGCTTGGGGTGATATTCTAGTGACATACAACCATCAAAGAAGAGAAGGTGGATCATCTTCTTGTTCATTGCAAGACGGCAAGGGAAGATTGAGACTTGATTTTCTCCTTATTTGGTTGTAGTTGGGTAATCCAGCCACTATTAGGGAGGTCTTTTAAGGTTGGAGATGTAACCGGGTTAAAAAGAAGTTGGAGATCGCCTGGAGGATGACTCTTTTGTGTCTCCAAGTGTTTATGGAGGGAGAGAAATTGAATGACTTTTGAAGGGCACAAGTTATCTCCTTGGTGTTTCAAAGACAATTTTGTGTTTCCTCTTCTTTTCGATTACGGAGGAAAACCCCTTGTATTCATAAAAGTTTATAAAACTTTTGGGGGATCTTAACTTCTTAATATTTGTTATCAGTCCCTTTTCTGTGATTGCCCCCCCAGTGGCCTTTAAAAATTATATATGAATATTACACACTTTACAAAACAAAAAACTAATTAATTCAATATCTTAATATAACCTAAGAAGCATAGATACGACATGACACGGACACGACATTTTTTAAAAAAGACACGGAAACTTCAGGGATACATTGAATATATTTTTATATTTATTATATGACCATTTAATAAAGATCTAAAATTTTTTCAATCAAAATTAGCATAAATATACACAAATCAAGGCAATATTAATATATCAAAAATAATAAAGGCATTAAATAAAAATTTAATAACTTAATTAATTATCAACATTCATGATTCAAGTTTCAAAACAAATTTATTAACTACTAGATATCAAATATATATTTGAGTGTGTGAGTGTGTGTGTGTGTGTGTGTGTGTATAAAGTAGAGAAGAAGAGGAGAAAATGAGAAAAAAAATTCAAAAAATAAAAATAAAAAATATCAAAAAATGTGTCCAAAATGTGTACATGTCCGAAATTCAAAAAAATTACACTCTTTTATCACATGTCAGAGCGTGTCCGACACTCGTACATGAGACAAAATAGAGTGTTCGTGGAATGAGGTGATTGCAAGAAAGGTGAATAAAAGAATAGCACAGTGGGATAGAAGAATTCCATCAAGAGATATTTAGGGCACTAAAACACCTTTGTAAGCTGTGTTTCTGTATGGTCTCTTACATGGGGGGAAGGGGGTGCTTGACAATGGATAATCTAACTAAACGGGGGCTTCACTTGGCTGGAAGATGTAGTATGCGCTTGAATAGTAAGGAGTCCATTACAGTTAATCCTCTTATAATTAATATTCAATAAGTTAATAATCTCTAATAATTAATAAATTTTTAAGGAACCGACTTCATTCTATGGTAGATAATTAATAATTCTATTATTTAATAAATAATATTTTTTTAAAACAAAAATCCTTTATAATATTAATTATTAGAGAGATAAAATAGTTATACACGTACTTATATATATCCCATTTACAATATGTTTTGGTAATTATATTTATAATTTCAATTAAAATTGGAGTTAAATGTATTGTTAGCGAGGAAAATTATGACATAAGTAAGCGTAGAAGCATAACTTCTTTAGTTTAAAAGAATATTATGAATTTTTGTATGCCCTAAGTTGAATATTATATGTATTTTTTTTTATGAATTATCGAAATGTTGTTAAAAAACTGAATATGAAGTCTCTTTTTGCATCGAAACTCACATACATGTATGAAAAAATATATATATTAATAAAAATATAAGAAAATTTATAATTAATAATTCTAATAATTAATAAATTTTTCATCTCTCAAGTCTATTAATTATAAGAGAGTCGACAGTACATGGATTTAAATAACGGTTGTTACGTATCATATTGGCTGTTATGTATCGATTTTTTGACCCTCCGACTCCGATACAAGCTAATATATAGGTGAGACCAAATTAACAACTATATCAGCCGATACTGTTAGTCTGTTACATGTCGTATGTTAAAGGACTATTACAGTTGTTTTGATCTTTTTTTTAATTTTTTTTAAAGAATCCTTATTACCCTATTTTGTAAGATGCAAATACACGAGAGACACAATACAATATTTCAAAAAAAATTAAAACGAGTTATTAAATAATTCGGGCCGATATGACCTTGGAAAAGACCATTTGGGTTCAATTTTTTATTCCATAATTAATCACACGAAATTGACTTTTATGCTCATAATTATTTTTTATTATTATTTGTATTAGTTGTTGCAATGTTATTCAAATCAAATCATACTTTCTTATTAGCTTAATTTTAAAAAAAATCATACAAAAATAGTGAAACATCTTTATAGATCTTACTTATAGAAAAATCTTTCTAGGTGTTTGAAAATCTAAAACTAATAATAAAACAAAAAAAAAAAAAACTAAAATGTGATGAATTATTATCAAAATATGTGTTTCAGTGTCTTTTAAGAAGGTTTGCTAATATTTGAAAAAAAATCAATGTCACAGTTTTCGATTCTCGCTACGAATGGCCCAATACTCCCGATATCGTTACACCGCGACCATGTCCTATCTCGCGACCGCAATTTAAATCCATGATTCAATGATCACTTATTCCTTCATTGTTCCTTTGTGAAGGAAGTATGGAACTTTTTGTTTTCTTTGTTTGGTGTTTATTAGGTGATGCTTTCGTCAGTGACGGATTTTTTGAAAAGTTGGGTAGGTGGTCGTGAAAAGAGGAGTAGGAAGTTATGAAGGATGGTTCCTACATGTTTATTTTGGTGTATTTGGACGGAGAGGCACGGGTAAATTTTTGAAGGAGATATGATGTACACGTGTAGATTCGAAGATACTTATGTTGAAGATTTCATACTTCAGGATTATTGAGGCATATCCCTCATATGTTCATCCATTTGTAAATCTTTTGGAAAATATGAGGCTCCAGTTTTTAGTGAGTCTCTTTTTGTAAATGCCACCCCCCCCCCCCCCGCCAACCCCTCTCCTTTTGGGCCTTTTAATACAAATTATACGATACTCTTACTTGTGAGAAAATATAAATATAACAACATGATATGAACCCCATACTAAAGGTCAATGTACAAAGCACCAAGATCATGACAATAAAATTCTATTGAATTGAAAACCCTTCCCCACCAAGGAAGTTATATCCGTGACATCGTGACATGCAAGCAATTTGTAGCTTAATTGTACAAGTAACGAAAAATGGAGGCCATAAATATTCCCCGGTGCCAATCTTTTCATGACTTGGACCATGCATTGACAGTGGCCATTACCTTGGTATGCATGGTATGTTAAGAAAAATATATGCAATTCCAAGGTCGTCATTTTACAGTTATCAAAAAAGAAGAAGAAATATACCATCCTGGGGAAAAGGTGGGCCAGAACATGATGGAGTTCTCCCTCCACCCATCCACACACCACGCTGATTATCGGTGTCAAACTCACTCGTGGGCTTCCTCCATTGTTCATCAGCAACGTAATGCCTTGGACCATCAGGAAGGTTTGGCAATGAGTATGGTCTGGGATATGGATGCTGTGGATGTTGCTGAATTGAGGGATTTGAATATGAGTAATGACTTGATGGGGTTTGAGGAGGAGGGAGAGGATGACAAGGTCTTTGTGCAAAAGGTGCATTACCGGGGCTGGAAATGCTGATTGGGTTGAGAAGCTTGGGGATTTATGTAAAGGTCATTAGGTCCAATATCTGACGGCCTTGAAGAATTGAATCCTGAAGGTTCTCTTGTATTGCAGACTCCAGCTGGCACAAAGCAAGGTGATTGCTGCAGAAACATATCATTTCTAACAGCTGGATCAATATGACCCCCCTGAGGTACATTTGCAGCCATTTGGACATGTTGATTTACCTGTCAAAAAAAGTAAGAGATCATAATATACATGGTCCTATAACAATAGGAAAGAAAAGAAACAAAGGCCATAAATCTTACACTGATTGTGTTACCATATTCATGTAACACAGGTGGTTGATATGCCAATTTTGGTGAAGAAGATGGTATTGATGACTGAGGCAGATGCAGCTGCTGTGACACAATTGGATGTGGTAATGGTTGAGGAACCAATGACGGTGGAGGGCCTGAAGGTGGCAGAGAGTGTGGATGTGGCTGCGATGGAAGTGGTGGCGGTGGTGGTGGCGGTGGCGATGGAGATGATGGAGGTGGAGGTGGAGATGGTAGTGGTGGTGGTGAAGGAGGCAAAGGTGGGGTTTGGGGAGGAGAATCAAGAGGCATTGGCGGAGAACCCTTAGGTAGAGGGGGCAACTCAGCAGAATTGTTTGAAGCTGCTTCCAAGATCCTTTCTGAGCCTTGCTGCTGTGAAGCAATTTCAAAAGAACCAGTTGCAAACAAAGGTCTTTCATCTTTTGGGTGTCCAGACACATCTTCCATTTCCAGCTCACCATCCACATCCTCCAAGATGCAGTGGCGCCTGTCATTTGGAGTTACTGTACATGTTCCTGGCTCCCCTGTAGCTGGGGTGACTGCCACTGGTGATCCATTACTAGCTTCCTTCCATGTATGGCTAGGAAGGTCTTCTTCTTCTTCTTCTTCTTTTTCTTCTTCTTCTTCTTGTTCAAATACATGAGAAGATAGAAAGCCAGGCAACTGAAAAGTAGCATTACTGGGACAATAACCAAGAAAAAAAAGTGTCAGCAAGTCAGTGAACCTAGACACAACATAAAATATAATACAAAAAAACAAATAGTACTGCTGCAACATATATTTGGAAGAGTATAGATACATCTTTCACCTCTTCCAGGATATTGCAACCAAATGAGTTTTCAATGGCAACAGAAATTAATGTTGATGGAAAAACATGACTAGTGAGTATATACAGAACATACAAGGATGATAAGATAAATGAATACACATAATTTTTTTTTGTTTTTGGATAGGTAAAGGTATATATTATTAAAGGGTGCCAAAAGGGGCACTGCCATGTAAAAAACAAAAGAAAAAAAGAAAGCTACACATAAGACTCCTTACAATTCAGCTCTCCCAAAAACTCAAAAAAAATAAAATCAAATCAAAAAGGGTAATAGGAAATTTTCCTGCAACCCAAAAATGAACGTGCCCAAGATACTTTTCTTCACAATATTAATAGAATTCTCATTCCCCTCAAAAGTTCGCCTATTTCTTTCCAAATATGCCACATGACACATAGATGAAACGCATTCCATTCCTTCCTCCATTGCATAGCCGGACATGCTGAATTCCAACAATACACACTCCAAAACCAACTTAGGCATCACCCAAGACATCCCAAAAATAGAACACATCAAAGCCCATAATTCAACTGCCACCGGACAATGAAGAAGAAGGTGATTCACTGCCTCAGATGCGCTCTTGCACATGCAGCATCTCTTTACAACAACCAGCCCCCTTCTTCTCAAAATGTCCATAGTAAAAATCACCTCCGAAGCCATTGCCCATACAAAAAAGACACCTTCGAAGGAACTTTTGCTTTCCAAATCCCTTTCCATGGAAAATCCCTACCAATACTTCCACACAAAACTCTATAATAGGATCGTACCGAAAACCTCCCACTTGGACTAGGAAGCCAACTAGATGAATCCTCTTTGTTGGCCAAAACTTGGCACCCGTATAAAGTAACAGGCAACTCTTTCACGGAAGACAACTCCCAATCCTGAAAAGGCCTCGAGAAAATAGGGTTCCAAACTACACCATTGTCAGTAAACTGGATATAATCCATGACCCTAGCCTCCTTATGCACCGGAATACGAAATAAATTTGGAAATTTATTTTTCATCGAAACCTCCCCATGCCAGACATCAAGCCAAAATCTAGTACGAGAACCATCTCCAACCATGCACTTTAGATGACCAGCAAAGTGCTCCCAACCCTCCGTATCCACTGCCATAAACTCACCCCAATAGAGCCTTCACTCCTCGTTATCCACCCCCAAGAATCACCTCCAAACTTCGACTCCACCACCTTCCTCCAAAGGCTATTCCGCTCAATGCCATACCTCCATAACCCACTCTTGTTAAGTATTTATGTGCAGAATATTCATTAGGCTTAATCAGAAGTTCAGAATTATTACTTGGCTAACTCATTTTTGTGGACATCTAGCAGTAAGTATGGTAAAAAAAAAAAAAGATTGGAGGATCATATCCAACAGCTCTCACACTGACATGTCATCATAATAACTAACAAATAAACATCGAGAATAAGCTAGAGGAAAGCAAAAGTCTCAGACCTCCCATACTCATCAACAAGCATGCCTTCCATCTCTCTAATTGGATCATCTACAGCACGCTCAGCTCGAGATGGACGCCTAAGGAAAAAACCAGCAGATGTGTCATCATTTGAAACTCCAATATCGTCCATATAGCGCCGAAGAAGAGGTTCAGGTAAGATTTTCCTCTCAAGCCATAATCGCAAAACCTGAGGGAAGAATGTACTCAATTACCTTGAGAAAAATATGTAGGCTCTCTTACTGGTAAAAAGAGGTACAATTACCTTGAGACATTGACGACGATTTTCACGAGCAGCAGCTCCAGGTGGAGCAGCTGCTCCTAAAAGACGAGGTAATGCTGCTTGCACTGTAGGAATATACGAGGCTCCTGCAATGCCTGTAGAAATATCACAGGCATATAAGGGGATAATTATTATTTATCATGAACAGCTTACAACATGGAAGTGGCAGTCAGCACAAACATTATCAGCCTGATAGTATCAGGAGAGGAAGAGAGAGAGGGTCCAAGGGAGAGCAAACCATAACTATCATTAATAATGAAATGCATATCATAACTATCATTGACAATGAAGTGCTTTCTCATGTATATCTACCTTTATGACTATGCGAGCATTGTGTAATAGAATCCACAAGAAAGAATAGGTCCACTTTGCGATGAGAACTAGGTTCACTTTCCAACTTCCGGATGAGAAGTTCTACTACCTGCACAAAATCAGGTGTTTTATAATTTAATTTCCCATCCAAATTTAAAATATCTCAACCAAAAGATCTTCAATAAACCAATACATGGATATAACGATCACTAATTTTTTCACATATGTGAAACAACATTTATAAATTCCAAACATAGCTTTGATAATAAATTTATTGCTATTTAGTAAAATAATAATGCATTTAAGGAAAATTGCGACTCAAACAAACCCTTCATCAGAGGCTAGGGGTTGTGAGGATGGGGGATGGTTAACTAAGGAGGCTAGGGGAGCTTATGGGTGTAGGGTATGGAAGGCGATTAGTAACGGGAGGGAGGATATTTATCACTTGATAAGATTTGAAGTCGGGGAGGGGACGAGGGTGAGATTTTCGGAGGATCCTTGCTGTTGTGATTGCATTCTTAAGGAGAAGTTCCCTTTCTTGTTCAACATTGCCTCCAACAAGCGAGCCTTGGTAGTGGATTCTGTAGTGTAGGTGGGAAGCAATCTTGCATGGAGTCCTTGCTTTTGAAAAAATGATTATGATTGGGAGTTGGGGGAGCTGGAGGACTAAATGGGATTGTTGAGTAGGTGGTGGGTAAGAACAGGTAGTGAATGCAAGAGATTTGAAAAGTGCACAATAACAAGAAGTTTACTATCTAATCATTTTACAAAAATTTGATCGGTAGGGATGAGGGGTCTTTCCCATGGTAGTTGATTTGGAAGTCTAGATTCCAAAAAAAAAAAACACAGTTTTTTTGTTGATCAGCATTGTGGGGTGCTATTCTCATAGCGGATAATTTGAGGATGAGGGAGAAAAAAAGCAGCTTCCTGGTTGTCGTTGCATGTATAAAGAGAAATAAGAAACAGTTGATCGTTTACTCATCAATTGCAAAGATAGCAAGAGATGCATGGAGCTTAATTTCCTCTCTTTTTCAGTGTAATTGGGTGATGCTCATTACTATTAAGGAGGGTTTTTTGGGGATGGGGGTTTTCAGATCCAAAGGGATTTGAGGCACACTTGGAAGATGGCGCCACTATGTTTAGTATGGTGCATATGGAAGCAGAGGAACAAGCGGACCTTTGAAGGAGTATGCATTTTAAATATGATATTTTACAGTTGTTTTTCTTTTGGTTTAAAAAATAATATCCAATGTATTTAGATACTTTGATAGTTTTTTTTTTTTTTTTGGGAGGATCATAGGGTTTAATTTTTGTTGTCATTCCCTTCTTTTATAATAATGGGTTCGCCCCTCTCAGGCGCCTTGTTTTTAATACTTTAATTTTACCAATCAAAAGAAAATAAATCAGTCCGCATCAATGAACCAAGGATACTCCTCCCAAGGTGCCTTGGTTGTATCCAATATGTATAGGATATGGACATGCATCGTTTGGATCGGGTCAGTGCCGCATATATAGAAAAAAAAAATCTTTACAATTGCTGCTGTCCTTTTTATTTAAATGCTAGAACAAAAATTTCTGGAGACCACTTACTGAGCTAAGAACTAAAATTCTTTAAGAATTCATAAAAAAAATTAATTTATTATCATATAAATATGTAATAAACTAAAAATATTTAACTAACATTTATTTTTTTATTAGTAAAATATATATATATATATATTAATGGCGCCCGCGGGGGGGGGGGGGGGGGGGGGCGTTACAAAAAAGGAAAAGGCTACAAAAATTAGAGTCTCGATTCTCCCAGCAAGTACTAGATACAAGGGATTTGCTTCCCTAAGCATAAGTTCCCCCACATAATAATAACAATTATTATTGTATCATTATCGTATTTGTGTCCTAAATTTTTAGATTTTGCATGTTGGCTTATCCATATCTATGCTTCATAGGGACTCCACATCATTTTTTTTTTTGATAAGTAAGAATGTATATATATAGTTGTCCAAGAATGGCAACAAGGGTACAACCCCACCAAAGATTACATCTGTCTTACATCTGTTCTTAAAGATCCCAAAAAATCTACAAAAGAAAAGGCATTTACAGGAAAGGCCTCTTTGACCCAAAAAAATAACAAGCGCAAAAAGGCATCTTTAAAATAAGGAGTTGAGAGCTCTCGGTCTTCAAAAACACGATTGTTTCTTTCTCTCCAAAGGCACCACAACAAACAAATTGGAGCCAATCTCCAAATTTTCCTAGTCTCTTTAGGAAGATTGCACCCTGCCCAAGCCAACATAAGATCTTTAACAGAGCTTGGCATAGCCCAAGAGAAGCCAAACAACCCTAAAATGAGATTCCAACAGCTCCACATCATGTCACCCCATCCAAACAGTTCCTTCGACAATTTTTACCTTTTGACTTGTTAAAGAATTAGTACAACTAGAATCAGTTAATGAATCAAACACACATCATAGATAAGCGCATAAAGCCTTTAACACAAACACTTTTACGGTGTAAAAGGTTCTATAAAACTTCCAACCACCCTTTTATTCATTGTTCAATCCCTTTGCATCTTTAGCAAAGGCTTTCCACTATCTCAGGGTTGGGCTGCCCCTACGGATACTACCTCTTTATCTTTTTTATTTTATTTTATTTTTGATAAGTAATGGTTAGTATTATAAACAAAAGACACTAGGGAGGGAGGGGGGCCATATCCCATTTACAATCAAAAGGAACGAGAGCTATAGAAGCCCCTCAATAAAATTCAGCACTCCCAAAAAATCAACAAAAGAACACTTCCTTTAGAGGCTTTGGGAATGGAGAGAGTCAAGACTTTGTGTAATTGTGTTATGGAGGCCATCATTTTGGTAGTATGGCGTGAAAGGATTAACAAGACCATTTTTTTTTATCAGTGAAAGGATTAACAAGATCTTTAAAGATAGATTCCAAAGAAGGCAGTCTTTTTTTGTTGGGGAGAACGTGGGGCACCATTCTCACAGAGGATAATCTTCGTAAAAAAGGATTTCAGTTTCCTAACCATGTTTCATGTGTAAGGATGAAGAGAGTGTTGAGTATCTTCTTGTCTATTGCCAGATGGCAAGAGATGCATGGGATATGGTGGTATCTATTTTTGGGTGTAGTTGGGTGATGTCGACGACTATCAAGGAAGTATCTTTTTTGGAGATGCAACTACTTGAAGAAGGAAATCAGATGTGCATGGAACATGGCCCCCTCGTGTCTTACCTGGTGCTTGTGCAGGGAGCAAAATGAGGATTTTAGGAGGAATCGGCCTCCTTGGCAACTTAAAAGTAGTCTTTTGCATTTGTTTTACTTTTGGTACAAAGAGCAATATTTAATGTATCAAGATACTTTCATAGGTTTTTGGGGGGAGATTAGGCTTTTATTTTTGTGGCCAATCTCTTTTTTTGTAATTATGGCCTTTGCCCTTGTCAAGCACCCTATTTATTTATAGATATGATATACCTTTACTGATAAAAAAATATCTTTAAAAATAGATATTCGTCTACAAAATAACTTTAGGACAAGGTGCAATTCTTATCATCATTGTGTGCTACCACTTTTAAACTTTTTCAAGGGGTGTCCTAATGTTTGTCGGTGGAGCATTAAGTGCGAGCAGAATAGGTCTTTTGATGGGATTAAATATAATTTCTTAACTAATAAACATAAATCTTGCTCTTTATTTTCTTTATTTATTATTTCTTTTTTGGACTATGAGGAGCTTTTTTTGTTGAGCCCTTTAGTAGAGTTCTTAGGTGATATTGAACTTTTACTTGTCAAAAAAAATAAAAAATTAAGAGGTTCCATTGAGTGATATTATGAGAGACTAGGTTACAATGTCCTCCACGCCCTAGGGATAATACTATTTCAGTAATTTAGACTCCCCCTCCCACAGGAAAAATTAGATTTAACATGGATGGGTCTCTCTTGGGAATCCTAGCCAATTAGCAATTAGGGGTGTTAGGACTTTCAGTCATTAGTTGAGTAGGCTAATCCGTATTGACAAAACTTTTAGAGTTGTAATTCTTCCATGTCAGTGAGTGGATATGTACTCGAGTCATGTAATCAAAGTGCATTCAAGGTGTTGTCGTATTTCCTATGGTAAGCAAAAGTTCGTTTGGATTAATGTTACCTAGAATATGGATCGTTATGGTACGGGAACCGGGAACGGGAATGTAGATCGTCACTTGCTATAGAACATAGTAAGTTAAGGGTAGGCTCCTTTGAATCACTTTGTTGGAACAAAATATGTTTATATAAAACGCGATATGTTTTTCGATTGTATTTGTAATAATATTGATATTTATATATAAATACCAAAAAAATTTAAACGAATCCAGGCCATTATAAAATAAAATTCCAACGATGTCATTGATGTGTGTGTATTTTGTATAGTTTTTTTTTGGACTTTTGATATTTTAGATTGGAACGCTAAATGTTATGTTCCAAATCGCTAATGATCCATGTTTTGGATCGTATGATCCCAGTTCACTAGAGGATGAGCGAATTGTGGTAACCATGGTTTAGATTCTTGATGCAAGGCTTTGCACACACTCACCTCATGCATTGCTTCCCTATGTTCTTTTAGGTGAAGAGTTATTTTGTAAAATGTGAAAAATTGTTTTGATTGTTTTTCTTTTTACAAAAAAAAAAAATTAAAATCAAGGTGGGCAATTTTTTCATTTTATTTTGTGCAAAGAAGCATGTTCTGTCTTAAGGTCCCAACACAGGCCTCGCGGGATGTTGTGGGATAGGTCATTTTAACGACCAATCCAGTGACTACTTATTTTGGCCTCATGGGATCTCGTGGGATGTGTCGTTTGGACGACCAATCCAATAGCTCATAATATTTCCTTCGTGGGATGTTTGACATTAAAATTCAGCTCGTTCGAATGACCACACAAGTTTTTGCGAAAATTTTCTAAATATTTTTGCTCGTGCGTTTAAGTTTTAACCTAATACTATTTAAACTCTTTTTGCAACTTTTTCTAGAGCTTTTTGAGCAGCCCCATTTCTAGGTTTTCATGAAGTTTTTTAAAAGGCATTGATCCAAGTACATGTTCATTTATTCATATCACAAGCCTTAGACACCAAGAACCTTATCATTTTTCCAATACAATGAGTTGAGCAACACAATCTTGTGGTGATTCAAGAGTTGTACATTCGAAGGAGTTCGAGACTACACGAGCATTCGCAATTGTGTTTGGTGACCTGTTCATGGATTCGAAGAGTACACTTGAAGAACGCTTGTGGATATGAAATTGAGAAGAATCAGATGAGTGAATATGACTTGAGGTACTGGGTCAAGTTTACTATTTTTAGTTCTCTAATAATCTCCAAGTTCTTAGTAGATTCATTATCTAGGTCAGAGCCCCAGAGTTTTCCTGCACAGGAATGTTTGATTTGTGACGGTTTCCTCGTCAACAAAAATTTTGTATGCACTATTTTCTTTTGATGTATGTGTTGAATGTGATATTGGCTAATTGCTAATGCACACAGGCATAAACAGAAATTGCACTCATTCAATAATATGACATTCAGTCATTAACAAGTAATTTTTATTCAAGCAAGAAATGATTTTAAAATTGCTAGTTAGACATATTCAACCACTCTTGGTCTAATTGTTTGTCTAGACATTTCCTTTAGGGCCGTCTCAAGGGGGATTTTTAAAGATGAGTTGTGGAAGAACAATCAAAATCTACAAGCTTACTGTCTGAACCAATTCTAAAAAATACCACATGAAGAACAATGGATAAATATATCTTATAATACCAACCTCATTGGCAATGCCATACTTCGCACAATCAATTGCAAGACGAGTAGCACGTCCAATACTTTCTTTAGTCCTTGACAGTGTCTCTATCATTCCTTCAAAAGCATCACGAGCAACGGCTGCCTCAGTACCACCACTAAGTGAACCCCCAGCATGCCGGTGTCCAGAACTAACTCTTCTCTCCTCAAACTCTTCAGTATCAGGTTGATTAATTGATGAAAACTGATGGCCATGAGAAGATGGAGAAGCTACAGATGTGCGAGGATAATATCCCTGTATATCTGATTGCATCACATTGCTGGAGCCAGATAAAAAGGGCTGAACTGCAGAGGCAGGGCTGAGGTTAGTCCCTGGGACATCAGCAGAGGGCGCCAAAACAGAATTAGTATTGCCATGAGAAAGATTTTGCGAGTGAGTTTGTCTCCTTTTTGCTTGAGCAGCTGCAATAAGATGCTTCATAGACATAACAGGATCAGCAATCCTTGAATCGATGAATGTTGAACTCATTTTATCATCTGTACCACCTTCCAGTCTGTGGTTCATCAAAACCATTGAATATAGACATCAACATTTTTTTTATCGGTAAAATATAGACATGAACTTAAACATTCTAGATACACTAGAGAGAGCCAAAATAAAACATACCTTTCACCAGTTAATGAATGATTATCCATCATATTTCCTGTTGATTTTGGAGTAGATTTTCGTCTTTCTCCGGAAGCAATTGGCTTACTTCTTTGAATTGTTGCTTGGTTTTGAGAAGAATTCAAACCATCAGAAGCCATACCTGAGCCCTTACTTGACCCAGTATAAACTATTTTCTGAATATCAGCACTGGGTACTTTAACCGAGGGCTTATCGGCTTTATGCGGTTCAACTACTGGTTTAACAGCAGCAGACGACAAAGGAGACCTTTTAGGGGAAAGAGATATCGGTTTACTCTCCTTGGATGATACTCCCTCGGATTCTAATTTCCCAGGACTATCGGAGACTTGTGCAGTCATTGCCTTTTTAGGCCTCTTACCAACAGGTAACCAAGGATTAGGTGACAAAGATTCATTAAGTAGTTTTAAGCATTCCTTTGAAGGGCCATCCTCAAGTCCACCCAAGGCTCTTGCACTTGGTTGATCCTGAATAGAACCTTCATGATGCACATCATTGTTCTTGACACGGGAAGGTGCATGAACCTTTCTGGCAGATACACTGTGAATTGGAGTTTTGGGCTCTTCTTCATCATCGTCATCATCAACCAGGCGAACACCTCTACGTTTTGTGTGCGACTGACGAGCTGGAGTTTTAACATTATCAAAACATGACACATCATGTTTAAGAGCAGTGGAATGTTTTTCCATTTTATCTTCAGAAGTTATAGTAGTGGAATCAGACATAGCCTCCAATGCCTGGCGACGGCGCTTTGGTGGGGGCAGACCATCTTCATCACCACCAACATTACTAGTTGGTGCTTTTGATGCCAAACGGTTTTCAGCTTTCACATGTGACGTAGAATGTTTAAGCTCTGTGTTATCTGCTCTGTTATCAAGAACACTGGAAATTCGAGAATCACTTTTCCTGTTCATTTGGAGTGATAACTTGGCAGCATCATCTGCTACATCTGCCCGTTTAGACCTTTTGGCAAGATGTCGAACCTCACTAGTTACTAGATTGTGTTTTCCATGTCCAAGTTGGGTCCTCTGTTTCCTGCCAGCAAGTTCACCCTTAGCCTGTTCGTCGGAACTGCCATCAGCATCATTTTGTACATCATCAGCTACCTCCAAATGTTTTTTAGCTTTCAGCAATTTGTTCACTTTCTTTCCATGATTGACATCTAAATCTGCTTTCAGAACCTCTGGAGATGATTCCTTTGGGCTGCCACCTGAGGCAATTTTTCTTTGTATTCCAACTTTGGCATTACCAGATTCAGGTAGGACAAGACCACCAGTTATATCATACTTTGATGGTTTAAGAACAGCCGAGCTACTACTTTTGCGAACTTTAAAAGCACCTTCACACTTCCTCTTTGACCCAATAACCTTCTTATCTGACTTGTGACCATTTGTTACTGCCTTCTGTCCACTGTCAGAGTTCTTAGTTACGAACTGATGCCACCAAAGGTGAAGAACTATCTTTCTTACCGCAAACAAGGCCAGTAAAGGAATCTTCTTCCGCGTCAGATAAACCATTGTTCTGACTAGCATTCAAGCCGTCAGTAACCTTGGAGGGTCACAGCAAATGACTTTGTCTTCATTTTTATCACAAGAGACTTCTTCCTTGAGACATGAAGGATTGTACGGACTGGATGTAGATAATACCTCCTTTTGTACATGTGTGTGAGCACCCTCATTGGATAGTTTACTTCTTTTTCTTCAAAGATAAAACTGGAGAACATTTGTCATTAGTATCACATGAGATACTAGGCTTTATATCTTGAGATTCCATCTCACCTTGTCTCTGCGAGCAACGTTCCAATCCAGAGCCATGATCACCCAGCCCCCTAATCTCAGTTTGCCCTTTTGATCCATCTGTACCAGTGCCAGCTTTTAAGTCAGCCTCTGCTGCATCATCTTCAAACCCATCAACCGAAGGAGCCTCAGACCCAAGAGCTGATCTATC
This sequence comes from Nyssa sinensis, assembly GCA_008638375.1. NCBI lineage: Eukaryota > Viridiplantae > Streptophyta > Magnoliopsida > Cornales > Nyssaceae > Nyssa > Nyssa sinensis. The sequence continues at coordinate 32,600,288 of CM018042.1, forward strand.
AGTATCATCCCTCAAACCACTTGAATTTTTTCGCTCTAATTCTTCAAATGCTTCACAAATTTCCTTCACAGCTTGGGCAAAGTATTTAACTGTTTTACCCTTGCATCGAGCTGACAATTTACTCTTTGCCTCACTAGTAAATGCCTGAATATCCGCAGGGGCAACAAAAGCTCTGTGAAGAGAGGAACACATTCAAAAGCTAGAAATCAGTAGGTATCCAATTTAAAAACAAACAATAAGCAACAAAAGTTTTAAAAAAATCACTCAGATGAATCAAACAGGGGAAAAAAAGGGCTAAGATGATCCTCAGGCACTTCATCAAGCAAATTTACCATGGCCTTGAACTCATGAATTGTGCAAACCCCTCATGGAGGATAACAATTTCAAAATTTAAATAACCATATTCAACATCCCATCAACGAGCATCTACAAGAAAGCCATAAACTGCAAAAAGTAAAATTGAAGCATGAAATATCGCTGCATATTTTTTTACCAGCATAAGGGGCTTTGGAGAAGAGTTGTCTCGAATTCACCAAAAAAAAATGTCAAAGATGCATTCTAATAAAAAAGGTGACTAAAGGTCAAGAATGAATAATCGAGTAAGCACTTATGGGGTAGAATCCAAAAGGAATCACTAGAAATATGCGTAATCTGTAATACATTAACATGCGATTCAATTTTTAAATTATTTGCACATAAAGAGACTCAAACATGGTGTGGGTCTGACTTTCCTCTTGACAATTCTATTCTTTAGTGCTCCTTTCTCTTGTATACAACACCTGAACTTGGGATGGGCCCCCCTTTGGCATTTTTAGTGCAATCTATCTTCTTCTTCTCTTATAAGTAAGAAAGATTGCTCCATTGTAACCTAGAAGTCACAAGTTTAAGTCACGAAAACAACCTTTCCGCTTGCAGGGGTTAAGGCTACGTACATAAGAAAGATTAATACTAGAAGAGAAATTCTATCTAAGAAAGATGTCTCTATTTTTAAAATTAAAAAACAAGTGAGAAACATGTGAAAAATGAGCAACAAGTGTTCTTCAGATACCTACCAAATTCACATGCTACAACATATTCGGCACAAAAGTATCGACCAATTGGTAAAACCATGATACGAGGCAGGAAAACATTGAACTTTATAATATAAGAATTGTGCAGGAAACATTGAACTTTAAAATATAAGAATTGCACAAGAAGACATTGAACTTTATAATATAAGAATTTCTCTTTTAATATCACTCATTAATCTACTTAATAAAACACCTCTTATCAAGCCCACCACTAAATTAAATCTCTCTCATAGTCCATGCTTGTCATGTGTGCCATATATATATGAGCCAATATTACTTAATAGCTAGAGTGAGAATTGCTATCTATAACCCCCCTCCCAAAACTCTTTTTTTTTTTTGTACAATCCACAATCAATAGAGCCCACCAATGCAAAATATACCCCATGCCCCATGCTTGTCATGCATCCCCGTACCAAAGTTTTAATTTGATTTTTCACTTGAGTTTTTTATTAAAAGACATTAGAGTTCAAGGATAATCGCCTACCCATATCCAATCAACTTATTATTTGGCAAACATAACAAATGACAGCAGTATCTAATTCAGTAGTGGAGATAACAAATTTAAAGACCACAAAATGGCATTCGAATCTGAAAAATAGCAATTCTTTCACCATGTGTAAGTTGATGCTAACCACTTTTATATATATGTAGATATGTACACACATTTGTATGTTCATATGTAGGCACACAATATAGTTCCTGCAAAAACAACAGCATGACAGTGGCAGAATATGTGGAGTTTGTGGGAGGTGAGATAGTGAGATGGTGTGGAGTCCTTGTTTTCGACGTAATGTTTACGATTGGGAAATGGGGGAGGTAGAGGAGTTGATGGCTGTTTTGGGAAGACAGATGGTGAGGAGGGAGAGGGGTGATTCCTTGATTTGGTGGGTGGACAAGAGCAAAAAGTTTTTGGTGAAGTCCTTTTACCTGCCTGCTGACTGGGAGGAAGGAAGAGGGTTTTCCATGGCAACTGATTTGGAAGTCTAGAATTCCAAAGAAAGTTGCTTTCTTTTGTTGGGCAGCTGCTTGGGGGGCAATTATTACCACAGACAACCTGAAAAGAAGGGGATTTCAGCTTCCCAGCAGGTGCTGTATGATTGCAATGTGGCCCAGGATACTTGGAATTTGGTGCAGATGCTGTTTGGAATCAAGTGGGTCATGCCGGCATCATTGAGGAAGGTTCTTCTGAGTTGGAGAGCAAGCAAGATGTGAAAGGAGTTCAGGAGTATTTGTAGGATTGCATCTTTATGTCTAGTGTGGAGTATTTGGAAGAAGCGGAACCAGGCGGATCCTTGAAGACAAGGAGCTTTCACAGTGGTCATTTAAGGATTCTTTTTTACGTTTATGGTTTTTTTTAGTGTAAAGAGGAATACCCAAATCAATTAGACTCTTTTTGGGGGAGTTGAGGCCTCAATTTTTGTAGCCCCTCCCTTTCTTTTGTACATGGTCTAGCCACCCTCGGGTTCCTGTTTATAATATTCTTCACTTACTGATCAAAAAAGGGAAAAAATAATATACACCGAGAGAACTCTGCCTAAATAATTGCCACAAGTTGCTGGAGCCACTAGCCTATAATTACAATTAGCTAATTCTCATATTTTAAATCATAAAAAAATCCAAACTGTGCATGCATCGGAAGGCTCCCAGGCACAATTGCTAAGCCCATTCTAAGAACTTCCAAACTCCGTCGAATCAAATTGCTAATTAGTCTTAAGATGGGTGTGGCCCCATGGGAAGCCAATTCATCTAATAAATTCCCACACATTCAGAAAGACAAACTTGTTTTCTTTTCAAAAATTAACTACCCAAGTTGTTATTCATCTAATCTGTGTTCCCACTATTACCAAAAACCAAAATTACATAGTATTCTACAATGAAAACTTTACTGTTAGATTCAGAAATCATTTGGCTATTCAAGCCATTTACCTTCTTCAACTAACTTGTCTTTTCCTCTGTTAGTATAAGAATTCCAAGGTATTCTACATCAAAATTTCCTCTTACACATTCAGAAATCATAAGCTATTCAAAGCCATTTACTGCATATAAACAAACATTAAAAAAAAAACTTACAAAAAGAACTCACATTTCTGCCGTTCCGAAGAATTGAACAAAATATTTCTTAGGGTCAGGAGTTCGCTTCCAATCTTCAGGTCGGCTAATCTGGGAAAAAATTCCAAACCCAAAAAGAATACCTCATGAACTAATCACTGACCAAATAAGATAACTATAATCCATTTCACAAAACACTTGTACCAACAAAAAATTAAAGCACTAATACCAATAAAAAATTTAAAAAAAAAAACTTGTTACCTCATCCAACAAACTCAGGAGCCAAATCAAACTAGTGCACAAATAAAAACCTTTTACACAAAATTCACATCATTTTATGAATATAAATATGTTTAAAAAACACACACAAATACTGCAGAAGGTAATAGCGAGACCCAACCACACGCATCTGCATAATAATGCAATGTAAGCAGTAGAAATTAACACTGAATATTCCAATAAGATAAAGTTACAAGGTTAAAATTCCTCGTTAATTTATTTATTTAAAAATGTCAAACCTCATCCAACAAGCTCAAAAGCCAAATCAAACTAATGTACAAAAAAAGATTAAAAAAAAAAAACAAAAAACAAAATTTACAACAATAATATGTAAAGTGTGGAGCTATTGAAGCTCTTCCTCACACTCCACCACCATTTTCACACAAAGAAAATGAAGAAAGGAACTTGTATGGTTGTACATCACTTACAAAATTACAGTACAACCCTTCAAACTTACTTTTGCCCCCCTCCTCATCCCTATCTCCTTGTAAAAGTAAAGGAAAGAACCCATCTTAAGACTTAGTGCTGTGTAAATATAACACAATCTGAATCACTGTTTCAAAACCACACTTTCTGATCCTCAGGTAAGAGTTAGATTCAAAAACATACTTCTTTTCTCCCAAATGGAATTTTTTGACATCTTAGTTTGCATCGTAAATGGGCTTTGCAGAAAATCTTTGGAACTTGCAGAACATTTTAGAATTAGAATAGTACATTTGTGACCTGAATTGAATGTTTCCATGGCACAGCCATAGCTGCATTCAACTAATTCAAGAAAAATTAGAACAACATTTTTCACACACCAGTTTAAATGCAAATTCAAATCTTCTAAATTAAGGGTTTGTTTTGAGATGGAGATGTACACATATGATGGTATGACTGTGATTCAACAACTTCTCTCCAAGTTTTCTCAATTTTTTGCCATGAATCAGCCATCAAATCTATGATTTTATTCTAGGATAAATATATATAAAAAAAAATTGAAATTTCAAGAATACCCACACAAGGGTTTGTTTCCTATGTGAATGAAGTTTTGGAATTTTACTTCATAAGGGAGAGCTTTTCGAATTATTTTTGTTTCTAATGGTTTTCCCAATGGCAAGCTTACAGAAGCATCTTTGTTGTTGAGAGATAGTGCATTCTCTCACTTCTATTTGTGCTTGTGTGTGTGTGTGTGAGAGAGAGAGAGAGAGCGATCAATTGCCAGGAAGATGGACAAGCGATGAGACTGTGCGCAAGAATGTCAAGACGCAGTTATGTCATTGCACTATTTATGTAAAGAGAGGTTGAAGCACAAAGGGCTTTTTTTGAAGCATAAGCAAATAAAAAACTGCAAAGACTAATAAAAAGAACCGACCAAATTCCTCACACATATCCATGTAACATAAGTGGGAAAAAAAAACACTAAATATTCCACCAAAATAAAAATAGTAGGTTGAAACTTCCATGTAATATATGAAACCTTTTCCTTTATTTGGTAAAATTTAATTTCATTCATAAAGACACATCTTTAGACAAGGTATACATACTTTTGAACATTTGGGACAAAGGAGTCAAATCAAGCAACAAACCTTTTTTTTTTGTACGTGACATGTATTGTATGGATGGGGCCCAAGTGGGGCAAACTTATTTATAAAAGGACTCAATAAAATTAGTCTCCTATTGTCCAAAAACTCTACAAAATTATATACATACAAGGGTATGCCTCTAAAACTCAAAAATACAATGTTTTTAAAAAACTATCTTTAAGTTTACAAATGGACATTTTCTCCCCATCAAAAGGGTACGCCTATTACGCTCCTTCCAAATACACCCATATTGGTGGCATTCTCTAGACAACCTTTCAAAAAGTCCTAAGAACGGCATGGCCCAACAACACCCAAACAAAGACAAAATAAACTCCACATTTCCTTCACAAAAGAACAACTGAAGGAAAATGTGGCTACTAGACTCTCCTCCTTGCAACACAAATTGCATCTCCCTGCCAAATTAAAACCCTTCTCTTCAGGTTATCCATGGATAGAATTGCATTCCATGCTACGGACCATACAAAAAAAAGGCAGCTTTATAAGGACTTTGGTACACCGCACTGCATTTCATGGGAAGTCCTTCTCCCCCTCTCCTAGCCAAATCCTTACAGAAGGATTTGCCTAAAAACTCTCTACACCCGTCCTTCCTCCACAAAATCTTATTTTGGACATTCATTCTACACTTACATTGATTTTGGAGACCCAAAAATCACACCATGTCTTCTATTTCCCAACCACGGAAATTTCTCCAGAAGCATAGATTCCACACACCCACCTCATCCGAATAAGCCAAATAATCCACTATCCTCGCCTTCAGGACCGAAGTCAATTAGAACAATCTAAGGAACTTCTCTTTCAGTGAGTTCTCTCCCCACCAAACATCCTCCCAAAAACTCACCAATTCACCATCTCCAATACAAAACCCAACCACGTGGAAAAAGTCTTCCCTCCCCTACTACTAATTCTCCATATACTCATGCCCAAAGCACCCTCCCTCATTTTAGAGACCCATCCATTCTTCCCACTCCAAAATTTAACTTTAATCACCCTCCTCCACATCACCCTTTTTTTCTATCACAAAGCTCCAAAGCCACTTATTCAAAAGGACTTTATTAAAGACCCTAAACTCTTTGATCCCCAAACCCACATCCTTCAACGGAGGTCGAATTCCATCCCATTTTGCTAGATGCATCCTCCTTCCCTTCCCATAAAAAGTCCCTCGGCATTTTGTCCAATCCAATTTTCTCACGACTGAAGCTCAAGTAGGACATAGTAGGTTGACAAGCTTGCCAAAGTGCGTTTGATCAAAGTCAGTTTTTCCCCTTTCAACAATTATTGCCTTTTCCATACTATCAATCGTGTTTAAACCTTTCAATAGTTGAATCCTATAATGCCTTGCCTAATCTAATTGCCCCCAAAGGAAGTCCCAAGTAAGTGGTGGGAAGAGCACCTTTGCATCCCAAATTCCACGCTAACCTATCTATCTCCACCACTTCCCCCACCAGATTGAGTTTGCTCTTATTCAAATTAATCATCAACCCTAATAATGCCTCAAACACAGCAAAACACATCGCAAATATCTCAATATTCGCTTTCTCTACCCCCACAAAAATCCTTGCAGATAGCAAATGGGATACCTCAACTCTCTCCAACCCCCTTCCTCCTACATCAAATCATGTAATGAGCTCTCCTCTCATCGCTCTAGTCATCATCTTGCTAGAGACTTCCATGACCATGAAAAAAAAAGCGCAATGTAGGCAAAGGATCACCCTAACAAAGTTCACTTGAACCCTGGAAGAAACCTGTTGCTACTCCATTAACCAAAATAGAAAAATGATATTGGAAAAATGCACCATCTCATCCATCCTTACCACTTCTCCCCAAAACTATTTTTTCTCAGCATAAATAGCAAAAATCTCCAACTCGTGATCGTAAGCTTTTTCAACATCAAGCTTAAATTTAACCTAGCTTTACCACTCGTCTTTCGAGAATCAATGTATTCATTCGCTACCAAAGTTGCATCCAAGATTTGTCCTCCTTCCACAAATACATTCCAACTATTCAAAATGAGATACCCCAAGACTCTTTTCAATCTCCTAGCCAACACCTTTACCAACTGCTTATAAACTCACCCCACCAAGCTAATAGGCCTATAGTCTCTGATATTCCCCACTCCTTCCTTCTTAGGAATTAATGTAATAAAAGTCGCATTAAGGCTTCTCTTGAAGGATACGTACTTAGAGAAGTGATGGAACACTAACAAACATATGTCCTAAATTATGTAACAAGCTTGATCCCACACATTCTGACAAAGAAGCATGGACACAGAGACAAAATACGGATACAACATGACACGGATATACGGACATGACATTTCTTATAAAAATAGGGCATGGATATGTTGAGGAAGAGTTGAATATTTTTATATAATAAAAATTAATATTATTTTAATCAAAACTGACATAAAAATACACAAATCACAACATTATTAAGATATCAAAATAATAACTCCATTAAATAAAAATTCAAAAACTTTATTTGAACATCAACATCCATGATTCAAGTTCTCAACAAATTTGTTAACTACTACATAGAATATATACGTGTGTGTGAACACACACGTACACACACACACATATATAACCTCCAAAAAAAAAAAGGGGGAAGAAGAGGATAAAGAGGGGAAACCCACCCAAGAAAAAAATCCCTAACATATCCGGGTTCTATACGTGTCCGACACTGATACGTAAACCAAAATAGAGTATTCGCGTTTCATAGCATTCGGACACCACCCTGGGGGGCCTTCTTATCTTTCTTCGTTTTACCCATAGGATAAAGTCAAAACCTAAACCCCCTTTTTTTCTCAATCCCATGCACACCCCAACCAATGTCATAATACACTAAGGATTTTAACTCCGGAGATCCCTAACCGAAGTCCAACAGCCCCAGCCCCCTACCCGGTTTCAAAGGCCAAAGGCCATTGGTGAGCTCATTGATGTTAAATCCCACCAATAAACACATGAAACATTATTATTACCTCATTTACATCAAACTTTGAAGTAGTTCGGTACCCAAAAGTACCACAAATAATCAAAGCACTGAATAACTTGATTATGTTCCATGCAGAATTATTTAATAAGTTTTTCTCAGATAAATAGAGTATCGTGAACAACTCACAAATTGGGTTTTAGGTATCCATTTTTAGGTAGTCTATGGGGAAAAGGAGTAATAAAACTTTTGAATTAAAACCACGTAGGCATTTCATGTGGCACTAATTATAGGTTGTATTTTATGATTAGCATAATTGTAGATTTTCTATTTATATTATTAGATACTAACTCTGTTTAAGGTTAATATAGTTGAATTTTATAACATTGGGTAATCAGTGTTTTTCATGTCAGCAACGCACATTTTTCATAACCTACACACCATATACTTGCAAATCTTATATTTTACCTCTTATATTTTGACTTAAAGTTTGTATTAGGATATCTATTAATATTTCAAAAAATATATTAAAAAATTCATGATTTAATATTAACATCTATCACTTTATTGGAAAATTTAGCAATATCAATGTATGATTGCAAATGCTATATCCGTATAGATTATATCCTTTCAGTCGATATTCAATCCCCCGTCCTCAACTGGTGTGACAAATAAACGTTGAATTACAGTATGAACTAAAATACTCATACATAGAATTGAATTCTATTCAAAGCCGAAAACGGCAAAATTACAACATTGATGAATCAGAAAGCGCACCTTGGCAGGCCACGCAGGGAAGCCCTTGACCTTGGCGAGGACCAGATCGCCCAAACTCAACTCACTCGTCGCCTTCGCTCCTTTCGCTCCACGTTTACGCCCGGGAGCCATGGCGTCTAAAAACCGTAAGTAACCAACAACCTCGCTTTTGGAAACCGGTCAGAATTCAATCGAACCAACCAAAACCCTAGAAAAATCCCGTAGTATGCCGGGCCTTCGCCGGCGGCAAACGGCCGGAGAGAGAATTGCAGGCGGCGAAGTTGTCAGAGCATCGAAATCGGAGACACGGTTGAGGCTACAAGGAATGAGAGGATATATTCGAATTCTAGCGAGCGATTGCAGTTGTGTAGAGGAGGGTTGAGGCGGTCGATGAGAGAGTGTATAAAGAGGAGTATTATTTGTGAGGGAAGGACCTCGAGGAGACAAAGGCAGGATGGTAATTAGGCCTAGCCTCTGACGCGTCCCCCACACCCAATGGGTTAGCCTATTTTTGTTAATATAAAACCATGGTTAATCTTTGATTTAGCCATTTTGGGTGTAATGGACTCATTTGAAAGATCGCATTTATGACTGTCCAATCTGATTGTGGTAAAGTGCTTAGACATAGACTGGAACGAGAGTAAGAATGAAATGTGTATTTTTTTATATTATTTTATTTTTGTGTTTATTTAAATTTCTTAGGCTGAAATAATCATTCTATTTAGAATGACTATTCTCAAAAAAGTTAGAATCGTCATTCCTTATTAAAAGTCATATAATGCTCCTTTCATTCCTTATCAAAACTTTTAATTTTTTTTTTACAAATAAAAAAAATATAAGTTGAATTTTTTTTTTTTGCCAATAAAAAAAATGCAAGGTGAACTTTTTTTGCCAATGAAAAAAATACAGATTGATTTTTTTTTTGCCAATAAAACAAATGCAAGTTGAATTTTTTTCTTTTTGCCAATAAATTTTTATTTTTTTTTGCCAATAAAAAAAATGTAGGTTGAATTTTTTTTCATTAAACAGTACATGAAAACTTTGAAATTTATACAAATACTTTAACATCTAACTTAATATTAACTTCATTTCAATAATTTGATGGTTCAAACCAAATAAAGGAATGTAATTGTCATTCCATTATTGGGTATTCAATCAAATAAAAAAATGGAATAATTATTCTCATTCCATTCATGCTCTATTTAATTAATACTATTCCATTCATGTCTCATTCTATTTCAGCGTATCAAACGTATCTTTTTTTTCATGGTATGACTTTGATTCTTTCATTTACATTGTTTTATCAAAATAAATATCACATTTTATTAGGTTATCTCAAAGAAGTGATTCGAACTAACTTAAATTTAAATTTCATTCAAAATTTTAATTAAAAATAAAAAACTCTCTCCAACTCCACACCAAACTTGCATCCAAATATATTTTTAGTCAAAAAAATGTTATGCATGAACTCAAATTACTACCACAAACTTAATTTAAAATTTTTTAGACAATATCAAAAACAAATTTCAAAAATTTGAGTAAACTTTAGACGACCATTTGAGAGTATCAAACTCAAATAAAATTTTTACTCAAATTTTAATAAAACTAGATGCCTTTACACAAAGTTCAATTAGCTAGCTTTTCCAATAAAAATGATCTCAACACTAATATCATAAACCATTCAAGCAATGAATGATTTAATCATAAAAATTAGAGTTAATTGGTAATAAATTGGTTTAGAATCCATGTGCATGCATCTTTTGAGCATAAGAATAATTGATCTTTCATTTTTTGAGATTATATTCATTTTAATGGGCTATCACTTTTATTTTTAAAAATGACAATAATATCTGTGTAGATGGGTAGAGTCAAAAAAAGATTTGATTTTTTTTTTTTTTTTCACTAACTTTGTTGTGGGGAGATTATGATGAGCCTAATGAACCAATGATGATATTGGCTGAAATACAAAAGGAGTGATGGTATCTTCTGTTGAAATGGCGACGATTTTGTCTTGCGATGGTGAAGAGATAGGGAGTGACTGAGATGTTGAACCAGAAGAGCTACTAATCTATTTTGAACAGTGACTGCATAAAGCGAAGTGGGGTCTATTGCAATGGAGATTGTGAGTGAGATTGTTGTGTGTTGATTTAACGGATGAATAAATGTTATGCGACAACAACAACAACAACAAATGGATTTGAATCGCGTTCTGGTGAAAATGACACCTTGATTCTAACCTAATGGTCTTGGGTCCATGATTGAACAATGGCTCGTGATCAAGAACTTGGGGGGTAGTTGTTGCACCTGCTATTGATGGGCAATGGAGGTGAAAGGTTAAGATGAATATTGTAGAGAGAGGTTTTATTATTTTCAGGAGAGACAAAGGGTTTGCAGAAAGTGGCGAGTAGTGTTCAAAGTCGACGAAAGCTTTATGATTGGAGTTGGATTGGGGTTTTTGGAAAAAGGGATGAAGATTTGTGAAGCAGTGGTGCGCCAATGGTTGTAATGGAGATGTTTGACACGAGACAGTGATGATGCAAAAATGAAGTATGCAACGGTGATGGGACAATAGAAAAACACTATACGATGATAAAGATATTTGACGGTGATGGCCGTGCGGAGGATTGAGCGGCGCGGCTTTTGTGCGCTGCAGTGGTCGGGATTAGATCCAAGTGTTATTCTCTTCATAATTTACAACTTTGTGCTTCTGTATTGTAGGAATAATGGTGCTAGAAATTGGGCCAATTCTATTCTGTTTTTTTTTTTTTAACGCACACCAGGCGAACTGAAACGACAACAAGCCATAAAGTATGAGGGATATAACAATTTCAAATTGGAGAGAGCCATCTATACTATTTTATGAATGTCATAAATTTGTAGAAGTTGGCTGAATGTTGCTCTCAGTTTATGGGTGACCAAAAATACTGAGGCAGTGAGACATTAAAATTTGATTGTCCACTTTTTTAAAAAGACTGTTTTTTTATATCAATTTTCACTACCTTAAAAGTCTTTTTTAGCCTCTAAAACATGACTGAAAATAATAAATAAAACTAGTAGCAATTGAGAAATTCATGGTGTAATTGAAAATTTTCTATTTTCTTATGATAATAAAAATTTACCGTCTCTTTCTTTAGGGAAGGTGAATTTTAATGTTTGAGATGTAACCTTTTTTTCTTCAAAAATTAATATGTAACGTGGATTTTGTTTGATAAATTTTGTTTTTTAGAGTCTGAATATATAATTTTTTTGAAAAAGAAATTATATATTGTGAGTTATTGAATTTTAATTTTTTGAACATTTTTCTTGATATCATGGAGCATTTTACAAGAATTAGTTAGACTGTTTTTGAAAAAAAACTATTGAAGGAGTATTTTAATCATAAAATAATTAAAGAACTTGTTAGGTTAATATGTTCGGGTGTGGATCCAATGGCAATTTTCATCTATTTACAGTATATCATCTTCACTAATCATATAATACCCAATAACGCGCCATATTAGTGGAATCGATACTCAATAATTGCCTCATGTGGTTTTATCATATTTTCATGTATGATTTTTGTACATCTACATGTGTACCTTTACCTCATTTATTTAATGGATAAATTTGCTAAGTTTGCAAATATAGCAAACTCTAAATTGATCATTTGTAAATTGGGGTAGGTTTTTCTTATTTTCTTACGACATTTGTCTTAAGTATTTTTACAAGAGGCTTGATGAGTAAAACTTATGGATGTGGCGGATAATTAAATTTGAAAACTCATATGCATCTTCTAGGTCCTTGACTCCTTGTGATGCACATTCCATTTCAATTGCAGATCTCGTCAAGGATATTTTGAGAATGGGTCGTTATCTCATCAAAAATATTTTGAGAATGGGTCGTTCAGCCAACAGTTCATAAAAAATATCAAAATTATAATTTAGTCAAAGTCTAAATATAATAACCCATAAATTATTTAATTATTCAATCCCGAAAACACCCATTCAATTCAATCTCATGAAATCTGAAAACAACTATTTTATTTTTTTTTTACAAAACTTCAAAATTCAATAACATGTTAATTTATAAATACATTTTTAATAAAATTTATATATTTAGATTCTAGTCATCGAGATCTATCAAACAAGATTCATATTGAATATGAAATTTTGAAGAAAAAAAATCATTGTAAAACTACAAAGAATTTGTCTAAACGAAAGTGTAATTTTTACACTTTTCATACGTGTAAATTTCAAACTTTCATAAAAATTGAAAAAAAATTATGTATTGTTATTAGTTTTATTGAGTTTTTTTACCCACATGTTGCACTGTCAAATTTTTTTTTTAAGATAGAAAAAATGTGAAAGAAGTATTTCAATCACGTTGATTAAAAATTCATTAATTGTAGAAGGTGTAAAATTTTACAATTTCATAAAGTATGAAATTTTACAAAAAATCTACCTTCTCCTTTTCATGTGTTTCTCAATCTTGAGCTTTCCCCTCCATCGACAATGACAAAATCGTGAGATTGTACCACTGATTCAATGATAAGCAAATAGACACAATCCTCCGTCTTCGTTTGATAAATGAGTCTTAGAAGAACAATAGAAATAACATCTACACTACATATATTCGTAAAACATGATTAGGAAAAACGTCATGTTTACAATTAGGATATATATTAATTAAAAAAGATAGTTGCAGATTGCTGATTGGGAAGTAGTAGCTTTTGGCTATCTTGCACCCGAAGACCCCCCCTCATTATATACATACACACACACACACACACACACACATATATATATATATATATGTAAATAATTGTAGTGTGTATTAGTGGGGAGCTCAACAGAACCTATGCTCCGACCAAACCTTGTGCTCTAATGATGAGAAAATAAGATGTCTTGGGACCTTTTTTTTTTTGTCGACGAGTCTGGGCGATTAGGGGTTTTGTGTTTTTGAACATATAAGACTTATTGGAGTATTTATTGTCAATTAGAAGAAAACAAAACTTACAAATACCATGTTATTATAATAGACCTGAACTCAAAAATAGAAATAAGTTGTTAACTTCGAATTGAAAACATAAGTAAATCTTACAATAATATAAGATCCTTTTTAAAGACTTAAGCTAATTCACTCTTATAAATATGAGGGTTAAATTGTTAAGAACCCATTTAATTAAGCTACACTGGTATCAAATGTTTATTCTAAATTCTATTTTTGTTAAATAAAACAAATCCAACTTAGCACAGGAAAAACTCACTCAAACTATTTAAGATAGACTATCAAACACCTGAATCATATCTTGCCATTTTGCTTGTTAAATAAAGCATATAAATGAAATAAATAAAGCATACAAATGAAATAAAAGTGATAAAACTACGAGATGCGGTAATAAACTATGGCAAAATAAAACATTGTTGAAATTTGGCTAGAGGCCTTGAAGGAAAGACACTATTTTATTCCCCCTTGAAGTACCCATTTTCTATAATCATAATCTCAATAACTAATTCAAGCTATATTGCCCTTTGACAACTTCAAAACTTAAAACAACATTTTCTATAATCATAATCTCAATAACTAATCCATTTCCAATAAATCATAATCTCAATAGCTAATCCCGACCCGTACATCTAAAATATCCAGACAAAACAGCATCAAAACAGATTTGCATTCCAACACAGAAGTACTAACTCAAAGGTCCAAGAAACATAGCATAACAATAAAACCATAACAGAAATTCTCCATAATTTGCCATTTAGAAAAGAGAGGTCCCCTTCCCTTTCTTATCTCCACCAATCTCAAAATGCTTGCACCTCTGTAAAAATAGTGGCAAGAACAACAACAGTAAAAAAAACAATAAAGCAACACTAAAGAAGCCAAAAAAAAAAAAGCCCAAGGAAATTGAGAAGCTAACCTTGATTGGGTGGGATACATGCTTGCACCCCTGGCATTGCAGCCTCAGCACGATCCTTTTTGTAGTTTTGGCCTAGTTGAATAAAAAGCAGTGAAGCTTGTAAAATTTGGTCTCAGAAGTCTCATAACCGTAAACATATTACAATTTTCCACGACTAAAACTCTAAAATACTTATCTTTGGTGAAAGAGGCAAAACTTAATACATGGATGAGAATAGTTTCAAATCAAGTAGAAAATGCAGGAAATGGGTTCTTAGCTTTTTGCAAAAAATGGGTCTGGATTGTCCACCAAAACCTGATTGTTTCCTGTCATAACGACGCTTGCCTTATGCAGCCAAACTATTATTTCCCTTCTAGTACTGTGTTACCTTATGCAAGGTGTGCTTCAGGCATTCCTTTGGCTTGCAGTACATCTTCTTTGTCTTTGGAACGTTCACCTGCAAGAGAGATTAGATTATAAAAAATGAAACAACAGAGAAAATAATCTTTAAGAGATGCAATCTGATAAACGCATGTTTTTCATGCATCTCTTACTATCATATGAGTTCCAACTCCTAGTAATATTTTACAATCTTTAAATTAGGAAACAAAATCAATAGGATTTTTTTCCTTGAAAGTTCCAATATAATATACACCTTGTGGTTGACTAAAAACTTACATTATATAATAAGATCACAATGAAGTTTGTGGAAATGTAAAAACAAAACACCATTAGTATACTGATAATTCAAAGAAAGCCATGAAGCACACAGGTAAATTTGTTATCCCCATCCAAACCTCAACCAAACAATTCAAGACATACTTAGAAAGCTCCCGGGATTTTCACCAATCCAACCATATCTCATTTGGCAAAACCCTTGCCTTCTAGGCAGACAATTTATTTCTCAATGTTGCCATCATAAGGTGCCCTTTGATTCCTTTTCCATTTCTTTCCTAATTTTCTTTTCGTATGGAGTAGAAAAAATGATAATATCATTTGACCTTTATATTTTTAGTAGGAACCGCCTTCAGTCTTTCATGTCAATCATTCATTTGTTGCATCATGTGCAAATGATTCTTTTTCCCTAAATATTAGTTACATTACACTATTCTATCAATTAAGAATCAAATATTCTAATAATTTTTATAAAAAAATTAAAATATTTTAGACATCAAATAATTGCCTATTCGAACTCAGCGGGTGAAAAAATACAACTTCAAAACTAAATAGAAAAATAACTAATTTAAACCACGTGAAAACTAATACATGAAAAAAAGTTCTACGTATAGACACCTCATTTTATGACCCTTGATTAAGTAGCAAAAACCGATGATTATGTTAAGGAGCTTACTTTAAGTAGGGACTCTTCCCAATTGAGTCTTATTCCTATTAGGACTCCTTATAACAGAGTCCTATTCCCGTTAGGACTTTCCTGTCAAAGTCTCAGTCCAAGTAAGACTCTTCCAGATAGAGTTCCACTTCCGCTAGGACTCTCTTGCTAGAGTCCCAATCCAAATAGGACTCTTCCCAATAGAGTCTCACTCTTGTTAAGACTCTTATTCTAGAGTCCCAGTCCAAGTAGGACTCTTCCCGATAGAGCCTCACTCCCGTTAGGACTCTTTGCCCATCGGAGAGCGTTTCGGTAATTTTGGTACTTTTTTGCCCACTAAGGGCATTTTAGTAATTTCGACACAATCCTACCCTCAATAGGACTTCCTAGTTACTTGAAGGACATTTTTTCAATTTCCATATCATTTTACCCACATGGGGGTAATTTGGTAATTTTAGCTATTTGATGACGAATTGGGTGTAGTTTAGTCATTTCACATGTCTTGTGGCAATCTAGAGATTCTCTGTCGAATTGGGAGTAATTTGGTAATTTTGAGTGCTAGTAGTCTATTTAGGCTTAATTAGGACTTTCCACTTTTAGAGTTTCCATAAATCTGGTTGCTTGATATTTTCTTAAATAGAGATACATTGAATCTAGACATTTTCATTTTAGAGTTTATTTTCCATTCAAATTCTATTTCTCTTTAATCTTATTGGCTCTTGCATGTAGACACTAATTCTATTGGTTCGTGTATTGTTATAATTATTTATTAATTCATTTAGTTTAGATAGTCATTATTATTTAATTTTTTATTTATTTAATTAAATAATTATCACTCAAGACATTATCCTAACCCTCCATTTTAGGGTTTCATCTTAGGCCCTTAGATCAAATCTTTATATTTTCCTATAAATAGAGCCCCCAAGCCATCAATTTTGGAAACACAAAAGACACGAAAATATACGAAGGGAAGACGATTTCCATAGCCTTATGCTGTTACGTTAATTCTAGGGTTCTCTCTACAAGAACCCTCCATTTCCTAAGGTCGAAGCCCTGCTGAAGTGACAGCCTCTCTTTGCGAAGCCAGTCAAAGCGATGTTTTCCGAATCGAAGAACAAGCCGGAGATTTGCCCGACTACCACGACTGAATAAGGTACGCTCTCAAACCCTTAAAAATTCCTTTTTCTTTAGATCCGATTGATCTCAACTCTTTTATCACTCTTGATAAAATAGGGTAAACCGGAAAACTACGTGACTCTGATTCCGCTCTTCTGAACGAATACATAGGAGGCCTTCAAACCCGAGTCAGATTTATTTCCAATCTTTTCTATTCTATTTTTACTTCTTTATACTAGATTCTTTATTATTTATTTCTTCCCCACTCACATCTCTTTTTTCAGTTTCTTATAACAAAATAGTCTTGTAAATGAATATTCGAGGCCGATCCACTCAGATCGGGCAGGGTGGGTGCTTAACACCTTCCCACTCCATACCTTAGCCCCCAGATCCATGTTTTCTTTGATTTTCACTTTTTATTTCAGTACTTTATTTATTTAATCCATGTCAAGGGATATTTAGAATGTAATTAAGAGACAAAGTGATATAAATTTTAATTATTTCATTCATTTTCAGTTTTCTTTTAATTAATTTTTGTTGTAGCAGATTTGCTTATTTCTTGTCAAAAAACAAGTTGGGGACTCCTCTATCTCCCACAAGAGGTGTTCATTCCCACCTCAAGGAAATGAGATAGCCGGGATTCTTCTAAATCCATAAAAAGGATGACACATTCCCCCCCCCCCCTTTTTTCGATACTGGCACCCACAGTGGCGACTCTACTAGGGACTAAAGAAGGCTAGACTCGGTGAAGTATTCACTTCAAGGCTATTTTGTTTACTTGTTTTACGTTCATTTGTTTTTATGCTTTATGATGAATGAATAGATGTATGCTTGAAGGTATGGATGGATGAATGAAAAAGGACTAAAATCTGAATACCTTGCACACACATCACTTTCATACATTGCATTTGCACTACATACCCTCCAAACCTCGGACAGTTAGTAGCACTAGCCCCGTATGCTCACTCAGCTTGACGGATGTCGTCGGTGAAAGCCCTCCACTCCTTGATCAAATACCGCTTGACTGGGGACACTACACTCTAGTGGCCTTGGGATGGTATGCAAAAAGGCGATGCAATACCATTTGACCACAGCCATTACAATCTAGTGGTTGTGGGAGGTATATAGCACGTCTTTTCAGAAGGGGAACCTTGAAACCTTTACCCGATCGAAGTGTCATGCATATAATCGGCCAAAGATTCATGATTCAAGACTTCAAACTCAGTTTTGGTAAGACACACACAGACTTTTTCACGCAAATTCTCGACAGGAAAATTCAAAAAGTCAAAAAAAATACCCCTCTGTGTTGACCGATCAGCACAGAGGTTAAAAGCCTCTATGTGCTGATCGGCCCATAGAGTGTTGGTCTGCCGCTTTGCAAAATTTTGTCTAATTTTCTGAGTTTTTTCCGAAAAACTCTAATTTTTTCTTGAAAAACCAATTTTGCAAGCTGCATCGGGGCTACAAATGAGACTTTCTTAGATTTTCCTTGACACGAAATAAGTTAAATAACACAAGTGTTTTCCAAAAACAGATACCCACAACTGGCTTGGAAACGGGCTAGCCAAGGCTAACAAAATGACTTTCAAAATAAACTTTTTGGGTTTGTTCTCATTACACAATTAGAATCAACTTGATTTCTAATCAAGTATCACACTTTATGGTTTGATTCTAGTAAAGGTCTAGGTTATGTTTGTTAGGATTTGAATCTTTGGGAATCTTTCCCTTAAAGCCTAGAAATGACTTTCATTCAAGTCCCCCATTATGCCAAAACTTATGGGCTAGGTATGACTTCCGAGATTTCACAATCCGGATTCTTTAGTCATCTTAGGAATTAAGTCGGGCTCCAATTTGTGGCCTCCATCTCAATTCTTCTTATCATGCCAACCATTCGAGATAGGTTTACAATTTCTTTTCAAGAGTCACCTCTTTTTAGGATCCTCATCTCATCAATCAAGGTTCATCTTGACCCATCTAGTAAGGTCTAATCAATTCCATTGGGGTTGCATCTTCCTAATCTTTAGGATTGCTTTTCTCATTCAAAAAAATGGTTCCATCTTCTTAGGATTTAGGGGTTACCTAGGCATTATACCCCTACTTTTTTTTCAAAAAGAAAAAAAAGGTATCAAAAATTTCAAAATTTAAAATTCAAAATTCAAATTCATTTTCTACTAAGGAATGATATTTTTCCTCATTTAGATTGGATCTTATCCTACTCAAAGTTTTGAAATCCAAAAACTTTTTTGGACTATTGGCTTGGATTTAAACTCCTTTGCACTCATTGTGTGATCAAAAAATTTATTGAGGTTTCCTACCACATTGCAGCTCTTTTTTTTTTGATAAGTAAGATTTGTATATAAATAAAGTTGCCCAAGAAGGGCAACAAGGGCAAAAACCCCAAAAATTACATATGACTAAGAGATCCCAAAAAATCTACAAAAGAAGAGACATTTACAGGGAAAGCCTCTTTGACCCAAAAAAATAATAATTGCAAAAAGGCATCTTTAAAATAAGGAATTGAGAGCTCCCGGTCTTCAAAAACACGATTGTTTCTTTCTCTCCAAATGCACCACAAAAGGCAAGTGGGAGCCAACCTCCAAATCCTCCTAGTTTCTTTAGGGAGATTACACCCTTACCACATTGCAGCTCTTATTCCTTCAGTTGAGCCCGAAAACTATGGCATCAAAATCAAGCCAATCACTGCACTTTGCCACTGTGGATTAGGATCAATTACTCCAGATTTTGGCCGAAATCAGAAAAGACATGGCCGATTATAGGGATGAAACCCAGAGGCTCTCCCATATGGTCTAATAACTGTTACAACAAGGGTTACCACTAGTCCCAGTAGGGCCTAAAAATTCTCCTAATAACCAACCACCTATACCTCATCAATGTCATCTCCCACAGAATCAACAGGCCCAGAATGTAGCCATACATGATCAGTTTAATTGAGTCGAACAAAATGGGCCCCAAAATGAAGTCAAACCTCAAGAGAAGCCCAACACCAATGAAGAGGCCCTTCTCAAAAGGCTGAAAAAGATGGAAGCCCTTATATGCAAATCCAACTGTAGAGATGACATGATTGATATCCACAAACTCTCCCTGTATTCAGAGGTTCGTTTGCGCTACAAATTCAAAATGCCAGGCTTAGACAAATTTAATGAGACCACATGACCAAAGACCCATCTCAAGCTTTATGTTTGGGCCATGCAACCAATAGGGGCTACAACTAAAACGATGGCTCAAATGTTCCACCAAACACTAACTGAGGCAGCTCTTTGTTGGCTCTTAGACTTGGAAGGGCCCATATCCAAAGACTAGGAACAACTTTACAATGCCTTTGTCAAGCAATACAATTACAACAATGAGTTGGACATCACACTTAGGGACCTTGAGACCACAAAGCAAGAACCCAATGAGACTTTTTCCACTTTCATCACTCGATGGAGGGCCAAAGCGGCCTAGATGGTCAACATGCCGAGTGAAGCTGAACAAGTGCAAATGGTAAAGAAGAACTTGCTTCCCATCTACCGTGAATCATTGTTTGCCCACTACTTTGAGACTTTCAAAGCTCTTATAGGGGCTGGAATCCAAGTTGATGATGCAATCAATGATGGAACATTAAGGAAGCCCATACAAAACATCAAGCCCGACAACTTAGAGATTGCAGTCAATGCTTTAACTCCACAGCAGTCCTTCTCTTGGTCTATTAGTTCAACTGCCTCGCCGCCACCAAATTCATCTCAAAGGCACCTAAAAAGGTCATTCTCAAAACTCTCTGCATCATTGAGTGAAGTTTTTCAAAAGCTTTGCGAAGAAGGGCATCTCTAACCTTTGGATCCTCACCCATTCCAAACCCCATACCCAAGAGCTATGATTTAAACAAGCATTGTGCCTACCATCAATGTGCGAGCCACTCCACTAATCATTGCACCATGTTGAGACATGCTATCCAAGATTTGATTGATGAACAAGTCATTGGGCCTCCTCCTTCAAGGATCAACCAAGATTAGCCCACAATATTATCAAAAGATTAGACCACAATCAAGAATGAGGAGCTTTCCAAGCCAAAGATCATTCTTTTATTCTTTATGGATAATTTCTATCCGTCTTTCCTCGTGTTTCAATAAAAATTCTCTTAGGACAATTTCAACAAAATGTTTACATGATTCGTCTTGATTGTTTAAGAAAATGAATGTCATTAAATTCATAATAAGATTAAATGTGTTGAATCTAAGCATCATCGAACTTCATAAATCATCTTGATTTTCTCATTGTTCACCAATTCATCTATTTGTCTCAAAGGCATTTTGTCTGATTCAATCACCATACAAAGAAGATAATGGTCATGACCCTAAGCAGGCATCAACATCATGAGTTTAGAAAATGTGACTATTTCTGAAAAATAAGCAATTCTAAGGATATCAATTGACAAACCAAATCTATCCTATCACTCATATCAAGATATCCACTTGCAAATCCTTTGAGCCTGATTGATCAGCCTTTCTTTCTTAAACCCATCTACAAAACCTTGGGAGAGAAAGCCTACTATGTGTGCACTCTCTCAATGCCTTCATAGAAGAATCAAAAAAGCAAAGAAAATAAGCATCTTTGCCTAGTGTGAAAGAAAAAATTTTCAAGCAAGGAAGTGAGAAACAATCATCTAAGAGGAATCAAAAGCAAAGGAAATAAAATCTTTGCCTCACTAAAGAAAAACATTTCTGAGCAAGGAAGTGACAAAACAACCATCAAGGAAGGGTCAGAAAGCAAAGA
Source organism: Nyssa sinensis (assembly GCA_008638375.1). Classification (NCBI taxonomy): domain Eukaryota; kingdom Viridiplantae; phylum Streptophyta; class Magnoliopsida; order Cornales; family Nyssaceae; genus Nyssa; species Nyssa sinensis. The sequence continues at coordinate 32,622,056 of CM018042.1, forward strand.
AAAGAAAATTGTTGCTTGATCAAAAGAAGCATTTTGCAAACAAAGATCAAGCCTTGTATGTCTCAAGGAGCTTCAAGTGAGCAACGAACTACTTTAGATTTGATTCTCCAAAAAAAAGATACGTAGGCAGCCTAAGAAGTCATTTTTGGCTCGTTCATGCTAAGAATGGACATGCACATCAAGGTCCTATAAATGAATGGCATAGACATTAGGGATATGCACATAAGGGGCTTGGTACCATAAACATGGGAGATTTTGGGCCTTATATACCTTTCATTTGGTAAACCTTACCTTGCCTACGTTTCGTCCCTAATACTAAGACCACGTTAAGGTCTTTCTTGCTTAAGGGAATTGTTATATTTCAACTGAGAATTCTTTCAAAGGGTCTTACAAATAAATGGTTCATGTAACAAACGATTTCAGACAAGAGGCTTCCTCCTTACCTGTTTGCACCACATTGCTTCTTCATTCTTCACCCACTTTTCAGAGTAACTCATCAAGAAACTCTTTACCTACCTATTTGCACCAAATTTCTTTCTCACTTTTTGAAGTAACTCGGCCTCGCTTCACAAGGGGCTCCCTTATGCCTTGTTTATTCTAAGAGTAACTCACACTTTTACAAATCATATAATTTTCCTTAGTCAATGGGCTCCTCCATGCCAATATAAGGACATGTTTTCCATCTAAAGAGTTCTATTTCACCTTTGCCTTACCTTGACAACTTTGCCCACATCTTGGGTAAATTCTCCTCCACTTTGGCTTATCCAAAAATTTCTTTCATTCAAAGATTTCATCCAATACGCTCAGTTAAATGCACAATCTGTTGTGAAAATTAACGATTCTAATTTTTTCAAATGTCAGACTGAATCATGCTCAAAACAAATACTTTAAAATTTTCAAATGAGTCTCCCAAATCATTTGGAAGGGCAAAAAGATTATATCCATGAATTTGAAGATAAGTCTTTAGCTAATCAAGTCTCTTAAGCCTTTATATCCTCAGTTCACAGCTTGAGCATATTTTCCCAAATCATCTTCAAAGATGGGAAACATTATCATTCAAAACCAAGCGATGGTTCTTTTGACCTGAATAACCAACTTGATTGCCAGTGATCTAGGGGCTAGCGGAGTCCAAGTCAAAAGTCAGAATTTTCTCTAAATGAAAGATCATTTTCAAAAATGGAAAAAACATGTTTCACAACATTTTCTCTCATTCAATGAGAACATTTCTTCACTCCTATCTAAGTTGAGTACATCTCATTCACTCCTATTTGAGTTGAGTATATTATCCTTACTCCTCTCTAAGTTGAGTAAATTTTATATTCCTCTAGCTGAGATAAGAGTTCTTCATCAATATGATTTTTTCATACCTTTCCACACTCCTATCTAAGTTGAGTTCTACCTCCTTCTATCTAGGTCAAGGCTGCTTCTTGCGTATCTTGTCTCTCATTTATCTCAGGCAATCATTTTCATCAACTCCTATCATTAGTTGAGTGTATCGCTTTGAGTGTAACTCCTTTTAAAGTCGAGTTCACTTCTTGTTCTCCTACCCTAGGAAAGAGTTGAGCAACATGATCTTATGGTCTGAAACTCGATAAAATTCTTCTCCATGAAGTCACATTGAATTCCATCATTCTAGTGGAGTTTACCGAATTCATCTTCCTAGTGAGTCATAATCAAACATTCCCCATGGAGTCTTTACTCTCTACATAAGTGGTCTGAGGACGCATTTCACAAACCTATTAGGATGGAATTCCCTATTAGGTAAGTCGTCTAAGGATGCATTTCATCAACCTATTAGGATGGATTTCCCTTTAGGTAAGTCATCTAAGAATGCATTTTATCAACCTATTAGCATGAAGTTACCTTCTAAGTAAAACCGTATGAGGACGTAATCCATCTCGGTAAAATGTCTGAGGACGTAATCCATCTAGGAAAAAAATAGTTTTGAGGACGTAATCTATCTAGGCAAATGTCTAAAGACGTAATCCATCTCAGCAAAATCGTTTGAGGACGTACTCCATCTCGGCAAACCGTTTAAGGACGTAATCCATCTCGGCAAACGTTTGAGGATGTAATCCATCTAGGAAAAAAATCGTCTGAGGACATAATCCATCAAGGCAAATGTCCGAGGATGTAACCCATTTTGGCAAAATCATTTGACAACGTACTCCATCTCGGCAAACCGTCTAAGGACGTAATCCATCTAGGAAAAAATTATCTCACGACGTAATTCATCTAGGAAAAAATCGTCTGAAGAAGTAATACATCTAGAAAAAGCGTATGAGGACGGAATCCACCTAGGTAAACGTCTAAGGACGTAATCCATCTAGGCAAACGTTTGAGAACGTAATCCATCTCGGCAAAATCGTCTGAGAACGTACTCCATCTCGACAAACCATCTGAGGACGTAATCCATCTCGGTAAAAATCATTTGAGGACGTAATCCATTTTGGTAAAAATCGTCTAAGGACGTAAGTCATCTAGGCAATTTGTTTATTAAGGACATAATCTCATAAAAATTCTATTAGGATTGCATTCCTTTTAAAAGAAACCTATTAGGATAGCATTCCTTTTAAGTAAGTCGTCTAAGGACACAAATTCATTATCCTGTTATGATAGCATTCCTTTCAAGAAATTCATCTGATGACGTATTTCAAAATTTTATTAGGATAACATTCCTTTTAGAAGAAGCCTATTAAAATAGCATTCTTTTATGTCAGTCGTTTGAGGACACAAATTCATTATCCTGTGAAGATAACATTCCTTTCAAGAAAGTCGTCTGAAAAAGCATTTCATCAACCTATTAGGATAGCATTCCTTTTGGAAAGTTATCTGAGGACGTAAATTTATCATCTTATAAGGATAGCATTTCTTTCAGAAAAGTCGTTTGAGGACGCATTTTACCGGCCTATTAGGATAACATTCTTTTTAGGAAAGTCGTCTGAGAACGCAAATTCATTATCTCGTTAGGATAACATTCCTTTCGGGAAAATCGTTTGAGGACACATTTTATCATCTTGTTATGATAACATTCCTTTCGGTTAAGCCTTTTATCGTATCATATTTTATCATCCTGTTAGGATAGCGTTCTTTTCGGATAAGCCGTCTATCGCATTCTCTCTTACCAACGTAATGGAATTTCCTTGTAGGTAAAACGTCCCAGGACTTAAGATCATCTCATGAGAACACAACCTCATGTAAGACTTGTTAGGATTGCATTTCTTATCAAGTAAGACTCCGATGAGTCATTTTCAAGGGTGTAACCTCATAACAGTCCTATCAAGATGAATCTCTTTAGAGAAATTTCGGTAAGGACAACACTCATTTCTGCTAGTCACGGACTATGAACTGTTTAATTCACCTGAGGGTGATACGTAGGAATCTCATAGAGGAACGAGTCCGACCACGTCAAATCACAATCAAGGTCAAAATGGTTGTCTTTTTTTTCTCTTGCATTGACGTTCACTTGCTTGCAAGTTCCATTAACGAGGGCCTTTCTATAGACACCTCATTTTGTAACCCTTGATTAAGTAGTAAAAATCAATAATTATGCTAAGAAACCTACTTCAAGTAGGGACTCTTCCCAATTGAGTCTTATTCCCATTAGGACTCCTCTTAATAAAGTCCTATTCTCGTTAGGACTCTCTTGACAGAGTCATTTTCCCGTTAAGACTCTCCTATTAGAGTCTCAGTCCAAGTAGGACCCTTTCAATAGAGTCCACTTCCATTAGGACTCTCTTGTCAGAGTTCCAATCCAAGTAGGTCTCTTCCCGATAGAGTCTCACTCCCGTTAGGACTCTTCTGCCAGAGTCCTAGTCCAGGTAGGACTCTTTCTGATAGAGTCCCACTCCCGATAGGACTCTCCTGCTAGAGTCTCAGTCCAAGTAGAACTTTTCCCGATAGAGTCCCACCCCGTTAGGACTTTCCTGCTAGAATCTCAGTCCAAGTAGAACTTTTCCCGATAAAGTCCCACTTCTGTTAGAACTCTCTTGTTAGAATCTCAGTCCAAGTAGGACTCTTTCCGATAGAGTCTCACTCCTGTTAGGACTCTCTGCCCATCGGAAGGCGTTTCGGTAATTTTGGTACCTTTTTGCCCCCTAAGGGCATTTTGGTAATTTCGATACAATCCTACCCTCAATAGGACTTCCTAGTTACTTGAAGGGTATTTTTGTAATTTTTATATCATTTTACCCACATGGGAGTAATTTGTTAATTTTAGCCATTTGGTGACCAATTGGGTGTAATTTGGTAATTTCACATGTCTTGTGGCAATTTAGAAATTCTCCACCGAATTGGGGACAATTTGGTAATCCTGAGTGATAGTAGTCTATTTAGGCTTAATTAGGACTTCCCACATTTAGAGTTTTTATAAATCTGGTTACTTGATATTTCCTCAAATAGAGATACATTGAACCTAAATGTTTTCATTTTAGAGTTTGTTTTCCATTTAAATTCTATTTCACTTTTATCTTATAGGCTCTTGCATGTAGGCACCAATTCTATTGGTTCACGCATTGTCATAATTATTTATCAATTCATTTAGTTAAGATAATCATTTTTATTTAATTTTTTATTTATTTAAATAGATAATTATCTCTCAAGACATGATTCTAGCCTCCGTTTTAGGGTTTCATCTTAGGCCCTTGGATCAAATCTCTACATTTCCCTATAAATAAAGCCCCCAAGCCATTAGTTTTGGAGATAAAAAAGACACAAAAATATACGAAGGGAAGACGGTTTCCATAGCCTTACGCTGTTAGGTTAATTCTAGGATTCTCTCTACAAGAACTCTCCCTCTCCTAAGGCTGAAGCCTTGCTGAAGTGATAACCTCTCTCTGCGAAGCCAGTCAAAGCAACGCTTTCCGAACTGAAGAACAAGCCAGAGATTTGCCCCGACTATCATGACTGAATAAGATACGCTCTTAAACCCTTAACATTTTTTTTCTTTAGATCCGGTTGATCTGATCTCTTTTATCACTCTTCATAAAAAAAGGGTAAATCGGAGAACTACGTGAGCCTGATTTTATTCTTCTAAACGGATACGTAGGAAGCCTTCAGGCCCGAGTCAAATTTATTTTCTATCTTTCATGTTCTATTTTACTTCTTTACACTAAATTCTTTATTATTTATTTCTTCCTTACTTGTATCTATTTTTTCAGTTTTCTCATAACAAAATAGCCTTGTAAGTGAATATTCGAGACCGATCCACTTGGATCGGGCGGGATAGGTGCCTAACACCTTCCCATTCCATACCTTAGCCCATGTTTTCTTTGGTTTTCACTTTTTATTTCAGTGCTTTATTTATTTGATCTATGTCAAGGGATCTTTAGAATGCAATTAGGAGACAAGGCGATGTAAATTTTAATTATTTCATTCCTTTTCAGTTTTCTTTTAATTATTTTATGTTGTAACGGGTTTACTTGTTTCTTGCCCAAAAATAAGCTGGCGACTCCTCAATCTCTCTATCTCCCATAAGAAGCGTTCCTTACCACCTTAAAGGGAAGGAGACAGCTGGGATCCTTCTAAATCCATAAAAATGATGACACATTTTCCCTTTTTTTCCTATGCTAGCGCCCATAATGGCGACTCCACTAGGAACTAAAGAGGGCTAGACTCGGTAAAATATTCACTTCAAGACTATTTTGTTTGCTTGCTTTACGTTCATTTGTTTTTATGCTTTATGATGGATGAATGGATGTATGCTTGAACATATGAATGGATGAATGAAAAAGAACTAAAATCTGAATACCTTGCACACACATCACCTGTATACTTTCCTCTTTTCCAATGCTGGCGCCCATACCACGACAAAACTCAAATAGGCAAAAAATTATGGAATGAACTCTGCATTAACCCACATTTGATTATTAACCAATATACTACCATGCATTATCGACAACCTCCCCAAAAGAGGGCAAGCAAAATTTGTCATAATGAGCAGTAATATTTCTTTAGAGATTATAAACTGAGCACCAAGCCAATATAACTTTAAGATGGACCTACCTAATTATAAAGCACTACCCTCATCACCAAGTGATTGCATAATGCGAGCAAACAAGACAAGTAGAAGCTATCAAACATCATATTGCACCTAAATAAAGGATTCTAAAATTTGAAGTAACTCATTAGGTTCTAAGGAACATTAGATGTATAATTAAAGCAACATGATTTTGCTGGAGGAATTTTGATAGACAGCTCTTTCTTTAACTCTACCAATTTTTTGCTTTTGTTTTTTGTTTATTAGGAAAACTAGCAGACTTGAAGGGTGTTGTAAACAGTAGTACATATGAGCATTTTTGTTGTTTTGGGATCTTTTGGCTTGCTATGGTTGAACCATTGAAAGATGGAAAGGTTATGGCTTGAAAACTAAAGTATTGAAGCGTCTAATAAGGTATACAACTTTCCAAAGTGCAGAAAACTACGGAAAAGAATAAGTGAAGCAAAAGTAAAAAAGAAATAGGCATCATACCAAGGTTAGAATTGCATCACATAATTGCAAATGAGTTTCAAAGGCTTCCAAAAATTTAATAAATTGATCTCTATTGAATTGAAAGTAATTATACGATGATTTATAGACTTATTAGCTATTTCTAACTCCAATAGCATTTGAACTCCATATTTGGAAACTTAAACGATTTTGATTAACAAAACCGGACTTGACTTCTCTTCATTACTTTTTCCCTCAAGGTAACTTAGATGCATGACATATCACCTATTATTGAATTATGATATAACATAAAGTGACAAGTATATTCAAAGCATGACACATGTATATACAGAACACTTTGGAGTATAGATCAAGAAAGATTCTTCTATCTAAATCAAACAGGTGTGGGGGGTTCAAAGGTATATTGTTCAAAACAGTGCACCACCTTTAGCCTTGCCTCCAGAATAGATGGGGTACCGATCAGTTCACTACAGACCTCGTGGTAAGGAAAATAAAATATATACAAGAAGGAGTTCTGAACTAGTCACCTGCCTTCCATACCCTACCGACCTATAAATAAGGAAACAGAGTACAATATGACAACTAATATTTTCGAGTATCTTCGAATCCCTACTTTTATGTCTCCTAATCCTACTCAACTTAAGAGATATACAATCTATAAATAAGACCATAAGACACATTTTTAATTTATGTTTAATTATTATTTTCAGTTACTGTCTTTCTCTATTTACTAACTTTATCATCAGAGCGGCTACCACCGGAGCCTATCTGGTGATCTTCTGATCTTGGGTTCTTAACAGGTAGCGAAGGACAAGAGATCCCTTTGGTCAAAAAGAGCAACATCAGTTTGACGCCGTTTGTGGAAACGACAATCATTCTTGCTATCTTTTCTTCAAAACAACAAACCTTTTTTCTTTTTCTACAAAAGGCAATGGCTCCCAGCCTTCGTCCTAGAAAGAATTCCCAAACTCCTCAAAATCAGCCTCTTGTTGGAAGAGGAAGGAGACAAACACCCAATCGATTGCAACAACAGCTTGATCGGATTCAACGACAATCTGATCAGATGTAGGAACAACTCACTGTCATGTAATAAGTTCTGGCTTCATTGGTTCAAGGCCAGCGGAGCAATCCTCCTCCTAACCATAATCAATAAATTGCAAAACTTGCATAAAACAAATCAATTATAACCACTGTAATAGTGTCGGTGTGATAAACCAAATCATTGCCAGCATCTCTTCATAGTGACCATTATTAAGAAATTATTTATAAAATTTGAATTCATAATTTGAATTTGAATTGAGCTAGGATTTCATTTTATATGAGATAAAACCCGGGAAAATGTTACTTGGAAACATTTAATTACAGGCATTGCAATAATTTCAGCGACCTATAATTGTTTAAATCAATAGAAGATTCAATTGAAATCTATAATTTAAATTCATATCATGTCAGTATTTCATAATGTACTTGCTATGAACCCTATGGAAGGTCACTTGAATTCTATCATTATTTGTGCATCTCATTGCAAACATTTGAATTCAGAGTCAGATAAAATATATGCCAAATTAAATTCAAAATCAAGCACTACGAAATGAAATGGAGTTCAGATTTGAATTTTTAAGTGACAAGACTTACAGTGAGAGCACTGCTGGGGGAATTGAGGTACATGTGGATGGGTTTGGAGGGATTTTCGGATTCAAGGAAGAGGAGCTGAGCCACCACGACGTGGGCAGTGTCGTCCGAGATGGGGACATTGATGCAGACAATTCGGTTTTTGAGGAGGCGAGAGAATATATCGTAGGCTCGTTCCCCTCTGGACGGATGCTCAATCACCATTGGTATCAGACTGTATTACCTCCGAGTCGTCGCAAGGGTCGACGCCGAAGTCAGTGAGTTATTGATTCCACCCCAGAGTTTGCTGACACCGCCGGAGATTAGGCTCTGCATGGCTACAGAATGTAGAGAGATAAGCTGTCAGGACCTGTGAGAAATGGGAAGTCAATTTGGGGATTTTTGGTAGGGTTTATGGCTTAATACTAAAATGAGGGTTATGGCCCCTTAATCATCTCCCAAGTCCCAACATGGCCATTTAGCCAATAAAATATGATTTAGACCAATTGTACGAGGAGAAATGGTAGCGTCACTTGTAAGTATTTGACATTTGTAATCTGATATGATTGTACATAAAATGGATGCGTATAATACACGTGTCAATTAAATTGTGAGTGTAAAAACTCACAACTGATGTTAGCATTCTCAAATTTGACGCATGACATTTGTAGATTTAATTCAAGGAGGACACAATTGTGCCCTATGCTGCACGGGTCAAACTTATATAAGGGTAAACAATAACGATATCCCACCTCTTTATAATCCACTATCTCATAAGGATAGGACCAAACTTATATAAGGGTAAACAATAATGATATCCCACCTCTTTATAATCCACTATTTCACAAGGATAGGACCTATCGATGACCAATAAATGGTAGGGTCTTATTCTTGTAAGAGAATGAATTACAAAGTAGGACAATTAAGATGTGATATTTACATTTATTCATCATAATAGTTGGCCCAACTTCAATTGTTATTTTAATTTATTATTTTTTCATATTTTAAAATAATTTATATTATTATTAATTAATATATTTATGATGTCTTATTTTAATTTTGGTGTATTACATTTTGACTTGAATTCAGGCCCCCCTCAATATAAATTTCTGATTCCACCCTTGGTATGAGAAGTCAACGGATCATATTTCATAACAAAATCACACACACACATATAGTGAATCTTAAAAGTTGTCAATGTTTTCAATTCAAAGCAATTGACTGCATAGTGCTAATCCTTGCATTAAACTCCTTTGATTGAAAAGGGGACCCAACCTCAAGTCTAAGTTTTGGAAAATCCCAAACTGCCCTTTACCTTCATTATAAGCAACAAAAGGATAGTGCCAGTGCCGACTTTAATTCTTATATAAGTACATAATTCCAAATTTGCTAGATATTTTCAAAGGCCAGGGAATGAAAATGATGAACCTTCTTCCTCAGAATAAAGCTATCTCAACAGCAACATTACAGATAATTCTTATCTGTCTTTGAACCCCTTATTGCTATATAAACCACACAAACCTCTTACAAAAAACCAAAAAAACTAGAGACACAGCCTTGTTTTTATGCCCTTTTCAATGTTGCATTCTATGGATCTTCATCTTCTTCTTGTGTTGACTTTCACCATAGTTGCAGTGGTTTTGGCTAGGTCCGAGTCCAGTCAACTCAGCCATGAGGTCTTAGCTCAACAAGAAGCTGACAGAGTCGAGGGACTTCCCGGTCAGCCTCCGGTGACTTTTCAGCAATACGCAGGTTATGTTACAGTCAATGAGAGTCATGGAAGGGCACTGTTCTATTGGTTTTTTGAAGCTACACAAAAGCCTGAAAAGAAACCTCTTCTTCTGTGGCTCAATGGAGGTAATTCATTTCATTAATTTCCTCTAATTGGAGAAATAATTAATATATCTTATTTTAGAAACTTCATTTATGATTTATGGGTTTTCCTTTCTTTCTTCACGGTTTGAGTTTTTGGTACATATGTCATCATTTTTTCTTTTATTGCATGTTCTCCCCACACATATTCAATAATAGCCAGCTTCTGATTTATCTTAAATCAACCAATCAATTTTCTATTCAAAAAAGGTAGGAAGACTTCTAGATAGTTGATAATGACCACCCACAAAAAAAAAAATTGGTTTCTCTATATTTATTAAATTATTTGATTCTTAAAAGAATTAATTAGGAAAAATTCCCTCTCTTCTACCCTCTATCATCCAATAATTCTTATTAATATTCATCATTGTAGTCATTAAACCATCGAATCACATTTTTATAATGGAATTATTTAGTTTAATTTTTTTAAGAATTAAATGATTTTTAGAATCCTTCAAATAGTAATTATTTAAGCACTGTTTTTTATTGGAATGATTTGGAGCCTTTCTGTTAAATAAAAATAAAAGAATGAAATATAGAATTTGTAGGAGTATCTTTCTTATCCCTTAAATAAAAGCTGTCAAACTTCATAATTATAGAATCATTGAATATTTCTAATTAAGCAACACTTTCCTAATCACAATGATTTCAACTTATTTGAAATCATTATCAGCCTTAATCACCTTCTTCATGTCAGTCCAATACTCAACCACTTTAGGAAAACGAAATTAATTGGTGGTTTTTGCAGGTCACCCTTGCCTCCATAGATATTTTCGTGACTTCACCACTATTACTTGGGATGTTCTAATTATGTAAATCCTCTATAAATAAATCTATATGACTAAAATGCATTGAGTAATCGTACTTGAACAACATTTGAATTCGCATAATCTTATTAGATTAATTCATTGGATTAATTAGCTCAGCTGGTGAGACATTAAAAATCAAAGATTATGCCTTCAAAATATCCTTAATTTAAGCTACGTAGTTGGTAGGTCTCCGTAAATAATAATAATAATAATAATATGTAAAAGTTAAGATGTTAGAAGATTGTGTACACATTTTTTTTTTGTCTAACGGGTGAGTTACACGGTGAAATATTGTAACCCTCCGCTACCCATGAGCTCATCCCCCCAAATTTTTTAATATTTTCACAAAATACTTTTTTAAATTTTATTTTTCGTATTCTTGATCACTCCATGTTCAAGGTTTAGATCCGCCACTGCATGTCCTCTCCTAACTATTTAATTAGAGATATTATCAATTATAATAGGTTGAATTTTTAATTCAAAAGGCCAATTAAGTATAGAATTATAAACGCATTTATGTTAAATAACTGGCTACTTCCATCATATATATTATCCTTTATGACATGACCACATATCAAGATTTATTCCTTGCTGATTTGTATGAGGTTTTTATAAAATGAAAAATAATATAAGGGAAGGCAAATATAGTCTTTGAATATAAATTTTGATGAATTTTAGTCAATGGATGTCCTTACAAAAAGTTATTTAGAAGTTCTTTTTGATGAAAATGGAAAAGAAAAAAGTGTGGTGGCTTTTTGGATCAGTAAGATTTTCTTAAATTATAAATATTTTGTGAAATTCATATAATTCAATAAAAATGGTATTTATCCTTTCATTCGGTCCCTAAACTAAGGTGTTATTTTCAATGTGTAAATATTATTATCTCTAGATAAAGGAAAAGCCCCTATCAATAGTGATGGAATACCTAAGCAACTTCAATTCGATTGATTGCCTACTTTTCTCTTTTATTTAGCATTGTTTAATTTGTATTAAAAAGGAATATGCGAGTTAATTAGTATAAAGTTTCTAATATAGTTATTTAATTATTGATAAATACATGGTAAGTTATAAATTGGTATAAAAGACATATAATAGTTACTTATTTATACACAAGTTCACCAATCTTACGTGACATTGATTTTTACATTTTTTGTTTACTAACATACCCTTTTATTACGGTTTACTAGTATTTTTTTGAAATGATTTAGTAGTTGCGATAGTTTTGGAAAAGATTTATTCAGTTTCGTCCGTTTTGAAATAATTTGATATTTATTTGAATTTGTATTTACTGCATATATAATTAATTTCCCATATGGAATGATTTGCTTTCCATTTGAATTTTGAATTTTGTTTCATTGCATATAGAATTAATTCCATACGATCATCACAATCATTTAATCGAGATTTTTGAAATTCACGATTTACCATCTTCTTCATTTAGTGAGTCAGTTTTTCACTATTTTGTTCATAGAATGTATTTTTTTATTTTTAATTTTTATTTTATTTTATCATTCGTTAAATTAGTTTTTTTTTTTTTTTGATTTCTGTTTTTCTTTTTCATTTTTTATTCTTGTTTTTTTGTTTTCTATTTCGTTTTTAAGCAATTTTCGTCTCGATTTTTTTTAATGAACTCCAATCGAGATATTATCTTACATATTATGCTTTAAATTTAAATTTTATTATAATTATTTTCTGCATTTTAATTATGATTCTTACAGTTATGTAACTTTTTCTAGGTAGGTAAATTTTTACTTTATATTCATATACATATTTTTTTCAAGTAGGTAAATTTTTACCTTACATTCATATCTTATCTTTAATATTTCTTATTGAGTTAGGGATAAAAAATCTTATCTTACCCTAACTCGAACTCTTGATCACTTAAGAAAAATAAATTTTTTTCCCTTTTCCTAAGCTAATTCTATTTGTTACCAAGTGAAAATTCATATTCTTTTAAAATAAGTATTTTTTGAGTGAGACAAGATTTGATTTTGTTTTTTATTCTATAACATAGGAAGCTCCTTAATTTTTGCAATTTTTTTTTTGGTTTTTGAAATCAAATTGTGGTGCGTTTTTTAAGGGAAATATTCCTATATTTACGGAGTCAACATTTCGGTAATCCTTATAAGGACATTTTGATTTAAAGAATAAAACATGGATTTAATTATATAGCACTAAAATACTTCGACTAGGAAATAATTTTGCACTTTCATTTGTCTTTATGACGAATGACACTAATTATAATGGATTCATAATAAATATAATATGTACCAACTGGGACTAGTTCAGTTAGGTTCAAGTCTCACTCCCCACTAAGGGAATGTGAGAATTTGTTTCCACCCAACTATGTGTTGGGTTGGGTTTATATTAGGAAAGTTATTTGGTTGAGTTATGTCTTATAAGTTAATTGAATTAGTTAAGCTTGATTGTAATAGAATTAAGTTTATTATAATACATGAATTATAACATCGCATCACTTTTTTTTAAAAAATAATAATAATAAATATAATATATGATTACAAAGCCCATTGTGTTGAATCATTTTTTTAATCTTTTAAATTCATAAATTAATGTTACATTGTTTTTAAGTATTGGGGCATAGATTGGGCTTGTCGGCGGGTTCATCTCTGCCTGCTCTAGAGCTGGCAGTCATTTAGCTTGCCTAGTTGTCCACGCTCTAAAGTTAGACCCTTGTATCAGAAAAATTATTCATGGGTCTCCAATAAATATGTGACACATCAGCAAAATTGTATGAATAAATATGTGACACATCAGCAAAATTGTATGAATTTTACTGAACCAATGAATACCATCATTTCCTTGCTGACCTTTTTTTTTTTTTATTTATTTATGTTTTTGGGTATTTATTTGGTATGTTGAGGATCTTTGAAATGCATGGAGGTTATGGTAGTAATACGCTTGAATTTTCAGGTCCAGGATGCTCATCAATAGGGTATGGGGAAGCAGAGGAGCTGGGACCTTTCTTCCCACAGAAAGGCACAGTACCAGAGCTTAAGTTCAATAATTACACCTGGAACAAAGGTAGGAACATCTTTAAGTACATATATATATATATATATATAATTAAATAATACTTAACTCTAAATTAGATAAGAGTCAAAAATATAATTATCATCTCTCTCTTTCATTTTATATATATATATATATATAGCTGCCAACTTGTTGTTCTTGGAATCTCCCGCTGGTGTGGGATTTTCTTATACAAATACTAGTGCGGATATCAAGGGGCTTGGTGACACAATTGCAGGTATACATACGTACTCTTTTTATTTAATTTTATACCCAATTGAATATATCATTTCTATTTTACACTTAATTATCAATTAAATTTTTAATGATTAGCCAAGGATTCATACATATTTCTTGTCAACTGGTTTCGGAGGTTCCCACAAGTTCAAGTCCCATGACTTCTACATTGCCGGAGAAAGTTATGCAGGTACAGACATATACATAAATACAATTATATATATATATATATATATATACACACACACACACACACTTACACATACACTTGCATTTATTTATATTCATTATGTTTATCTGACCTTTGATTGACGTATTAATTAATTTTGTAGGGCACTACGTTCCACAGCTGGCCGAGCTTATTTATGATAGTAATAAGAACGTTTCTAAGGATGATTATATAAATCTTAAGGGCTTCATGGTATGCTTTTTGCTTACATTATTTTCTTGCTACCTTCATATATATATATATATATATATATATATAACTGTTGCTAATGTGGTTCTCATATGTATGAACTACAATGCAGATCGGGAACGCATTGTTGGATGATGAAACAGATCAGACAGGGATGATCGATTATGCATGGGATCACGCTGTGATATCTGATCGTCTATACCAGGAAGTTAAAAGCAAATGCAACTTCAGCCAAGAACATCCGTCGGATGACTGCAACCGGGCCCTCAATGACTACTTTGATGTTTATAAAATCATAGACATGTACAGTTTGTACAGTCCCACCTGTCTTAATAGTAACTTCAGCAGCACTAGACGACTTCATGTCATCCAAGGCATTGCTCCTCAATTATTTTCCAAAGTTGTGAGTTCTCTCAATATTATAGACCGTTGATTGAGAATTCTCAAGTTTTGGTGTATATATGATGTACCTAATTGGTTTATGCAGGATGGGTGGCACAGGAGACCAACAGGCTACGACCCGTGTGCATCGGACTACACTGAAGTATATATGAATAGAGCAGAAGTTCAAGAAGCACTCCATGCCAATGTCACCAATATTTCCTATCCATGGACTCACTGCAGGTTTTAATTAATTACTTTATTGTTGCTTATAACAAATGAAGTAACATTAGAGCTAAACACAGTTACAAAAACGTACCAATGTTCATGAATTGAGTTTCTTGCTTCTAACAAATGGAATTTTTATATTAAATAAAAAAAAAAAAGTCATTGTCACGTTGTTATTTTTGGTTTTACAGTGATAATATCACATTTTGGAGCGATTCACCGGCCTCTATACTTCCAATTATCAAAAAGCTCATAACCGGGGGCCTCCGTGTATGGGTTTACAGGTAAATTACATTATGTGTTACTAAAATAATTTTAAACATTAATATATAAATTTAATTATTCTGATAATTTGTTCTTAATATATTTGATTGTAGTGGAGATACAGATGGTAGGATTCCAGTAACGGCCACAAGGTACACATTGAGAAAGCTTGGATTAAACACCATTGAAGAATGGTCTCCTTGGTACACTAACAATAAACAGGTAATTGTAGATTTATTTATTTATTTTTCACTTTTTAATATTGGGAGTAAATTATTTAATATAATTTGGAATTTGGAATTTGGTATTAGGTTGGAGGGTGGACAATTGAGTATGATGGGCTGATGTTTGTAACAGTGAGAGGAGCTGGACATCAAGTTCCAACTTTCAAACCCCACCAAGCCCTTCAGTTAGTCAGGCATTTCTTGGCCAATAAGAAATTGCCATCTACACCATTTTAAATTTTTTTAATATTTCCTGTTGAATTAATTGATTGACTTTTATTTTTTCATATATGAAGAAAATTGTGAGAAAGTCACAAGTAATATATATTGTTGCAAATTCTAGTTTAATGCCGGCTTTAGTGATTTGATTTCATACAAGGTTGGATACAATTAATGTGTGACTTTTCTATTGTGATTCTGATTCTTTTCTGTAATTTTTTAAATTTATAATCAAAATTTAACGTGAACTTGTTTTGGCTTTTCATAAATCAAATTATTGTGGTGATGGATGATGTCATTTATTTGATGTGAAATCATGACTTGGTTTTAGACAATTTGAGATCTGAATGAAGTTTTTTTCGAAATATTAATATAATTTTTTTATTTTATTATATATATATATTATATTTATTTTTGTTATATAAAATTTATTTGTTTTTAACAAGAGAAAAGTATATATCAACACTATCTTTGGAGAGAAGGAATTAGAAAGAAAGGGAAGGGAAAGGGAAGGAAGAGGAGCTTATATCATGTTTGTTTTAAAAATTAGGAAGGAAAGAGGAGGGAGAACTTAACTTTTATTTGAACAATATTGCTATCCTTCCAAACGCGAGAGGAAATAGAGGAAAAGAAAACAAAAATTTAATGAATTTTTAATATACTAATATTACTCTTAAAATTGTAAAAGCCAGAATAAAAATGACACCTTTATCCTAGTGCATCCAAATAGTATAATAGTAAAATAATATAAAATTCTTTCATTTCCTTTCTCTCATTTATCATTTCCAAACAAGACGAAAGAATTATATTAGTCTTTCCTCTCATTTCCTTTCATTAGTTATTCAAACATAAATGATGAATTATCCTCTTCTCTCCTCTTATCTCCTTCCTTTCTCTCATAACTAATACTATATTTGGATGGAAGGATTAATTGGAAAGAAAAGAAAAGAAGGAGAAGGAATGAGAGCTTATATCATGTTTATTTTAAAAATTAGGAAGGAAAGGGAAGGGAGAGCTTAACTCTCATTTCAACAATTTTGTTATCCCTCTAAAAGTGGGCTGAAATGAAGAGAAAAAAAAGAAAGATTTAATAAATTTTTAATAATACTAATATTATCCTTAAAATTATAAAATCAAAATAAAAATGACACATCTATCCTAAGGCATTCAAAAGGTATAATAATAAAATAATATAAAATTCTTTCCTTTCTTTTCTTTCTTTATCATTCCCAAACAAAATAAAGAATTATATTAGTCTTTTCTCTCATTTCTTTTCATTAGTTATCCAAACATAAACGAGGGAGTTCTCACTCCTCTCCTTCTCTTTTCCCTCATAACTAATACTATAATTTCCTTTCCTTTCTTTCCTAATTATCCAAACGAGTTGTAATACTTTACTCTCCTCTCCTTTCCTTTCCCTCCTACTTATCCAAACGAACTGTAAGTGAAACTCTAATAAAAGAGTTTTTACATAGTTTTTTTATTTAAATAGATAGTAATAAAAGATTAGATTAAAATACTAATAAAACTTTATTAATAAAATTAAGTTTTTTTATGAAATTTTTATGCGGCCTTTTAATAATGTTCGATTTTTATTAAACTTAGACTTAATTATAACTTGATTATACTATAAATTTATAAAATCTGAGTCTTCTGTAGAGACTTTTATTAATTTTAGTTTTTTAATTTGATTATATGATACTATATAAAATTTAAGACCTTATCTTAAATAAGATTTAAAGTAATTGCTTTTATTGATTTTATGATTGTCGTGTGAGACAATATTTTGAAAATGCAGGGAGGTGAGTTTCACTATCAATATTCAATGTTGTGTGTTGATAACTTCATACCGGTCTTGAGTCCTTTTCTTTTCTTCTGTTTTTCTTAATGAAATGGTTCCAATCAAGTGATCCTAATAGTTGCGGATGTAAATTTACAATTGAACAATGGTCTCCTTAGTGTATTAATTATTTGATTAAGACACATATTCTAAAAGTAAGTTGTCGTGCCAATTTTAAACTAAGTATTGTTTTTGTTTTTTTACTTCAAATTTTGAGAGTACCATCAAATGGATGGTAAGACAGTATCCTAATAAGACTAACTTCATCCTGCCAAATTTTAAATTAACTATTGCCCTTTTTTTTTTTTTTATTTTTGACTTCAAACTCTAGGACCACCATCAAATGGCTGCACAATTAGTGCTTCCACAATAATCTTGACATGGCCCTGCAAATGTCAGTCCACATTTAATTTATCTTTTAGAATTTCATCAAATATTATTACCAATAATCTGAGTTTTTAATTACATTATTATATATTTTTTTTATTATTCTTAAATTCAATAATTTTTTTAAACAAACTTATCAAATTTATATTATTAAAATATGTTTTCTCATAAGACGCTTTTATTATAAATATGTTTTTTGAGAAAGTATTTTTAATTTTTTTTTAAAATAACAAAAATGTGTCTTTTCAAAAAAAGGTCTTTTAATTTTTATAAATTAAAATTCTTTTTTACGTTATATTAGTATAGAAAATTTTTAAATTATGAAAAAAAATTAAAAATATCTTTTTAAAAAGACCCTTTTTAAAACACATTTTTCATTAAATGATGAAGATGTCTTCATTCGACAAAAGCATGAATTTAAAAAATTTATTTAAAATTATGAGACTTCAAAAATATTAATTCAAAAACACATGATAATAGTCAAAAATTCCCCCCAGCTTAATGCTAAGATTTTTCTTACTTAAGTACATTAATAACAGGAAAAAGGTTTTAAAAAAAAAAGTAACATGACAATGAGATACCGACACGTGAGCGAACTATAGACGGATCATCAGGAAGTGGTACTAGCACCTTGTAGCGGCTTCAAAGCCTTTTCTTCAACTAAATGAATTCTCAGCTGATCGTCAGAATTCCTTCCTGTGTTTTTTGGACAAAAAGCAGACAGCGAGAGAGAGAGAGAGACAGAGAGGCGAGGAGGATGTCGTACTTGCTACCTCACCTACACGCCGGATGGGCGGTGGATCAGGCCATCCTTGCCGAGGAAGAACGCCTCGTCGTTATCCGATTTGGCCACGACTGGGACGAATCTTGCATGCAGGTACACCTATATATATATATATATATTCTTTTCTCTCGTATTTCGTTTTCCTTTCCTCTTCATGAATTTTGATTCTGATTTAATTCTTCACGTCTCCTTTATTGCCCTGCTTCTATGTAACCCAAGTGTTTTTTTTTTTTGTGTCTTGCTCTCTTGCCTGTCGCTCTGTAATCAGAAATTCTATTTTCAGCTTTTTTGGGGGTATAAGTTTCATTTTAATTTGTTTTTGGTTCCTCGTACTGTTATTAGTACTTGGTTGCTTATCACTGTCTGTAATTTGTCTAACTAGGATCACCTCAGACAAAGAACTCGTTACTCGTCGCTTTTGACATTCTGTTTGTTAAAATTGTGAAATGACCTAATCAGTGATCATCGTCTGATAATTCAAAAATAGTTAGAAGTCTTGGTACGAGCCCACAATAGATATGTCACAATCTCAACTTGAAAGTCATTTTTAAAAAGTCTAACTTGGCAAATCCAATCCAAATTATTTCTACAAAATGAGGAGACAAATCTCCTCCCTTATGGAAAGACATTGATCTAGTAGCAAAAATATATGAAGTTTCTAGGCTAGACAACCGTTGCGTGGCCTAATGAACAAAGGGCTATACTAGAGAAAATACATACAGATTTTGAGAAAACTTGCCTTACATTGAAGACGAACATCAAGTAGGTTTGTGCGTTTCAACTTCAAGTTTGAATACACTCTAGTTCAAGTTTCATCGGCTCCTCACTCTCACGCTTTTGATAGCCCAAGCATTTTATCATTGCATTAAGCAATGACCCCTAATTATTTATAATATCAATTGGTCTGAAATATAGGTTGTACGTTAAGCTTTTGATTAGTTGAGTCATGGATACAGAAAAAGCTTCACCTAAAATTAGTGTGGACTAAACTTGCTGACCTATTTTAACTTAAAGAAGCTTGTTTGACCATAAACACCCATATGGCTGGATTCAAACCCAAAAGTGTAGAGCTTTTAATAACCTATCTTTAAAACAAATAAGGGGAGTGGTTTTCCCCTTAAAAAATCATACTATTTCTCTCTCTTTTACACCAAAAAATACAGAGTGGAATTAATCTCCACACCTTTCTAATATTATGCTTGACACTCGCTCCTTGCCACATCTCTACCAACTCCATCATGGACCAAGGCGTCACCCATGAGTAACCAAAAAGAGAGAGAATGAGGTTCCATATATTTCTTGTAACGCCCCGACCCGTTTACCGGAAAATTAAGTCACTAATTTAGTATTAGAAACTTTACGTAGCAAAATAAAAAGTTGCGAAAAATTAAACTGGGATAAAAATAATAATAATAATAAACAAAAATAAAAATAAAACAAGAAGAGGAAAATAGGATGATGCCAAACAAGGCATAAGGAAAAAAAAAAAAGGGGGTTTGGAAAATGGTCAAAAGTGTTGGCCAAGGGATTTGATCTCAAAACCAAAATGTGGGAAGAATTTTAAAACAAAAAAATTAAGCCAGCTTGGCTGTTGGCACATTTGTGCCATATATCTCACTAGATATGTATGTATGTCATATAAAAGCCGTTCCACCTCCCAAATCAACCAATGAGGTTACATGCAACACCTCACCCTTATGTCATATATACATTTGTATACGCAAGTGTATGTGTATATATAGATTTCGTGTGTGCAGAATGGTGTACCAGAACTTGTGTAAGTGTGTGTGCTCATGTGGGCGGCTAGAGAGAGAGTGAGGTAGAGAGAGAAAGAGGAAGAAGGAAGAAGAAGAAGGGCTGCATGCATGGCTAACCTGACTTGAAGGTGATTACCAACCGAGCCAAGCCTAGAAAAGAGGAGTGGAGGGAAAGAGAGAATCAAAAGAGGGGTAATTTCTTCTCTTCACAATTCTTTTTTTTAGCTATTGTTTGGTGTTTTTAATTTACATGCATGTACTTAGAAATAGAAGAGGATGAAGAAGGAATGTAGGAAAACCAACCAAGGAGACTTGGATTGCCTCAAAACAGTAAGCCAGACCCTACCCGCCATTGACAACCATCTTTGAGGTAGGGTTTGAATTTACTTTGTGGAAACTGCTTTTTATGCATTGGGGCTTAATCTAAATATCATGAGGGTCATGAAACAAGCAACGCCATGAAATAAGAGGCTAGTGAGGAAGGAGAAAAACCTCACTGCAGGTTATGGTTCCAAAAGAGGCTATCACAAATCAAACACAAAAACCAATTTTGTGATTGGGGGATGAATTACCATGCGTTTAGGATTACGACAAACCAAACTAGAGGCCAAAAGATCCAAAAATGGACTAGTACGGTGGAGTTGCTGGTGCAGCCATGATAGAGTACAACGAGCTTTATGTCTCGATTCAATCCATGAAACCAATGCTAAAATGGAGTTTTAGGTTGCAAAAATTGATTAGACTTGAAAACAGAGAAAAATATGGCATCAAAACTGATAGAGAAGAAAAATTCTAGGGTTTCAGATGAACAGTGGCTGTCGTGATGGGAAAGAGGACCCTGTTCGGGTCAGGGTATGGATCCGGATTCGGATCAGGCTAACCGTTATAAAAACAGATCCTGATAAGTGGAACGGCGTCGTATTGGAACCTTAGGGGGAAAAAAAATATATAGCGCTGACGTCAGCATGATGCATCAAACTAAACCGAATCGTTTGGTTTTTGACCAAACTAAACCGATCCAATCGAATTGGGACTGAACCGGGCGGTTTACTTAACAGTTTCTCGAAATCTCATTTTGACCCCCAAAACTTTTCGTTAGTTTCAAATGGACCCAGAAAATTAATTAAAAAATGATTTTAAATCCTAAATTATTATGAAAAATTTTCAAAACACCCTTAAGCCAAAAGTTAGCCAAACGAAGGCCAATTAAAATGCACAAATAGTCCAACCCAATGTTTTTGGGCATTTCGAACTCAACGGCGGAGTCCGATTTGTAGATTAAGTTTTGAAAAATTAAGACACGTAAAATGAAAAATTACCATTTTACCCCTAATGATACCCGGGGGCCAATTAAATATAAGAGGTAGTCCATCTTGACTATTTTGGACAATCCGGACTCAATGGTAGAGTCTATTTTATCAAATGAAGTACCGAAAAATATGACACGTAAAAGTACAAAATTACAAAAATGCCCCTAGGCTTAAAATGAACCATAAGTACGCAAATTTAGATCTAGAAAAGCCTAAACCAATTAACTTCGACACTCTGGACCTAACGGTAACATCCTTTAAAGGAAAATAAGACCCCGTAACAAACTGAAAAATGACCGATACGTCCTTAAGACTTAATGAAGCTATAGAAGAGGGCAATTGGAATAAAAAGAGCTCTAAAACTAACGGTTGAATTATGTGATGCTTTAAACAAGAAAGTAACAAGATCTTGAATTGTGATTATAGGGACCCTCGTTAAGCAAGGATTTTTGGATTAAGCTTTTGGGACTTCAGGTAAGTTTTTCATACCATGTTGAGGTGAATTTTTCATTATAGATATAAATATCGACTCTTTTTACATCTTTGATAACTGATGTCTTGTGAGTATTTCCATGCCATGCTTGAGGTGAATTTCTGTTATACACATAAATATTGAACTCTTTTATGACCTTGATAATAGACATGCTTTGTTTGCTATCGTTTTGAATGACTTATCGATGTATATTGCCTTATAACTTTTGATAATAAATACATTGTGTCCAGGTGCTTATTTTAAAAGATCCATTGATACCTATATTTTCTTTCTTTGAATTATAAAAATGTTTTGTAAGATACTCATGACATTATATAATTTTATTACCGATTTCTGAACTGTTTTAACTAACGATTAAATATGGAACTCTCATTCGAATAATTGAGTTTGTTATTGATTTTGGATATGATTTTAACGTTTTGAATACACTACCCTTCTATGATTAGTCACTCTTGAATAGATTGTGACTTTATTGAACCCTGCCACGGGGTATATTAGTGGCATTATTGAATATTGATCTCAGTCAGCAGGGTTCTAATTTGCTGGCCATCGAACCCTGCCCACGGGGTATATTAGTGGTACTATTGAATATTGATCTCAGTCAGCGAGGTTCTAATTTGCTTGTCATAGAAGATGAATTTAAATGATTTGAACCTTTATGAATATCGAATATGAACTATGATTGAATCATGATGTTGATTTGACTATGACTATTGATATTGAAAACGACTTTGAATCATGTTTGAATTACAACACTGACCATCGTTATCGAACCCTGTTATTGAATCATTATTATGATTGTGCTATGTTTTCGATTTTTGATTTACGACCGTGATTAAACTGAGATTTATTGAACATGACTTTGATATTATTCTCTAATCTGTTGTACTTTGATATGACATGAGTATAGTCAATTCAGAATGTACTACATAGTAGTTTTGAAACCCTTGGCATGTTATGAAATACTCACTGAGCTGTCGAGCTCATTATAGATATTTATGATGTTTTCAGGTGAGTACTAGACAAACTTGCTTTCAGTGATGTAGGATAAGTGTTTAAGAGATGAAGCGAGTTCTTTTTGATGAGTCCTTGACCAAAGATAGACTAGACACTTTTGAATTTTGTGTATTAAAGTTGTGTAATGATATGATGCTCTTTGACTTGGAAGCTATGATCTTTAGTGATGATATTTTAAATCGACTAATTAAGTTGTGTAGCTTATTTTGTGGATGTGAAAAGAGAAAATTTATTCCGCTGCGTAAATGGTAATTAGAATGGTGTTATGATTATTGAGAGGCCTTGGTAGCCAATCACGAACCCCTAATCCTCATAGGCCGGGTTCCGGGTCGTGACATTTCTAGCAACCTTGCAATGGATGAACAAGTGAACGATAGTTTCTTCTCCCATTAAGCACATAGAGCATCTATTTATTAAAGGAAATCATTGTCTTTGCAAATTATCAAGGATCAAGATAGCCCCCAAACCGCCGTTGTCTATGAGAAAAGGCCACCTTTGTGGGAGCTTTGGTGCGCCAAATAGCTTTCCAGGGAAATTCCTTCAGACCTCTTCTAGACAAATGCATATAGAGAGGACCTATACTGAATAGTTGGTACTTTTTTTAGGCATTACGGAATGTCGAGTAAAAAGTTGTATAGAAAATAAAGTGACTTGAATTTAACCCAACTTGCATGAACAGTCGATAACAATGATGAGGGTCTTCTAAGACTGCATCCTTGCTAGAAGTTGAACAGTCAATAACAATGGTGAGTGTCTTACAAGATTACATCCTTGCTAGAGGTTACAGTTGGGAAATAAAAAAGAGATTAAACTCAGCCCTGTAATGAATCTGATTGGAACAGTGGAGTATGGTAATATTTTGCAATTCAGGGGAGAATTAGTGAGGATAACTTGAGTTGGGTTGCAATGGTCTCAGCAGTCTGCATTTGTAACCTAACTGTTAGTTTTTCTCGTTTTATGGATCTGGATGCTTTATCTATTGATTCTATTCTATCAATTGCTTTTTCCTTCACTTCTTTCTGTCTGTATGTTGAATTGCTGTCAAATCAATGAAATGCTCACGTGGTTCCATTGAATGTTTGGGTTCTATGTTGAGGTGCTGTTTTGGTGTTCCCTGTATGTATATCTTGCATGTAGACTAGTGTGTTTGTAGACACTTCTTTGCCCATCTAGGGAAGGGCTTATTTGCCTTCGTGATTTTCTGTGCTTTTAGTTTTGAATGTAACAGCAGACCTATCAGCTTACTTGTAGAAATGCCGTCCTCTACCTTTAGCAAGTGTAGTGTGATGTGAAGATAACCTGGCTGCTGAATAGAATTAGTTTTACTTAATAAGTTTCAATTTTCATATATTTGGTAGGACATTTCTATGCCCTGCATGGATTGAAGCTTTGTTTTTCAGTTTAACCTTTGGCTTTCGGTTTTGGCTTTCAAATACTTTAACCAAAATGTAAAAAATAATTAGTAGAAAGATCACACTGCAAATTGGTCTCTCTCTCTCTCTCATTGTAGTTCTTGATAATTTTGTTTATTAATTGAGTGGGTTAATGGTTAGCAGACTTTTTTAATGGGCTCTGTTATATATATATATACGCTTTGAATTATTGTTATCTATTATAATCTAAAAGAGTTAGGTTATTTATAATTTATCTTCTCTAGTCGAATTTTTCTCACCTCTTATCTCTTCTTTCTTTTTTTTTCAAAAAAACATACTCTGGTGTCATTTGGATAGTGGAAGACTGGAATTGCTGCCTATCCACTATGCGGATGATCTTTCTTTCTGTTATCTTGATGAGCCGCGGCTTGATATCTGTATTATAATTTATAAGATTACTTCTCTCTCTTTCTCTCGCCAGACTATTTTGTGTTGACAACCATCTGGTGTGAATCTAATATATCTGTTTTGGGACTAGATGGATGAAGTACTGGCTTCTGTTGCTGAGACTATAAAGAATTTTGCTGTGATATACTTGTTGACATAATGGAGGTACCGGGCTTCAGTACATTGTATGAGCTGTATGACCCATCAACTGTCATGTTCTTTTTCAGGAACAAACACATAATGATCGATCTTGGCACTGGAAACAACAATAAGATCAACTGGGTACTCAAGGACAAGCAAGAGTTCATTGACATTGTTGAAACAGTCTATCGTGGGGCCAGAAGGGCCGTGGGCTGGTAATTGCACCCAAAGATTACTCCACCAAGTATCGCTACTAAGATCTTGGGCGAGGCGTGCTTCACAGAAAGTTTTGTAGAATGTATAATAAATCTCTTTGTATTGAACTCGTCTTCTGAATATATGTGGCATACAAACTAGTGTTCCGTCAGGTCTTTAATCTTCCACTGGGTTGTAGACATGTGCCCAACCATTGCATTGTAAACTGCTTACTAATTAAGTGTGCTTGAATATTTCCTTCACGAATCTAGTTGGCTGGTTTCTAATTTATCAGCGTTTGCAGTTCTATATATGTACTAAGTGGACGGTGTTGGATTGTAATTCTATTAATTTTTTAGTAACAGGTTCGTAACAGTTCTATTAAACAAGTAGAGCCTGATTTAAACTGGCCACTGGGGCTGCTTTCTTTGTTCTTGTTGAGTTGACCCATGTTGATGACTGGATAGATTAGTATGTCTTTCTGTGTGAGATCAGATTTACGCTTTCTTGGGTTTAGGTGCTTTGGTCTTGAGAATCTATGAAGCAATTTGTTTTTGTCATACTATCAATTCAACATATTATATTTAAAAAAAAAGCATGCTTACATATATTTTAAAATTTACATATTATTTATAATATGTAGTAAAATTTGTTAAATCGGATTGGACATTCAGATAATCAACAAATTCTGATTGAGATTAGTAATTTACTGATAACTTCATTGAAAGGATTAGATTTGGATCATCTCGAATTTGGTCCTGTTTGTACGTAGTCTCAAGAGGGTTTTGAAAGAAGTCGGTAATTTTCTGCCCTTGTGAATATGACATCCATGAAAACTTTTCTCACCACAAATTGTGTAGATACAAAAAAAAAAAAGAAAAGGAAAATGAGGGTTTCATATGTATTAATTAATGCAGAGGTTTACTAATACTACCTTTGTTGTAGTTTATATGTAAAAAGATAACTATGTACGGCATTGTTCATTTTTATCATATGGAGCAATAAACTAACTATGATAATTACAGGACCATAACTTGATGACTTTATTTCTACTACCAAGTAACCACTAGGAAGCTGCTTGTAGTTGTAGGCTGGATATTCTTTAACCGATCGATATTGCATAATGACCATCACTTAAAATTACAATTCAACCGTTACCAGCATAACTCCCTTCTTTTTGTAAAACGGGGAAAAAAAGAAAAAGAAAAAAAAAGTAGTGTTCGTTCATATTTGTTGATCACGACCACAAAGAACATGCATTAATTTTTCTCTCCTGGATCGATGTGGATTTTAACTCAGCACCACAAAATGATGTTAAGAATGAGACAACAGATGAATGGTAAAATTATGTATCTGATTGCTAGTACTGCCGTGGTTCCAGACTCTTGTGTGGATGCTGGTATCTTGGAAGAGCAGTCCCTAATTTCCAGCGGAGGTCCACAGAGACCAGGATTGCCCATATAGCTTGAATTGTCAAATGTGCTAAACTGAGCTTTCATCGGTATTGTGCCTGATAGATTGTTAAAGGCAACGCTAAAATCCGCCAGGAAAGTAAGATCTACCATTCCCGTGGGGATTTCACCGAACAGCTTGTTATGGGAAAGGTCCAGGGCCTCTAACAGCTGCAGGTCTTTAAAGGATGTGGGAATAGAACCCGTGAGAAGGTTATGGGACATATTCACAATACGTATGCTTCCCAATTCACCCAATTGGATGGGAATGGTACCCATCAATCGGTTACATGATACATCTATTCCAGTCAAGTAGTTCAACATTTCACCCCCGAAAGAAAAGAGGTAAAAATTAACACTATCCCAAGAGTCCGCTTCCAAACTGTCACGAGGGGTTTCTTCTTTCATAGAAGTGAAGTTATCAACGCATGAGGGAATGACATCTGAAAGATTGTTATGTGAAAGATCCAAGACACGCAAATATTTCATTTGACAGAGCTGCTCTGGGATACGGCCTTCTAAATGGTTTTTTCTGAGTGAAAGAAACATCAATCTAGGAAGAAGAGGCAGTTGAGTGCAAAGCTCACCGGACAAGCTGTTCTCTCCGACATCAAGGATACGTAGAGAAGAACATTTTGATAAACTGTGTGGGTTCATTTCTGTGAAGTTATTCCCATGGAGATATAGCCTCTTCAAGTTTGGCATGCTAGAGTTTCCTGGGAGCATCTTCCCCTGCAAGTTGTTGTTAGATAACTTCAAGTATTCCAATGAACTCATATTGTTGCCTGACGCACTGGTTGGAATCTCACCATGTAACCTATTGCTTGACAGGTCAAGAATCCCCAATAAGCTCATTTCACCAATAGGGGGGACGACACCTTCAAAACCATTGAAAGAAGCATTAAAATGGTACAACTTGGGAAGAATTATGTTGATATCAGCAGGTATTGGCCCATAAAACAAATTGTCCGAAATATCAAGCAGACTTAGGTTTGAGCTCGTGTTCCCCAAAGACCAAGGAAATAAACCACTCATATTGTTGCCTCCCAGCCACAGTTCTGAAGTGACATTAAACCAACAAGGAGGAATGCTCCCGACGAGTGAATTGTAAGATAAATCCAGCGATTGCAAGTGGTATTGTGTGGAGATGAAGCTGGGAATCTCATTGCCACCATGCTTGTTAAGGCTACAACCACCTAAGAATAGTTCTTTTAGGTCAAAAGAGGGAAACCAAGTTGGGGATTCAGTTTGGACCTCTAGGTCATTGAAAGAAATGTCTAGGTGGCTAAGCTTTGAAAGATTGGCAAACATGGAAAATGAAATGGCACCATTGAACAGATTGTCGGAAGCAAAAAAGTACTCAATACTTGTCAAATTGCAAAACAGCAATGATGGAAAACTCCCATTGAGTTGGTTACCAGATATGTCTAGATGTTTAAGGGAACTCATATTACTCAAACATACATCAATATTTCCTTCAAGTCTATTACGAGACAGGTCCAGCACTTTCAAAGAGTGGAGCTCGTACAGGCATTTTGGAAACTGACCCTGTAAATTATTGCTCCGCAGACGTAAGACATGGAGGGAATACATTTTTCCCCAACAGAGATGAGACCCATCTTCTATGTTGTTTCCTCCGAGATCCAACTTTTGCAAGTGCCTCAGTCCACGAAATGCTGCATAATTTCCCCAGAGAAGTTAGTATACCTAGGAATAATTGTGATCCAGGTCAGGAACTAGGTTTGGTTTGTGTGTGCCATCTGGCTAGCAATAATGATCCATCCCAAACACACTGCCTAGGAACAAAATTAAGGCTATCTTAAACAAGCTTTAAGCGTTCATTTATTTATTAGGACTGAGAAAGAGGTCTTATACAAAATTTCTGCGAAATGTTTTTAGCGGCAACTCCTGAACAACTTGATATATATCATGATGTGTACTTGATTATGGTGATCAAGAGCTCATGCTACTAACACACACACACACACAGACATACAGAGAGAGAGAGAGAGAGTAAATACCTGTAGGTGAAATAAATCCACCTATGTGGTTCCCTTGAAGGAGTAGTTCTTGCAAGTCCTTGAACTGAGCAAACCAGGTAGCATTTGGGTACCATGGCCCAGGTAAACCTCGATCCTTTTTATAGTAGAGGGATAATTTAATGACAGTAGAGGTAGAAGTGCTACATTCGACACCTTCCCACTGGCAGCAATCTTTTCCATACCAGTTCGAGAAAGCAGATCCTTCGGGGCTGTTTATTGACTCTTTAATTAGGAGGAGAGCTGCCCTCTCTTCTTCCAAGCACCCTCGGCAGTACCTACTCAAAATTGAAAAGATGAGGCAAAGAAACGAACTCAAGAAGCGAGCATAGCGATAGACATTCACAGTCTTCATGATGATCGATAATACCCTTTGTCCTCAAATGAATGAAGTCTTCTTCCGTTATGGCAAACCAGAGAGTCGAGAGTTGATAGAAAGAAAGCTATCATTGACAATTATCTCTAAAAATTTGAATACGCCGTCCTAATTTATGATTTGGCGTGTGAAATCGCCTTCCATTTCACAAACAATTGAAGTAAGTTTCACGCATACACATGGTTATAAGAATGGGATTAAATCGATCAATTTAATCAGTTGAATTGAAAATTGGACATTAAATTAATTTAATTTGATTAATATATTATTTTTGTTAAAATATTAAAAAAAATCGATTGAATCAATCGATTTTAAAAAAAAAAACTAGTTGAACCACATTTTTATCTTTGTATTATCTACAATTTTTTTTCTTACAAAATTTTTTATATTTGATAATTAAATGATGAAATTTGATATAAAATAGGAAATTATTACATATATTTTTATAATATATACAAATATATAAAACTTATACATTAAAATAATTTTAATGACATGTTTATATTTTGTTATTTATTATCTAGTAACAAATAACAAAAAATATATTTTTTTCTTATTATTTTCTTAATTTTTAATATATTTATATATATTTTCAATATATTAATTATAAAACAGGTTGAACCGGCTGAACTAGTGAATCATTAATCGACCCTTTCACCGGTTCACAGGGTCGGCTAAAGGGTAAAGCACGTAAAGCCCTGGCTTTAGGCCCCCAATTTTTTAGGTCCCATAATTTTTTTTATATTTAAAAAAATATATTTATTATAATAAAATAAATAAATCTTTTTGTCTTTTTAATTTCTCTCTTTTTTTTATACAACTATCACCTAATAACTACTTTTTGATAGTATTTATTATCTTCTTGTTTATCTCATTTTACTTTTTCTAATAATTAACGTTCTTATTTTTTTATTTATAAAATTCTTTCTTTAAGTCTAAAAAGTACTCTGCAACCTAACAACCTGCTACATTTTCTGAAAAGTATTCTGCAACCTGACATTTTAGCAACCTGCTACACGTTTATATTGGCTTTGGGCCTTGCTGACTTTGGTCTTTGGCGTAAGCCAAATTGACAAATTCTTTCTTTTATATTTTGGTGTTTTACATCTGTTTACTGTATTGGATTTTGGCGTTTTGCAAGTAAAGTCATTTGGAGTTGGCGAGTTGCTACGTCTGAGCCGTGAAGCATTGAAAATTTTGATTAGCTTCTTTTATGTTTGCTGAATCTGAAGACTAAATTGCTTTATAATCAGGTTCTATTGTTCTAACTTTGAATTTTTTAATTTAAAATTTATATTATCTTTTAAGACATATAAATTAGATTGCCTCTATTTTGTTTAATGTAATTGGCTCATTGAATCTTTGATTATTAATTTTGCATTAGCCATTAAAAATATATAAAATAATTGTTATAGATACATTTTAATTTTTTGTATATCAAAATAATTTAAATGTCAACTCGAAAATATGAATCTGGTTATTCAAAACTTCAAAAAAAGAGAAGAAATGAAAATTTAATACAATCTCAAAAAGGAGCTCTTGATAAATTTTTTACAAATAATAAAAATAAATCAAAAAATATTAGTAAATGTTCCTTAAATGAACAAGTTAATAATGTAGTTGAGTTAGATGATAATAAAATACTAAAACAAGAAGATCTGATTGAAAAGACTCATATTGATCATCAAACTCATGATGAAGAGGTAGAGGACCAACCTGTTAATGAATTAAATGATTCTATTCCTAAAAATATTTATGATCCAAGTCAATAGACAAATATTGATACAAATTTGAGATATTTATTAGTAGAAAGGGGTCCAATTAGAGTTAGTGATATGAATTTTCCTAAAGATAAATTCTCAAGACATTTTTCCATTACAAATTATATTCAAAAGTTGGCAAACAGTAAAAAACATGAAAGAAGATGGCTAGTTTATTCAAATGACTTGGATAGAGTATTTTGTTTTTGTTTCAAATTATTTAATAATGTCTCCAGTACAAGTAAATTAGTTAATGTTGGCACTAGAGATTGGAGAAATCTTAGTGCTAAGCTTAAGAGTCATGAGACAAGTAATAAGCATATTACTAATATGAGTTTATGGATTGATTTAGAAATGAGATTGTTGAAAAATAAAACAATTGATAAAAATAAATAAATAGAGATAAAGAACATTGGAAAAAAGTATTATCAAGAATTATTCTTGTAGTAAAAACTCTTGGTAAAAACAATTTGGCTTTTCAGGAAAAAAATGAAAAGATCTATCAAGAAAGTAATGGGAATTTTTTAAGTCTAATTGAAATGATTGCAGAATTTGATCCGGTAATGCAAGAACATATTCGACGCATTAAACAAGATGAAATTGATAACCATTACCTTAGACATAATATACAAAATGAATTGATAAATTTGTTAGCAAATGAAATTAAAAATAAAATTGTTGAACAAATTATCAAAGCAAAATATTTTTCAATAATACTTGATTGCACTCCAGATGCAAGTCATCAAGAGCAAATGTCTTTTATATTACGATGTGTGGATGTTTCATCAAGTCCAATTACAATTACAGAATATTTTTTAAAATTTTTAAAAGTAGATGATACAACTGGAAAAGGTCTTTTTGATGCTATCGTCGATGAAATAAAAAATATTGGACTTGATATTAATAATTTAAGAGGACAAGGGTATGATAATGGATCTAATATGAAGGGCAAACACCAAAGAGTGCAAAAAAGACTTTTAGATATAAATCCTAGATCGTTTTTATACACCATGTGGTTGTCATAATTTAAATTTAGTACTTTGTGGCATGGCTAATTCTTGTACTAAAGTTATTTCATTTTTTAGACTAGTACAACATATATACTCACTATTTTCTTCTTCTACCAAATGATGAAAAATTTTACAAGTTAATGTACATAATCTAACTCTTAAACTATTGTCACAAACATGTTGGGAAAGTCGCATTGAAAGTGTAAAAGCAATAAGATTTCAAACCCCCCAAATAAGCGATGCTTTATTGGAATTAGCAGAACTTAGTGAAGATCCTAAAACTAAAAGTGAAGCTAATTGCTTAGCAACATATGAGCTTGAAAATTTTGAATTTTTATTGGGCATGACTATTTGGTATGATATATTATTTGCTATCAACTCGGTTAATAAAAATTTACAATCAAAAGATATGAGTATTGATATTGCTATAAAACAATTAAAAGGTCTGCTTTCTTTTTTTGAAAAATATAGAGAAGATGGATTTGCATCCGCTATGATTTTTTGTAAGGAAATTGCATTTGAAATGAAAATAGAACCTGTATTTCATGAAAAACGTATCATTCATAGAAAGAAGCATTTTGATGAGAATGATAATAATGTAACAACAAAATCACTTGAAGAATCATTTAGAATTGATTATTTTATATACATAATAGATCAAGCAATTTTTTCACTTCAAAGTAGATTTGAACAATTTAAAATATATGAAAATATTTTTGGTTTTTTTTTTTAGTGGTAAAAAATTGAAGTCACTAGACAATGATAGTTTAAAAGAACATTGTCTTAATTTTGAATATTCCTAAAAATATAATAATTACTCAGATATTGATGATTTAGATTTATTTTCAGAATTGAAAGTTTTAAAAGAAGTTATACAAATAGAAAATAATACTCCAATCGACACACTCAATCATATAAAAAGATTTGATTCTTTTTCAAATGCATATATTGCTTATAGAATAATGTTAACAATTCCTGTAACTGTTGCTTCGGTGAAAAAAAGTTTTTCAAAACTAAAATTAATAAAATCTTACTTAAAATTAACAATGTCTCAAGAAAGATTAAATGGATTGGCAATACTATCAATTGAAGAAGAAATGTTAGAAGAAATTCATTATAAAAATTTAATTAGTAATTTTGCATATCAAAAAGCTACAAAAATAAATTTTAAATAAAAATTTCAATAAATAAAAAAGTCTCATTTTACAATTTTGCTTTAGGCCTCTGAATGTGTTGAGCCGCTCCTACCGGTTCATCATCCGATCCAATTCTGATAACTATAGTTTCACGACAATTCTTACTTGTCCTTTTCACTGTTTTGCTCAAACTAGGCTGAATTTTTTTTTTAGGATAATACTTAACTTTAGATTCGGTTGGAAGAACTTCTTCTTACTTAGGTACATGTCTTAATCACAATTTGTCATGTATGCAATGCACATATGCTTTTCGATTTATTTAATTTTTTATTTTTTTGTTAAAATTAAATAGTCACATTATCTACATGTGAGTGCATGCGTGATTTATTAGTATTGTGACGTGTACGTAGGTAAGAAAATGTTCTTCCAACCAAATTTAAAGCCAAGTAATGCCATTTTTTTAACACTTTTATTGACCGCCGGTCTTCCTAATTATTTTTGTGCATATTCTCTTAAAAACAATTTTTTATTAAAAAATCTAGATGTTGTGACTAAATGGATGACTTTTTATTTTGGTGTCAAGCAGTCTCTTTCACGCGTTTTGGAATAAATTCCTTTTTTGCAGTCTTTCACGCGTTTTGGAATAAATTCTCTCAGCGTGTCAAATGGGCTTTTTATGCAGTCTTTCACGCGTTTTGGAATAAATTCTTTCAATTATAGAGGATAAGTCATGACCGAGCAGCCAAGTTAGCTTCTAAACATGTCATGTCATTGTTGAGCTGGAACATGGTACGACTCACCTCCAAATATGTTAGACCAGCCCATTTGACACGTTGAATGGAAATCACGTTGAATGGAAATACATTTTTTTTTTTTAGCTATAAGTCATAATCCAATTAGGGTTCTTTTGGCATAAGCTTCGTAACTTGGTTTCCTTACTTTTGCTTTGGAAAGTTGAAGTCATACACAGTTGTAGTTTGACTGGTAATAGCTTTTCATTTTGGTGTCATGCAGTCTCTCACGCATTTTGGAATAAATTCTTTCAATTATAGAAGATAAGTCATGACTGAGTAGCCAAGTGAGCTTCCAAACATGTCATGTCATTGTTGAGCTGGAACATGATAGACTCAGCTCCAAATATGTTTGACCAGCCCTTTTTTTTGCCTACAAGTCATTTAGAAGCAACTTGAATTTGAACCTCACACCGCGAGTTTATCATTTAGAATTGTATGCCACTCCCACTGGCCACAATTAACGATGGTTCTGTATCAAAGTTTCTAATAGGCCAACCCTGAGGCGCAACCATTTATATTTTATCTTAAAAACCTTTTGCTAGTCATTCAAATTACAGATTTTATTTTATTGTATTTTTAAAAGAATTAGTAACTGCCCGGACATATAGAAGGCAGAGTGGGTGGAGTAGAAAGAAGTTGTGTTATTCCAGAGAGAGTGAACTATTATTTGTCCTTCCACCATGAATAATTATCTTCTAATAATTTTGCTTAGCATTTGTTGTGGGCTGTGCAGAGGTTGCTTAGAAGAAGAAAGGAGAGCTCTGCTGCAAATCAGGAACTCTATAGGCTACGGACCGAAATCATTCCTCTCAAGCTGGTTATCTGATGATGATTGTTGCGAGTGGGATGGGGTAGACTGCAGCCTCACCACCTCACGCGTGGTTGGGATCTTCTTATTCTATGCTAGAGAGGAAGACCAACTGCCATGGTCTGCAGATTTGAGTTTGTTTGCTCAGCTTACCCAGTTGCGAGATTTGCAGCTTCGAGGGAATCATATCGACACTTTAATTGCCCCAGAAGGTGACTTCCATTTCTTTCTTTTACTTTTTGGCATGACTTCCTTCTATTTTAGATTGCAATGTATGGCACAACTCTTAATTTTAGGTAACTTAGAGCATCAATAATGCTAAATGTTATTTTATTTGTGTCAAACCTATATTTTGACATTGATACTTTACAAAATATTATATTTTAATATTTCTATTTTAATATTAAAATATTATTTTTTAGCACAACAAATGACCAATGACCAACAAGTGATCCAAAAACAAAAAGATAGAATCTTGATACCAAGACGTGACGTGGTATGAAATAGCATGTCCTATTCTTATTGCCACATATAGCATTCAACTAACTAATTTTGCAACCTAGCCAAATTTTGAAATTGGCATCCCATTTGGCAGCTGCCAATAGTCCACTCTGAAAATAGTGGCCAGCCAACATCTGAGCAGCTTAAATATTGCTGCCCCAATCTTCAAGGTGGATTCACAAGCAGTTGACAGTATTTTCGTGGTATTTATGCAAATACTTAAACAACATAATTATTAGGATGTATATTCTCACATTCAAGATATTTTGTTATTATTTAATAACTTTGTTTTATTATTATTATTAAGTTTCATATTATCGTATATGTAGATGTTATTTTATACCATGAGATGGTTAGTTTTTGAATTGTTATTCGAAATAGTTCATGTATATAAATGAAATTTATGTATAGGAGATATGAACTTATGATAAAGTAATTCTAGAATTGTTCATAGTCATTGATGAGACTAGACATCTTATCTATAAGGCTGTAATACACTTGAACTCTATGTGATAGGGTGGTTTATTTAAACCACTAAAGTAGTGGACTCTGGATTATTGTATTGATGTATTTAGAATTCACTGAACTAGATCACTATAAGAAACACGTCATACAAAGCTATCATCTTTGATGTGATTCTTATATTCACTATTCGCAATAAATTCTTAATTTTGAAAAAATAGTGGACTCAAGTTCTTAATAGTGGTGACTTTGAGTTACCAATAAGTGAGATCTCTTAGATCAACATTTCGATATCTTGAGAAATCATTGTTTAGACTGTGAGAACACATATTCTCAAGATAGAATCTACACTCTTTGAATTAGAGAGAATGATATTACTAATATATTAATTCAATTGATTAACCATTGAAATCCGGATCCGGTCTTTTCAATAAATTGTTTATTGAGATGTTGACCATTTTCTGGTGATTAATAATTAGTGAATTAAGTTGTAAAAATAATTAGGAATTAGTTTAGTGATGTACAAGTTCAAATCCTAATTATTGATATCCAGGTAGAGGGACCCACTGTATATGTTTAGTGATTATGGCTTTTTTCTGTTTCACCAAATTAGAGTGTAATTCTAATTATTTAGTGGAATTAATTAGAATTAATTAGTCATTAATTAATTAAGAGTTAATTAGAAATTAATTGATTAATTGGAGCTAACTTGGTGGGACCCTAAATTCCTCATTTTGTCCTAATTTTGCAAATCCCTATAAATATGTGATTTAAAGGGAATAGTCGTACTCAACAACAAAAAAATTATTTTTGCGAGAGAGCAAAAGAGGAGCCTACTCTCCTCTCTGGTATATGACTTGTATAGAGGAAAAAGAGAAAAAGACCTAGAGAAGTAATAGAAGGAAGATTACATTAATCTCTTGAAAAATGTTTTTTCGACAATCAAGATTATCAAGAACAAAGTAATTCTTACTGCCTTTTCAAAATTGTATTATTCATGTAAAGAAAAAGATCTAAATAGATTGTTGAAATCGCTTCCGCTGTAGTTACGAAACCCAACAATAACTTGCTAATATTGCAATTTTTTTTTTTTTTGTGTGTGCATGCACTTCATACAATGGCATCAAAATTTTATTTCCATTTATAACAAATAACACCTTTGTGATATAAGAATTTCTTATATACTTTTATTCAATGTTGCTAAATTTCTTTTTGCCAAATTGAATTGCAATGCAGCATTATGCAAACTCCATAACTTACAGCAGCTGGATCTTTCAGAGAACTCCATTGAAGGTGAAATGCATTCATGTTGGGGCAACATGCCCTCACTCAAGATTCTTAAATTGTCAAAAAACCAATTTCAAGGAAACCTCTCTTCAATTTTTAGTAACCTAACATTAATTGAGACCGTTGATGTTTCTTCTAACAATTTTCAAGGTCTAGTAGCCCTTTCAAGTTTTGCTAATCTGTCAAAACTTACCTATCTTGATCTTTCATACAATCCAATACAAGTTGAAGCTGAAACTCCAACTTGGGTACCTTCTTTCCAATTACAGCATCTACTTTTGGCAGGCTGCAATCTCAGCCATCCGAGTAATCATGGTATCCCCAGCTTCATTTCCACCCAGTACAACTTGCAAACCCTGGATTTATCTGCCAACTCCCTCATGGGATCTGTTCCCACTTGGATGCTCTACAACATTTCTTCTGTGTTGAGGCTGAGGAATAACATGTTCTTTGGTAAATTTCCTCAGGGTTACAAAAATTTTCCCTCGCCTCTTGTTGAATTAGACATTTCATCCAACTATTTCAAGGGGTCATTGCCTTTGAACATCTCTACACTTTTTCCAAGTCTGTACCAATTTAATATATCATCAAATGGATTCAATGGTATCATTCCCCCATCATTAGACCAATTACCAAAACTACAACACCTGGATTTATCCAACAATCATTTCTTTGGAGAAATTCCAAGACGTCTAACAGAAAACTCCCCGTTGTGGTACTTAAATCTGTCGAACAATAGCTTACAAGGAGAGTTGCTTCCAAGAGATTCTAGTATGAAGCAATTGAGATGGTTACTACTTCATGACAACCACTTTGCTGGAAGTATGCCACTTTGCTTATCGAATAGCCCCTCTTTGATGCTTTTGGATGCTAGAAATAACTATCTTTCAGGATCCATACCAAGCCAAATACTAGTCTTTCAAAATTTAGGAGCACTTCTCCTACAAGGAAACCAACTTGAAGGCAACATTCCATTGCAGTTGTGTCAATTGCAAAAAATACAGTTCTTAGACCTCTCAAAGAACTTCTTCTCAGGGAACATTCCACCTTGCTTGAGTGGCAACTTATTTTGGAGGAAGAAGTTGCAAGCAAGTTCTTGGGTCCCAATTGATTTTAACACAAAGGGAAATTCATACTCTTACCAAGGTATTCCACTCACTCTAATGACTGGGATTGATCTTTCAGCCAACCATTTGTCCGGTACGATTCCAATTGAAATTGGTGAACTACAAGAACTCCGTTCTTTAAATTTGTCCCATAATCATTTGACTGGCCATTTTCCAGCATCCTTTAAGAACCTTACAAATTTGGAAAGTTTAGACCTCTCTCATAACAATCTCACTGGAAAAATACCTTCTGAAAGTGTTCAAATGAACTCCCTTTCAAATTTCAATGTTGCTTTTAATAACCTAGAGGGCATGGTCCCTTTTGGTCAACCTTTTTCCACATTCACAGAAAGCAGCTACTTGGGTAATCCAAATCTTTGTGGAGAACCATTACGAAGGAAATGCTCAAATGAAGTGGACCAAGACGATGATAATGGCCACCAAGATGATGAAAAAGAAGAAAAGCACGTGGAGGAGAAGGGGATCATGGATGAACCTCTGTTTTTCTATTCATGGGTGGCAATTGCATATGCTTTGGGATTTTGGAGCTTCATTGCACCTATTTTCATCAGTAAAAATTGGCGAAAAAGATATTTTGCAATAGTAGATGGATACATTGATATGTTTCTCCAGAAGCTCTTATGATACTTGCATAAAATGGTTTTTGTAATTTTATATAGAATGGAACACTCATTGGTGTTGGCATGCTTGTTTAAGGTAGAAGTTGAACACAATACAATTGTCTTAAAATATGATAAGCAAATGTTTAAGATGCAATGTTTTAATTTAGCTTGAGGCCATAGTGATAAAAATTCTATTGTCCTTGAGACTACGATATGATAGCTGTCTTGGCCCTTAAATCACTTCAGCAATTTTATTGACAAATCTTTTGACTTATGGTTAGTGTAATACTTGTGATATTACATTGTGAGTCTATATATATAAACTGACTTTTTGTTTTTTTTTTCCTTTATCCTTACTTTTTATATAGATGGTTGTTTTGTGCTTTTGGTAAGCATGGTTGTTTTGTGTTGAAACTTAAGAAATTGTAAATTATTAAAATCTTTTGTATAGCCAGTGGGAAGTAGGTTTGAATAAAACACTTGTTCTATGAAAAATAGCCACTTGTCCTTGGCACCACCAATTCTGATACTTTGCTTGAATCCCAACCTTTGATTTATCGAACAATACTAACATCATTTCAAAGGTGTGTATATATATATATATATATATATATATCTTTTTTAAATATCTGAGGATAAATTTTGTAGTCTCATTATTTACTATGTTTAATTTTAACAAATTATCCAACACGATCTAATTACTCAATGTGTTTTAAAAAAAATAATCAAATGAGGTGATTGAGATGGAAAGTATTTGTCTAGTGGAATTAGCGTGGTTGGTAACTCATAATCTCTTTCAAAGGAAGATCATGAGTTTTACTTTTACTCTCTTACTAGGAGATATATATATATATATATATATATATATATATTTTATTTAATTTCTTCTTCCTAACTTTGAGTTACAGTATCTTTGGATGTTAGATTTTCAAAAATAAAAAATAAAAAATCCCTTCCAAAAAAATAGAATTGTTATTCACACCCCCATTTGTTTAATTGAGGTCCAAAAATTATAATTTTATTGCAAAAAAAGAAAGAAAAAAAAAAGAGTAATGTTATTCTTACCAAATTTTCTTATATGCTAGCGGATACTAGTTAATTAAGCATCTTGGTATATGTGAGTATTAGTTGATTAAGTCTCTTAGTGTTAGTCAATTAAGTCTTTTAGACTCACCTGACATAACTAGTATCAAGAGATTGAATTCACTAACACTTGAACATCCACGTAAGCAGATAAAGTTTTTTCATAAAATATTATGGTAAGAATAGTATTACTAAAAAAAAAAAGGTTTTTTTTTAAAAGAGATGCTCAACAAATCAACAACACTGAAAACTGGAAAAATCTACAATAGAAAAACCAATAAATTTATTAAGCTATATATATATGTAGTATAAAATTGATGTATAAAACCAACCACACGAGTGCGCATAAATATTTATGTGGTTCGGCTTCAAGCCTACGTCCACAAACAAGAGAGAAATAATTTTACAATTTATGTAAGTGGGTATAATAAAGGATCTCACTTAACTCACAACAAGTTGTCACTTTCAATCTCGGTAGAACTCTAGGAATGAAGGTAACTGTACTATATTATTCTTGATAATTCCTTATTCAAATGTTTCTGTTATTCACTATTTATAGCTTAATTTTTCTTGCCTTCAATTCACTGCCTTAACAAAATGTAATCAAGACATTTTGTCTTTATGCATTTCATAACAATGAAATGTAAACAAAAGATGGTTATGAATTAAGTGGGGTGATGACACCCATCCATCCAATCATCTATTTACAACACTCCCCCTTAGGTGTCAATCACAGGGATATTAATTTCTTCTCATACTTCCTTTTGTTATAATTTGAGCACGAATTGTTCAAATCTTTGAGCCTGCTCATTCCACACTTATGTATCAATTTCTTAAAAGTCGAGGCTAGTAATGCCTTAGTGAATAAATCTGTCAAATTGTTATTAGAGTGAATCTGCTGTACATTAATATCATTGCTCTTCTGGAGCTCATGAGTATAAAAGAACTTTGGTGAGATGTGTTTAGTTCTATCTCCTTTAATGTAACCTCCCTTAATTTGTGCAATGCATGCTGCATTATCTTCATATATTATTGTTAGACCGCCTTTAATTGAAGATAACCCACATGATTCCTGAATATGTCAACCATAGATCTCAACCATATGCATTCTCGACTTGTCTCGTGAAGTGCAAGACTTTCGAAGTGGTTTGAGGAAATAGTAGTCATTGTTTACTTTGTAGATCTCCATGATATAGCAGTGTCACCAAAGGTGAATACATATCCGGTTTGTAACCTGGCTTTTTGTAGATCAGAAAGATAATCAGCGTTTACATATCCAACTAATGGTGATTTGGATTCTCTTGAATAAAATAAGCTCATATCAATTGTCTCACGTAGATAGAGAAATATATACTTGATGCCATTCCAATGTCTTCAAGTTGGAGTAGAACTATATCTGGCCAACAAATTGACAGCAAAGGTAATGTCTGGTCGTGTACAATTTGCAAGATACATGAGTGCACTATTTCAGGACCAATGAGCTTTTCATCATTTTCACGAGGGCGAAAATGATCTATGTTTACATAAAGTGAGCGGACAACTATAGGTGATATTAATGGGTAAGCTTTATTCATATAAAATCGTTTCAAAATCTTTTATGTATACGCTGATTGATGAAGAAAGATTCTTTCTGAAAAATGCTCGATTTACAGACCGAGACAAAATTTAGTTTTTCCCAAATCTTTCATTTCAAATTTTTGTTTTAAATAAGTAGCGATTTTTTTGAGCTCTTCAAGAGTCCCCACAAGATTCAAGTCATCAACATATACTGCTATTATTGCAAATCCATTATCTGACTTCTTTATGAAAATACAGGGACAAATCAGATTATTTGCATATCCTTCTTTTAGTAAATATTCATTGAGCCGATTGTACCACATGCGCCTAGATTGTTTTAATCCATACAGTGATCATTGTAACTTGATTGAATACATGCTATGAGAATGTGAATCACTAGTATTAGGAACTTTAAACCCTGCAGGGATTTTCACGTATATGTCACTATTAAGTGATCCATATAAATATGTTATGACTACATCCATAAGGCGCACGTCTAGTCCTTCTAAGACTGCCAAACTTATCAAAAATTGAAACATAATTGCATTCATGACTGGAGAATATGTCTCCTCATAATCAATACCAGGTCTCTGCGAGAAACCATGTGCCACAAGCCTAGTTTTATATCTGATAATTTCATTTTGCTCATTACATTTTCGTATAAATACCCATTTGTACCCTATAGGCTTTATACCTTCAAGTATCTAGACTACAGGTCCAAATACTTCTCGTTTTGCTAACGAGTCTAGTTCAGCCTGTATTGCTTCCTTCTATTTGGACCAATCATCCTAATCATTTCTATGTTGACATTCTTCAACACTTTGTGGTTCAGGATCTTCATCATTTCTGGTGATTTCAAGTGATATTGAGAAAGAAAATATATAATCAATGATAATATCACTTCGTTCCCAAATATTTTCATTAGATACATAATTTATTAAGATCTCTTTATTTTCATATACTTGTGCCTCTTTAGGGGCTACTTGTTTCGCTTCAGGGGATATTACTTCTTCGGAAAGCATTTCTTCTTCTAGAGGTATTTATTTACCTTCCTCATGAGATATCATTATACCAATGTTGGTTTTATCAATTATCATATTATATGTGGTCTCTTCAAGAGTTGTCATTTCTATTGTTTCTTGTGTCTTCCTCTTCCGGGGAAGCTTATCATTCGCAGTGTCATAGATTCATTTGTTACTATAGTAACAGATTGTCCTACAAGGACATCTATTTGTATAAGGGTATTTGTAACTAATATGTGTGATTTTGTTATTTTCTTTGTATCAGTGAATGCATCTGCTTAGTTGATTTGCAACACTTTGCAAATGAATAATTCTTTGAACTTCTAGTTTGCATTGATTAGTACATGGATAAAAATAAGCTAATGTTGTTGCATTCCATGAAATTTCATGTTGTGCTTCTGGCTTCAGCTTCTCTCCCCTTAATAGTGTGAAAACTATCTCTTCAAATGACAATCTGCAAATCGTGCAGTAAATAAATCACCTGTTAAGGGCTCAAGATACCTTATAATTGATGGAGAATCAAAACTAACATAAATTCCTAATCGCCTTTGGGGACCTACGTAGTGGGGGTGTTATAGGGACTTGTATAACATATCCAAAAATTCTTAGGTGAGACACATTTGGTGGTTAGCCAAGTACAATCTGTAAAGGGGAATATTTGTACTAAGTAATTGGCGTAATACGAATTAATGTCGTAGCATGCAATATGGCATGCCCTTAGGCAGAAGTAGGAAGCTTTGTCTTCATAAGCAAAGGTCTAGCTATTAGTTGAAGACGTTTGATCAAAGATTCTGTTAAACCATTTTGTGTATGTACATGAGCAAAAGGGTGTTCGACATTAATTCCTATTGACATGCAATATTCATTAAATGCTTGAGATGTAAACTCACCAGCATTATCAAGAAGTATTGTCTGGATAGGATGATCAGAGAATTGTGCTCTTAGTCGAATGATTTGAGCAAGAAGTCTCGCAAATGCTACATTACGAGATGAAAGTAAACAGACATGAGACCATCTAGTTGATGCATCTATCAATACCATAAAATAATGAAATAATCCACTTGGTGGGTGAATAGGTCCACATATATCTCCCTAAATGCGTTTTAAAAATACTGGAGATTCAACACTCACCTTCGTGGGAGATGGCCTTATTATCAGTTTTTCCTGAGAACAAGCAGTGCATGAATATTCACATGGTAAAAAATTCTTCTGGTTCTTTAAAGGATGTCCTTGTGAATTCTCAATGATTCTTTGCATCATTATTGCCCTTGGGTAGCCAAATTGGTCATGCCAAAATACAAAAATATTTGAGTCAGTGAACTTTTGGCTCATCACAACATGTGATTCAATGACATTTATAGTAATTTGGTACAGTCGCAAGGAGAGAGCAGGAAGTTTCTCTAAGAAACTTTTCCTGTTTGAAATCATAGATATGATACAAAGGTATTCCATATCACCCTCATTAATGGTCTTAATATGATATAAATTTCGACGGATATCTTTAAAACTAAGCAAATTTCTTCTGGATTTGCTAGAGTATAAGGTATCATTTATATGAAATGTTGTCCCATTTGGCAATGTGATGCCGACTCTTCTAGAGCCTTCAATCATGTTTGTAGTACCAGATCTATGGTGTTGACA
Source organism: Nyssa sinensis (assembly GCA_008638375.1). Taxonomy (NCBI): domain Eukaryota; kingdom Viridiplantae; phylum Streptophyta; class Magnoliopsida; order Cornales; family Nyssaceae; genus Nyssa; species Nyssa sinensis. The sequence goes on from CM018042.1 coordinate 32,666,197, forward strand.
TTAGCTTCATACAATTTCAGAGTAAAGAAATATCTTTTATCTCGAAGGATTGTATGTGTAGTGGCACTATCTGCTAAATAGATATCTCCATTATCCATTTGGAATCTATAAATAATATATTAAAAATAGAGACATGAAAAAGTTAAATTGCATTAAAGCAACATAATTCAACATTACAGTGAGTTAAACGAAACAACATAAATACTACAACAGTTAAATGAAACAACATAATATAACAAAGAACACTAATTGACATGTATGTTCTCATCGCCGATTAAATGGTCAATTTTTTCATTAGGATCTGTAAAAAAATCAGAGACATCTAGGTGTGTAATATCCACAGGATCATTAAAGAAATCCATAAGATTATCAATAACATTCATGGAGCCATTAATAAAATTTGTTTCTATTTCTTTTCTTTTTTCTTTTAGTGATGCTTGATAAAGATCCACAAAATAATTAGGCGTACGACAGGTAAGCGACGAGTATCCTTTTCCACTGCAACGATAACAAGATTCTTTAGGATGTTAAATTAATTTTTATTTCCCCTTTTGTTATTTTGTTTCAATATTATTATTATACTTCAAGTGTTGCGGTGTGTCTTTTTTCGGACAATTAGGAGAATTATTCTTGTGACCACCTCGGTATGAGTTATTATGTCAGCCAAAATGGCAACAGCGTTTGCGACCATATCCACGCTAACGACCATGTCTCTATTTATATGATGAAGTTGCATTTGTTTCAGGAAATACATTTTCATTCTCTATAGGGAATGATACAGAGTCAATGGGCCGTAACTAATGATTTTTTATCACAAAGTCATTATGCTGCTCAGTTAGGAGAAGACATGATATCAATTCAGAATATTTAGTAAACCGACACTCTCGATATTGTTGCTGTAAAACAATATTCGAGGCATAAAATGTAGCAAATGTCTTTTCTAGCATATTTACATCTATAATATTTTTTCTGCACAATTTCAATTGCGAAGTAATTCTGAATAATGTAGAATTGAATTCACTGACTGATTTAAAATCCTGCAACCTCAGGTATAGCCAATTATACTGAGCTCTTGAGAGAATGATAGTACGTTGGTGGTCATACATTTCTGTTAGATTCTTCCAAAGGATTAGTAGATCTTTTACCATGAGATATTCTGCGTTTAAGCCCTCATGAATATGACGGTGAAAAAATATCAGTGTCTGTACACGATCCTTCAGGGATGTAGTGTTTTCTTCTTTAATAGTATCACCGAAACTACTGGCTTCAAGGTGAAGTTCAACATCAAGGATTTATGATAAATAATTCTTTTCAGTGATATCTAACGCAACAAATTCAAGTTTGGTGAGATTTGACATAATATAAATAAAATAAAAGGGAATATTTAGATTTAACTATACTAAATATTACTTCTATTTTAATACTTTCGTAGTGGACCAGAGTTTCGTGCTGATAACGTAATATAAAATTGATGTGTAAAACCAACCACACGAGTGCACATAAATAATTACGTGATTCAGCTTCATGTCTACATTCACGAACAAGAGAAAAAAAAATTGACTATTTATATAAATGGGTATAATAAAAAATCTCACTTAACTCAACTTACAACAAGTTGTCACTTCACTATATTATATTAATCTCAATAATTCCTTATTCAAATGTTTCTGTCATTCACTATTTATAAGTTAATTTTCACCGCCTTCAACTGTCTTCAATTCATCATATTACTTGCCACCTTAATAAATATTATCATGTATTTCAAAACAATAAAATGTAAACAAAAGATGGCTATGAATCATGTGGGGGTGATGACATTTTTTTTTATTTTTATGTCAATTGTTGTTAATTATTTTATTTGCCGAGTGTTGGCTATTTGATTTGAGAAAAGCTTTTAAAAAAAGGGGTTTTCCTTGGTGACCTTAGACAGCGTCACTGTTCCCCATCTCCCTCATTTTCGTTCTACTGGCACTGGGCGACTGGGGGCTCTTTGCCGCTCTCTGTATGCATTCTGTTCTGCAAAGCCCATCACAAACTACTTGTTTAACATAGCCTTACAGCACCAGAGAGAGAACTGAAATGGCTCGACAAGCCACAAGACTCGTCGCCAGCTTGTCTTCAAAGCTTTATCCCAATACGCATTCTCACCTTCTCCTTCTTCTTCTTTGTCGCAATCTCGCTATTTCGTGGCGGCTCCTCCCCCTCCTCCTGCAGTTTTTGTCGACAAGAACACTCGCGTCATATGCCAAGGCATCACAGGCAAGAATGGCACCTTCCACACCGAACAAGCCATTGAATACGGCACTAAGATGGTAACCAATTTACACACAAATTCATATGCCCACATATATTTATTTATTTTTTGATAGGTAACTGGTCCTTGGGGTGCACACATATATTTATTCATATGCATGTATAGTATTGGTTCACAATTATATGCGGATCTGTGAAAGGAATCTTTGTTATGTTAACACAATGTATTTGATAGTTTTTAGTGTTGAATCTTTGCGATCATTTTATCTCTCTTCGATTCAAACCAATATGATGATCTGAAAGTGGGATTTCTATTTGGTTAGTATGAATAAATCTAGAACTTGGTTATTGCTTTTGAATCCCCCCATCAACCCCCTCCCCCCCAAAAAAAAAAAAAATTTAATAAAAGACATTTATAACAACTCGGCTAGGTGAATCTATGGGTGTACTGCCTAGAGGTCCTTGGTTTGAATGGCCGGGGCCACCTATGTACATGCCAAAAAATGGCTCCTGGTGGGGGTTGATGATATTTACCTGTTCGAGGTGCCAAGGGTGAGTTATAGCTGAACCAGGCCTTAGAATAACCCCCCAACTTGAGAAAAAAAAATTCCCCAAAACGATTCTAGCCCCCGACAATAGTTTTGTGGCTCCGTCCTTGTGAGGTGCAAGTCATTCACGGGGTTCCTCATCATTATCGAAAAAAATAAGAGCAAAGAAGAAAAACAGGATGGCAACAAACCCAAAAAAAAAAACAAAGGAACTGTATACATCATTGGTACGGAAAGTGACTTGGGTGCCGTTTCTTTGGAGTCCTGTTGTGCACCTTCGTTGGGCGATTGGACATGTTCCAATAAAGCAGCAGAAGAGGACTGACTATCTGAAGCATCCAAGTCATCTACCATTGATATGTGGTGGAGTCAATGCAGACATACTAGGGAAAAGGGGGCGAGGCCCCCAAAGTTTGAATTTTTATATATTTATTATTATTTTTATTGATTTTTTTTTTTAAATTAAGAGTTCTCTAAAAAAATTTCACATTAATTTTTGATAAGTAAGTTGTTGTATTAAAGAGCACCCAAGGAGAGTGCACCCAACTGTACAAAACAAACTATACAACTACGGCCTCAGACCCCAAAAAATTAACATACGCACCTACATACAAAGGGTAGGTCTTTTCGGCCCAAAAAAACAACATACTTAAAAATAAGTCCTTCAAAACAAAAGGGGGCCTTTCACTCCCCTCAAAAACTTGGCTATTACGTTACATTAATTATATTCATAAAATTGTCATTATATTGTATTCTAAAATATAATCAAACTCAAATCTTAATCAGATTGAATCTACATGTATTCGAATTTGATTAGATTCTAATTGGATATCTAAAATCGCATTTGGATTTTTTTTCTTTTCCTTTTGGATAAGTAAAGGAGTATACTATAAATGGGCACCCGGGGGTATGTAATCCATATACAAAAGGAATAGATCAAAACAAAGCCTAATCTTTTCAATTCAAATCATCTATAAACTCTAAGAATCTATTTATTGAGTTTTGAACATTCCTTGAGTCCTTGACAATCAAAAACGAATATAGTGTGACGGTCTCTTAATCCTATGTAATGGAGATTCCTCGTTATCAAAACACCTTTTTGTTTTGCTCCCTCTAAATGCACCGCCTAAGGCAAAGGGGGCTGCTCTACAAGCATGTTGAGCTCCACTCCCCACTTTAACCCCATTCCAACACCAACACAAGTTAATGATTGCACGAGGCATGACCCATGCAATGCCAAAAAGCGAGAAAAACATGGCCTACATCTCCGTAGCAGCCATGAGGAGAAGCATAAGGCGATTCACCAACCCCCCCCCCCCCCCCCCCGCCCCCCTTTTTTAACATATTACACATATGTTGATGATGATCTGACCCCCTCTTTACAAATTGTTCGTGGTCAAAGTCAATGATTGCACGAGGCATGACACATTCAATGGCAAAAAGCGAGAAAAACATGGCCTAAATATCCGTAGCAGCCACAAGGAGAAGCATAAGGCGATTCACCAACTCCTCTGCCTTTTAACATATTACACATATGTTGACGATGATCTGACCCATTCTTTAAAAATTGTTCCTGGTCAAAGTTGCATTTTTTATAGGTAAGTGGCACTCAGGGAGGGAGTTGAACTTGGGACCTTGGAGATAGTGGTCAAAGTTTCTTTTTGGGCCACTGTGCATACAAAGGAGTCTTGACTCACCAAATGTCCTTCCATGGGACAAAGATCCTGTCTTTTGACCATAACTTCTTATAAAATGATTTCACTATGAAATGAGCCTTTCTTTCCAGAGTTCAAACAACTGATCATATGAAGACCCTCTTAACTGGATGGAATAAAGAAACTCGAACAAAAGAAACATCTTCTCCACTTCCCAATCTTGTAGCTTCCCATCGAATTACAGATCCCTTGGCAGCTTGACATGCCGTTTTAAGAAATGATTGCATAATCAGCAACGGGGGTTCCCCAATCTCTCGCAATTCTAGAAAGGGAAGAAAATGTAGATTTTAGGAAGCCTTCATTGCAACATTTATCATGCCAGAAGTGAATTTTTCTTGACATCATAATTTCATTAGATTTAGATTGGAATTGGAACTTGGTCTGATCCATTGACAACATTACCACCATGAACTCTGCAAGCACTTTCTCTAGCACCATAGACATTGGCACCACCTCCTTTAGCAATGCAATCAAAAATGGCTGCATCAATTCTATGAAATTCAATATACACTTCTCCAAACAATTGAGTTTGGAGTTTCAAATTACAGGCCTGTTCTTTACTTTATAATTCATGTTGGATATTTCAAAGTATCTGAAATTCTTATTTTTTGTTTGATAAAATTCCCATGGATTTTGATTCTCATGGGCATGTCGTTTCCCTGGAGACCTAAAAGTCTCTGCTCCTATCTCTCTATCGTTGGCCCAGAGGCGGGGGGATGGGGGGCTTGGGCATTAAGGATTTGCGTATCTTTGATAAAGTTTTGTTGGAAAAGTGACTTTGGAGATTTGGGATGAAAGACATGTTTTGTAGAAGGAGATTGTGTCTTCTAAATACAGGGTCGTGGAAGGGGTTTGGTTCTTGAAGGAAGGGATGGAGGCTTAAGGGTGTAGGTTATGGAAATTTATTTGAAAGGGATGGTAGATTTTTGGCGTTGTATCGGGGAGGAGTCAAGGGTGAAGTTTTGGGACAATCCTTGGTGTGGAGATCGGCTGTTGAAGGAAAAATATCCTCATTTTTATAGCTTGGCTCTTCATAAGGGAGTTTATGTTGTGGCAGATTGCTTTTCTTTGGTTGGGGGGGGTTGAGATGGTGTGGAGTCCTATCTTTATCAGAAACTTCCAAGATTGTGGGTTGATGGAGATTGCTGGTCTTTTGGAGGTGTTGAATAGTTTCGTGGAGAGGGAGGACTCCCTTGTTTGGACACTGACTTGCTCTAAGAAGTTCTCAGTTCAGTCTTCCTTTAGGGAGTTGCTGGGTAGTGGTGAGGAGCGGTTTTCATGGAAGTTGATTTAGCACTCTCTTGTTGTAACAAAAGATGCTTTTTTGCATGGTTGGCTTGTTGGGGTGCTATTTCTTACTATGAACAATTTGCGAAGGAGGGGTTTCAAGTTGACGAGTCATTGCTGCATGTGTAAGAGGGAGGCAAAGATGGTTGACCATTTTCTTATTCATTGTTTAGTAGCGAGGGGTGTGTGGAGTATGCTCTTCTCTTTATTCGGTTATTATTGGGTTCTGCTTGCTACCCTTAGGGGGGTGCTTTTCAGTTGGAGAGATGGTTGAATGAGGAAGGAGCAATTGGAGAATGACTTCCATTTGCTTAATTTGGTGCACCTGGAGGGAGCGTAATAGGAGAATTTTGAGGGGAAGAGCTGCCCTTTTATTTTAAGGATAGCTCTCTTTGTATACTCTGGGTCAATGAGGCCTGTCTTTGTACTTGGACACTTTAGTTGATTTTTTTGTGGTACTCAAGGCTTTATTGTATAACCTTTCCCTTGTACTTATGGGTTCACCCCCTTCAAGAGTCTTTACTTCAAAAAAAAAGAGGCACATTAGAGTGATAGTAATCTTAATTCTTGAGAATTCTAATTCTGCAGTTTCAATCAGATATTGAGATTTTCAGTATATGAAAAAGCCTACTAGAATTTAAAGTTTGTGCAGTTTAGCTGAATTCTAATCCTCGTTTCCTTGAGTTTCCTTTGAATAATGATCTTTTAAGGCCTTCTCCTCTTCCTCGGTCCTTCTTGGCACTTCTTTTGTTATATGTAGGACTGCTAGAAGCATTTGCATATTTCTGGAATTAATGAAAGGCTTCTTAAATTAGCATGAGGATTCTTGTTTATTTACTTTCTTCTTCTATGCTTGAATAGGTTGGTGGTGTTACACCAAAGAAGGGTGGAACAGAACACTTGGGGCTTCCAGTTTTCAACACGGTTGCAGAAGCAAAGGCCGAAACAAAGGCCAATGCATCAGTGATTTATGTTCCTCCACCTTTTGCTGCAGCAGCTATCATGGAGGCAATGGAGGCTGAATTAGATTTGGTTGTTTGCATCACAGAAGGAATTCCTCAACATGACATGGTAACCTAAATTTCTTTTAACTGGTATTTGCCCCATTGAATAGGATTATCTCTGGAGCTGATTGCAATTGTGAAGTTTGATTAACTTGTAAACTGTATGATGATGTTGGAAAAGAAATCATTAGAGCTTTATAAAGAATGAAACAAATAACATAATTATTAATTTTATATTGCGTAAACTTTTGTTTAAATATTGTGTTCTCAAAAGCACATTTTATGGCAAGATAAGCTTTAAAATGTTTGGATTTTTAAATTGTTTGTTTTGAGAGTTATAAGACATCAATAGTGATGACAGTGGTATTGCTAGTATTATTGTTTCATTGTGCATTTTTACATTTATAGGAGGTTGATTGTGTAGAGTGATGACAATGTTATTGCTAGTATTAATATATTATTATTTCGTTTTGCATTTTTACATTTATAGGAGGTTGGTTGTGTAGACGTTAGGACTAAGGTAAGTTGGAAAATTTCATGACATTGTATGATTACTCTAGTTTAGGAGTCACATCGAAAATCAGTGAGCACATACTACAAGGCTTGGAGGCACCAAAGAGGTAATTGAAGAAAGAATGAAGTCAAGAAAGAAGTTTCATCAATGATAAGAAGTGTCCCAGCAACAAAAAGGACCAAATTGGCCTAGGAGAATGCACCTAGGATCAAGACTTAAGCCTTAGAGAGACTCAAGCAAGTCTTGTGTCACGCCCCGAATTCTGACCGAACCCGAGACGCGACTGACGAGACAGAAAGTAAAATAAATAAAAGGACAAAAGTAATTAAATTCACTAAACATGCGTCCATCATCATCCATACATAAAATAACATCGAATACATTGTTCATCAGTCTTTCGGGCTTAAGCCCTTACATAACAAAATACAAGTCTCATGGATCACAAATGTATCACGTGCTTCGCCCTATCAGGGCATCACTGGGTCTCACGTGGCTGGAGGATCCTCATCTGAAAATGTTGCCCACGAATGGGTCAGCACAACTGCTGGTATGATGAAATGCTAATGCCAGAAATAAAGCTAAGGCTTGGCATGTGCAAAGTGTACATTTATTTCTAAATGACATTCAAGCATCGCAATAATATATGAATGGTATGCATGACGCACCCATGCACAACTCTATGCCACACCCATGTCTCATTTACGGGTACTCCCCGATGGCTCGAAGTACCAATGCAATGGCCAATTTTGAGTTTTTCACCACAGGATCTACACCCTCATAATGCAAAGCACCATGTGCTTACCCACGCCATGTTCTCAAGGAATTCATCATATGCCAATATGCCAATGCAATCTCAATGAATGTGGATCTCAATAATATAACATACTCTGACAATAATAAATAAATCTCCAGTCAGTTTCACATACATGCATATCTCATGTGTTCATACATCATAATTCATGTTCTTCACTTTATTAAACTTGCAAGTAACACATAACATGTGAACAACCAATTCCAAATAAACAGGTAAACACATTACAGATAAACACATACAGCATTCCAGTCATTCACAAATATTCCTAACTTAACTTCATTTCTAACACTAGCAAAACACCATACCTGATGGGTTGGTATCAACCCTAGAAGATCGTGCACTATATGTAACTGAACCGGCGGATGAAAATGCAGGAGATCAGATCGCCTCCTCCTGTCCTGTCAGTGTCCCTAAAAGTAGAAATTACAACTCAGTCTATTGTTATTTGAATTTATGCTATTCATCAAATTTTATGTCTTTAAATTTATAGGTTTCTATTCTGCTAATTTAGACTCTACCATTGGTTCTAGAACGTTGAAGAAAATAAGTTTAGGTTCTCGTAGAACTCAATTCGGACACCGGGGTTCAAAAGGGCAAAACAGTCATTTTGCATTTTACACGTGTCCTTACATTTCGTGACCTCTTTTCACAAATCGGACTCCACGGTTGAGTCCGGAATGTTCGAGATAATAAAATTCCATTATTTGTTTACCTAATTCGGAGTTCGTTTGACTGTGTTTCAATCTAGGGACATTTTAGTAATTTTAAAGGTTACTGCGGGTCTTTTATTTTTTCGGGACCCCGTCTCGTAAAACGGACCTCACCATTGGTCTCAGAAGGGTCGAGATAGTCAAAATACACTAATGACTTGTCCCATTTAGACTCCGGGATATTTTTGAATATTTAATTAATTAAATTAATTAAATTAAATAATTAATTAATTAATTTAATTAATATTTTATTAATAATTTAATCAGGCGGGTAAAAGTGAGATTTCCAACAGTTGGGGGGTCAACTTGTAATTTTTGAAAGTTCAGGGTTAAGGTTCAAATTCCAAAAGGTTCAAGGTTCAAATTGAAACTAGTTTAATTTGCTATTCTTAATCAGGTTAACCAAACAGGGGCTAATCCTAGAACAGGGATAGGATATCCCTGTTTCAATTTAATTCCAATTTTCCTAATTTCTTATCCTTGCAACCAAACGGCCAAATTAGGTTTTTAATTTAAAACAGTGGGTTGACACGTGGCAGGGGCGGACCAGCCCCGCCCGACCCGGATCCGGATCCGACCCGGAACCCGACCCGGTCGCACATCTCCTTCCCGTTTTTCCGGCGAGGCTCCGGTCGCCTTCTCCGGCGCCGGTGGCCGGAATTTCAGAAAAATCAGATTTTTAAAAATCGATTTTCTTGGTGTTTTTGAAGCCCCTTTCAATCCCAAATCATTCTAAAGCATTTTTGGAACTTTTTAACACTGTTTTGAAGCTCCCAATCACAACGAAAAACCTAGATTCCCCCCCCCCCATGGCCGTGACCTGCACATCCCTTTTTCTCCCTCATTTTTCAACCGTTTTCTATCATTCTTGTTGCGTTTTAATCCTTACATTATGCTCTATAAGATCCTACAATTTAAATCAATTAAAATGCTCTAAAAAAAATTGAAACAGGAGCAACCCACTTACCAAAACTTTCGGATTTTTCCCTTTTTGGTTTGCTTCCCTTCTCCTTCAGTTCCTCGTGGTTACTTCTGCTTCTTCAGAACTCTCTCTTCTTTGCCCTCGGTCTCTCCTTTCTTCTCTTTTCTCCTCCAACCGAGACTAGCTCTCCTTTTCTCTTTACTTTCTCTCTCTATATTTCTCTCTCTCTCTCTATAAATCCCACGATTTCTGACCTTCTCTCAACTCTCATACTTACTCTCATACTTCACCACACACACCCACCTACCCTCTTACACTCCACAGCCCCTCCCATGCTTGTTTGAGTGTATTACACTCAAACTCACACACACACACAACCGGGTACACACACACACCACTGTGCACTGTTATATACATATATATATATACACAAATAAATACATATATATATTCTCCAAATCTAAATATGCATATAATATATATATACATGCACATGTAGCATACACATAATTGTACACATACAATACACACATCACATTCTTAATAATAATAATAATAATAATAGTAATAATAATAATAATAATAATAATAATAATATTAACAAAGAAAAAAAAAAAAAATCCATGTCATAACATCTTGGTTGTGACAAATTTGGTCAAATTAGAGAACTTCAGGACACTTGGTTGAATTGGTCGACCAAATTGGTCCAGTGACTGGTAGTAGTCGACCAAATGAGGGATTGATTGACTATATTGGCCAACTGAGAGAAAGATTGGTCGACAAAAGCTAATATTGATCCTACCAAGCCATAAGTTGGTCGATCAATATGGTCCAAAAATACATAGTTGGTCGACCAAAGTGCAAGCTGGTCGACTAGTTCTTGCGAAATTTCAAAAAAAAAAGGGCACTAGAGGGATATGGTTGGAACAAGGTCTTCCAGATCATCGAATAGGGAGTGAATGTAGTCTAAAGGTTATGGGTGACATGATTGGAGCTTGAGTGGCTTTGCTCCACCTTGGAGGAGGCCTCCAAAAGAGAAGAGAAGGTAGAGCTTCTCTTGAACCCTCCATGGGAGGGGTAGGAGCTTGCAGTTGTGGCATGGATCGAACACTGTGGTTAGTTACATGAAGGTGGAGATGGCTACTATGGCATTTTGTGTCTTGGGCTAAAGAAAGAAACCAAGGTAGTTGGAGTTGTTGACATTGGATGGGTGATACCCATGGCTTAGTGACACGTGTTGGCTTGTCTGACACGCACTAATAAGCCAAAATAAAGTGTCCGTGCTTCATAATCCTTTGCTATCCTGTATACAAATTTGCTACCTTCATTTGTTACTTTTGAAATTTAGCACTCCAATGGAAGTAGCAAACTATTTTTGAAAGTTAGCACTCCAATGGAAGTAGCAAATTTTAATAATTGTTACTTTTTATATTTTACTTATTATTACTATCTATACACCATTATGACTGCTTATGACCATATGTTGTTGTTTATAATCGTTTATGACTGTTGCAATTAAAATTCAGAATTTTTATTAATATTTTTTAATAATAAGTCTTTCAAAATAGTAGTGAGATGGTGAAATTGAAACAAAAAATTTGTGGGAGCATTGAGTTTTTATAGGCAAAAAAAACTTAAAAAAAGAGCTGCTGAAGTAACCTAACTGTTGAAAAATCACCGTTTGGTGGAGATATACTGTTAATTTGTGGGATCCATTAATTTTGGCCAAAATCTTAATAGATTTGAAGGGTCTTGGATGGGGTAGCAAACTTGCCAGGTTGAATGGGGGGAAGCAAATTTGACTTCCCTTTTGCTGTGTGGGTTGGGGTAAAAATTTGTTGACATGGACCATCAAAATCTCTCCTCCCGAGGAGTTGCTACCTGGGTTGGAGAAGGTCTTAGTAAGCTTTAATCATTACAGTAATTACATCTGATTTGTTTCTAAATAGTCAGGTTTGTATTTTTGTTCATTTTTTTAATCTTTTATTAGGTTGTTTTTTGGATTGAGGGTCTGATGAAGATCTGCAATTCATAATTCTTTTAGAAGAATGAAACACCTGTTTTTACTTTTTGGTTATTAATTTTTGAATTTCCAATCGCCCCCCTTCTTTTTTTTTTTCTCTGAAAAAAAAGCAGAACAAAGAGATTAGAAAAAACAAATTGTGAAATTACTGAAATTTGTTGAAATATATTTCCAGGAGTTTTCTTATGATTGATTATTTGGTTGGTTTAGTTTTACCAGATTAATATATAAATCTGAATTGGTTTGGAAATTGGTGTATTATCTGAATTGCATTGAAACTGCATCTAATATGTGCTTATCATAAGTGTTGATGTTTCTGCATAGGCAGAATTGCATATGCTGGTAAATTTTGTGAACTAGTTACTCCCATCAGCTGTTTAATATCCTCTTTGACGAGACCTTGTTATATTATTTCAGAAATGTTAATCTAGTTATGTCATGCATACATATATCATTTTTTATTTGTTTACTATAAATGGCCTATAACTCTTATAATTGTGCTATTTCTTATAACCAATTGGAGTTGAGTTATAACTTTCTTTATGATATTGCAAACTACAGGTTAAGGTGAAGGTTGCTCTTAACAAGCAATCAAAAACTCGGCTGATTGGTCCAAATTGCCCTGGTATTATCAAGCCTGGAGAATGCAAAATTGGAATTATGCCAGGGTACATTCACAAACCAGGGCGTATAGGAATTGTTTCTCGATCAGGCACATTGACCTATGAGGCGGTGAGATCCATCTTTCCAAAAGTTTTCGTGCCTGTTTGTTAAGTTGTAATGATGTTTTACAAATCTTATATGCTATATCCATGTCTTGAGCTCCTTCAATCAGTCTGTACTACCTAGGAGATCCCTTAGACTGGAAAGTAATCATGTTTGTTGTTCGTTCGCAGTCATATCAATGGAGCTTTTCTTCTGCAGTGTGTAACAGAGTAAAACTTATTTATTTTCTATGAATTCAAATTTTCTTTCAGCAATTTGTGGACTTGGATATGTTTTAATGACCCATATCTGTCATATAAATCTCTTAGTCTAATCAAGGCCTCTGGGTGACACTTAAATTTATCATGTTCTTCTGGCGATGTAAAGTGAAGCTTATATCACAATCGAATGAACCAAAAGTCATTATTGCCTATAGTTCCCGATTTTAATGGTTTAGTGTAGTTTTAGTGGCTTGTATAAAGTGTTATTAACTGCAAGATCAATCTTGTTGAGGGGTTTTAGCACACGATATCTTAGTACTGTCTCATGAGAGGTGCAAAAACATTAATGCTAGCTGGCTTAGAAATTTTGAATAGATGTACCAAAGCGAATATAAATATATTTCTTAAGAAAATATATGTATGTATGTGTGTCATGTATGTTGATAAGATTATCAAATAAATCAATGATGAAAAGAAAATTTTGGATAGAGTACCAAATCAATACCCCTGAACTGTAATCCTCCACATCTAAATCACTCCACTTGTCTTAGCGCATGAGCTTGAATAATTGGACATTCTATTGTTTATTGTAAATTTTATCATTCATTTGAATCACAAAAAGTAGTGATCAATATTGATATAAATACCCACATAAAATGCAATATGCATTTTTATTTTTATTTTGTGGGAAACTTTACTGAAAACATGATATTATAGCATGTGGGATGTAGTGGCCAAGACTTAAGGCAAAACTACCAACCAAGGTTTTTAATACAGGTGTTAGAGACTTTGTGAGGCAAAGTTGCTGAGAAGAAAGCATCTTAATTTTTCTAAATACGCTAATGTTTTTAGCTTGATGTACTTCATCAGCGTTTTATCATCTTATGCAATTTAGTGAGACCATCGCCCATCAAGTCTTAGATGTCAGTGCTAGGGGATTTGGTTGGAGAAAGTGGTGCCTTAGATGTTATCTAGATTATACAAATAACATTTTTTCAAATTTGTGAATGACTTTCTGTTATGTATCTGGTAGGTTTTCCAAACAACTGCAGTTGGCTTAGGGCAATCAACCTGCGTAGGTATTGGTGGGGATCCTTTCAATGGGACAAATTTTATTGATTGCATGAAGAAGTTTCTTGCTGATCCTCAGACAGAAGGTAAACTCTACACAAAAAGGAGTTAATGTCTATTGGATGTTTTTGGTTTAGCTATTTCTTTGGATAATATGTTGTTATGGGCCACATGCGCGCTACACTGATGTATAACCTATCAAAAAAAAAAAAAATTTTTTCTTAGGATAATGTGTTCTATATTAGAAAAAGGGTGATTTATTCTCTCACAGATAAAGATGGTTTACTATTCACAGTTTATTAGGTAAATCTCTTACTGGCAAATTGGCCATAGGACAAAAAATGCACTGATTTTTGCAATTATACTCTTTGGAAGCAAATAACTTCGATGCACTATAATTGGAAAGACTTTGTTGTTAGAATTATCACTTTTTTATATGGCACATTAAATTATTTGTGCCTATGGACAGCTTGGATATGGTCGGTTGGTTGCAATATTAACAGGACAGAAAATTTACTGGCACTTTTATATTCCCTAAACAATATTTGTTCCTGAATCCGAGAATTCTATGAAGTGCAGGTTCCATTACTTCTGGATTTACTAATCCAAATTTTTCATCAATAATTTACCTCTTGCAGTCTAAGAACTACTACTAAATGTTTGCTTTGTGGGCCTCTTTTTGGTGCTGTTATTATTATTATTTTTATATAGGTGCCAAAACGGGGGTGCAACCCATGTAATGCTCCATATGCTATTAAGTATAATCTAAGAAAAATCTGTTTCAGCATAACAGTGGTGGGAAGCCCATTTCCTTCAAAAACACACCTACTCTGCTCCAACCGGATGCATCACATAATACAAAGAGAGGGCTACATTCCACCTTCCTAATGTTCCTTCAGCAGTAACCCCCCCCCCCCCCCCCCCCCCCCTCTTCTTTCCCTTCCCCTGCTAAGCAAGCATCTGAAACACTATTCCATGAAAAAACCACACAGTCCCCAAAAGTCAAAGCAGTAAACCCCAAAGCTCCCTAGCCACACTGCAATGAATCAGCAGGTGATACACCATCTTCTCTGCCCCATTACACATACAACACCAATTGGCCATCCCGAGCTCTCTCCTCTTCTAATTATCAATGTTGCTAATAGTCTAAGAAGTCGCCCAAACAAAAATAAGTGACCTTCCCCTGCCAGGTGGGTGGCGCTTTTGGATACCACACTCTTAGACAAAACTGCATAAAAGGATTGTGTGAAAATACCTTCGCTTGCCCACCCTCCATTTGATGTATCCTCGGCCTCTTCATTTACTGATTTGCCCCGAATAAACTCTAGAAATGACTAGGAGAAACTCCAGAATTTTCTTTGGGGAGGCATGAGGGATGAGTTTAAATTTCGCTGTGTTGACTGGGTGTTAGTGCTCTCCTAGTTACAGTGGGAGATTGGGTCTCATACATATTAGGGTGTTCATTAAACCTTGATGGATTAATCATGGTGATATTCAGAAGTGCTGGATAGCTTATGAGGTGAGTTGTGTAGAGGCAGTATGGTAGCAACAAAGGGCATTAGTGTTCTTTTCATTGTCCAATACTTTTTTGCTGGACAATTTTGATGTGCAAAAGAAATCACATTAACTATACGTTTTCATTGTCCAATACTTTTTTGCTGTTTGTGGGTGCTCAAAAAAAAAAAATCAAAAAGGTGATTTGTGTTTTAAAGTGTCAAAATATCGAACTTGGACTTTTATATGCTATATCATGAAGGGCATTTTTGGTGTCCGTATAAACAGAGGTCCATGTTAATGTGTGGAGGCACTAAGCAGCTGCTTTTATTTTGTAAACTTGTCTTGTTATAATTTGTCTACAATTGAGTATTGTCCTTTTTTAGTGAAAATTGTTAGTTTGGTCCTCTTTTGTATTTCCCTTAGCTTCTGTTTTCCCTTTTAATTTTTCCTTTCTATTGTAAATATTTTTCAACTCTGTCCAGTTTCTTTTATCTTCAATTTTTCCACCTTCCGCACCCAATTATCTGAATGAAAGGTTAATAATAAGATAAAGTATGTATATACATTGAGAAGAGGACTTGGAGATGTTCTTGATCTAACTATGCAATGCAATTGCATTTCAGGTATCATTCTTATTGGCGAGATAGGTGGTACTGCAGAAGAGGATGTAGCTGCCCTCATAAAGGTAAGTAAAGTTAGAATTACTATTAACTTTCAACTGACTAAATTAGAAATTATAGTAAGATGCAAGTCTCTTGCATATGATGGAGTGGATTAACTAATAAGGTCTTGCATTAGTTGGTTCAAGTGCTCTGAGGCAGGGTGATAGATTTTGTGTTTGAGTCTTATGTAATGAAGTTCTTCTATACCAATAGAAGGAAAGGGGGGGGGGGGGGGGGGGGAGGGAATGTGTTGACCTTCCATTACATGATCCAGGTAGGATGTCTCAGTAGAAGACACATTGTCAGTTATAGTCTTACGATTTATCTTGTGTTTTCACTGATGAGAAAATTATGTTGCCTAGAAACTTGGTTCCTTGGGGGAAACCTCTTTTACTGGAAACTCATTTTAGAAGCAAGGATGAAACAAATAAGAAAAGATTGAGGGGAATCCATTAGGAAAGGCTTTGAAATGTTTGGACAACTTTGGGAAAACTTGTAGGAAACCTTTTAAAGATGCTTGGGATACACTAGAAATTTACAAGAGGAACCCAAAAAAAAAAGAAAGGAAACTTACAGAAAATGTTACTAAACTCAACAGAACCAGAAATCTATTTGGATTTGTACTGGGGAGGTCAGCAGTGAAAACCATGAACTTAATAAAGAGACTAATGGAAAGGTCTAGAGCAAAACTTCACTTTAGAACATTGCCCTTTGTCCAGGTCTGCTTTCCTGTGTTGTTTATTGCTTTGCTTAAATGACTAGATCAATGGTGGTTTTTAAGAAAGATTTTTAGCAATGTTGTGGTTATTTGATCAAAGAAATATTTAGTGGTAAATATGTACCTTAGTTTGGTCAAATTTGGCTAGACGAACATGGCTAGTGGGTTTGTGCATGCATTAAATTGGGCACCAGTTTACTCGACCATCATTATTGTATTAATTTTGATTGAATAAGGAAATTCCTCTGCACATTATTCTTGTAAAAGAAATTCTTTGTTTATCCATATACTTGGCAATTGCTTTGACACTAAACAAATTTATCCTTAAGACCAGGATTATATTTTCTTGGCCAGTCAATTTGGTTTCTATTTGTGAGAATTGAGCATGTGATTGTCTGTGAAAATGAAACAGGGAAGTGGGACTGAAAAGCCAATTGTTGCGTTTATTGCTGGACTAACTGCTCCACCCGGCCGGCGGATGGGTCATGCTGGAGGTATTTACAT
This sequence comes from Nyssa sinensis, assembly GCA_008638375.1. Taxonomy (NCBI): domain Eukaryota; kingdom Viridiplantae; phylum Streptophyta; class Magnoliopsida; order Cornales; family Nyssaceae; genus Nyssa; species Nyssa sinensis. The sequence continues at coordinate 32,683,365 of CM018042.1, forward strand.
CAATCTTTGTAAATTTAATGCCTTAATATTGTTGTAGTTACTATATTATTTGCTGCCAAACCAACATGGAAGAGGAAAAGAGAGAAACTCTCCCACCCAAGGGCCACTTACCTATTAAAAAAGAAAAAAAGAAAAGAAAAACTACTATTTGTTGTGTTACACATAAAGTTGGGCAAACTGTGAATTCTAGCATTATCTATATCATAAAGGGTGGTTTATATTCTGTAATCTACATGTTTCATTTCATTTTGTTAATGTTGTATTAATTATTCTTCTCCCTTCCCTCCTTTTCTGTTGTATGATTTTTGTATGTCAATGTTCAATACTCCTTTGGCAGAATATTGATGACACATTGTTGCATTTTGGTTGTTAGCAAATAGAGCCAAGTCTGCACCTATTTGTTTTGTTGTGAGCACCATTCATATACACATCGGGTGCTGAGTTTCAAGTTCTACTTTTGGAAAAAAAATTGTGAAATGTGAGGGAACTGATGAAGAGCTTTGGCACTATATGCTCTTGAAAGGGAACCGGCCGGTGAAGAGCTTTGGAAAAATTCTCTTCATAATTTAAGTTGAAACTAATTTCTCTAGTTAAATCGTTATTCAACTCTGTTATTTCTTGTGTATAGCTATAGTATCTGGGGGAAAGGGTACAGCGCAAGACAAAATCAAGACCCTGAGAGAAGCTGGGGTGACAGTTGTTGAGTCTCCAGCAAAGATTGGAGCTGTAATGCTTGATGTCTTCAAACAGAGGGATCTGGTTTGAGTTTCAAGTGAATTCGTTTTATTCATATTTTCCTGCAGCATGAGAAATTACACAACGTGCCATTGGGCCTGAATGGATCTAATAACAAAGATATACTACACCAAGGCAACTACATTGGTTGGTAGCATTGTCCATGCTTTAAAGAGATATTCCTTTGTTCGTAATGCTTATTTTAATCATTTGGGGATGTGGATCTATCATCAAAGTGCCAAGCACTTGCATTACACTTGATATCAAGTCAAACTTCTTATGGATTTGTTCTTCTTTGTTTATTATATAGGTTGAAGTTGGTCCTTAGTTTACAGAACATTGAAGTTATACAAGACTTGGAAGAAGCTTAGGCTTTGTAGATTTGGTTTGGGAAGGGAAGAGAAAGGAAAGGAAAGGAAAGGAAAGGAAAAGACAAAATGAGATATTTTTCATGTAAACAAAAAGAACAGAAAAATAATGGATTTTACATTTGTTCTTTTTTCCTCTCCCTTCCCTTACTAAATCTACAAACCGAATGGTAGCATTGATATATACAACTATTAATGATTTCTTTTTTGCTGCTTGTTTAATGTTTACTTGACTGGCAGGAAGCAAAACAAAATAACAGAGAGCGTCTTTTATTGAATTTGTAGGATGAGATGTATGATATGCGTTCGCTCTAGTAGTGGTAATTAAAAAGGATTATTGTGGCCTTGTAATGAGGCCAGGGTGCGTGTTTGGTAGCGTGGACATTCATACTCCGGTCACGGGCTAGGACTTCTCCATTCAGGATATGTTAAATAGGCCCTCTTTGGAAAGGGCCTCATCAAATGCAAGTTCCACGGAATCAATCAAGCTGGTGTGTTTTTTAATGAAATTGTATGGACTTAGAAAAGGTAAAAGGACGGTTTAAAAACAAAAAAAGAAAAAAATCCTCTAGCTGATAGAATGAATTGGCAATTGTAATTTGATTGATCTGGCCACTATTGGAATCCATTTAGAGTTTTTTTGGTTAGAAAAATGGTATATCATCATGAGTACATTCCGAGAAATATAATATGACATTTGAAAACTGAGATTGAAATCCAATCAATAATTTTGATACTTTAATCTATGCACGGTCCCATCACCCATTATCTCAAATTGTGGAACATGCGCTTGGGAAGTGTTACAATGTGTGTAACTGGAATTGAATATTAATTGTGAGTTTTTCTTTTTCACTAGCAATTCACCAAAATTTAACAAAAATTGTCATTCAATCATATTGCACCATAATTCATTTTTGCATTTAGACCTAAATTGAACAGCTTGCATATAAATTCCACAAATCAAAAGAATCAGGTTGCTATCGAAGAACACTACTTTCATTGGATATCGAAGCGCTGAGATAAGTATAATCTGCACAATCATTTGATGGTGTTCTTACTACTGCCTACCCATGGCCGTAATTTACTCTTTATCAACCAACCAACAATGCAAATCCTTACAAAAATAAAAACACCCACACGCAAGAAAACAAGCAAGCCACGCTTCTTTTCCTGTACTTAGCTTAAAGCATGAATTACCAAGTCCAGAATTCCAAGCCTATTCTCGTCCTGGATGCCAGTTTGTTCAGTTGCTAATAAAAACTTAAACATAATCAGGACCCTAAAATTGTCATTACACAATAACTGGAGCCCAAAATAAAACTATATATATATATAAGGAAACCATTACGAAGTGGTGGCTATTATATTCAGTTCAGGCAGAATCAAAGAATGGACAAAAAAGGCTGATATTGCAGTCCCTCCCACACACAGGGAGCGTGATATTCCAAAAAAGTTGTAATGAACTTTTGTTTTCTGCCCAACCTATGCAAAATATTTGCAACTTACAGAAGAAAACAGCTGCCCGAAGATTCTACTAGCTGTTTCCAGATGTGGAGACCTCTGCACTGCAAACAGGACAGACCTACAGGAACAGAAGAATTTATATATCTATCAGCTCTTTCCCATGACTTTACACAACAGTTTTAATTTAAGAATTAAAAACGTAGTATGTAAAAAAATATCCAATATATAAGAAAGATGGAAATTCCTGTGTTAAGCTTGATATATAGAAAATTCCAGCTGAAATTGGGCTTCCTTCCAAAATTCGCAACGATAGAGTGATATAAAAAAAAATCATTAATTTGCCATCAATGAGAACCTAATTAAAAAAATTATATCTAAGAATATGATATTTACTTATATTAATGGTAAAAATCAAACTCTAGCCCCCACCCCCCCTTCCCTTTTAGTGCCAACACTAAACCACTGTACTGTAATGGCTTTTCTATATCCAGGAAAACATTATTAGCTGGCCAAATTAATCTCAAGAAGTCTATTTTTAGTCACTTGATTAATCAAGAATGCCTCATCTCCCTATTCCTGCTCTCAATTCTCCTCTTCTCTTCCCTTTCACTTGCAACACCATAGCAAGGGGTTGGCTCAGGATACAGCACCGTGCTTCACACTTGAAGAATCAGTAATAATAATTTTTTTTTAGATTATTTGGGGTGGATAAAGCTCATTGCCAGAAAGAGAATGCTATATGCAGACAAAATTCAAACTTCTAAAAGCGTTCATATAATTCCTAATGATCACCTTTCTTATCTAATAAATAAGGAGGTCAATGGATTTTGTTTTTGACAAGTGAGGGAGGTCGATGGCCTGCCCAAGTCTCGACCACCGGGCAGCAGGTAGCATGGCTTAAGAAACTCCTAACACATGGGAGATCCCACCAAAAATTGGAAGCCAGGTAGAAAAACTTGTTCAATTAATATAGTTGCCCCTCAACTAATTAATAGGGTCATTCGGTCAAAGATCCATAAAAAGTATCAATATTATTCATAAGTCCAAACTTAAACTTAATATCTCACAAAGTGCTTAATTTTTTGTGTGACTAAAGTACCCCCTTAACGTATATCACTTTGGGATCTAGTAACAGCCTGCTGCAAATTAAGGAACATGCCTAAAAAAAAATTTCAAATTTCAAAATCAAATAACTCACAAAATATAAATCAATTTTCAATAAAATTTATATATTTAGATTCTAAAAAATGAGATCTATTAAATAAAATCCATATTGCATATGAAATTTTGAAAAAAAAAAGGAATCACTTTGAAACTGTAAAATTTCGTCTCAGCGACAATGTCAAATTGACACCTTACCAATGAAAAGTTTCATTCCAACAAACTATAAAATTTCATCTCAACCAAAGTATAAAAATTTATACTTTCATAAAAATTTTAAAAAAGCTCAATTACATTTAGTTTTATTAAACTTTTGGTCACATGTTGGATGCTCAAAATTGACTTTCAATAGTGTAAATTTGTTCCAAAAAAAGAAAATAGTATTTGAAGTACGAGGTGATTAAAAACTCACTAGTTGTGAAAGTGTAAAAATTTTACACTATTCCCAAAAGTGTAAAATTTCACATTTTTTCAGTGAAACTTCTTCCCAATGAAAAGTGTAAAATTTTCCAATTAAAAAATTCGTTCCAACAAAAATGTAAAATTTTAAAATTTCATGGAAGTGTACATTTTTTAATATTAATTTTTTGTTTATTTATATTACACGAAAAATCGTATTAAAAAATCTACTAATGAAACTTGAAAAAGCAACATTTGGCAAAGTAACAATAAGGTCATCATGAAGTAGAGGGTTTTGCTTTGGTTTGATCTAAACATTCAAAGAAATTAAGGTCCACCATTGAAGCCCTTGCAAAACTTGCCATGTGATTCTAAATCCCATGCTTTCATTTCACAAACCAAACAACTACATATAGAAAATACAAGAAGAAGTGAGAGAGGGACACATCTCTAGTTTCAAGTAAATCATTGAACAATTAGGCCAATGCTTCAATGTTTTCTTTGACATTGCACGTTCATTGTAGCATTGGAGTATATATATAGGATTGCATTGCTTTGAATTATTTTGTAGATGTTAGTAGACTTCTCCGGTAGAAAATTAGATGAACTGAGAATGGCATCTTGTGGCCATGGGTGATGCATGGGGGTGGCGGCAAACAGGCAATGGTGGTTTCTTTCAATGGAGCAGCCATTTGTGGAGAACGAGGGTAGGTTTTTTTTTTTTTTTGATATTTTGACATATATGAAAGAAAATTATATTGGGGTATTATTGTCATATATAAAAAATTTATAAGTGCTATGTCATCAAGATGGACCTGAGCTAAAAATTTAAAACAATTGTGTCATTCACCTTATAATTGAACAAAGTGTGGATCTTAAAATAATTGAACATATTTAGGGACTTAAGACTAATTAACTCTAATTAATACTCATTAACTTCATAATCTGAATTAATTAATAATTTTTTTAGGAAACTTTTTTTCTGAATAAATAATTAATAATTCTTTTTCTTTTTTATAAGTAAAAGTAATTGTGAAGCGAACCTGTTATACAAAAGGGAACTTGACACAGCAATTAAAGTCTAAGTTGCCCCCAAAAAATCAACAAAAGAAACCATATACATAGGAAAAGCTTCTTTAATCCAAAAATGAAGAAGCTTCAAAAAATCATCTTAAACCTACGAGGAGGCACTTCCATCCCCCTCAAAAATCCTCCTATTCCTCTCCTTCCAAAGATACCACAATAACTCTAGTACTTAATAATTGATTTTTTGGGAAAAAAATCCTCTTATAGTATTAATTATAAGAATAAAAAAAAAACATGTATATGTATACATATTATATAAAAATATTAATGACAAATTTTTTTTACTAATGTGAAATGAGATTAAGAGATTTCTTATATCATATTTTTATATGAACAAAGTTTATCATCGTTGGGAATATATATGCATGTCCCATTTTTATGTTGATAATCATATATATGCGAGGAAATCTTTCCATTAATAAGGATCTTAGAAAAACTTCATAATTAATAAAACTATATGTCAATAATTTTTGGATCTCCAATTATTAGAATGTTGACTGTTTCTGCAAGTTCGGATATTCAGATTTATAAAAATAAACATCCATCCATGGAGGCAAAGGAATAGATTAAAAAAAAACAAAAACTGCATATTTACTAGGGTGAGTAGTAATGTACACCCAGACCAACTCTGGGAAGAGAAAGTAAGTCGATAAACTAAAAAATAAAACACTCACCCCCATTACCAATGTAAAATAATGCTATTCACAGTAGCTGGGAAAATTCCATATTAATACATGAGAAAGAAGACAAAATTTAAGATTGCCAATAAGCTACAACTTCATATAATTGCCAAAAGCCAAGCAAGTCCCACACTAGGAATGTGAATGTATAAAATTGCCTACAACAAACTTACGTAACGTAACAAAGTTATACTCTTTAGAGAAAATTGCATTGACATTCCCGATCAAAGCTGTCTCCTTGACACCATTAACGTTGAATGGTCATTTACAATTTCTCCCTTGTATCTGATTGTGATTTTCATGACTAAAAAATTGCTAAAAGGATGAATTACCCCATAGTATAAGAAGATGAAGGCCCAATTGTCATTTGCTCTCACTTGTTGGGTTAAGGACTGTGGGAGAGAGAAGGCCAAAGGGTAGATAATGTTTACGGCAACCCCTAAAATCAATCCTCTTCAGCAAACCGTAAATCAAACCACCCATGCAAATCCTAAACTGAAAACCTCATTAGAAGACGAAATCAACAATGTAGTAAACATAAATTGGGATCATTGCAACAATTGACGTTGAAATTGAGACACTAAAGAAGGTTTGTTGCTTCTGGTGAATGACACCCAGTGGCTTGCGTAGTGGGGGAGGATTTCAGTCATCTACTCTAGAAAGTGCATTCTTTAAGAAGTTTGTGTTAAAAGGTTAGGGACGAAATTGGGGTTTAATTTGGAAGATTTTGCAGTTGAAATTTGTTAATGAGATTTGTGGTTTTAATTTTGGGGTTAATTATTGATTAATGGTTACTTTATGCTTTTCTAGTAACATTTTAATTCTCCGTTTTTGTTGGGGGAAGTTGTCATTGAAATTTGGATCTAAATTTTCTTGTTGAAATTTGGGGATTTGGGGTTTTAGGGTTGTAATTAGGTTGAAATTTAGGGGTTGGGGGGCTTACCTTTTGCTTTAGGTTAATTTCTATTTTTTTTGGTAACATTTAAGAGTTCATTTAAATTTGAGGAAGAAGCCATTGAAAAACGGGGGGACATTTTCTGCTTGAAATTTGGGGGTTGAAAGGAAATTAGTGCATTTGGGGTTCAAAATTTATCTGCCTGTTGCATTTCTTGTATACCCAACATTAGCTCTAATTATGTGCTTAACGAAGCCATCTTTCAATACTTGATACCTATATAACCAATAATTAAATTACAAAGTTATGAATATTCATTTTACTACAGTGACATTTCAAAAATTTTCATACAATGTTGGATTTCAATATATCTCAACTTTATATATTTATTTTTTCAATTATATTTACCAATAAAATTTCTCAATATTTGTATTCCTTTCAATTAAATTAACTTAGCAAAATATCAAAGTTTTTTGAGCACTGAAAAAATATAGAGACGGAGATAACACAAAGAGAAGCATTATACAGCACATGCTCCGCGCATGCGAGAGAGACAGAGGGATAGAGAGAGGCACAACAGAGACAGGGACATAAACTTGCATGAGATAAAAATAAATAGAGACAGACAGACAGACAGGACAGCGACAGACAGAGAGACGTGCAAAGCAGAGCCATAGAGCTACAATGCTATAAAGAGACATGTGAAGAGAGAGAGGGGTACAAAGAGATGGAGAAGCGCACAAGAATATAAATAACAAAACATAAAGAAATGCATAGTATTGTCAAAGGTGAGTACCTTGTTGCATAGGCGATCGAACGAGGCAATTTTCAGTCTTAGCGCTTTAACATGTTCTAGACCTCTAGATGGGGCGTCTTCAAAGAGGCGGGCGACACCTAGGAGATAGCCTTAAGCAAGGAGAGAGGACCAGGCGACAACCTTTTTATTTATAACGTATTTTACTTTATGTCCCTTATTTTTATAGTGTTGCATGCATTTATTTAACAATTCTGTAAGAGGCATATTAGTATGAAAGAAGATAGTTGTACTCTAGAATTATTATTATCCAAGCTATTATATTAATACAAGTATTTTAATCAAACATTAACACAAACTAGCCTAATAAACTCTTGAATTATTTGAGGCGTCAAAAATTCAAAATTTTGTGGAGAATAACACTTTCAACGTATACAAAATTATTAGGGAATGACATTTCATCTTCTATAACAATCAAATTGACATCATTATCTGCAAAATTGGGGCATGCCCACGATAAAAACTCTTCCCTTCACCAACCAAATTGATCACCTATATTAAAAGTATTCCCAACATAGGCCTGATTTTTGAGAATTGGTTTAGAGGCCTTCAAGATTGACATGTCTTCAATATTATTAGGACTAGCAAGTTCACAAAAATTTCTTCTAGGATAGATAACAAAACTTTGAATATTAATTGAAAAGAAAATACTAAAGTTTAAAATGATCACATCACTTAAATACGTCATATGTCACTTTTAGATTTAACTTTTTAGCATTACATGATAGTTATTTAACTTAGAATGAATGAATGAATTTTTAATGTCTAATATATTTTTATTATTATTTTTATAAGTTAGCACTTTTTGGGCAATGTGAAACTTTAGCGCCTCAAGGACGCCTTTTGCTTTAACTACATAGGAAATGCAGGAAGTAGAGAGAGAGAGAGACTTGCTGGAGACAGATACATAGAGCCAGAGAGAGAGAGAGAGTGCTATAGAGGAGGCAATCTAGTTACAGTCAAAAAAGTGTGATACAAAACTAGCTTCCCTCTATACAGTTCAAATCTCCCAAAAATCAACAAAAGTTGAGGGCAAAAAAGTAATCTTACCCTTAAAAGTTGGGGTAGATATGCCACTTCAGTAATAATAAGGGCACTTTTGGCATTTCAAGAAAGGTATTCACTGACCTCCACAAAATTGACTATGTTAGGAACGGGTCATGATGTAGGGGAAATTTGTTACAAAAAACTATAGCATGAGGGGATGCCAGTTGAATTTCAAAAACAAGAGGACGTGTCGGTGCAATTGTGTGTCAGTATAATTTTCCCTACTCTTTAAGATACCACCACTCCCAAATATAGCAGACATATTACCCTCACAGTACTAAACAATTACAACAGTAACTGATGAATTCAGAGAGAGAAAGAGATGTTCAGGATTGCAAAGGCGTGAGGCAACCTCCAAACATTATATTGTATAAAGGCAGGTTACGCCCAGTGCTTGTAAGTCCCAAAGGAGTACCAATTAAAAACTTGACAGAAAATGGCAGCAGCCGTTAAAAAGTGTTGCCGGCCAAGGCAAGTGCTTGCAAGCACAAGTCTTAGGTTCGATTCCCACTGAGTGAAAATCCCCTTTGGGGCCAACACCATGGTCAAAAAAGGCTTGCTTTGCCTGGTGCTATAGGTGGGGGTACTGCAGCGCTCCCAAGTTTATGCCTGCCCACATGGGATGTTGACTAAACATGAGTTGGATCATAAATGGCTTTGTGGACCCACTAGTTAAACGAAACAACACTTAGATATATTTAACAACATGTATTTATTCATTGGATGTAGCCATGTTCAAGTTCATTTTCTCATGTGATAATTTCATTCCATCTAGACCTCTAGAGAATAGGAACAGACTTTTGCATTAAACAGATGTTTGTGAAGCTTATAAATTGATGTCACTTCAAGACTTTGAACCATAAATGAGAATACAAAAAATTCCAACTTTCAAGCTCTCAAGGTTTATGTGATGCAACCTATTTCTTTGTTGTGATGCCAAAGAGGCTCTAGGTGTGAGGCCTAGACTTCTCTCCTTCTACCTCTTCTTCTTCTACTTATCTTTGCTAGTTTTATTCTAAATCACCAAATGACCTCACTTTTACTTTTCACAGCCACAAAACAGCTTCTGCTTCTTTGTATTCCATCATCCTTAACTTAATCCTGCTGCTGTCCTACATCAAAATTGTCCAGAGAACTAGTGGGAAGCTCAAATTCCAACTACTATCTTCCTGAACATTCATATTTCCCTCTAAGTTAAGCATAATGACATTCACATACACTTCCTCGTAACCCCAAGCATCATCAAAAGCTGATTTTTATCTTCCCAAAGATTTGGTTCCATTTTCCTAGAAAAAGTTTACTTTTTTAGGAGGGGGGGGGGGGGGGGAAGAAATTATTACTATTTTAATAAAAAATCGTGCCATCTCAATCTGGAAAAATCAAAGTAATATATTTGAAGCCAATAAATAAACAGCCCTCTAAAAATTAATAATTGCAGGAGATGCAAATTTTATTAATTAATAGGATCATAATTATTGATTTATAAATTGAAGTATCATATTTCAAAACAATAAATAGTGGAACCCTCAAATAATTAATAATCACAGGAGATGCAAATTTATTAATTAATAAAATCATAAGTATTGATTTACTCTCATCCTTATATTTTTATTTTTTTTATAAGTGGTTAACTTATTTCTATTTATCGACTAAATTTCCGTAAACAGACACAAACTTTTTAGTTATACACATCTTTTTAAGTATATTTTTAATATGTATAAAAAGATACATATTATTGACCAATTTGCACTTTTTTTTAGGTTCTCTGTGTTCTTGTCAAGTTAAAACTTGAAAGTATTAATCTATTTCATTAAAATATGGCATACGTGATACTATGATATACAAATATATATACACACACATGTATTTTACTAACATGAGTGCATAAGAACCAAATACTTCACACAACAATGGAACACAACTGCATAAAATGCCTTCATCCTACTCTTCATTAAAAAATTAACAGAGTTAATTAAGAAAAATAGAAAGCCTAAAAGGGCCAAAAGTCCCCACTTATGAACAAAAAGATCTCATGGGGCCATAACTTCAATACAAAAGAGAATCAAATTTTATGCAAAACAATAACACAAAATGAAATTATATGCTCTCTTAAATGATATTGTTTTGACACAATATAGCCAAAGAAAAAGGAAAGAAAAAAAATAATGAAAAGACATTTCCACATTGCCAAGAACTCTGGATAGAACAAAAGAGTAGTATGTAAAGTCCCTCAATGGAATAAATATATTTGTGTCTATAGCTTAAAACCATTAGACAGAAAAGCAAATCATCTTTTTTTTTTCGTAGGACAGAAAACAATACACAGAAGACAGAATACGTGTACCTTATTTATTTGTAACCAATTGTTTATGCACTCAGAGTGGTATGAATGTTTGCAAGAAAGCACAGTCAAGTTGTCACCATCCTCATAGTCCAACCGGCAAATAACACACCTGACATGAGGACAGAATGTCATCTACACATGACCCTTAATTAACCAGTATGAACTACACAGCATGTATGCTTACGAATCACTGCTTCCATCCTGAGGGCTTTGTGTCTTATAATTCATTGAAGGCAAAGAGGCAATTGAATCAGCAGAGAGCCCTCTGCTCTCAGTTCCAACCACGTCACCCAGTGCAAGCAATTCCTGAAATATTGAACCAAGCTCCATAAGAAAAGCAGAAGAGGCTCCAATCAAAAGTAACAGTTACACAAAAGAAACTTACCTCATATGATAGTTCATCCGGATCAAGCTCCTCCCATGTATCCTGAAAGGCCCAATAACACATCAGATGCATGAACAAGTCAAAAACCTTAATACAAACTTCTTTGGGAAACATGAGATGCATAAAGATGCAATGCCAACCAGACTGCTGGACAGGATATACATAAATACGCTCATCAGAAAAGAAGAAAAAAAACAGGCACACAAATAAATGTTAAAAAAAGACTCCAACAGACTAGATTAATTATGCTATCCTATAAAAGACCACGGACACAAAATGCTCTTTTCATAACTGTAAATAAGTAGGCAGTTATAATTACTTCATAAAGCAAAAGCAAGAGCTGGGAGATCATACTAGAAACCTAAGCGAGTCAAAATAACAATGCCTATGGTGTGCCACTGATTGCATATAATCCTGCATAATAGTAGTAGTGGTTGTGGTAGCGGCGGAGGTGGTGGCAGTAGTAGTAGTAGCACTAGTGACATGGTAAGTTGCAGCAAAAATTGGAGAAATGATCTGCAATTGGCTGTTAAAATCAAAGAATGCCCTGTAATGTGACATGGTAAGAAGTAGAAGTAGAGCCTCAATTAGCCACATTCACAATTGGAAAGGAAACAATTACTGGTCTATATTGTTAAAACTTTGCAAGCAGGAAAAAATATCAGGCTGTGTGTGACATTGGTTGTCTAGACATAAGTTTATCATAATACACACACACACATATATAATGCAACCTGAAACTTGAAAGGGTATAAGAATATCAAAATTGGAATACATAAAGACACGACAGCAAGGATGGAGCAACATTGGGCCCTCTCCCCTCAATTTTTTATTCAAAAATTTTCTTATACTTTTCAAAATATTTTCAAATATACCCCTTAATTAATATTTTTGCCACCACTAAAATTAAAGTTTTTCACACTTTCCTCTTATCTTAATCTTCTTTTTTTTTCGGTTAACATTTCTTCATATACAGCCCTCCTTATTTTTGCCCCACAAGAGTAAATTCCTAACTTCATCCCTGCACGACAAGTTAAAATGGTATTAACAGCATATACAACAAGACTTAGAGAACAATATCCTCTACTACCTTATCCTTTTTATCTAAGAAGCATGGAATACTCTATTTTGGCTCACGTGTCCGTGTCGGACACGTATCGGACACCGACACTTTCGGACACTTCCCAGACACGTGTCCGGACACTTGAATCATGGATATTGATGATTAAATGAAGAAGTTCTTTAATTTTTATTTAATGACTTTATTATTTTAATATGTTAATAATATTTTTTAAATTTGTGTGTTTTTATGCTAAGTTTAATTGAAATAACATTAGGTTTTTATTATATGGTCATATAAAAAATATAAAAACTTTATATATATTCAACGTATCCCTAACGTGTCCGTGTCCTACTTTTTTGAGAAATAACGTGTCTGCGTGTCCGTGTCGTGTCGTATCTATGTCCCGTGTCCGTATCCGTGCTTCTTAGCTTTTTATTTTATACATTTTCTAAATATGAGCGAACCATTTCAACTTTTGAACTAGTTTATAGTTTTTTTTTTTTTTGGTAAGCTAGATGATAGCTAAGAAGTAGGGACACTCTATTTTGACTCACGTGTCCGAACATTTAAATCATGGATGTTGATGATTAAATGAGGAAATTCTTTAATTTTTATTTAATGACTTTGTTATTTTGATATCTTAATAATATTTTTTTAAATTTGTGTGTTTTTATACCAAGTTTAATTGAAATAACATTAGGTTTTTATTATATGGTCATATAAAAAATTTATATATATTCAACATGTCTGTGTCTTACTTTTTTGAGAAATAACGTGTCTGCGTGTCCGTGTCGTGTCGTATCGTATCCCTGTCCTGTATCCGTATCCGTATCTGTATCCGTGCTTCTTAGGATGATAGTTTATATTAGCATGATTCTTGATTCCATAATTTTAATTCATGCGTGTATATTTCTTGCATTTGTTATATTAATTAATTTTCTTTTTTCTACTTATCATTTCATTTTATTGTTATATTAATTAACTTTTGTTCTATAATTCTAGTATTAGTATATTACTAATTTACTATTAATTAAGTTTGAGATCGAGTCATTGCTATTAGGTCATAACTGATAAATATATAGTATTTATCTTCCTAAGTATCATAAAAATGAAAACAAATACTAAAAAATTAAAATAAGATAATGTGTATACTTTTTAAGGATTTGCTAGCATTAAGAAATTCGTGGTCACAATTTGCGATTTGCATCACAGATGGCCTGCTAAAGTTACACCGCAACGGCGTTGTATTCCACAACCGCGATTTAAATCCATGCTTTTGAATCTCACCCATGTCTACATTCTATACAACTTTTTTAACATAATATTAATATCTGTTTTTATATTGTGCACTGGCCTGGCCAAGTGTCTAGTTTGCCTGTTCACCAAGTCAAGCAGCCAAGCAAGACCAATTCTAATAAAACTGTCCATATTGGTTGTTTGCATGAATCTAACTAATTCAAACTGATCCACAGGGGAACATTACTTGGCTTGACCATTTAGTCTATACTGGCTCGCTCCTAAAACACTAATTTCAAGAATTTTTGAAATTTGAAGTGCCCTTTTGCAGGAAAGTTCTCCATTTTTTTGCTACGTAAGAACCACCTAAGTTGAACCAACCTCCTGTTTGGACGGTAGAGGTGATACCATTCAAGCTAATGCTTGATCATAGGAAAGTTCTACATTTCAAGAAAGCAAAAAGTTTGTTTGAAACAAAAACAACAAAATGATACTTAGATTAAAAATTTAAGAATTCGATGTACAATACCTATTACAAATCTCATGACAAAGGAAATTAAAGGTACAATTTAGGTGGAACGAGCTTCCATAAAATGGTCAAAATGTTATTCCAACAGAAGAAAATAATTACAGAGACTGTCTCACAAATCACATGATTAGACAATTATGTGAACTGATTAGAGTAACAATTAACATAAAATCTGTTGCATATTTTTAAGTAAAAGGAACAATCTTGCAGAAGTCATTCCTTACAGTCGCTATTTAATGGCATGCACCAATTTTTTGTGAGTACAGGCCATAAATCTGAACCAAGGCATTGAAAATCAAAACATCAACATATATTCGTATCTTGCACTGCCCAACAATTACAATAGCAAACTTCCATAGTAAGTCGCACTTGTAGTAAGCCACCTAAATACACATCAAGATAGACTAACGAGTCATTTGGCGATATACAGGATTTTGAGGCGCTTTGTGGAGGAGCCAAAAGCTAGGTAGGGGTTGTTATTGAAGCTAAGTTTGGCTGTGAGGTGGGCAAATGATGCTCCAAAGAGGTGGAAGGTCCTTATGGTGTAGGTCAATGAAAATCTATAAGAAAGGGGCAGATGAGTTCTTGAAGCTCACTTCCTTTGTGGTTGGCAATGGGTGAAGGATTAGGTTCCGGAGAGATAGATGGTGTGGGGATACAACTGGTGACAAACAAGCATATTGTACTTTCTTTTTTGATCAGTAATATGACTTTGCACTTTCCTGTTTCAAAGTCTAGTCCTCCTCCAACACAAGATCTCAAAAAACTTAAACCAGGCAATAACTTTCCTAGGCAACATATCTTGATTATCCAAATAGCTAAAAGTCGTTCTTTTTATAGAGAAAAAAAAAGGGGGGCGGGGGGGCAAAAAATGGAAGGAGAAGGAAAAAAAAAAACAAAAAAAGCTTAACAGTTAGGTGCCCACTGTCCATGGGTGAATCCCGCACATTACTATTCTTCTCCCAGGCCTAGCTAACTAGCACCACACACTCAGCAAAGCCTCGAAATTATCATATACATGTAATATAAAATTATACATGGTTTATATCAACATGGGCAAGGCCATTCTTTCTTCACTCTACCTGTGTAAGTGTACATGTTACTGCAACTTCTGCTAAATTATTAAAATTCATATGCTAGACAAGAACTAGTGACATTTGATTCTCTAAGAAGCATATTTTCGGCCTTTAGCTGCTCGATGTGAAAAAAATGGAAATTTCGTTGATATTTCATATTGAAAGGGTCATTCCTGAATTATGGACTAACTCCCAGCATTATTCTACATGTGTAATGAGGAACAGAAAACAGCGAAAGAAAAAAAGAGTCTCCCAATACAACAAAGAAGTCATCAAGATTTTAAGGTTCATATTAGAACTCATTTCATGGACAATATATCAAAACCAGTTCACATGGCTAATGGTTGAGAATCTTGAGATAGAACAAGCTAATACCTGAGAATCACTACCCTGATCCTCAGTATCTTCAGCTTCCCCTGAAATCACTACTATTAATTAGAAACACTACAAGTCAAATAATACTCAACGCCATTGCAGAGGGAAGGGAGTTGACAAAAAAAAAAAAAAAATTATTATAAAGTACCAAGTTCAATTAAGACACTCACGATCATTTATCCCGGCTAGGGCCAACAATCGAGCAGCCATTTCTCGATCTTCAGCATCTTGTAGGGCTCTTGCAAGGGCCTCATCACTTGGAAAAGTAGCTGGATCTAACTCAACAACTGAGTTAGTATCCTCCCCAGCTTCAGCATGAGCATGCACATCAAATGCATCTTCATCATCAACATCAACATCATCATCATCATCATCATCCGCATCAGTACCATCATATTCATCTTCACTGGGATCATCAAAATCACCATCGTCCTCATGCACATAGCTTCCAGCTACCCAGCTTCCAAAATCATTCCCATCTCCGTTCATTCTTAGCATCATATACGCCCTTTCCTACTCAGCAACCAATCAACCTCAATCAATCCAAACGGAATCCAAAAGAACAGAATCCATTACACTACTAACAAGAAACTTCACAAAATAATCAAGAACAGCAAGAGAGTACTAGTTGTGTTTAGCTTCCATTTGGCTTCCAAAAGAATTAGCTCAACTGATACAAATACTAATATCAGAGAGATTCTAGCTTACTCAAGAGAAGCTTCACATTTATTTTATTTTCCTTTGATTTCTGAGCAACCAAACAAATGATAGATAAAGATCAAACTGAAATCAACTAGGATCGTAGCATTTAAACTCAGACGAGAACACTACCAAACAACCAAGATGTGATAGACCATGCAGAAACAGATCGAAAGCGAGAATTCGTAATCCTAATTCACAGTTAAAGTCAGAAAAAAAACCGTGGAATTAAATATAAAATTGATGAGCGAGAGAAAAGAGTTGTAGATGAAGACGCAACTCAGGCACAAAACCCTAAAATTTAGCACGAGATTAGGGTGTACGCATATGCATAGGTACATACATATATATATATATATAGACATGTTCTTGTAACAGTCGAGAGCGAGAATGGGGAGGGATGGGGAGAGAAAGGTGTGGTAGATTGATGAATGAGAAACCTGTTCTTGTAAGGTTCTGGCGAGAGCGAGATCAGCATCGACCTGACTGAGGTTGGTAAAAGGTGTTCTCGAAGACTGACGAGATTCGTTCACTAGGTTCGATCCTCCTCCTTCTACAGTCGCTGGATTATTAGGGTCTTCTACTTCGAGGTTGGTGTTTGTGGTGGCTGTGGTTTTGGTTTCGTCGCTACCAGCTTTTGAATTCTCCATTGATTCAAATTAAGAAATGATTTTGATGAATTACCGGACTTGATCGATATATGTGCGTGTAGAGAGAGAGAGAGAGAGAGAGAGAGAGTTGTCCGATCGTATCGAAAATGAATCTGACTATCAGAGACGCCAACGAAACTGATGATTGGAGAGAGAGCTAAAAAGAGTAATCAGAAATCAAATTTGTAGAGAGAGAGAGAGAGAGACATGGGGGCGATCGCTGGGCTGGCTGGCTGGGCTGGGCTGTTTTCAACCAGAGTCCACTGGGTTATCGCTTCTTGTCTTTTTTTCTATTTGTTATTTTCTTTTTACTCTTTTTTGTATAGTACTATGAGTAGTTATCTCCACATGAATTTTGGGGCTAGCTTTGAGCTTTCGAGCCCAAAAACTCTCTTAAAACATATAAAAATGCGATGGAACGAGAAATGGATGGTGCTTGTACCCTCATTCTGCTTTGGATGCATATGGTTGCCACGTGCTTAAGAAACCTTTGGATTTTGGGTTTAACGATTTGTTGAGAATGAGTCTTGGTCCATAGATTGATGACCGATATACATGTGCAAGGAATAACATGACGGCCAATAAACTGGAATATAGGATATTAAATGAAATAAAGAGTCTTAGAAAATTACCTAATTCTAGGTAAGATGGCCAAGAACATTTACACTAGGAGGATTGTCCAACGTAGGACAGGACATCTATAGGTTATAATGCTTGAAGCTTTGCATAAAGTTCTCGGTCTTGGACAACGAAGAGGCTCAAAAGTGTATAGTAATTAATCATGAGAAACATAATTTTATCACAATGGAGCAACTTAAAACTCATTGATCCAAATTAACTATAATTCTACAAACATTATAAAAATTAACAATTATTACATGCATCTTCAATAATTAAGAAGGAAAAGGTTTTAAAAGTTTGAACATAACGTTCACAAAAAATATATATTTCAATTTTTGCACATATTTTATATAGAATATGCTTTCCTTCGGCGCCTTTTATACATTTTCTAACAATATTTTTTAAAAAAAGTCATTTGCACTTCATTTTTGCATTGCTTCACAAAAATATCAATTCCTATTTTCAAGTTCTTATGTAAAAATATTTTACCCAAAAAAAAAGGTTCTAAATTAAATTAAGAATTGTACTTTAAGGAGAAATTGTATTTACTTCCTTGTGATTAGTCACGTTTTTACATGATCTCCTGTAATTTAAAAATTGACACTTAACTCTCCTGAAATTAAGATTAAAGTAAAATCGTCAATTCTTTTATCAAAATACAAGATGCATGTCTTTCACAGACTAAATACGCGAGTTATTTTTATTTTAACTGACAAAATAGAGTAAATGTCCACTTTTATACCACAATTGAATTATGAGTAATTTGTCCCATCTTTTTATCATATCATCTTCTCATTAATCTAGGACATAATTTTTAAAGCTCAGAAAATTAATTATAGAGTGTGCGTAGAGAATAAGATTACTAAAACTTTTCGAGTACTTCTATTCATAACTAGAACATTAATTTTATATCAAGATTTCAAACATTTGGGCAATCTAATGCAACAAGTTAAGTATCTCTTTATTTTTTTAATCTTTTTACAATGTATAACTTTTAAGAAAAAAAGGATTACTCCATTTTCATCCACGAACATTATAACCTTTCTTCCAATTATAGTTAAGAGCCCACATTTATACTTTTTTTGACAATTAAGTCCATTACAAAATCAATAATAAAATAAAATTTTTCTAGTATTATATTACATCGATCAATGTGTATAAACTAAGTAAAGAAAAATCAAATCAACTAATGACTATATAGAATATAAAGCCTATTTAAACTGAAAAGTTCTTCAATCTTCGTCTTTGTTTGTCCGAAATCTAGCCCTACAAATTAAATGGGAGTAAATTTTAAAAATTCTGATATATATATATATATATATATATATATATTAAGGATAAAATTGAGATGTAACATTTTTCTTTTCTTTATGTGCACACTTTACCAACTCCTTTGAAAATATGAAATAATTAATGAATGGATAAAAAAAAAAAAAAACGGGAGAGAGGGATATAGAAGGTTAATTAATATATATATATATATATGAAGAGAGAGAGGTTCCGTATTATTTTATGGATACAAGAAGCAACCTTATTGAGAGGGTATATAACATAGGTACTATGAGCAATTCCTTGGTAAAGGCGCTGTAAAAAAGAACTACTATATACGTAGTACGTACGTACAATATATGTGCCATAGCATGTAGTTTTAGGTAATAAGTTTGCGAGTAGAGCGGCACCAGCGGTCATATGACATTTGGAGATTTGGCCAATCTGATGATGAAATGGCAAAGTCTTGTAGCCAATTAGTGAGGATTACTTCTTGATCCATTGCAGGTAAGGTCGATATCACTTCATCCATTGTTCTTTCCATTTCTGCCTTTTCATACCCTGTCAACACTGGATACGCAAGCCCATTTTCTGCATAGCAAAACAATGGAAGCCAAAGCACCAGCAACCTGAACTTCACTTGCCTTGGAACCTCCATCTTTCCTCTCAAAAGCTCTCCAAATAATATGGCTATACATATATATATATATATATATAATACATTATTAATATTAGTCTAACTAATTAAATCCATATATGGTGAATTTTGAACGTAGTTATGAAGATATTGATCATATATACAGACCTGAGATCTTGACCATGAAGCCTTGGACCCTAGGGTTTGCAGTCAGTGATAGAGACGCCAGACCCGAAGCTAAGCTCCACTGCGTCAAAGCTTCGTCCACAGCCCCACACGCCCTCAGCTTGTTCGTTATCCACAACAGTTCATGCGCGTGCTTCTCCGCCACCACGTCACCCGTGGTCTCCTCACCACCGCTGGCGGCCGCCAGTCGGCCCTGCTTCTGCAACTGCGACGTGCCTGTGATGTTAGGAAATATAGCGCCGAGGCAGAGGCTTCCGAGGCCTTTGATGTAGGAACCCAAGGGAAGTGCCCCGATGAGGCGTGAAGTCCATGCGCCGGAGTCGTCAACCGCGGCTTGGCTGCAGGTCTGGATGGAGCGGTGAAGAAGGCCAGCCGTACGGGAGAATGCTGAAGCGAGAGTGGCACGATTGATTTGGAGTAGGTGGAGGTGGCCGTTCCTGGCGTTCTCGTCGACGATCTTATCGGCCATGGCGACCGCAAACTGATACTTCCTGGACGACGCTGGGATATCGTTTAGGAGTGCAAATATCTGCAGGATGGAGGGGTGTTGTGGTAATTTGGTAACTTTATATTAACAGACACAGGTGGTAGTTTGTTTGTAGTGCAATGTGGCGCTGACAACACTTTGCATGTTGAGCAGATGGTTTCGTTAGTACTTAACACGTGCCACCTGCATTTGCTATTTTTCTTATGAAGGCTCAAGACCTTTTGTAACATATGTCCCATCGTTTTATTTATTTTTTAATCAGTACTCCAAAGTTTTAGTATTTGAGTTCTTTAAAATATATTCTTAACCATCCTTATTATATATATATACACAATATATTTGACGGAAAGTTAAAAAAATATTAAATGGTCCTGGAAGTCAAATGATTCATATGAATGTCATTAATGTATGTTAGTATAATTTTGTATATATAAATATATATATATATATATATATATATATATATACACACGATCATTTAAACTGTTGAGCCCATTTGTCTAACTAAACATGTAATAATTAGGAATGAAGTCTGACCTGTGGAAACTTCACTTGATCAATATTTTATTCGGTGTCAACGCAGCCAATAGTTGTAAATTATACTCCAATTATGTACCAAAACCTTTTACTTTTAAATTATAAGTTGTGCATGTGTAAATGTAAAATTAGTTTTATATGTGGAAGTGATTATTATCTGACCCACAAAACCCCCCTCCCCCCTCCAAAAAAGAAAAAACATTACAAAGCATGACAGTACTTACATGTGAAAGGGCTCTACCAAGGGCCTTAACAGATGGTCCATCACACCCATCTTCTTGCAGAACCAAATCTAAAGAAGAAGAAGAAGAGTCATAACTTGATGATAAGGATGGCACTGAATGCTAATGCTAATTCAAACGATCCGTCCACGGAGGAGGGTGATAACCCTTCCAGCTGATAACCGCGGTCAGAGAAAGGGAAGTAATCCATCAAAACCCTAAGAACCCAAACAGTCAACCAAGTCATGAGCATGACCATGAACCGCAGGTGGTCCGCCGCCCTCCACCTCTGATCTGCATTTTCTATCTTGGCGCTGGAGGCCACTGCCACCAGCGTCTTCGCTGCCGTGTTCACCGTCCACATGAAGATGGAGTTCAAAAGAGTTGAAGGCTTGTTAGTACTACTGTTGTACCCATAATAATCTACCGCTAGCTCTCCGGCCATGGTTAATATTAAAGAAAGAAAGAAGGGAATATGGCTGGTGTATTGGAGCTAGAGGAAAGCGTCTTTTTTTAAGGAGGCTCAAGGCTATTTATTGAGAGAGAGAGAGAGAGAGAGAGAGAGAGAGAGAGTTAGCTATGGCTTTTGTATTAATTAAGGAAAGCTCCAAACTTCCATTGACAGGTAGAAAGGTTTGGGGACGTAATACAGTTTTTGTAGTCTCTGTCTCTCTAAGAAAGCTTCAAAGCTACCATTGACAGGTATCTCTCTGTCTGTCTTTTACCTCTTTGATGAGCCAGCTAACCGCTTGTAATGATTTCCAAAGACAGATGGACACCATGGAGTATTCCTTCTCTTCTCTTCTGTTCTGTTCATTAGTGACGAGGTGTTCTTCAGTGACTCCCGGCACTATATGGCTGTGCCACTATACCTTTTTAATATCATTCTATTATGTATATTATAGATAATTAAAAAAAGAGTAAGTGCTGGATTTTTTTAATTTATATTCTTAATTATAAACTTAATGTGATGTATTATGATATATTAGTTTTGAAAATCAAATATCGTGAAAATTAATCTTGACACATTACATTAAAAATATAATTAAAATATAAATTAGAGATACTTAATATTTTTTAATTGAAAATACAAAAAAAAAATGTTATATATTCTCTAATTGTATTTCCAATATGATACGTGAAAATATAATAATTTTAAATCTTACATGATATAATTTTAAAAGTCAATATCTCTTCAGATACCAAATTAGAAATATAATTGAAAATATATAAATTAAGAATTCTTAACAATATTCTAAAAATGATAATGTGACTTGATATTATTTTTAGTTTATTGATGTGATAAAATAACAGTCCAAGTAGTTATTTAATAATCTCTTAAAATCAATTTTAAGAGTCAAATAAAAAATCATATGCGTAATAATATACATATAATGTATCATTTAACTATTGAAAGCATGATACCAGAATATTGAATAATTTTTCAGTTTAAAAATGCAAACCCTAGTCAAATTTGTATAGCTTTCCAAACCCATCTCAATTGGGACGAGGTATAATAACAAAAACGCTATACTTGCCAATACCAATAAATAATCTCCAACCGGTGTTAAATTGTCAGCCGGTGAACGATATTACAAGCAGCCAAAACGAAGTTCTCCATTATTGTTAATTTATTAACCAAAAGTTGTTTTGATCAAAGCCATGATGCATAGTATAGTATAATGATTGCAAGAACAAGATGTTTTACAGGAAAAGGGAGATCTTAGGGTAAGACAAATCTAATTCCATGAAATGTTCAAAAATAAGTTGCAAAAAGGAAATCATAGAATGAAACCTAGGCTATTATTTGAGTACAGAAACTGGCTACACTTTTGAATGACAAAAGGGAAAGGGAAAGGGAAAGAGTGTAAACTAAACTTTTTAAATTGAAATGAAACATAAAAATTACATCCAAATGCCAGTAAGTAAACTATCAGCACTGGTTTCAAGTCCTGACCGTATATATATGTTTCCTATAGAGAAAACTGAAAAAGATCTTTATGTACAAAACTATATACACATGGATTAAGTTCCAAGCAACAACGAGAGCCGCTTCTAATTTGGAATTCGGCAACTGTAAAGCAAATACTCCTCAGCAATGGTCATAAATCTAAAGATTTTCGGACTAGTTTCGCCTGGAAAAGAAGAACTCATAGTCAGGTTGTCTGTTCACAGAAGTCAGATTTCCCTTGGTTACAACACCTCTTGCCATAAGAGATGCCATCTGCTCAAGCGTCCTCAATCGCTCTTTCAGAATTCCAGGTGGATTTTCTGTTGTCTGCCTTCGCTGGAACCAGCATTCATAATTCAATGCATAGTAAGCATGTCAGGGATAAGCAAGCATAACAGATTTTTATAAGTCATGAGACCCCACGTAATTTTGCATGGGCAGGTGCACCCAAATTCAATAGCTGAAAACACACACATAATGGTCAAACTTTTAAATATATACTGTAAATTTAGTTCAGACAACTAATTTCATGGCAAAGCTTCGTCAACGAGGAGGCATTATACCATACTGTTATCCCCCTTTCTCGTCAGAAGAAGAAACAGAATGGGCATTTTACAAAAAAAGAAGAAGCTGAGTTAATATCTACCAGAGCATTGTAACTCTGGAGGCCCACAACTGGAGAAACTATACAAGCATCCACACCAAAGGAATCTGATGTGGCACTTCTTTGAACCAAATGGCCACGTGAATGGTAAGTCAAAAAAGCTGCACGGAAGTTGCCATCAGGTATCCTATAAATAGGATACCAAGCCACGGAGTACTGAAAATTACTTGTGTCAGTAATTCTATTTTAGAATTTTGTGCTGTACAACTCGATCGGTGAAACATCATACTTCATTCTACAAGATTGTTCTGGAATGAATCTAGCTTTGTGCTGTGCTTCACTATGTAGTGATGTACATTAATTTATGCAAGACTCTGGATCACATTTTTTATTACTAACCAGGATTCAGGGTGAAGATCATGTAGATCCACAGTCTAATGTAGTTGGATAACCATACCCTCTGCATTGTGAAGATCCATCACCTCTAACGAGCTCCTTTATCCTGAAATGAACAAGTTAGGTACAAGATCAAAGAGCCATAATATACAAGAGATCACATGAATTCAACTCCATAAAAGAATGGAATGGAATAGTTTCGTATGTCCTTTCAAACAGAAAAAAAAAAAGCCAAGGTATCACTGAAAAAGATCCATCACTGGCTTACTAATAAATAATGTTATAATTAATTGTCTCTTGTACATGTAATCACTTTTTCAATATAACTTTCATCAATATTCAAAGAAAAAATGATGCCACACTACGGATTCTTTTATTTCCAGATATGTTAGAGATGGGGAACACAAACACAAAGGCATTGGATTGTAAATTTGGATTTTGATTTCTTTTTGTCATTTTATATTTTCTTATTTTTAGAGTTATTTTAATAATTTTGGTAGTTGTTATTTTGATATTTTTGAGTTTGTCTATAAATATAGACTTGATATATTAGAGTTTTTAAACTTTGGCTTTGATAACAGAATAACTAGATTTTGAATTTCTCTCCCTATTCTCTCTTGGTTTCTCTCTCCTTCTCATCTTTCTCTTTCCTCTCTTTATTCCAAATGGTCCTACACCAGATAGTGCGTTAATTGGCCATGCTCCACTACTAAGAATCACAGACACAGATACAACACAAACATGCATATGCGGACACGAAACTTCTCAAAAAAGTAGTGCATAGATATGTTAGGAACACTTTGATTATATTTTATTTTTATTTTTATTTTTATGATCATATAATAAAAGCTTAATATTATTTCAATTAAAATTAGCATAAAAACATGCAAATCACATGTCCTCGATGAATCTGTGACCTACTTTTTTGAGAAATTATGTGTGTGTATGTCGTGTTGCATCCGTATCCCTTGTCCATGCCCATGCTTCTTAAGGTATGAGTTAGATGGATGAGCTTCGAAAGAAGTGGAGGACTTTGGGGGCGAACCTATAGAAGTAGAATTTTTTCATAGGATTAGTTTTTCTATTGGGAGTGGAGCTCAAGTAAGCTTTTTGAAAGATATTTGGTGTGATGATGTAGCTTTGAAAGAAATATTTCCTTGAATTTTTCAGTTAGCTTCAAATCCGAAGGCAAGGGAGATGGAGTACTTGTCCTTCTTGGAGGGTGACTTAGTTTGGGCTCCTTACCTTAAAAAAAAAAATTCATAAAGAAGCAATGAGTTTCTTGGGCCTTTTTCAACTGTCCATGCCAAGGGTAATGTTCCCGATATGATTGTTTGAAGGAAGGACACCAGCAAAAAAAAATTCATAATTAGATCCTATTACAAGGATTTATCTGGGAAGGGAGGCAAGAACTTCTCAGTGGAAAGTGGTTTAGGGCACCAAAGCTCCGTTGAACGCTGCACTTTTTGTATTGTCTCTAGCAATGCAGGTGGTATTAACTATGAATAATCTATAGAGGATAGGTCACAATCTTGTTGGGAGGTGAAACAGGAGGAGTCCATTAGTCACCTCTTTCTTTGTTGTCCCTCCGTGTGGAAAATTGGAGCTTCTTGTTCTCTTTATTTGGATGTTGTTGGGTTTTGCCTTCCTCCGTGTTGGATTTTTTGGAAGTGTGGTTAGGGGGTTGCAATAAAAGGAGGGTGAGGAAGGTATGGAGGATGGTGCCTATTTACTTATTCTAGTGTATTTGGAGCAAAAAGGAACCAATGTCTTTTCAAAGGAAAGACGATTGTCTATTTGTAGATTTAAAGAGAGATTTATAGAGGCATACCACTCGTATTTATATAATTCTGTTGACTTTAGAGAATATGAGAGACTAATTTTTGTCTTTTTTTATAAAGGGCCCCCCTCCAACTCTTTGGTGCCACTAATACCTATAAACAAAAAAAGATGGTCTATAGCAATCCCAAGATGTTAGTTCTTTTGTCTCATAATCACCAGGAGTGTCTTGGTTATTGGCCTTCGTACTTGTTTATAAAGACTTTGGGCCCATAAAGATGTGGACGTGTCTCAGCCCCATACCTTTGTACTTTAAACACCACACTAAGAGAGCAATTCTAGGAATCATTATGCAATTTAGTACATCATTTCATTTGTCCAATGACATAATCCCCCTTGCTCTAGATTTTCTGGCCTAGGACATCCTTTGGCCTCTGGTCCCACCGGATGAAGCCAGGCTTGCCTCCGCTCTAGCCTCTGAACCAAGTTTCTTCCAAAAATCTCACATCCTTGATGGTGGCAGCGATCAACCAGCACCAGAACAAGTTTTGGTTCCTGAACTTTGCTTTCCAACTCTGGGCAGGCATAGTGTATCAGTGTGCTTTTGTGTGAGTTCATCTTTTCAGATTAATCACCCTTCGGGCCCATTCTGGAAGGAGCCCTTTAGGACCTCATGGCATGAGTCTGCTGCACATGTCCTGCCAGAGCACAAGAGCCACTATATCCCTTGTGCCACATGGCATTGTCTTGTTGATTGTTAACGAACTTTAGTGACTGTTAACAAACTTAGAGAGGGAACTCACATGATGCTACCTGATTTATTCGTGTGGAATGATCAAAACAATAGGAACTTTATGACTTGTTAAAACATACAGCCATGTAATAATTCTAAATAAAAAGAGAGAGAGGGAGAGGGGGGGGGGGGGATTATACTTACATTTCAAACAACGGTCGTCTTCACTCAGGTTGTTCAACTTCAAAATATTTAAAAAGAAGCTTTAAATCATCAGATGATGCAGAATCAATTGGTTGAATGGATATGTTGGCTTTAATGCATTTTGAAGACGATTCTGAATAACACATATGATTCCTTCGTGGAAGGAAGCTTGTATATTCTGTGCGAGGCTGGGGAACAAGTATTGAAAATATTGGAAGGCGACCAACATTAGAGGAGTTTTCAGATGTTCCATCCACCTTATAGGCCACCGTAGCCTCGGTACCAGAAATGGTATTCCTATTACGCGGAGGATGACTCTTACGATTTCTGAACAGCTGAACCGCTGATAAGAATGGGACAAAATAGGCACGAAACGCAAAGCGATCAATACCCAATCTTTTTGAGTTTTCGTAATCCTCTGCCCTTACTTCTAAACCATAGCTCCCATGTTTCTCATACCATTGCCACAGACTTCCCAAAGAGATACTAGGTGTCTCATGTCTCCACATAGATGCACCAACCACTTCATCATGAGAGCAAGTCTGAGATTTCATATTATTGTATGGAAGACAAATAAATGGAGTAGCAGAATGAAGAAATTTTTCAAACTCAGCAATTGGACAAACAATGGCCATGTGAACTGTTTCAGAGGCCAATTGTGCCCTATATGCATCCTTTACTGCTTGTGCTATCTTGTTCAAACCATTTTCAAATGCAGAATTATTTTGATCTTTAGATTCACGAACTAAGAGCTTTGCAGCAGTAGCATTGATAAAGTACTCTTTAGGAGTGCATGTACTCTAATTCCTCAATTTCCAAGCCCGACCCTCATCTACAGAAGGTAAGGCATTATCATTTCCAGAACCTCGCACAGAGCACATTAGTCTGGCATCCATTGAAGAAGGAAGAGTGCAAGGAACAGAAGCTAATTCCACTTCTGCAATGTTTATCAAAGTTGAACTTTCAGCACCTGATTTATCAAGATCATCTTTAGAACAAGCTGAGCTTGTCAGTGCAGAATCTGTTGTTTTAATAGGTATCCATTTCTGAAAAAATGATTCAGAAATGTGGTCTTCTTTACTATGTTCTGTAGAAGAAACATCTTTATCTACTTTGGTACCTTCATCACCAAGTGGATGAAGACATACAAACAGATTTCCCCTCATGCAGTGCTGATTGGTTGAGACAGTCACATGATTTTGATAACAAACTACTTTGATTTAGTGCCCGTTGATCATTGAAGCAAGAAACAGTAGTATACACATTTTCAAGTGGCTCCAGTTCACCAGGACATACTTGTAAGCTCTGAACTAGGTCAGAGCAAATGGATTCAGCTCTGCTTGTTTGAAATCCAACAATTAAAGAATCAATCTCAAAATGAGATCTTGAAACACTAGCCAATCCTTTTTTACCACACATTTGGACTGGGATATCTAATATTTTAGTCTGTTGCATATCAATTTCGTACACATATTTGAGCTGACCTTAATAGCATGAGACCCCTTCCTGGAATAACAGTTGTACTCTTGTTTAGGTCCTGGACTGGTTTTCCTTTTCAACTTTCTAGAAACCTTGATTTTTGACCAAATTTTATCTCCATCATTTGATAATATATTAGATTCAACAACATTACAATTCTTTTTTAGCAAAGGAGTCTCTTCCAACCCAATATCAAACTGTGAACAAAAAGAGTTCACCTTTTTTAACTCATAATTGCACTCATCAACATCATTTCTCTGAACCTTCTGCCAGACAGAATGATTATTTTCCTTCTCATAACGGCGATGCAAATTTCCAACACTGTTGAGTCTGTAGACACTTGAGTTCCTGACCACTCGATTAATTTGCTTACCTCTCTTGGCTGGTACCACCAAATGTATGCTACCACTGATTACCCCCTGCCTCCTATATTTTGTTCCCTCAACATGACAATAAA
This sequence comes from Nyssa sinensis, assembly GCA_008638375.1. NCBI lineage: Eukaryota > Viridiplantae > Streptophyta > Magnoliopsida > Cornales > Nyssaceae > Nyssa > Nyssa sinensis. The sequence continues at coordinate 32,711,932 of CM018042.1, forward strand.
GGTCTGCAACACCATTTAACATATTTCCAGAAGAGAAACATCCCTTACTAGCAACATAACCAGGTGGCTCTGAAGGACTTATTTCACCACCATCTTTGTTTGATATTTTAACATTACAAGCTGCAGTAATGCCTTCATCACTGTTTGAACCAACTGAAACAGAATCCAACACCAAAGAGTTGTTCTTCTCAAAGAACACATTAGAATATGGATCACCGAAACAACTGATTGGTTCAGATTTCATATCCCGTACTCCATTGGAAAATTCTGGGTAATTTGTTAGAATCCCATTTTGAGAATTCAATAAGGGATGTTTGCCACTAAAGTTCTAAAGTAGAGAAGGTCCTAAAGCTTCCGACAAGTCTACTTCATCAATGTAAGATGTACAAGTCTCAGAACAGTTATAAGCGCCATTACTGGTTCCTTCCAAATCATTTCCGTAGCAAACATGCTCTGGCTGTGGAACGGCCAATATAGTTGTGTGTGGAAGGGGTCCAACCCCTTGATCCATATTCTTGTTGAAACCAGTTTCAGATTTTGAACTTCCATGAGCGCATTCCAATTCATTTGAGCCAGTGTTGCATAAAAGCTTTTTGCTCAGCTTTCCCTTTTTTTTTTTTTGCCTTTTTTCTTGAATTTCTTTTTACATCCTTGTCTACTTTGGAAATATCAATATTGATACTAGATGAATTAGTAGCATTAGAGCCCCTCAGGAACAGAACAGAGGAATCACTACTACTAAAAGAATTCTGACAAGAAGAATTGCCAGGCAGCCGATTCCATCTACTGGCTATGTTTACGAAGCCTTTGTTTAGAGATTGATGCCGAATATTTGATCCAGAAAAGCTTCTGACAGAACAACTCCAATCAGTAGTAGGCCCTCTTGGTGCCTTTTGTTGATCAACCTTCACTGAACCAACCGGTGATGGAGAAACCAAATGAAGACCATCCATTTTTACCTGAGCTCCAGATATCAGGTGCATTGTGTGGTCAGGACATTGCAGTGGCACTGTAACAATTCTCCAGTGTCCATTAGGTTCCAGGGCAAAGAACCTTAAAACAACACACCTAATAAATGAATAAAGGTCATGAATCAGAGCTATACCTTGTCCACAATCTAAGAAATTTTAAAAACACGTTATCATGATGACGGTCATCATGAAATGAGGGAAGGCATAGTGTAATACTTATGGCCATTCATAAGCTCGTATGCGAAGAAAATGTAAAGTACCTTAACTAATACTAACTAAAATTTCTTAGCTTTATAATTTCTCCCTTTTCTGATAATCTAGATCTGAGCCTAGACTCCCACATCACCCAATTCAAAGTTATTTACTAGACTCGAATCCTTAATTTCTCGATATCCCCTAATGGAGGACAACTGATACCACTAAGCCACAATGTCAGAGTTCTATCTCTGATATATCAGATACAAAAAGAAGCAGATAATGTTAAACAACCGGAGTCATAACTGCTGACCTCCACACCCTTGCCATATACATGGCATAAAAAGAAGTTGTTGAACATTCAAGGAGCTCAATAGATCTATACCATAAGCAAACTGATTATACAATATGTGAAACACATCTAACCACCAAAAAGATCCAATTTTTTTTTTTTTTTACCTATGATGAGAGTTCCTCCAAACAAAAGAAGAATCTTCACAGTCCTGAAATAACGATTCACCATCAATGGACAAGAAGTCAGAAAAATTATCACCTAATCCAGAACGGAAGAAAATTAGCACGGACTTAAATCACTTGTTGGAACAATAATATAATACATTTGGAGATGGTCCGAAGCTATTTTGTTTTAAAGACTTACTCGATATTGAACTGTTCTTCACGTTTGCAATTGTCTGGGTATTACAGGTTATTTGAAGGCCAGAATGCATCTTTTGATGTGTCTTTCCATGTTAAGCGTGCTGATATAAAAAAGGAAATTGTGGGTCGAACATTGAAATTAACAAGAAATACATCAAAAAATTATTTCCAAAATATGAAATTTTCTTAATATAGCAACACAAATAATCCACAATTCTAGGCCTCCATGGGAAGATTTGAAAATTAAGTCAGATGCACCAAATAAAAACAATAATTATAAAGGAAATTTGAAGCAAAACATATGATACTTGTTGAGGGATGGCAGTACAACAGTGATAGTAGTAAATTTTAGATGCACAAAACAAAAGAGAAATCGTGTGTGTACATTTTCCAAAAGAATGAAACAAGAAAAAATCATTTCATCACCAAGTTCAGAATGTGGTGCTAGAAAAAACATATGATACTTGGTGAGGGAAATGGATAAAGTACAGTTGTGACAGTGGTAAACTTTAGATGCACGAAACAAAAGAGAAATCTCGTGTGTACATTTTCCAAAAGAATGAAACAAGGAAAAATCATTTCATCACTAAGTTCAGAATGCGGTGCTTGAAAAAACAAGGAAAGCTTCCTCATGGTGAATGCAAAATGACTCAAAGATGACTCAACTTTCAAACCAGTAGGAAAAGTAACTCATAGAAGCCTACAGCCCAAAAATAATAATAACATAATAATAGGAATGTGTGACGATGAGATGTGTATCGTTGCCAAAAAAAATAATGAGTTTCGAAGGGTTTCGCAAACCTGGCCTTGGAATTTATAACAGAGAACACAACCCCAACATCTATAAAGATCTGAACAACAAATGACATACACCAACAGCTAAGCATTATAGACGGGCAAGTAAGGAAATAGGCATACCCATAACAAAAAAGTACATAAATATCTATTTCAAGAAGAACTTGTGAAGAACGAGGACTAATATGTGTGCCATAACCTTAAAGTGACAAACGAGGGCTAATATGTGTGCCATAACCTTAAAGTGACAACAAATCTACAATCATTGTTGACTACTCTTTGGCAAACCTGGCAGTGGAATTCAAAACAAAGAATACAACCCCAACATCTATATGGATATGAACAGTAAATGGCATGCGCCAACTGCCAAACATTACAGACAAGCAAGTAAGGAAAGATGTATACCCATAAAAAATGTATATACATATCTATTTCAGGAAGAGCTTGTGAAGAACGACGACTAATATGTGTGTAGCAACCTGCTCCACGTGTTACAATATTGTCCGCTTTGGGATTTTCACTCTCATGGCCTTAAAACGTGTTGTGACAAGAAAAATTGCAGTCCTACTTAAGAATCCTTCACTTTTCCCTTCCCCAGGCATTGTAGGATGCATTACCCTTTCCCATTACCCCCCCTCCCATAGGAATATCGTTCTTCTAGGTGGGCGTGTAGCGACGTTCAGCCATCTCTACACTTCCGGCTGGGGTCCAACTCTGATACCATCTGTAGCGACCCGCTCCATGTGTCACAATATTTTTCGCTTTCCACCCTCATGACTTTAAAATGCGTCGTGACAAAGAAAACTGCAGTCCTACTTATGAATCATTCACCTTTCTCTTCCCCAAGCGATGTGAGATGCATTACCCTTTCCCATTACCCCCCTCCCCCTATAGGAACACCATCCCCCTAGACGGTAATGTGGGATGCATTACCCTTTCTTATTACCCCCTCTCCCTATAGGAACACCATCCTCCTAGACGGGCGTACAGCAGCGTGCAACCATCTCCACACTTTCGGCTGAGGTTTAGCTTTGATACCATCTGTAGCAACCCGCTCCATGTGTCACGATATTGTCCACTTTGAGCTTCGCCCTCCCAACTTTAAAACGTGTCGTGACAAGATGAACTGCGATCCTACTTATGAATCATTCACATTTCCCTTCCCAAGGCGATGTGGGAGACCACAGTTCTTCTGGTCACAATGCGTTTTAAAGCCGTGAGGACAAAGCCCAAAACGGACAATATTGTGACACGTGGAGCGGGTTGCTATATATGGTATCAAAGTTGGACCCCAGCCGAAAGTATGGAGATGGTTGCATACTGCTATACGCCCGTCTAGGAGGACGGTGTTCCTATGGAGGAAGGGGGTAATGGGAAAATGTAATGCATCCTACATCGCTTGGGGAAGGGAAAGGTGAAGGATTCATAAGTAGGACTGCAGTTCTCCTTATTATAAAGCGTTTTAAAGCCGTGAGAACGAAACCCAAAACAGACAATATTGTGACAAGTGGAGCGAGTCGCTACACTGTGTGCCATAACATTAAAGTGATACCAAATCTACAATCGTTGTTAACTATGTAAGAGTGGAAGGATTCATAACATGGTCAAGATGTAGCTGAAATTGAACCCCTTTTGTTTTTCGGTGAGTCCCTAAAATTTGAAACTGAGGTTGGTTTCCTAGCACATGTGATAAAGTAGCTGATAAATACCACTAAAACCAAGTTATTTTCACTTGTTTATTTTGAGTAGTAAACTCAAATCTAATGCACTATTCTCTATGGTGATCAATTGACATTATCACTTGATTCACTTTGCCTGCATTTCTTTGGGAATTTCACCCTTCCCATTTTCAAGCATTAAAAGGAGCAGATTGATCAACCTTTTTAGAATAGAAAACTAATAAAATAACATCATTTAGATACACTGAAAATAATACGTCACACAATTAAACCAATTTGTCACACAAAGTCATATTAACAACATTGTTACAAGATTTCAGCATTTTAGAAACAACATCCAACAAGTGGGCCATACATAAAACAAAACAAAACAAAACAAAATCTATACACATGGTTCTCAAAAGATTTAGGGATAATTAGATCCAAATCCAAAATAGCACAACAAGCAATATAATAGCCATTGACAGTAATTAATTATGAAAGCAAAAGTCATAACTCAAGCTCAAGCATGTAAGGCAACAAAGAATACATCATCTGCAAAATGACAACAAAGCACAATTCAACTGCAACCAAGCAAATTATTAAAAGCAACAACCAGTAATTTATAACAAAAATGACAGACAATACCCCAATCTAATCACGATAAAGTCAATTAATTTAATACGACAAATAGTAAATTTGTTGCAAAAAATGACAACACCGCCTCAAACTGAAAGTAATGAAGTCAATTAATTCCAAGAAACAAATGATAAATCTAATTTAAATGCCGCAAAAATAATCCAATCCAATTATACTAAAGTCATTAGTAAAAAATAAATAAAATGATGCAAAGTGATCCTTGCGATCTATGAAAAAGCCTGGTTCAAATGGTAGCATAATGTATAGCAAGAAGACAAAATTACCTTAAACTCCTCACAGTGCGAAAAATTATAAAAAAAAATAATGAAAGAATAATACATTATAACATTTGTAGAAGTCAGGGACACATAGCTCACTTTATATCCAAACCTAAGACATAGGTGATAAAAAATCATAAGGCTTATAATCGTACATTATGGACACCTTGCATTCTTCAATATGAAATCAAATATTGACCAAATCTATTCCGTAATTTTTGCCATAATCCAGCATAAAAGAAAGAGAAGGAATAACAATAACAATTGAAAAACAACGAGGTTGACAATGATAACAACAATATTATCTTCTGCAACATGTAAATTATCCGGTTCAAACATGTATTTAACTGCTGGTGACATTGAAGAATTAAAAAATAATAATAAGAAATAAATAAAAACCGACGGAACAGACGAAGAAGAGAAGATTCCAGCGAGTTCATAAAACCCAGAAAGGTTGCCTTCTATTCGGACTGTGGAAAACGGACCACAAAACTATTGAACTCAATTCAACCACCAGTCAAAACAATCATTTGATTAATTTTAACCAAACACTCAGACAACCATTAAAAACATTCATAAAAAATTAATTTCTAAAAAAGAATACACTCTACAGGTCCAAGTTAGAATTTACTAACTTTAATCTCTGATCACAAATGTACGGCTCTGCTAACCACCAATCCAAATCTTATCAATTCCCCCAAAAAGAAATCTTGGAGAATCTTATCAAACTATTAGATGAAGCTTCCCTAAATTTAGCCGACGCTACTATAAATAGATAACAATCACTTAATTTGTCAGAGAAACCCTTAAAATTTCTCTAGCGCCCTTTATTAGCTGAAATTCAGGGGGAAATCATAAGAAAGCACAAAATTCGTTGGTCAAACAATAGAATCCATGCGGCTGCAATCCAGTGCATATATATAGACACACACACATGGAGAGAGAGATTGGGGGGGGGGGGGGGGGGGGGGGGGGAGAGAGAGAGAGACAAGATGATCGATAAAGTAGAATGTCAATTTTTTCGCTAAATATAGATAGTAGGAGTAGAAATAGAATAGGAAAAACATACATAAATTTAACGAAAGAAAATGAGACGAACCATGATAGTTGGAGCTCGCAGGAATCCCACGTACTTTTTCCCTCATCACTTCAACGGACGGCTCTATTTTTTATTAAGTACTCCGTCTTCGTCGATCTTGAAATTGCAACGCTCTACTTCGTTTCTATGCCTCTTGAGATAATGATACTGATTACGTCATTAGTGATGATTTAAACTTCAACCTAAACTCAAATTTAAATTTTATTTAAAATTTAAATAAAAATAAATTTGAGTTAAATATTCTTTAATAATCACTTAAGTTTTTATTCAAATTTTTTTAAAACAATTTTACTTTATTTTAAAAGTTACTTTATATTATTTTACTTCAAAAATTATTTTTCCTTTTCTTTTTCCTTCCAAACTTTTTTCACTCTTAATTTTTATTCCCAAATAACATTGCATTAAAAAATAGGTACTGTCCCACAATACAATAGGGTTTTATTAACCTACCTGCTTTAGGCTTGGTTAACGCAAACACGAATAAGATGGAGGCCATACGCTTACTCAGAATCACCGAGAAACTCTTGTGAAAAAGAACAATTCAAAAAGAATGTAAAAGTTCCCTTGTTTCGGTGATACAGGCCATGGCAGCTCAGAGGATCTCGTCTCTGCTCTCTCCTTTCTCTATTGTTTCTAATTTTGTTTTCACGGCAAATCATTCATGTTCTTATTTCTAAACCTTGCCTTTTCCTTTCACTTTCCATTTAAGATGAGACTAGATAGGGGAAAAAAATATCCGTTAGAAATTTAGTTATGTGAACAGTAATGCACTAATTTAAGTTTGAATTTGAGTAAAAACTGATTTGGTATGAGTTTGAGTCTAGGAGTAAAGAATCATTGCTGTGTATTTTGACTCAAATTTAAATTTAATATAAGTTTGAATGAGCACGGGAGATGTCCTCATAAGAATATTAATAGTCAAGAAATATTACTACTAGTACAAAAAGCAGCAATAAGAGACACTAAAGGCCTTGTTTGGTTAATGAACCTTTTCACTATAATATACAATTCGACACCAAATTTCCATTTGAAATTGGTCTCTCTATAATTGAGTCATCCCTATCAAACTGCTATCCAAGTCGCGTATAAATAAAGCAAAAAGTCTTAATAGACGAAAATTTTCAATCCTGAAAAGACCTAATTAAATGGGGGTTCTAGATAACCCCTTGATTCGAAAAGCAAATGTAGTTTGACACCCTTGTTTCTTGTATGCAGCGATATGGAACATATCTGGAACCTTTGCTTTAGGAAGGTATCTCTACTCTTTTTTTTTTTTTAATAAGTATAGAGCAAGATTATCTTTTTTTGATCAGTAAGATAAACTATATATCATTAAAGGGAGCTAGAGAAGGGAAAACCCAAATATACAAAAAAAGAAAACAAATTGGATACAAAATTAAGGCCTAAATCCCCCCCCCCCCCCCCCCCCCCCCAAAAACCATGAAAATATCTAAATACATAGGATAATATTCTTTCAGCTAAAAGAAAAGAAAACAAAAAGACCTATCTTTCGAATGCCAAATCGAAATCTCAGTTCCTTCAAAAATCATATGATTCATCTCCCTCCATACACACCAAGTCAAGCAAAGGGGAGCCATCTTCCACACACGGCTTAACTCTTTCCTTAAACGCCCACAACGCCTTTCCAAAAATACTTCTTTGATCAAGTGCAGAATCACCCAACTGCACCCAAACAATGAGAAGACCAGGTTCTAAAGATCTCTAGCTATCTGCAATGAATCAAGAGATGACCTGTCATTTCCTTCTCTTCATTGCACACGTAGCATCTATTAGACGTTGGCTTGTGTTACGTAGGCATCATTCTCAGTTATGCTCAATGGTACTCATCCTGGTTTCAGAGAGAAATTTCCATAGTTAAGAAGAAGAAAACTTATGACATGTACAAAACTTGGTTATTAAATCCAATTATTTTTGGAATATGATAAGTATAACAGGACCATTCCCACCAATATATAAATGGGATGAAAGTTTCAAAACTTATATAGTTACATGCGTGGTATACTGGTATATGATAAAAGAATGATAATTTTGTATTATATTAATTAAAGCACATGTATAAGAAGACTGGCATAGTTTGTTTATTTCTTTTTGTCTTTTAGTATTTAAAGTATCCATCTGCACAAAATTGGTATTTTTCATTCTTCTTTCCTAGTGTGATGCAAGTTAATTAATTTTCAAGCTTTAGCATATGACTATCTTGGTTTGATCCTTGATGAAAGAAACACAGAGAAATCACATGGGATGGTTCTAGCTGCTTTGCAAGCAGCAGATGTGTATCTCAAAGTAAGTAGAAAGGCAAGTGAAGCTTTCAATACTGCTCATCCTCTGTCACGGTAACCTACTGAAGCCCCCCCTTTTATCTCGTTCCTGAACTTTAGATAGATCATTCAATTATTAGAGAGCCAATTGTATCTAGCCTCGTTTATTGATAATTATGTGACTGGACATTATCAATAGTATTTGTTTTGTATTAGCACATACTCCATTTTTTAAACCTTCAAAAAATCAATAATATCTTTAATTTTTTTCATATCGTGCTAGTATTAACAAACCTTTTTGAAGGTTGGAAATTTTGACCTCTTTTAAAACTGATAATATAGTTTTTCAACACGAGAAGCTGAACAATGAGGATTATGGAGGCATAAATTGGATGTGTTAATTTTCCGTAACTTCTTCCTAAATTTAAGTTATAAATGGTAATAAAGTTACTCTTTTTGCAAAGTACCTTCAATGGAGATATGTAAGAAGTTCCAAAACTTTAAATTACTAATTGTAAATTAGCACGTTTGGCAGTAGAATGGTCACCACTAGATTGGACTTCACAATATTGTTTGTATAAAAAAATTGGTTTGACCAGATATTTAATTTGCTAATTTTTTTTTTTTTTTGTTTTTTTGTTTGATTTTTACTAATTTAGTTCTATGAAGGGAAGACTTGTGAAGAGTGAAGTTAGATGATAAAGAGTGGAGCTTACTCGTTGGAGATGACCTCCTTAAATATTTGGTTGTTGCTTTAGTTGAGTTGTAAAGAGATAGTATGAGATTAGGAAAAGATAGTGGCATCACACACATGAATGGTGAGATAGCCTTTTATATACAAGAAAATTACAAAACAACCCTTGCTTAAATATGTGATAACTCTTTAACACTCTCTTTCGAGTTGGAGCATTAATATCTACCATGATAACTATTCATAGACTTGAACTAGCATGCTGGTAATTGGTAGACCAAACATTTAACCATTACACCAAGCATGGCCTTTTTTTAAAAACAAAAATATATATGGAGAAAAAACCACTAATGGATGTTGTAGCTACTTTGGGAATTATATATTAGTGTTAATAATGTACATACATATGGATCATTTACTTTAAAGTTCCATTATTTCATAGAGTTTCTTGTTTGTGTACTATTTCGAGATAATGGCTTTCTAAATATTGCCTTGGCATGTTGAAAATTTAAAATGGCTACTAAGTCAACCACGGGCACCATCATGGTGATATTCAATGCCAAAATATGAGCGAATAATATTTGTATCACAGTGCATTCAACAACTTTAGTGTAAAACAGTAAAATGATCTGTTAAGTATACTTTCAGCTTGTCGCACCTGCCATTTAGGCTCCAGTTAAATGTTTTATTTTCTTTGCCAAAATACATACAAGCTAAAGTTTCTAGATGCATTTTCAGGAGTTCTGTGGAGCTTATATTTATATAGTATTATTTGTTTATGATAGTTTAATCAGATGTATTTCAGAATCCATATTGGTCTACGTACAACATAATCCCTTACATAGAGACCATATTATCATGAATGCTTTCACTGTACTCTGCTATTGGTAGGTGACTTTCTACTCGTATAACATCTTTGGTCATTCAATCAAGTTTTGTCTCTAGCAGTTTTCTTCCTGGGGAAGTATTTATTATTAGCATTTCTTAATTATTATTAATTTTCCAGGGAGAGGGGATATTAGGAAAATCTTGACACTAGACCAAGAAGATCATGTTGCATTGTTTGGCCCTTTCTAATTGCCATTTTTGGTGCAGAAATCGACCTCTTTGGGGAACCATGAAGTATCTCTCTGAGAAGATTCCAAAAGACACTTCTAGTAATGTGCAAATCAACCAAGATCTATACACCTATGAAATAGTAAGTCTTGCTTTGGTGTAGTTTAAGTTTGATCTGTTGTAAACTCTTTCTTTATTCATTTGAGAGGAAGGTGAATAGTGATTCATAACTAGTGCTGTTAAACAGGAGCAATGTCAGTCAGTGTTTGCTGTCAATGTATCTCTCTCTTTCTCTGGTAGTGATATAAATTCATCATTGGATTTTAGAGGGGTTTTCTGAATCACTGGTTTAGATATGACATCTTCACTGTTAAAACTCGTGCTCATTATCAATGATGTACTTGTGTAACAAGTTAATCGCAGCTTGGGGGTGTGGGTTAAATTTGTCCAAAAGACAGCGTAGGCCTGCATTTGTGCCAGTTTTGCTGTAAATAATAGTACTAATAAGAATAAGAATAATTTTATGTTATTGGTAATTCCTAGAATTTATAGGTATATCCATCCTAGTATCCATGTTCTCATATATGCATAATAAACTACATATAAGTTGGAACTGCCGCCTTGCTAGAACATTACTTATATTGTAAAGGTTGTTTGTAGAATTATGGAGACTGCACCAACATTGCCTGATTTTTGCTTTGGTCTTGAAGCCTGATGAATATCAACTTCGTCCGGTGCATGACTTCTATAACGATGAGAACATAACACGGTGAAATATGGCTCCAGCAAGCTCAAGGGTGATGAAACATAAGCCATTGATGATAGTACTCAGATTGTGGATATCTGAGGCTAATCAGAAAAATAGGATGGCAACTGATAACAACGTGAACCATTCATTCTTTGACTGTTGTGTACCAAAGGTCTATCTTACATTATAATGTTCTTGATGCTACAATTTCTGGCTCGTCAAGGACTTGTCCGTCGCAATGAATGAACCTGAAAAGAACTGATATCAAAAATGCCACCGGGAAAGGTTCCGATGGTAACCTCTCCGATGGTTAAATTAGGTTCTTCTTTTTTATCAAAGGCTTGACTTTAATAATTTTAGTTAAGATGCAGATCCCCTTCTACATACCTCTTTTGTGGTATTTATAGGATGGCGGAGCATTAAACTGTTTGACAAGCGGTGGATGTCATTTCACATTGACTTTCCAATTCATGGCTCCCTTTACACGTGTACCTGTAGGAACGGTCCCTAAACCTGTATCTCCTTTTTGCAGGATTAGGGCTCACCGCCTGTCAGGCTATAGCAGTGTAATCATAAGACTCACGTCATTCCTTTTTGTCGCTATTGGTTCCATCGTTCCGAGGTCGGTATACCGAAGTTGACATCGGTATACCCTCCTTGCCTTAGAATCTGAACAGAGCTAATTTTTAGATACGTGTTTGGACCTTTGATTAGGTAGAACATTTTATGACGTATCAGTTACTCCCTCCTAAAGCCTTAGTTCTTTAAATATGTACAGAACTCTGGTTTAGGGTTTTTTCAAAGGATGACGTGTACAACCGTTAACTCATATTTCGAGGGTCTCAGCCGTCATGGTATAATTACCACGCGTGTTGTGGCTTTGGTAATCAGAGTAATTAATAACACAGCCGTCGTTTTAATTGATTTGTTTCGAGATTCGAACGGATATTTGTACCGTTTCGTGTGAAATATTTAATGACAAATCTTTTTATAAATAGTGGGGATGATTGTTTTGGATCCGTTTGCATTTTTTAAATAATCTCAAACAGTTGAGTGGGTTCTGAGAGGCTAGTGCAATTTCTGGCAAGCCTGTGATTTTCTCTGTTCTAGACAACTTTTTTCTTCCTTACCTGGTAATTTCTATTCTCCTTCTCTTCTTTTTCCTTTTTATTCTACTCTTCCCGATTCTATCTTCTTTTCTCCTTTTCTATCCTTCAATCATGTTTGACCCAAACATAGAGGAGATTAGAGTTGAGCCTGAGACCATCGGTGAGGATGGTCCTTCTCTAGTCTTTACTGCTTCGTCTTCTCCCTCTTCTATCGACATTTTAGATTCTAGTGATGGAGAGGTTAGTGTATCCACTAGAGAAGAGGGAGCGAGTGCCATGACGAAGGGAATTTTAAAAGCGATTATGAAACAATTTAAATTTTCCAAAAAATGTAACCTGTAGGGTCCCAAAACCTGCAGATCGCCCTTCCGATATAAAAGGGGGGAGATCTGCGCTTACCTCGAATGGTTCGAGATGGGTGTCCGTTTTCCCTTCCACCCCCTCCTTATAGAATTTTTCATGTGGTATAACATATGCCCTACCGAACTCAACGTAAACAGCTAGAGGCAGATGTTAGCCTTTATAGTCCTAGGTCATTTAAATAAGGTCCATGTAGATTTGGACCTTATTCGTAGTTAGATGGAAATGAAACATCTGAGTGTAGAGGAACTATATTATACTTGCTTTGATCAAAGGCTTAGACCTCTGACATCGGTACCCTCTTCAAACAAAACGTGGAAGAAATGGTATTTCCTTCGTTGGAGGAGGTTGGGAGCGAGAAGATTATGAAGGCTATATGAGTCTTTTTCCTCGGCACTCCGGCCCAAAGGGTGAGTATTCAGAGGTTGTGAGTTTAATATTTATTCTACTGTTAAATGATTTAACTAATGATTTGTCTGATATGTTGTTTTGTAGATAGAAGAAAGTGGAAAAAAGCTGATTTCACTCCTGAGATTGAAGAACGATACCGACTTCTTTTAAAACCTATTCTCCGACCGCATTACCAGATTCTCTCATCTCAGAATCTGATGGCTGCTGGCTTAACCAAGGAGGAGGCTGCAGCGATTAAGAAGAACATTCTGTCTATTTGCGCCTCTCCTTCCAGCAAGACGAAGGCCGGGGGTCCTTCTGTTGCCCCTGCAGCTCCGCCGGTTAAAAAGAAGAGGAGGATTATATCTCGAGCTAATTAGGAGGCTTCCTGCCCTTCTACTTCTACCTCCTGACAAGGTACCCAAACCTTCTGAAGCTCCGAATACCGAAGTTCCGCAGCCTACCGAGCCGCTATGGAATGAGGACGTCACAGAACCTACTGAGGTTTGTCTGCCTACCGAGACGACTGAGGCAAGGAAATCTACCCCTTCACAACAGCCGGATATGCAAGAGGGTACCAATGTGGTTCTGATGCATCTGTTTGAGGCCTCTTCGGGAACAGAGGTAATGAAGTTGGCTTTGAAGGCGGCTCTCCCACCTGGGTTTCCTGGCCAAAGTTCAAGGCGAATTCTTGGCGACCTTATGTTGGGCTATACCAGAGTAAAAAAACTTTTTATACATTTTAAATTTGTTTTATCCTTTATCTTTTGTTTATTATTTTTAATTTACTTCATTTTGTCTTGAAAGGTCTTCGAGCAGCGGGCATTCTGATGGATCGCGAGGATCAAAGCCAGAAGATTATTGAACTCAAAGAAGAACTGAAGATAGCTCGTTCCGAGCTGACGACATCTCAATCGGAATTAAAGGCTACTAGAGCAGTACTTTCGACTGCCCAATTAGATGTAAAAACTGCCCAAACGGCGCTGAAGGCTGCCCATTTCGAGCTCAAAGTATCCCGAGCTAAGGAAAAAGCTTCCGAGGTGAAATGTGAAGAACTCCACAAGGAGCTTGTAATGGCAAAGCAAGGAACAGAGTCCCTGATAATTCAGAGAACCAAACTGAACAAGAGCTTAACTGAGTTACAAGGTAAAATTAAGGAAGCAGAGGACGTCCGAGGTAAAGAAGATTGAGGAAGTCAGGGTGGCTACGAAGGAGGCAACTAAAGCAAGTATGATGGATATCCTAAAGTCCATGGGAAGAGAGCTGTCAGATTCTGGTTACCATCTCTGCTTAAAAAGGATTCGAGTATTGTACCCAGATCTGGATATCTCCAGATTGGATGAAGTGGAGGTAGATGAATCCCGACCGACTTCCCCAGATTTACCAACCTAAGATGAAGTTCTTGAAGGCGTAGTACCTCTATCCTCAGTGCCTCCAACAAAACCGAGATAGATTTTTTTTTTTTTTTTAGAAGTACTTGTTTGTAATTTTTCAGCTTCGTCAGAGTTTCCAAAGAAAATGGGAAACAATAGTTAATGTTTGAATTCTTTTTCAATTTAAGTTATGAATGCCTTTGTTGTCCATGCCGAAGTGAAGTATGCTTAACAAGTAATCAAATAACAAAGGAATATGACTGTTTTGATTGTTATCGTAGATCTTCGGATTTTTAGAAATGAATCAAAGATCATGAACTAAGATATAGCAAATGTATTTCTAATACAACAAGTATTTAAATCTAACCTGGTTTCGTGACTCTGATAAGTTGTTCCAGTGAGTCATAATTTTGTCCAAGTCTAGAGATCTGATTATGAAAAACTGAGACCATTCCTACGGCAATCCTGCCTGTAGGGGCCTTTTGAGGTGGACTAGGTCGGTAGGGGTTTTTGTGAATTTGAACCAGGTCTGTAGACCCGTACCTTATCTTGAGCCATACCTACAACGCTTGTGCTAGTAGGGGCTTTATGATTTTGAGTCAGGTCTGTAGACCCGTATCTGAACTTGGGGCCATACCTACAACACTTGTGCTAGTAGGGGCTTTAAGAATTTGAGTCAGGTCTGTAAACCCGTATCTGAACTTGGGGCCATACCTACAACACTTGTGCTAGTAGGGGCTTTAAGAATTAGATCAGAGCTGAAGATCAGTTTGTATTTTGGAAGAAGTTTTATTGATAGTATTTTCTTAAGTGCTCAATATTCCATGGTTTGGGAATCGGCTTTCCCACCATATCTTCTAACCAATAAGTTGTAGGCCGAATAACTTTCACAACCCTGTAAGGTCCTTCCTAGTTTGGGGATAGCTTTCCCATTGTAGGTTCCTTGGTATTAGGGAAGATCCTTCGCAGAACCAAATCACCTAACTGGAACGTCTTAAGTTTTACCTTCTGATTAAAACCTTTGCCCATTCTTCGACGACATTCTTCCATTCTGACTGCGGCCTGTTCTCTTTTTCCTTCCAGTAAGTGAAGGTTTTCGGTTAGTTGAAGATGATTAGCTTCCTGATTGAAGGCTTCCGTTCTCAATGTGGGCATGCCGATTTCTACAGGACTGACCGCTTCCGAACCATATGTAAGTGAGAATGGCGTTTCCTGGGTGGCAGTTCTCCTCGTTGTTCGGTAGGCCCAAAGTACACCAGGGAGCTCTTCTATCCATTTTCCTTTTGCTTCTTCTAACCTTTTTTTGATGGCATTTAATATTGTTCGATTAGTAACCTCGACCTGCCCATTCGCCTGTGGATGTCCTGGTGAGGAGAAATGGTGACCAATATGTAGATCCTCACAGAACTTTCTGAATATTTTTCCTTGTAAACTGGGTGTCGTTGTCTGAAATGATAATTCGCGGTACTCCAAACCTGCAAACGATATTTTTTCATGTAAAATTCTTTACATCTACCTCTGTAATGTGGGTCAATGGTTCTGCTTTTGCCCATTTGGAGAAATAATCAATAGCGATCAGCAGATATTTCCTGTTTTGAGGGGCTTTTGGCAAAGGTCCTACGATATCCATTCCCCATTGGGCAAAAGGCCAGGGACTCGTAATGGGCGTAAGCTCCTGTTGTGGTAGATGTTGATATGAAGCGAAACGCTGACATTTGTCACATTTCTTCACATATTCTCTAGCTTGATTTAGCATACCAGGCCAGTAATAACCATGGGTTAAAGCTCGATGTGAGATGGTTCTGCCACCATTATGATTACCATATATCCCTTCATGGATCCGGCTAGTACATACTCAGACTCTTCTGGAGATAGGCATCTCAGTAGGGGTTGGGTGTAAGACCTACGGTAGAGTTGATTCATTTAAAATTAGGTATCGAGCTGATCTGATCCGTAGTTTTCGAGCTTGATTCCTGTCGTCAAGGGAGTTGCCCTTCTTTTAAGTATCTGAAGATAGGAGCCCTCCAATCCTGACAATGTTTCGAAATGTAAATGACTTGAACCTCGTCAATACTGGGGCGATCTCGGGAGGAGATAGACAATTCTGAATCCCCTTCGGCACGGAGGTGAGAGGCCATATTTGCTAAGGCATCAGCTCGCGTGTTCTGTCTTTTCTCTATTTTGTGAATACAGAAAGTGACAAACGATTTTTTTGGAGAGCTTATCAGTTCAACATATTTGATCATTCTCTCGTCTTTGACTGCAAATTCACCCAGAACTTGGCCCACCACTAATTGTGAATCAGAGAAGGCTTCGAGGTCGTGAGCCTCATATTTTATGGCTAGTTTCATGCCAAGGATTAATGCTTCATACTCGACTTCATTGTTAGAAGCTCTGAAGCCCAAAGTAACCGCCTTCTCTGCTGTAATACCATCCGGAGATCGGAGGACAATACCGACTCCGGAACCTTTATCAATTGAAGAACCATCCACATATAGTTGCCATATTGCCATAGTTGGGTTAGCATCTAATTTCTTCTTCAGAGCTGGGGTGAATTCGGCAATAAAATCTGCCAAAGCCTGAGCTTTAATGGCAGTCCGAGGTATGTATACTATGTCGAATTCGCCCAGTTTTATCGACCATTTCACGAGACGACTCAAAGTTTCAGGTTTGTGTAATATGGTTTTTAATGGGTATGAGGTTGGAACTATAATTGAATGGGCTTGAAAATAAGGCCTGAGTTTTCTGGCAGATATAATTAGTGCAAAGGCTAACTTCTCCACCTCAGGATATCTTTTTTCTGATCCAAGAAGCGCTTTACTCACATAGAATATGGGTTTTTGAATTCCTTTCTCTTCTCGGAGTAGCGCAGAGCTTACTGCATTCTCAGATACCGCAAGATATAAGAAGAGCTTTTCTCCTTTCCAGGGTTTGGATAATAGTTCTGGCGATGCCATATACTGTTTAAGCTCCATAAAAGCTTTGTCGCATTCAGAGGTCCATTCCAAGACCTTATTCCCCCTTAAAGCTTTGAAGAACGGAAGACAGCGGTCCGTGGACCTAGATATGAAGTGATTCAATGCCGCAATCCTGCCATTTAACGTCTGTATATCCTTCCGTGACTTCGGGGGCTCCAGTTTTGCCAAAGCTTTAATCTGGGATGGGTCGGCTTCGATGCCTCGATGTGAGACGAGAAAACCTAGAAACTTCCCACGGTTGACCCCAAAGGTACATTTTGATGTGTTCAACTTCATTTTGTGCTTGTTTAAAATGTCAAAAGTCCTTTTCAAATGCCCAATGTGCTCCTCTTTCTGCTGGCTCTTGACTAGCATGTCATCAATGTAAACCTCCATTCTATCGCCAATCAGAGGTTCAAACATTTTATTGACCAAGCGTTTATATGTGGCTCCGGCATTTTTTAGTTCGAAAGGCATCACCTTGTAACAGTACAAACCACGTTCAGAGATGAAGGATGTTTTTTCTTGGTCCGGAGGATACATTTGAATCTGGTTGTATCTGGAGTATGCATCCATAAAGCTCATTAATTCGTAGCCAGCAAGTCGCGTCAACCAGTTGATCAATTCTTGAGATAGGGAAGCTATATTTTGGACAGGCTTTGTTAAGATCGGTGTAATCGACGCATGCTCGCCATTTACCATTCTTCTTTTTAACAAGGACGGTGTTGGCGAGCCATTCTGGGTAAAAAACCTCCCTGATTAACTTTGTAGTTAGCAACCTCTGAACTTCGTTATTGATTATCCTATGTCTCTCTGGGGCGAATGTCCATCTTTTTTGCCGTACTGGGTGGCAGTTCGGATCTGTCGTTAGCTTATGGCAAATACAGGACGGGTCAATACCCTCCATGTCTTTAGTTTCCCACGCGAAGACTGATAAATGAGTTTTCAGAAATTCTATCATCACTTTCTGTTCTGGTGGAGATAGATCGGCACCGATCTATAAATAATGTTCTTCTTCGTCCAAACCCACTGATATTTTAAGTGGCTCTTGGACTGGCACAACCATGTTTTCTACACCTCGCGGGCTCAATGGTTCATCGATTTCGGTAGGGCATTCCATATTGATACTTTGGTCAGAGAGATCGGAAATGATGAGCTTCCGAGGTGCCTGTAATTGCTATTGCTGGGTTTTACCTTTTAATGCGACGACGTGGCACTCCCGAGATGATGACTGGGAACCCTGAATAGTGCAAACACGATCGTTGTGTATGTATTTGAGGCACTGATGAAGGGTGGATGTGACGGCCCCCATTTGATGGAGCCATGGTCTTCCCATGATTATATTGTATGGAGATCGGGAATCCACGATCACATATTCAGCTATCAGGGTTTTTTGTGCTTCGCCGACTCCTACAGTCGTTCGGAAGTCAATACTGCCCATGGGAGAGCTCAGATGTCCATCGAACCCAGCCATCATTGTCGTGGCAGCCTTGAGGTCAGAAATAGCGAGCTTCATCTGTTTGAAAGGCTCATAAAATAAAATATTAGCAGAACTACTTGTATCCACCAAGACTCTATGGATGTCAAAATTTGCGACTCTAAGGGTGATGACGAGCGCATTAGTGTGAGGACAGTGTATGCCAGCTTGATCCAGCTCTGAGAACTGGATTTGTGGTGAGGGTTTTAAACGCTTCTCTAGAGTCATGATTTGGACAGGGAGTGGTGCTACCTCAGCTTCACTGGGCATAGCATTTCCTTGCTCGGCTGGATATACCAGAGATGGAACTAGTAGCATGGAGGACGAGAATAATATGATTATTTGGTTGAGGTTGTTGACTCTGGCTTGGCCCAGGAGTGGACCCCTGATCTTGTCTTTGTGACTAAGGCCTGGGCTCCTGCCGAGGTTGTTGGGGTTTCTGATTTTGAGGGTTTTGGCTGCCATCGCGCTGGACGAACTCCTTCAAACGACCCCCTCGAATCAATTGATCGATTTCCTGTTGAAGATGTCTGCAAAATTCTGTAGTATGTTCGTGATCTCGGTGGAACTCACAGTACTTACTACGATCTCGGGTATCTGGATCACTGAATAATGGTTCTGGACGCTTGAAATTTTCATGTGCCCAGACCTGGTGATAGATCTGGGTAATGGAAGCATTCAGGGGCGGTAATGGCACATTCAGAGGTGCGTAGGTTTTGAACCGTCCCGAAGTGGGCTGGTTTTGACTTCAGGATGTAGTTCTTTTATCTGGACTTCTCTGTCTTTTGTTGGTATTGCCAGTATTTTGCATTTGGGACTTCTCCTCCGTTTGAGCTTGTTCTTTGGCAAGACGAAGGGATGTTCGGGTATCTTCCAAATTAATGTGTTTCCTTGCCCTTTCCATAAGTGACGCCATATCTACGGGGGGATTTTTTGTCAAGGAGTCATGAAAACACCTTGGCCAAAGCCCTGCATGTAAAGCGGCCACCAAAAAGGTTGCATCCGCAGTCAGTAATCTCGGTTAGCTCGGAGTTAAATCGAGCAATATGGTCCCTGAGTGATTCTCCCTTCCGTTGCTTGATGGATAAAAGAAATTCTGGACCCTTTCTGAGTCTCCTGCTGGTTAAAAATCGGTTAAGGAAACGTCTACTAAGCTCATAGAAGTTGGGAACTGAATTAGGAGGGAGGTTGTGGAACCATCGTAGGGCTGCGCCTTTTAAGCTTGTGACGAATGTATGGCACAGAAATGCGTCGGTGGCGCCATGAAGGGCCATTGTATGTTGATAATTGGAGAGATGGTCACCAGGATCATCTAACCCCTCATAAGGTGTGAATTTTGGAACAATGAATTTTCGAGGACGCTCTTCGGTCAAGATGGCGGCTGTAAAGGGGGTAGTGAACCTACCTAGAAGCCTTGCTATTTCATCCTGTCGAGGAGGTTGATTCTCGTTGCGAGCATGAGCGGCCTGTCCCATTGAATCCGCAACTTCTTCCGATCTCATTGGTACTCTGGACGGGACTGAATGTTGAAATCCAGGCATACTGACCTCAAGTCTAGTGGGTTGAGGATTATTCTGACTAAGAATGGCATGTTCTGATTGTCTCTGAAGTGAAGCCGGTGCTGGCTGTAGTGGTGGGCCTGATTGCACTGGATTGGCTCCTGAGTTTGCAGGGCTAACAGCCCTGCCTCTGCTGAAATTAATGGTAGTAGGATGAATGTTTGGCATTCCTCCTAGAATGTCATCTCGAACAAGAACTGTGTCCGGTGAATAAAACGGACGAACACTGGGGCCACCTTCTTCATGTCGCCTTCCCCCATGGTTATGCAGGATTAGATTTCCATTAACAGGAATACCTGGAGGAGGAAGAACCGATGGGTTTTGAGTTAAAGAAGCCAAGACTTGGGATATGGCCAAGAGTTGCGCCTGAGTTTGATTAGATTGTTTCTGCATCTAATCTCGAATCTGATCGAGTTGTTGTTGTATAGGATCGGAGGTTGCAACTTCCTCATCCAGAGCTAATGGTTGATTTGATATTGGTGTTGAACGACGGTTAGAGGCCATGACTACCCAAAAGCGAAGATAATGATATAAAGCAAAATGATTGTCGTTTTCTCACAGACGGCGCCAAGCTGATGCTACAATTTCTGGCTCGTCAAGGACTTGTCCGTCGCAGTGAATGAACCTGAAAAGAACTGATATAAAAAATGCCACGGGGAAAGGTTCCGGTGGTAACCTCTCCGATGGTTAAATTAGGTTCTGTTTTTTTATCAAAGGCTTGACCTTAATAATTTTAGTTAAGATGCAGATCCCCTTCTACATACCTCTTTTGTGGTATTTATAGGATGGCAGGAGCATTAAACTGTCTGACAAGCAGTGGATGTCATTTCACCTTAACTTTCCAATTCGTGGCTCCCTTTACACGTGTACCTGTAGGAACGGTCCCCAAATCTGTATCTCCTTTTTGCAGGATTAGGGCTCACCGCCTGTCAGGCTATAGCAGTGTAATCATAAGACTCACTTCATTCCTTTTTGTCGCTATTGGTTCCATCGTTCCGAGGTCGGTATACCGAAGTTAACATCGGTATACCCTTATTGCCTTAGAATCTGAACAGAGCTAATTTTTAGATACGTTTTTGGACCTTTGATTAGGTAGAACATTTTATGACGTATCAGTTCTTTTTACCAGTATCTTTCCACCATTTTCCTATAATATTTGTGACTCATTCACCTTGTGATAGAAGCCTTGTAAAAGTCCTTGTTGTGTAAAAAATGGGTAATATTATTTACGGATTCCCAAATAACGTGCATGCCTTTTTGTTCATTGATGTAATACCCCGACTCGAGAATGTCGGGTAATAAGGCACGTTTTACGAGGTTACAAAAAATGAGTGTAAATATTATGCCCTTAAGAATATGATAAATTAATTTATTAATATGAGAAATTAACTATTAGTTATAATTAATATAAAATGTGATGATTAATTTATAAAATATAATTAATTGAATAACTAATTTGTTAATTAATTAAACAAAAGAAATTAATTAAATATATATATGTGTGTGTGTGTGTGAGTACCTAGATCAGCCGTGTGTGTGTGGTGTGTAATGTGTATAAAGTATATATATATATATATGTGTGTGTGTGTGTGTATATATATATATATATATATATATATATATATATATAAGAGAAGGAACATGAAATTAAGAGGAGTAAGGTCACTATGTACTATATGTATATATTATATGTCATTAGGTGAAGAGGAATAGGAGGAAGTATGGCTACTGATGTGATGGAGTAAGGGGGTGAAGTGAAGGGCAATTAAGTGAAGTGATGGCCATTAAATTTCTCACTTATACATATGGGTATACATTGTATACACACCAAAATCTCCACTCGATCAGCCATAGAAGAGAGAGAGAGAGAGAGAGAGAGAGAGAGAGAGAGAGAGAGTTCAGAAGAAGAGAAGGGAGATCTCGGAGGAAGGAGGAAGAAGAGGGAGTCACGGTTAGAGGTAAAACACAAAAAACCATCACTTTCTCTCTCTAGAAAATTTTCCTATGCATGAACTGTTTTAGCTTCTAGTTTTTGTATATATGATGTTTAAAGTAAATAAACATGATTAAGCATGAAATCTAAGCTTGAAAACAGTTAAAAACATCCAACCCAGAAGTGGCAGCCATGGATGGACCTTGTTCAAGCAGGTCTGAACTGACGTTTACCAAATCCATTTTGGCCTATCAAGACTTCAAACTGAGGCCATGAGGGTTCTAAAAACCCTACTTACGCGACCAAAAATCACAAAAAATGGCCTCCAAATATCGAGTTGCAGGTACAGGGTTTCAAAACCCAACCTCGCAAACACACTGTTAAAACCACTTTTGTGAATGGGGACTTAAACCTTATGAACAATGAATCATATCAGAACAAACCCCATGTGATTTGGCTCAGAAATGAGCCTTTACGATCGACTTGCAGGTTTAAATTATCGAATCCAAAACCGAACATGCGAACTAGTTTTAATTCCAAAAATGAATGCCAAACTCTTGGAAAACGTTCCAGAAGTGGATCGGGTTAAAAACAGTGAAGATTTGATGAACCAAACTTCACGAAATTACGAAAGAAATTCTGTAGAAATTAGGGCAACAACGGGTTGATGGTGAAGAAGACGATACTGGGTCGACTCACTATTTGAATCGAGTCACCGAGTGGACTCGGACACGTGGTGTGTTCTGGAGCTGCCACCGAATAAAAACGAAGGCGTCAGTTTTGGGCCTTTTATATGTAACCGTTTTAAATTTTAAAAAGAAAGAAGAAGAAGGAACGTTTGCTGCTACAGGGTTTCGAACCCCTGACCTCACGCGCCTCACTGCCCACTCTTTCCACTCGGCCACGCACTCGCGTGTGCCATGTATGGGACCAAAATATATATATAATATATATAATAAAATCAAAAAAATAAAAAGGTGCATTTTGCACCTAACGGGATTCGAACGTGGTTTCTTTTGGGAGGGAAGTGACATGCTGGCCAGCGTGCCACCCATTTCATCTGGTTGTATGTTGCAAACAAAATATACACATATCATATTGAATGAATTTAATTTAATTAAATTAAATAGACCCGAAATACCGGTGTCCAATTAAGATAAGTTATATATGTATTTCTACTATCTCAGGCCTCCTAAGTCCATTGGTGAGGTCCACGACATGAGATGAGGTCCCAAAAAAAAAAATTTAAAGACCCTGTAAAAATGTTAAAATAACTAAAATAGCCCCTGCCCCATAAATGAGTCAAACGAGGTCCAAATGAAATAAATAAATAGTGGATTTTGACTATTTGGAACATTCTGAATCTAATGGTGGGGTTTGTTTCATGAGACACGACTCTGAAAAATTTAGACACGTTAAGGTATAAATTACCAAATTGCCCCTAACATGTCCTAAGTCGAATTAAATTCTAAGAAAGCCTAAATCGACTTTCTTCGACGCTCTGGGCTCAATGGCAGAGTCTATTCGATCAAAAGAAATTTCTAAAATAAAAAGACATAAAATTTATTGAATAGCATTTGTTAGATGACTATAAATTAAAGTAATGACAAAGTACTAATCTACGGTGTATACGAGAATATGAGTTACGAAAAGACATGACACGTAAATAAGTGAAGTAAGCAAATTCAATTAAATTTAATGGAGCTACCAGAAGAGTATAAATTAAAATAAATTAAATTTTCAACACATTAAATTGTGTCATAGGTTAAGAGTACGAGTTAAATTAAGTACATATGAATTATGAGATCATTTTAGGATCTAATACGAACTGAGCATAAGTTAAGCAACGTCCATAGGTGTTATTATGGGGAATGTGAAGTTAATGAGGTTATTATGAATTGTTCTTAGGAACTACAAAGGAGGTGGGAAAGCGCATTATTAGCACTAACCCTAAAGGACCAAGGTGAGTAACCCTGCATTCGAAGTGGAGATTTAACTCCATGGATTTCAAAGAAGTTTTGAGTTCAAGTCATGAAAAGTATTTGAATATCGAATTCAGTTTTCATACGCCTTCTGTTTTAAATTACTTTGTTCAGATAACGGATTTACTTACAGTTTCCTTTAAATATGCTTAGCATGTTTGAGTTTTTATATTGCAAAATCTCTGAGATATATTCTGAATTCGTATATTCTGAGAATTGAAAGTTCTATTATAAAGTTATATACTTTGTGTTTAAATACTCTTAAATTGTATTTACGAGAAGAAGTCATGAGATAAAAGTAGTTTCTTGAAATACAAGATAACTGTGCATAAGCACGATACAGGGTATTGGGGTTCGCAAGGGACTCCATTATCCTGTGGAGCCGACAAGCTTTTGAGTTCGACGGAATTCAATGGATTGTCAAATGCCTGGTAGCAGGATCTAATCCCACAGACAAAGAGATATCTCGACGGGAGTAAAACGGGAGTCTGGTTCGAAACAGATTCCAAGAGTTAAAGTGAGAAGAAGAGATATTTGAAAATGGAAGCAGATTTTAAATCCTCATTTTCATATTTACATGTTGAGTTTATATATACTCTATTTTAAGAAGAACACATTTTTAGCTTGAGCATTTTACATGTTTTAGAGCTATGAGTTTTATGGAATGCATATATTATGTATTCAGAGTTATAAGTTTTACATGAAAAAGCATATGTTAGCTTGAATATTTTAAATGTTTCAAAGCTATGAGTTTTATGAATGCATATATTCTGTGTTCAAAAGATACGAACAATTAATAGTGATTGATTTATAAACCTTTATGAGCTAAAACCACTGTTGATTGAAAACCCCATGACGAATGTTGAAATTGCTTCACAAGCTTAGATTAGCTTACCCGGACTTTGTTCGGACCCCCCTTTCAGGTGATTGACAATAGGGCTGATTTGAAGACAACGAGGATGAGCCTAGCTGTTTTTGGAAGGGACATCTAAGTAGTTCTTTTGTTAAGTATCATGAACTTAAGATGTAACCTTTGTTTTAGTAAGGTAGTGAACTGTTATGTATTAAGCCCCAAGGGGCAGCTGAACATGTATCTATTATAAAAGCCTTTAAGTTTTTAGTTATGCTCTGAATGTATGATCATGTGTACCATTGTGAATAGCGGTAGTATCGGACGGATGTGCAAATTTTAAAATGAGAAAAGAAAAGAAAAAGTTTTTCACGCTTCCGCAACCACATGAAGCACATCTATTCGATACCACTGCAGATGCGAGCCTTGTCCCGAGGCCTTCGGGTCTTGGGGCGGCGATCGTGATTCGAGATCCGCACAGGGTGGGTTTCGGGTCGTGACAATTGAAGTGAGTGAAGGCACTACAATTGTTCATTTGTTTAATAGAAAAGCTTTGTAAAATTGACTGTTTGCAAGAAAGGATGATAATTTTCTTTGATAATATGCTCCCTCTTTTCCCCTAGTGTTAGTGTGAGTGCGAGGCCAGTAAGTAAATAACCACTTGTTATGGCCACCCAAAAGGAAATAACTAGTTATTGTGAAAAGGATTTTATCTTGGTTGTTTCTCTCTTCAATTAATGTAAAAGTAAGTCAACCACCTTAAATGCAGTATTGGGAGAATGAGTGAGGTTCTTTAATTTGATCGTTGCCACCTTTCATATGTATATATATCGAGATCACATGCAGACAAAAAATTAAACAATTGTTCTTCAATGACACGAGCAATAGTTCTAGTAGCTAGTACCAAAAACAACACTGGTAGCTAGGGAGTAGTTGATGGAATCGAAGTTAAAAATTATACAATCCAATTTCAAAATTGTCTTAAAAAATAAATAAACAGATGAGAACAAACTCAAAGAAAAAGAAATGAAAGTAGTCTATGTTAGAAGTATAATAGTTTCAAATATATATTATTGTGTAATGCTAATAAGATTAGGGTTTTATAAGTTTATCTCTTTTATTAACACTTTTCGTGTACAATTTCATGACTTTGTTTTCCTTATTAATATTTTTCATGTACAACTTTATAACCTTCTTATATAAGGAACTCTCTTGTTTAGTTTTTATATCAACTTATCTAATACAATGTAGTCCTTTTGGTTTTTTCCTTCTCCCTCTTTTTCTCTTTCTTCTCTATTTCTTGTCTCTTTTATGTTATTCCATCAAATCTAACATGGTATCAGAGCCAATTTCGATCCCTTGTCTTAATCATCTTTATTGACATAATAACACCATAGTCAATTGAAAACTCAACCCCGTTCATCATTGTCTTGTGCCTTGTTAGTTACTACAATCAACCACCAAATTAAGCTCCACCATTACAAAACTCAGCCTTGTTTTATCCATCGTTGTGGCATCTTAGTTTCTGATCTATTGGCCGCTGCCAACGCCACCTAGTCAAAACCAACATCACCATCGTCTATATTCTTGATTTCTTATCTAGATCATTATAGATCCATGCATGCCAAAATGGATCCTTTCAAGTTTCTCAATTTGATCATCGTCTACTAGTGGTTTCTTGACCACCATCTCAACTTCTTGTTGTCGACTGTCGTCACTGGAATCTATCCTCTATTATCACCGAAGTACCCTCACCATCACTTGTCAGTTACAATCATCAACAGAGTCAATCATCAACCATTGCTGAGTCAACATCTTTCACCTAATCGTTTCGTCATGGGTTTTCCTATTGCTGACTCCACGCCGTCACTACTGTTGTTTAAACGCTACCATTGAAATACGTTCTAGCCTACCATCGCACTTAACCCATATACACGACCCATTAAGCTTGGGTCCTCCCCACGGCAACACCCAAACCACCGCTACCCATCTCTTCTGCGGCCACATGGTCCACCGTACCAAGCATCACGACATCGTCAATGCCGTCTCTCACAGCCCAACCATAGTTATGCACCATCGCGCCCTCGCCACCACCATCCTAATCTCAAGCATTAGCCCAACTACTCATCCACTAGCTCTGCACCATCATCGCACAACACAGTGCAATGTGAAGAGCTTGACACCTTAGAGTCATTTCAAAACTAGTTAAAACATGTCAAACACATGTTCTAAAGCCACAAAGTGAGTCCAACTCCAACTTGATTTGATCCATATGTCTAGCAAGCCACAAGTCGAGTCAAGCCAAAGAAAAAAATAAAAATAAATTTTGTGCGCCTTTTCCATGAGCACCTTACCATAAGCTTTTCCATTATGGCACATGTTCCGTTACGTGTCCTAATGTCTAGGAAGCTCCGTCAATGAGGCACGTGTTTTTCCATATGTCTAGCATTTTCAATTACGTGTTCCATCACGTAAGTCCAGTCTTAGCAGCTCTGAAACATGTGTTACTGCCACGTGTAAAGTATCTTCAACTACGTGTTATGCCACATAAGTTATTGCACTTGTTCATGTTACACCACGTTTTCAACTTCATTAGTTATTTGTTTTGCCATGTAAGCTCTCACACATGTCCAATATCTTTTATACCATTTAACATGTGTTCCATCACGTGTCCAGTTCCAGCTGCACCAGTTACGTGTTCTGCCACGTAAGTTCTCACATTTGTTTTGTCGCGTTCTGAACATGTGTTCCAGCACTACCAACCATATGTTCTGTCACGTGTTCTGACACGACCCGGCACCCCACCTTACGCGGATGCTAAGGACGTGATGTCAGTTAGTTACCTTGCCGGTTTCTCTACCGACAATGCGACCAACCAAAGACAAACTTCTGAACTTTACAATGAATTGCATTCCAAAAGTTGGGTCAGAGCAGCGGAAATTAAAACTCTTTTTAAATAAAAATGCAACTCATCCAAACACATCAGAGCACGTCGAGAATCAGTCACCAAATATCTCTAAAGTAACAATATACATGCCCTAATGCATTTGTTCCATATCAATGAATTACTTAAGCGGAAGTTACACCAATACAAATCACCTGGTCAAAATTCATCTCCAATGACCATCAATCGGAATATCTCAAAGTACAATTCAATTATGATGATCCAACATACTAGACTAACCTCGTCACTAACGATATGATATTATAATGCATAACTTTAAAGTTAACCTTACAGTGTTTGCGTTCAATCTTTAACTTGGAGTTCATATCATCAGTGTCGTTCATTGTGCATCATTAGTTCCGCTAGTTATCTCATTGCATTTCATCCCACATAATGTCACTTGAAAAATGTTAGATAAATAGAATGAGCTTAAACAAGCTCAGTAAGTAAATTCCTAGCTTTGCCATGGGTTTGGATTAGTCCACAAAATATAGAAGAAAGAGATAACAAATAGCCAGTCACTAAAATGAGCATCAATGACCCGAAGGTCCAAAGAAAGGCATATCCTAACATATGGCACACGAAGATGATAATAAATCAATCAAAATGGGATCTAGCCTATCATGATAATCTACTGCCATAACAAATATGATAGCCAATCAAAAATATATTAAGTTTTCAACAATGTGATCATTCACAGGGCATAGAATATGATTACCCAACGAATATCCAAAAATGTCAATAGCGAGTTCTAACCAAACAGATGCGTAAACAAACTAGGGCCCAGCATACCCCACTAAAACGCATACTCAGATCCGCTTCGGTTTCTTGGGCTCTCTGAAAAGCGTTAGAGCTCTTTTCTCGCAGGTCCTAAAGGACGTATAAGACCCCAAAGGGTCTTTCCCCCATGCAATCTATGAATAGAAGGGCCTGTTGTGACTGAGCACAACCCCAAGCACTTACAAAATGTCATGATCAACAAAATATCACACGGGACATACAAACATGTGAATCAATCAATTTCTTAATCAACGAGTCAT
Source organism: Nyssa sinensis (assembly GCA_008638375.1). Taxonomy (NCBI): domain Eukaryota; kingdom Viridiplantae; phylum Streptophyta; class Magnoliopsida; order Cornales; family Nyssaceae; genus Nyssa; species Nyssa sinensis. The sequence continues at coordinate 32,740,972 of CM018042.1, forward strand.
AACGTGCGTGGTATAATAAGATTTTCAACAACATGATATATCACAAAATCATGACATGGCATACATGAAGGTATAATTAAGCTCAAATATCAACAATCAAGTTCACGAATAATGTAGGCAAGCAAATCAAATTCAAAGTACAGGTATAACCAATAATCACAAGTCGATTTGCTTTAAAATTGAGAATCAAGTTCGATAGGTAGTGATAGAATACAAATTGGCAGCATATGAAAATAAATGTGACTAGCTGAGGAAGGACCACATAACAAAGTTCGGGTTTACTTACCTTCAGTTCTTAACATTGCATTTCCATCTGGGTATCACAATAGTTTTCCCATAGGTTTCTTTCTCATTTTCCGTTATTTGAATGATCCTATAATCATGGATTAGAAATATTGCATAATGAATTAGTACCCATTTTAATCCAAACATTGTTATGCAATGCTTTAAGTTCCTTTGAACTTGGTCTATCCAATTAAGGGTTTTCAATTTTTCATTTATGGGGTTTCAACTTAGGCTATTAAATCCTTTAAGCCAGATTAATAGTTTTTAGAATTATAATTAAAGTCGTTCAGACTTCATTCGTTATCAACCAATCACGTATTTGACCTTAGGGGCACAATGGTAATTTTGTCGCTCTTGCCCCAGACCCTATCGTGGTCTCTGGATATTCTTCATGTCTCATACATAAATTTCTAAGCCTTTTAGACTTCATTTGGTATCTGTTTCAGATTATCGGGACACATTGATCATTTTTCATTTTATAGTCTGACTATTTCAGAGTCGTATTTAACCTTTTAATTCACATAATTGTACTTATGACAGTCCATGATATCAGATTGGCCCTTATTCGACCTTTACTTTATATTTTCTATGCTTAGGAGTATTTTGGTAATATTACACTTTATGATATTCTGACCCCGAATCATTATTTGGTCACATATATGAGTTCATAATTATTTGGGCTTCCATCGGTATCAATTTCGTCCAATTTGTACTCTACTTGGGTTCGTACTGTACTATGGGCATTTTGGTAATTTGACACCTTCATGTGTCACGTTTTTCAGTACTTCGTTTGTTAGTACAGACTCCACCATTGAGTCCAGAGTGTCTGAAATAATTAATATGGTACTATCTTTTATTTTTAATTGGCCTTGGGTACCATTAGGGGTAATACAATCATTTATCATTTACATGTCTATATTTTTTGGGACTTAATTTCACAAATCAGACTCCACCGTTGAGTCTGGAATGCCCAAAATAGTAGAAATACACTATTTATTTATTTTATTTAGACTTCGTTTGACTTATTGAGTATCTAAGGGCAAAATAGTCATTTTACCTAATTAATATAATAATTAAATAAATTATTTTATTATTTTATTATTTTTCAGAGGCTTATTCGAATTAATTCTTTAAAATCTGGGCTATAACAAAATTTCTTAAGAGTTTGGGCAAATCAGAATTTCCAAAAGTTCTAGTTTATTTATTTTTAACTAAATCTTTGAACCAAAGCGTTTAAGGATGGAAACCCTAGACCAGTCCAAGTGGGCCTTGAACCAATTGGTTAAGTAGTTATTTTTGAATTTTCTTTAAAATTTATCTCCATCTTTAAGTGAACCGGCCCCAAACCATCAGAAGGCAACCAGTTCACGCCGGTCTGCCACGTTAGTTAAATGAAGCGCTCCAAATGATGTCGTGTTGATGGATCCATATGCACGCGGTTGGGCGGGTTTGACCCAACCCGAATCGTCCGAATCGACCCTCCATCATTACATTGTCTTCCACTATTTTTTCAATGCCATCTCCGGCGTCTTTTCCGGCGCCGACGATAGGTTTCCGGTGAATTTTTGGGTTCGGTCCAACAGGTTTCGAAGGTAAATTTCATAAGGTCTCCATATTTACTTTTATATTTTTGGTTGGACTACATCTTGGCTGTTGAACGGCCAGTTACAATGGCTGCTTCCCAGTTTCCGGTGAGCCACTAACTCCTTATTTCATGACGTTCCGACCACGGTTTTAAGCCCAAATTCCTCCTAGCAGATTCTGAACCATTTAAGATCAGATTCCCGATCCTTAAGCCTTATAAACCCCCCCCCCCCCCAAAAAAAAAAAAAACTTGTGTATAACACACACTCTCTCTCTCTAAAACTATTTTTGCCCTTTTTTCTCTAGTCTCACGACCATTTTCAATGATTTAACTTGCAACATGCTCCATAGTTTATACAGTTTCCATCCATGCAAGTAGTGTTGGGTTTACAAGTGTTTAAATTAACAATCCACTTTTTTTTTTTCATAATTGAGTCCTATGGTTTCTGACCCCCCAAACACCTCATTCTTACTCCAATCGCTTCTATTTTAAAGGTTACACACATGCATGCAAGTCAGTGGTCAAAGAAAATACAAAATAGTGGTGAATATGCCCCAATTTCTTTGAAAGAGAATAAAAGATCCATGTTTGGAGATTTTACCTTTAAAATGGTGATTTCCTTCTTCTCGCTTATCCCTCCAACTTCTTCTTCTCTCTCTATCTTCCTCTCTTTAGATCTTTCTCTCTCTCTCTCTCTCTCTCTCTCTCTTTCTGTGTATTTTAAAACAGCTGAAATGGCTTGCGTGTGTGTGTATATGTATACATATATATATATAATCAACTTTTCAACTGCCCCTCTAGAGTTTTCCATCTCATGTACACACATATATATTTTATCTTCTGCCTCTTTTCTTCTATTCAGCTCTGATGTTCCTCAGACACTTACGCAACATACGCACAGCACACTTGAGCACTTTTAGCCCTACAAGCAAACCCCCTAGTGCACTCATTGCATACGTATATATATATATAGCTTAGGTGTATATATATATTCTGAATGTGCATGTGTTTTCATTAGTGGGGGAGGTGATCCAATTAGAGACTGTTACTTCATTTTTGATATTCAGAAATTAAGCTTTATATAATATACATATACATATATATATATATATATATCTTATGTAAAATAAAGCACAAAAGTGCTTGTGGTCAAGTGGTTAAATTTTTGGGACTTTAAAACTTTGCCTCACTTGGTCAAGGGTTCAAAACCCCTTGGCCTTACTTTTGCCATTTTTCCTCCCATTTTATGCTTATGCCTCGTTTGGCAAATCAAAATGCACATTTTGGCTCTTTCCTTTATGTTTTTTTTTTTCTATTTTTCTTTTTACGAAACGGTTTCTTCTAGTCGTTCCCTACTTGGATTAGCTCCAATGTCCGAGGCCTCGTGTCGGTTATTATTTCTTTGTGGTCGTCATAGTTTGCTAATTCAAATTCTTGTAGTGTTAAAATCAGGCTAAGATGACTAAATTAAGCCTTCCTTTCTTGACGTATTAAATTATTTTATTGGCCTATCGCAACTATCAGGAAATTCTCGATTAATTTTCTTAATTATTCTTTATGTTGTTTCTAATTAATAAGTAGCGAACTAACTATTAATTAATTGGGTCGGGGTGTTACATGTTCAGCTCAATCTAATTTGGCTACACGCTTCCATGCATCACCATCAGAATCAGAACCAACTATCTGCTTCCATGCGCCACCTTCAGTTCCAGTTTTGTGTTTCCATGCACTGTCATTGACTCTATTGATAGTCCAATTCCACAATCATGTCAGTTTGGGTAACATCTACATTTTAGTTACAACGCCAACAAGTCAACTGTCCACTTCCAGATTTTGTTTGCAAACTCAAGTTGGTCTACCTCCTACCTTGAGTTTGAGGGGGGTGTTAAAAGTATAATAGTTTCACATATATATTATTGTGTAATGCTAGTAGGATTAGGGTTTCATAGTTTATTTCTTTTATTAACACTTTTCATGTACAACCTCATGACCCTTGTTTCTTTTATTAATATTTTTCATATAAAACCTCATAATCCTCCTATATAAGGAACTCTCTTGTTTAGTTCTATATCAACTTATCTAATACAATGTAGTCTTTTGGATCTTTTCCTTTTCTCTCTTCTCTTTTTGTTGTCTATTTCTTGTCTCCTTTATGTTATTCCACAAAATCTAACACTCCAAATAAATGGATTAAATTATGCTTCAATAAGTAGTAGTAACCAGAATTGCAAGGAGTGGAAATAAATGCATCAATAAGAGAAGTAGTAACACATATTAATAGTGCTTCCGTGGATGAACCCATTGGTTCTTAGACCACTTGTTGGGAAATCATCCACATGCTCTGGCCTTATGTTGTTGTTGGTTTTGTTACCTTTTAAGTTGGAGCAAAATTCCCAACCTGTTCTGAATGGGTTAAATTATTTTCAGATGCCTGGTAATAGAAAGAGGACATGTTGCTGTGCTGCTTTGAAATGAGTAATAGAGGAGACGTGATGTGGCCTCGGTGTTAGCTGAGGGGGCAGCACTGCCTCGATCGTGAGGGAGGGGGCAACCCTCGAATCATCACGCATAATTGAGCGAGGCATATATGCAGTTTGAAATATATCACAAATTATTTATTGCATTCCCTGGCTAGTCTTGGATTGACTAGTACTCTCTTCAACACTAATTTTGCTGGTAACACTTAAAATATTTTATGGGATGTCTTCATTAATTTGATCGATGCTCAAACAATAATTATTTTCTTCCAAAACATCTCATCTGATCTGATCCATCTATAAGATCCAGCATGCATATGCCTTATCTTGTGCATTTCTTTTCTCTATCACAATTGATATACCAGTTCCTTTCCTGGATGAAAGTACTATTAAACTGCTTTTCATCAGGATCAATCAATAAGATCACTGTAAAAGTACATTTGTGTAACTGATCAAAGATAAAAAGAACATGAATGAAGGAAAACTAGACCATGAAAATGCAATGTGCAAAATGATCATGAAGGGAAAAAAGAATCACCCTTCTGAACTTGAAATGTTAAAAAAAGAGTAAAAAATCATATATAGAAGTGCACGTTCAGAGCTTCAGCCTAAACTTACAAGTACTAGTTTTGATGCTGATTAAATTATTAGCAGACAGACTATCAACAATCAGCACACACCTTCCCAAGATCCACACTTTCCTCAACTTCAACTTTCCAAGTTTGATACTCACCGGCACGTCTACCTTAAGATCTAATGGAATTCTTCCGGTCTGTTGTTGCTCCTGCAACACCGCCATCAGAGTGCTCCCGTATTGTGTTTGGCCAGTTAAGGCCACACGGAGTGCTGTTGTATTCTGGCGACCTTGGTAGAATCTTGGGAGTGAACCTTGGCATAACTTGGCGTTTGTGTACCACACGCTCAGCCGACTCCCTTTTTTGTAGTAGATTCCAATTTTCTTGTTTGGATTTGTAGCAGTGATCTTCACATCAAATCTGGCATACAGGCTCATGTCATAGTTGAGTCTTAAGTCAGAAATCCCAAGGTTATCGATTGAGTATTTGGGAAGTTTAGGTTGGAATACAAGGTAGAGAATGCCACCGGTGATTCCAATAATGATGAAGAGGAGGAGGAGGAGGCTTACTGTCCAACACATGCATTTGAAACAACAGCTTGATGATCTCTTCTGTGGTGGCTTTGAATGGATTACTGGAATGGTACGTCTAAGTGTAGGAGGGTAACGCTGCTGCTGTACTGGATCGCCTTTTTCTGAATTTGACGTGCGGTGAGGCACTAATGGTAGTGTTGGCAATGCTTCCATGTCTGTCACCACCGGATGAATTTTCTGATGATCTCCCATTATATTAATGTGAATCTCAATTTGTTTGTATGATTGTACCTCTCTCTAGAGTACTATATGGAAAATTAGAGAAGAAAAATTTACATACAATGGTAGCACACTCACTCTGGTCTTCAACACATGCATACAGGAAAGCCTAGTTAATATGATGATGGTATCATTATATATATAGATTCAATGGAGTTTCATTATTTGACCTTTTGGTCTGTATATATGTGTATGTATATAATATTTTTGCAAGGTTGAAACTTCTCATCTTCCTCACCTAATAACAACATTGACGAAACACAAGAAAAATGGAAGTAGGTCAGCTAAGTTAAAACTTAATCAACATTTATTCTCAACTGCATTGTGTCCAAGCCATCGTCTTCTATATTATAAATTGCCTTAATTATAGGCGCAGTGATTTTGCCCAAATACGAGGGATTTAGACATCTCACCCACCCAAGGTCAAGTATTATGAGTGAGTGTGACACGTGGTCTTATACTATTGTACAATGGACACGTTTTTGAATACCTCTAGCTCCCTTCCCCCAAGCCCCAACAACCAAAACCCAGATAATGTAATTGTTCAGCATAAATTTTGGCATGAATTGAACCCAACAAAACATGTCTACTCATGTCCATGGGCCGTGGCAAAACTTCTTCGTGCTCATAGGCCCTTGGTCCTATTAGGTTAGGGTTTGAAATTTCTCCTTTTCCCAGTAGGTGGGTGGGTGTTTGTTCGATCACATATGTATTCTAATATTTTAACATGTATCAGCAAAAATAATAATAATAATAATAAGTGTGCTTCACTATCCTCTGTTGAGACTTGGGAAGGTGAGCTGCCATGCTTGCTGCTCCAATTTTTGATTCTTTTACTGCTTGTATGCATGTTTGTGTCTGTTACTGATGCTGCACTTTTTGACTCGCAACACGTGAGGGCTCCGTGACCTGTAGAACACTCAGAAAGATGATCAGAGGACCACCGGATTGGCTCCGGCGGTAGCCGCTCCGATGCTTAAGTGAGTAAGGGAATTGAAAGACTGTATTGAAAGTCAAAGAATGAGCATGAATTTGATAGCGTACCTCTAGGGTTTAATATATAGGCCGAAGCTTTCCTAAGTTGATTAGGATTTGACGCCATGAATATAGGGATATGATCATCGGAGATTGCAGTTACCTTGTGGGCATTGAGTCGTAGATGGAGATAATCATAAATGGTAGTTTCCGTATTGGAGACTGCTTCCTTATCCTCTGCCCGGAATCCGCTAAGGCGGAGATAATCATAAATGGTAGTTTCCGTATTGGAGACTGTTTCCCTATTCTCTGCTCGGAATCCGCTAAGGCGGTGACGAGATCTGAAGCTCTGGTCTGGACCCTGTGATCAGTTCTGGATATATTTGTTTGGTTACTTCCGACCTTATGTGATGATCTGGATGTCGTTGGCTGAGCGAGAATCATGCTAGCTGAACATAAATCGGACTGTGGTCATACGTGTCAAGTGTTGATTGGCCTGTCTTTTTATGGTATATCAGTTACTCCCCCCCCAAGTCCTAGTTTGATGTAAGTAACTAGGGCTAAGAGAGTTATGTGTCTCGCTTTTTCGCCTTCCAAGATAATTGTTGGGGCGCCATTTATTGCGTAGTCGGCGATTAAGTCTTTTCAAGGTCACAATTATACTGGGCGGACAGTTGGTTTTCTCGAGAGCATCATTGTTCTGAACCGTCATGGCGTTTGGGCTTGGTGGGTCCCTTCTGATACCGTGTTTATAAATACGGGATGAGATTTTTGAAATGACCTTTCCCTCGACATTTTTACTGTGCTAGAAGATTTCATCCGCCATTGTTGGTTCGTGCGACCTTGAAGAATACAGATCCCCTAAGTGAAAACAGGTTCGACTGATTTTTCCCCCTCTCTTGCTTCTTTCTTCTTGAGTTTGAGAATAATGTCTGTTCCTTCGGAATCTCGAATTGTGAATGAGGGAGTAGGAGACCATTCTGAGACGGCTGGTCCGTCTGTTGTAGGAGATGTAGGTAACCCTGCTCTTGAAATTATTGAGGAGAGGCCTGTTGATCCTCCCCCTAGTCCAGGGGTTAGAATAGTCGATGCTTTCGAAGAGCCCCGAGACAGGGCCGGGGAGACCTCTGGTAGGTCTTCTCATAGAGAAGAGGGTGAGAGTGCCGTCACTCAAAGCCTCTTGGATGAATGGAGGGTGAAATTTGAATTTCCCCCAAATGTGACTTGCAGAGTTCCAGGACCCATGGACCGTCCCCAAGATGTTAAAGCCGGGGAGATCTGCGTTTTCCTTGCCTGGTTTGAAATGGGCTTAAGGCTTCCATTGCCGGATTTAGTCAGGCAATTCTTTTGCTGGTTCAAGCTCTGCCCTGCCGACCTGAATCTCAATAGCTGGCGGCATCTTCTAGGATTTATGGTGCTGGGACATCTGAACAAAGTAGACGTGTCTCTGGACTTGATCCGTAGCAATATGGATCTGAAGTTCAAGCAGGCAGAGGGCCTTTACTATATGTCCTTCGAGAAGGGGTTCCGACCCCTGTCTTCCGTTCCTACTTCCAACAAGACGTGGAAGAAGTGGTACTTCTTCGTTGGAGGAGGATGGGAGCATAAGGACTTCCAGGCCGGAGAGATCTCGTCGTTTCCTTGTGTTACGGGCCATAGGGGTGAGATTTATTCTCTTGGGTTTGCTTTAGCTTTGCTTATATCCTCAGAACTGACAAACTTGGTATTTTTCATTTCCTTTGTGCAGTCAAGAGTGCTCGGAAGAGGCCCAAGTTTACTAAAGCTCTGCAGGATCAGTATCGGGCTTTGCTTTCAACTTCTAACCAGGCTCATACTGTTATCGTCACTCCGGACCAAGTGATGGCCACCCGTAGCGCAGAGTTTAAGAGGAGGCTAGCCTCGAGGTGGGAAGTGCCGAAGCCTCAAGTGGTGGGGGAGTCTTCCTCCCCGGCTGAGCCTGATGCTCCTTTAGAAGTGAAGAGAAGGAGATTGATCTCTGGTTTTCCTGAGCCCTCCCCTGCCGAGGCTGAGGAAGCCGAGCCTGCCATTCCTGCATCGGCTGTTCCTCCTGGTCCGAGCAAGAGGTCTAGGAAGGGGAAAGCTCCTGCCGCTCCTTCTGAGCCATTTGTTGAGCCGGGTTATCAAATTGCCAAGAAGGCATTTGATCGAATATGGGCTCAAGGCCCACATCGGTACAGAGGGGATGATCCCTCCAAATTGATGACTGAGATGATGACTCTCCAGATGAAGGTAACTTCTGAAGCCTTTCCCTGGCCTTTTGTTTGCTCATTTGTTTCGCTCTAATTTATCTGTCTTGCTTTATACAGAGCATGCATAGTTTAGCTGCTCTGATGGTGACCCCCATGGGCCTTGAGGAGGCCGAGAAGCTAAGGACGGAGGTGAACGAGATGAGACTGGAGCTCGGAACAGCCCGTTCCAAAATTCAGTCTGCTGAAGAGGGTCTGGAGAGAGCTACCACCAGCCTTAAGGTGGCAGAGTCTGAGAGGGATATATTTGCTCAGACGGTTGAGAGGCTTGAGGCGGAGCTGGTTGGTCTCCGTGGTTCCATTGATCAGAGGGTTTAGGAGGCAGTTGGTCAAGCCAAAGCTGAGGCTGAGATGGAATTAAAAGAGGAAGTTGATCAGATGGGTGATGACCTGATCCTGCTCGGCTTTGAGAATTTCCGAACTAGATTCCAACTTCAGTTCCCGGACTTTGATGTGTCATCAATCGTTCCTCCTGAACCCACCTCATCTCGTCCTGATCCGGATAAGACTGCTGGGGCTCGTGCCCTTAATTTGGAAGAGGATGCAGGCCCCTCTGGGAAATCCTGAGGCTTTTTATAGGCTTTTGACCTTTTTTTTTTTTTTTTTGATGTAGTGAATACATTTTCCCTTCTGATCAATAAGATTGACTTTTCTTCAGATTCTGCTTGTATTCTTCCTTCTTGTGAATTTTGTTGCAAGTGTGGCTGCTCTGAACCCTTTGCATGCTAGATCAAATAGTTGCTTTCTTAATCTTCAATACTTGTCATGGAATAGTGAATATAGATCTGCCTTATTAAAATAAGACGAGAAAGTAGATATAGCCAGATAGATAGAGCCTGACAGAGCGGGAGTGGGTCCCTGTAGAGTTCTGAGATAGACTGCTCTGAATTAAGAGTCTGTGAGGTTAACCGAGCAGCTTGTGCTCGTTATTATGATGCTTGGTATGCTGAGAACTCGGGATTGGGATATATCCGATCTGCTTGGTCTTTGTTACGTGTCTTGATCTGTTATGAAATAGTTAAGACCAGTAGGTCTGAATGGGGGTCCATTTACTTTAGACTTTGTTCCCCTCTTTATTGATTTGGGAGCTTAAGTACTGGACTGCGGTCTATGTCTTGAGAATTCTGTACTCTGTCTCTTGGTATATTGAAGAGGCTTATTTAATGCACCGCTTAGTCATTCGACCGTCGTTTGGGTTTTCAAGGCCACTCTCTTTTTCACCGTTGCGACGGTTCAGTTGGGTGGCTTTTGGACTCCAAGGGTCTATATATATGGAAACGGGGCATATGGTTGTGCTCAACCCTTTTGCTCCCCGATTTGTTCGTGAGAGAAACCTCATATGCTGCCGGAATTTTTCCCATTCGTCCGGAGATGATGGAAGATTCCTTGCCTGAGTTAGGAATAATGAGCCTGTGGCCGAGAGTTAACCTCCCCCTTTTTTCAGTCTCCAAGGAAGGATTGAAGGAGGCCCAAGTCTTCTTGTTTCCTCTGGCATCCGGTCGAGATTTCTCCGATTGGTGGTGGCCCCTCCCTGATTCAACCGAGGCCTGGGGTGTTGGTGATGAAGACGAAGGTGAGTTGCCTTCCCTTCCTCACGCTCTGTTAGAGACCCTTGCACTAAGTGGCTGGGGTGAAATAGACGGTGTGAAGAAGAAGATTGAAGGTAGACTACCTTCCCCCCCCATGTGTCTTGGCAGAGACCCTTGCTTTACTCTTCTGAGGAGTCATGCCGATTACAAAGGTGGAGAATGAAAAGTCTCCTGAAGCTCAGAGCCCTCATCATCCGTTGGTCATGGGACCAGTGATAGTGATGATGAAATGGCCTGGGCACTACTTGATGCAGATTGGGGTTCAGGGTTCCTTCCTTTCAAATGGAGCCGATGAAGGCGGTTTTGAAGGTTTTGGATCTTGTGCCCCTTTATCATCCCAGGAGAAGAGCCATTATGTTGCCAAGCGTAGCTTCTGTAATAGCTTCTGTAATAGCTTCTGTAATAGCTTCTGTAGTAGCTTCTGTAATAGCTTCTGTAGTAGCTTCTGTAGTAGCTTCTTGGTACTGATGTAAATCTTTTTGAGTTATTAATAAAGTTGAATTTTTTCTTCTCTGAGCTGATACTTTCTGTGAATGTGCTCTTTTGAAACTTAAGCATCTTCTAATGTGTTGCCGATTGTTCTGAAAACAAATCAAAAACTTAGAAAAATGCCAGAATCGAAGTACTTCACCTTTGGTTGAAACCATGGTGCTGATTTATTTGACAGATAAGTCAAATAATGTAAGTGTCAGATCCGAGGTATTCCGTTCTAGTAAACTTTAGTTGACAGGTGCTCGGAATTTCTGCCTTTGGATAGACTGGATTACAGAACCTGCTAGTTGGGGATGGTCCAGGCTCTGAGGGCCTGTGCATTAATAGATGGACCAAGTCATAAGACTTGTGCATTAATAGATGGACCAGGCTCTGGAGGCCTGTGTATTAATAGATGGACCAAGTCATAAGACTTGTGCATTAATAGATGGACCAGGCTCTGGAGGCCTGTGCATTAATAGATGGACCAGGCTCTGGAGGCCCGTGCATTAATAGATGGACCAAGTCATAAGACTTGTGCATTAATAGATGGACTAGGCTCTGGAGGCCTGTGCATTAATAGATGGACCAAGTCATAAGACTTGTGCATTAATAGATGGACCAAGTCATAAGACTTGTGCATTAATAGATGGACCAGGCTCTGGAGGCCTGTGTATTAATAGATGGACCAAGTCATAAGACTTGTGCATTAATAGATGGACCAGGCTCTGGAGGCCTGTGCATTAATAGATGGACCAGGCTCTGGAGGCCCGTGCATTAATAGATGGACCAAGTCATAAGACTTGTGCATTAATAGATGGACCAGGCTCTGGAGGCCTGTGCATTAATAGATGGACCAAGTCATAAGACTTGTGCATTAATAGATGGACCAGGCTCTGGAGGCCTGTGCATTAATAGATGGACCAAGTCATAAGACTTGTGCATTAATAGATGGACCAAGTCATAAGACTTGTGCATTAATAGATGGACCAGGCTCTGGAGGCCTGTGCATTAATAGATGGACCAGGCTCTGGAGGCCTGTGCATTAATAGATGGACCAAGTCATAAGACTTGTGCATTAATAGATGAATAGTTTTAAGGAAGTAAAAGAAAAAATTTTTTATTGATAATACTTCCGCAAGTGTTCTACGTTCCATGGCCTAGGAACAGGTTTCCCAGTCGTGTCTTCAAGCCAGTAAGTGGTAGGTCGAACGACCTTCGTCACTTTGTAGGGGCCCTCCCAATTTGGTGACAATTTTCCCATGGTGGGATCCTTGGTGTTCTGAAAGACTCTTCTTAAGACGAAGTCTCCAACTTGAAAGCTGACTGTCTTGAGTCCTATCCTGGATTTATTGACCATTCTTTGTTGGTAGGCTTCCATCCTGATGCTGGCTTGATCCCTTCTCTCCTCGAGCAAATCCAAGTTCTCCATCAGCTGCTGATCATTGGATTCTTGCTCAAAGGCCTCAGTCCTCAGAGTTGGCATACCGATTTCAACCGGAATTACTGCTTCTGTCCCATAGGCTAATGAGAAGGGTGTTTCAGAGGTGGGAGTTCTTCTGGTTGTACGGTAGGCCCAAAGGACTCCTGTTTGGAGGTGCTCGTGGTAACGGGCCCACAATGTCCATTCCCCATTGAGCAAAGGGCCAGGGGCTAGGAATCGGGATGAGCTCGTGCTGAGGCTGGTGTTGGTACAAGGCGAATCTCTGACATTTGTCACACTTCCGAACATATTCTTTAGCCTGTTTCAGCATGCCGGGCCAGTAGTAGCCCTGTGATAGAGCTCGGTGGGCTATAGTTCTGCCCCCATTGTGATTCCCGCAAATTCCCTCGTGAATTTCAGCCAAAACATATTGTGACTCGTCTGGAGCCAAACATTTTAACAGAGGTTGAGAATATGACCTCCTGTAAAGTTTGTTGTTCAAGATCAGGTACCGAGCCGCTCTGATTCGGATTCTCCTGGCTTTGTTTTTATCCTCTGGGAGGAGCCCGGATCTTAGATACTGGAGGATTGGGGTCATCCAGCTCTGGGACTGTTCATCAACTTGAGCAACTGATGCTCCCTCAATGCTGGATCCTGGCTGAAAAGAGATTTTAACGGTGGAGTCTGTTTCAGACTTGAGGCGGGAGGCCATGTTAGCCAGAGCATCTGCTCTGCAGTTCTGACTTCTCTCAATCTTCTGGATAGTGAAAGTCTGGAAAGAATGCTTTAAATGGTTCACCAGTTCGGAGTACCGAAGCATCCTGTCATCCTTAATGGCAAACTCTCCCAAAACTTGGCTTACTACCAGTTGGGAGTCAGAGAAGACATCGAGGTTCTGAGCCTCGCATTCCAGGGCAAGCTTCATCCCTAAGATTAGGGCCTCATATTCAGCTTCATTATTAGAAGCTTTAAATCCCAGGCTGACTGCTTTTTCCGACGTAAGTCCATCAGGGGACTGTAGCACCAGTCCTACCCCTGATCCTTGATCGGTTGACGATCCATCAATATACAGCAGCCAGGTTCCTGTAGTTTCGGCGATTTGTGCTTCGTTCTGCAGTGCCGGGGTGAACTCGGCTACAAAGTCGGCTAAGGCCTGCCCTTTGATGGAGTTTCGGGGTACATATGCTATGTCAAACTCCCCTAGCTCCACAGACCACTTGACCAATCTTCCCGATACCTCGGGTTTCCTCAGTATTGACTTTAGAGGATAAGCAGTTGGAATCTCAATTGGATGGGCCTGGAAGTAAGGTCGAAGCTTTCGGGCTGATACGACCAAGGCATAGGCCAGCTTCTCTACTTCTGGGTATCTTTTTTCCGTGTCGAGTAGTGCCCTACTGACGTAGAATATAGGCCTCTGTACTCCCTTGTCCTGTCTGATTAGTGCGGAACTGACCGCGTTCTCAGAGACTGCTAGGTACAGGAGCAGCTTTTCTCCTTGTACAGGTTTTGACAGGAGCTCTGGAGAGGCTAAGTACTCCTTTAGTTCTTGGAAGGAATGCTCGCATTCTTCTGTCCATTGCAAAGCCTTGCCGCCCTTTAGAGCTTTGAAGAAAGGTAGGCAGCGATCGGTGGACTTGGATATAAATCTGCTCAATGCGGCGACTCTGCCGTTCAGTGCCTGAATCTCCTTTCTGGTCTTTGGCGACTTCAGTCCAATCAGGGCTTGGATCTGAGTGGGATCTGCTTCGATACCTCTTTGAGAGACGATGTACCCCAAGAATTTTCCCTTCGTAACTCCGAAGGTACATTTCGAGGGGTTGAGCTTCATCTAGTGCTGTCTGAGGATATCAAAGGTCTGGGCTAAATGCTGGAGGTGGCTGTCTTTCTGGAGGCTCTTTACCAGCATGTCGTCGATGTATACCTCCATGGTGCTGCCAAGCAGTGGGCTGAACATCTTGTTCACCAACCGTTGGTAAGTGGCTCCAGCATTCTTTAAACCGAAAGGCATCACTCTGTAGCAATAGAGTCCTCTTTCGGTTATGAAGGCGGTCTTTTCCTGATCTGGAGGGTACATCTGGATCTGGTTGTATCCAGAGTAGGCGTCCATGAAACTCATAAGCTCATGCCCTGCAGTGGCGTCAACCAGTTGATCTATTCTTGGTAGTGGGAAGCTGTCCTTGGGACATGCTTTGTTAAGGTCTGTATAGTCAACACAGACTCTCCACTTGCCGTTCTTCTTCTTGACGAGCACAGTGTTGGCTAACCACTCGGGATAAAAAACTTCCCGTATCATCCTGGCGTCCAGCAGCCTCTGGACTTCTTCGTTTATAACCCGATGCCGTTCGGGAGCGATCGGTCTTCTCTTCTGTCTGACCGGAGGGTGGTCTGGATCTACCATTAGTTTGTGAGTTATCAGATTAGGATCTATTCCCTCCATGTCCCTAGTCTCCCAAGCAAAGATAGAGAGGTTATTCTTCAGAAACCTGACTATCTTTTCCTGCTCGGCGGGCGTAAGGTCTGGGCCGATGTACAAATAACGCCCCTCTGCTCCTGAACTGACCAGTATCTTGATGGGCTCGCCAACAGGCTTGGCTCGACTATCACGCCCCCTTGGGCTCAGGGGCTCTTCAACGCCGGATGGGCAATCTTCCACCTCGGGAGTGTGAGTGAAAACCGGATCTGCACAGTCCCGAGTGTACTGTAATTGCTATTTTGGGGCTGTCTCCTTGAGGGCGATAGCGTGACATTCTCGTGAGGTTGGCTGACATCCTCGGACCGAGTGCACGCTTTGATTGTGGACGTACTTCAGACACTGATGAAAGGTCGAAGTGACCGCCCCTAACTGGTGTAACCAGGGTCTCCCAATGATGACGTTGTATGGAGACTTCATGTTCAACACCATGTACTCTGAGATGGTGGTCTTCTGCCCTTCACCTTCCCCAATAGTGGTAGGAAGGTCAACTCTCCCCAGGGGGGTGCTAAGGCTGCCATCAAAAGCTGCCATTACGGCAGTGGTGGGCTTGACGCTGTCCTGGTCTATGCCCATCCGCTTAAGCGGTTCGTAGAATAGGATATTGACTGAGCTGCCAGTGTCGACTAGGACTCTTCTAGTTTCGAAGTTGGCGATTCTGAGGGTGATAACAAGGGCATCACTGTGAGGGCAGTGTACCCCTGCTAGATCTTGCTCGGTGAACTGGATCTCTGGCCCTGGCTTGAGCCTTTTTTCGGCGTTGGAGACCTGCAAGATGTTTGGGGCGGTTCTGGCCTCCCGAGCATATCTTTTTCTCGCCCTGTTGGACATTCCTGTAACAGGGGAGTCAGCATGGAGGACGTAGATAACATGGTTGTTCTGCCTCTGAGGCTCGTTTCGTCCTTCCCGCTGCTCTTGCCTCTGTTCGGGCCTCTGATCTGGCCGCTGCTGAGGCTTGTCTTCTTGGGGGTTCTGCCTTCCGTCTTGTTTGACGAACTCCCGAAGACGTCCCTTCTTTATGAGCTGTTCTATCTCATATCGGAGGGTCCTGCAAGTGTTAGTAGTATGCCCATGATCCTTATGGAAATTGCAATACTTACTTTGGTCCCGCAGGCTGGGATCTCCTTTGATCGGCTCTGGCCACCTCAGGTTCTCCCGATCTCGGATCTGCTGGAGTACCTGGTTCGGAGTGGTGTTCAAAGGCGTGAAGTTGGTGAACTCCCTTGGTGCGGAGTTGTACACAGCTCTGGGAGCTGTTTTCTTATCTGGGCTTCTGACCCTCTTTTTGTTGGAGTCTCTTCTGTGATCCTCCTTCTTATAGTCCTCCCGCTTCGGATTATCCCTTTGGGTCTGATCCTTGCCCTTCTGGGCTGAGCGGTTGGCTTCTTCCAGGTTGATGTATTTTTTGGCCCGATCCATCAATGCTGCCATATCAGCCGGGGGGCTTTTTGTCAAGGAGTCTCTGAAGCCACCTTGGGCAAGCCCAGCAGTAAGGGCCGCAACAAGGAATTTCGGGCTGCAATCCGTGATCTCAGTGAGCTCGGCGTTGAAGCGGGCAATGTAGGCCCGGAGGGATTCCTCCCTAGTCTGCCTAACGTTCAGCAGGAATTCTGGTCCCCTTCTGAGCCTCCTGCTGGTCATAAACCTATCCAAGAACTGTCTACCGAGCTCGTAAAAGCTGGCAACGGAGTTCGGAGGGAGGTTGTGGAACCACTTCAGAGCCGTTCCCTTCAAGCTGGTGATGAACGTTCGGCACATGAAAGCATCTGAGGCTCCGTGAAGGGCCATCGTATGCTGGTAATGAGATAGGTGATCTCCTGGATCTCCAGATCCGTCGTAGAGAGTGAATTTGGGTACCACGAACTTTCTAGGCCTCTCTTCAGACATGATGGCGTGGGTAAATGGAGTGGCTAGTCTTCCGAGCAGCCTGGCCAGTTCGTCCTGCTCTGGATGGTTCTGAGGTCCTCTTATGCCGATTGTCCGGTCCATAGACTCGGCAATCTCCTCTACCCTTCGCGGGTCTCTGAGTCTGACATCTTGTGAACCCTGCCTGACAGCCTCGGCTTCAGGGTAGTAGGGTGGAGTGCGCCCTTCGGATGGAGGAGGAATCCGAACCGGTGGGACTGGCGCTGCATGATAAGGTTCCTGTGGTGCCGGGGGTGCTCCCGAAACCCTAGGAGTTGGGGCTCGGGTAGTGCTCCGGTAATGTACGTCGGGGACAAAAGCGGATGTTCCCCAGCCAGGGACTGTTGATGGCTGTGGATCTCGGCCAGCGTGAGCAACGCCTGAGGGGTGCCCAGGCTGGTTAGCGGGGGCCTGCCCACGAAGTTCTTCATTCCCCGTGGCAACCGGGGGTTGTGTTCCTGCAACGAAGTTGACCGACGGGCTAGGAGAAGCCGCCGCTTGGTTCTGCGTGAGCGTTGCCAGCGTTCTAGTAATGGCTAGCAACTGCTCCTGCACCAGGTCATTGTGTCGTTTTATTGCTTCGATCTCTTGTCGCATAGGGTTGGCCGCTGGTCCTCTTGTGCGTGGAGCAGGCGGCTGACGCTGAGCGTTTTGCGAACTCTGAGTATTCTGTCGGGGTCGGAGATTTGGTGCCATGGTTTTCCGGTAGGGAAAAAGATGAGTTTACGAATAAAGCACGTAGAGATTAGTCGTTTCCCACAGACGGCGCCAAACTGATGCTGCACTTTTTGACTCGCAACACGTGAGGGCTCCGTGACCTGTAGAACACTCAGAAAGATGATCAGAGGACCACCGGATTGGCTCCGGCGGTAGCCGCTCCGATGCTTAAGTGAGTAAGGGAATTGAAAGACTGTATTGAAAGTCAAAGAATGAGCATGAATTTGATAGCGTACCTCTAGGGTTTAATATATAGGCCGAAGCTTTCCTAAGTTGATTAGGATTCGACGCCATGAATATAGGGATATGATCATCGGAGATTGCAGTTACCTTGTGGGCATTGAGTCGTAGATGGAGATAATCATAAATGGTAGTTTCCGTATTGGAGACTGCTTCCTTATCCTCTGCCCGGAATCCGCTAAGGCGGAGATAATCATAAATGGTAGTTTCCGTATTGGAGACTGTTTCCCTATTCTCTGCTCGGAATCCGCTAAGGCGGTGACGAGATCTGAAGCTCTGGTCTGGACCCTGTGATCAGTTCTGGATATATTTGTTTGGTCACTTCCGACCTTATGTGATGATCTGGATGTCGTTGGCTGAGCGAGAATCATGCTAGCTGAACATAAATCGGACTGTGGTCATACGTGTCAAGTGTTGATTGGCCTGTCTTTTTATGGTATATCAGTTACCATGTATGATTAATGTGGGTATTCCAAAACAATAGTAGTCTTCCTTGAGTTGAGTTGAGTTAGAATTTGGACATCATCTTCCAAAAATAATTTCCCACAACAACGAGGAGGATAATAATAATAATTAACAATCACAATTATTGTTATTAATCTATTTTACGTGATACGATGGAAAGAGAGTAAGTCTCATATAAATATATATATATATATATATATATAAAATTGGTACGAAGCTTATGGCGCCCATAACCTACCAATAATAAGAAGAAAAAAAATATCTGAGATTATTCAGCTTGCAGGGCATCAAAAGGCCTTTATCGAAGATCCAAAATGGGAAATATAGAATATAAATTTTTATATTTAGACAAATCTAGCAAGAGGTTGAAGCTTCCTGAAAAATACTGCAAAACCTGCTTGAAACATAGAAGACTCATTAGTGATCTTCATTTTCTCTGTTTTGCTTCTTCACTAAAACATATATCACTACTCGCGGGCTGCAATAATCTGGATGCCATTGTGATTGATCGACACGCCCAATAATGAACAACTTCATTGCAGTTTCTAAGAAGTATTCAAGGACAGCATCTGCAAGTGCAAGGTGACATCTGAGAAATATTCAAGTATTCAGGGACAGCATCTGTAAGACTTTAGGACAGAATTATGTTAAAAAGGAAAAAATATCTAACCGTTTCGAAGTTCTCCAGCGAATATGATTGTTGTCTGGGTACCACAGAGTTCTAGTAGTGTGGTTAACAGATCTGTCACTGCTTCCTCGCTATAGATGACATCTGACCCAAGCACTGAAAAAATTAAAAATAACAAGACGAAACTTAAAACCAGGTATCAATGAGGGCCAAACTATTCTAAAATGATTTACTAGCTATTTGGCCCAGAAGGATTTATGATAGACTGTATTGGGATATGTAATATGTTTATGGAGCAGCAAAACTTATGCAGTGCATCAAAACACTCCGTTTGGTAGGTATATATATATATATATATATACATATATATATACATGATCCATTGGCCAAAGGAAATTTTCAGTTTGTATGCACCTCATTTTGATCATAACATTCTTTCAGACTTGCAAAGTGTGCTTTGATAACAGGTGTGCAACATGGATCCAGTCTAAAATTCAAACATAGACCATAACAACGTAATTCGATCATGCTCAGCACGGAAATTGCAATTGTTATCAATATATTTTTTCACTGCAGGGAAGAGATAAAATCTTATTACCATAACCAGGCAAAGGTTCACTCATTTCCGGGTCAAGATTATCTCCCCAAATGAGCTCATTTACTGTTGCAGAACCCTTGACATCTCCATACAGATTGGCCTCAACATTCTTTTTCAGTAGCCTCAGTCTATCTGGCAAATCAGTAAGAATAACTTGAGCACCCAAAAGAGAGGCAATGCAGCTGGAAACACAGTACAAAAACAATATACTTCAAGTGAGAAAAGGAACAACTTCATGGGACAATTAAAATATTAATAAAAGGAAATCGAAATGAAAATTTTACATTCTATGTTAATCACTTGCAGTTGCATGTTCATACACTGATACACATCACTAGCATAAGCAGTGTTTACAAACTAATCGCAAAGGTTCTTTCTTTAAGACTGAAGACGATTATGGGTAGTATCATCTCTCCTAGCCAAAATACTTTTGTGGAGGGTTGAAAAATCCTAGATGCGACTCTCATTGCTAATGAATGCATTGACTCTAGGATAAAACAGAAAAGGAAGGGGCTTGTGTGCAAATTGGATATTGAAAAAGGCCTTTGACCATGTTAATTGGAGTTTCTTATTGGGTATGTTGGCTAAGATTGGCTTTGGAGGCACGTGGAGGAAGTGGATTTAGTCGTGCATATCCACAATCTCTTTTTCGGTCCTCGTCAATGGCTCCCCTGCAGGTTTCTTCCGTATTTCTAGAGGTTTGAGACAGGGGGATCCCCTATCCTCTTTTCTCTTCGTGATAGCTATAGAGGCATTGAGTCACTTCATGCTCCGTGCTAAGGAAGTTAGCATCATCAAAGGCTTCCAGGCAGGGGACAGAGGGGGTGGAGGCGTTGCCATTTCCCACTTGTTGTTTGCCGACGACACCATCATTTTTTGTGACCCTTCAGTGCGGCAGCTTTGCTTTGTTCGATGTATTCTAGTGTGTTTTGAAGCTGTGTCAGGTTTGAAGATCAATCTTGCAAAAAGAAGCATTACCCCGGTAGGGCCGATCCAAGAGATGGACATGTTAGCTAGCACTTTGGGCTGCAGTGTGGGCTGCTTCCCCTTGGTTTACCTGGGCCTTCCGTTGGGAGCTCCCTCGAGATCCATTGGGGTTTGGGATCCTGTAGTTGAAAGATTTCTTAGCAAGTTGTTAGGCTAGAAAGGCCAACTCCTTTCTAAGGGAGGTAGGCTCACCCTTCTTAAAAGTACCTTGGCAAACCTCCCTATCTATTTCATGTCGCTCTTCACTATGCCAAAGACAGTTACCAAAAGATTAGAAAAGATTCAAAGGGATTTCTTATGGGGCCACGGCGGTGATTGTAGAAAGATTCACTTAGTTGCTTGGGATAAAATCAAGAAGCCAATGTCTCTCGGGGGTTTAGGGGTGAAGGATTTGAGAATCTTCAATATAGCCCTTTTAGGGAAATGGTTATGGAAATTTGGTAAAAGTGACAGGGAGCTTTGGAGGGAGATCATTGTTTCCAAGTATGGGTGTGATAATGGGGGTTGGTGCTCGGGCAATGCGGAGGGTCCGAGGGGATGTGATCTTTGGGGTTACAATAGAGGTGACTGAAGGATTTTCACGGAAAGATATAGTTTTGTTATCGGGAATGGTGGTAGGGTGAAGTTTTGGGATGATGTTTGGACTGGGGTCGAGTCGTTGAGGGCGAAGTTCCCTATGTTATACAGTCTAGCTAGCAATAAGGCGGCTTGAGCTAACGAGTATTTGGAGAGAGTTGGGAACAAGCTTATCTGGACTCCTCGTTTTAGAAGAGACTTTTTAATTGGGAACTTGAAGAGATGGGCTCTTTCCTTTGTTACATCAACAATTTCAGGGCTATGGAAGATAGGGAGGATAAGAGAGTTTGAAGGCCGGATAAGAAATCTTTTTCTGTTAGCTCCTTCTACAAGAGCATGTTCGATTTTGATAATCCTCATTTTCCTTGGAAGCTCATTTAGCATTCAAAAGCCCCCCCTAAAGCTTCCTTCTTTGCTTGGGAAACTTCTTGGAAGGTCATATTAACTGCGAAGAACTTAAAGAAAAGAGGCTTTCTTTTGATCAATAGATGCTACTTTTGTAAGAATGATGAGGAAATGATGGATCATGTTCTTTTTTTTTTTTTTTTGATAAGTAAGAAGTATATATTAAAAGCCCAAGAAGGGCAAAGGGCAAAAATCCCCCAAAAGCTTTACAACGGCCCTAGAGACCTCAAGAAGTCAACAAAAGAAGTAACATTTACAAGAAAAGTCTCTTTGGCCCAAAAAAAATAATAAACGCAAAAAAACATCTTTGAGATAAGGAATAGGAAGCTCCCTATCAAAGACACAATTGTTTCTTTTAATCCAAAGGGACCACAAGAGGCAAATGGGCCAGACTCCAAATTTTCTTCAAATCTTTAGGAAGGATGCACCCTTCCCATGCCAACAGGAGGTCTTTGACTGAGCTTGGCATGACTCATGAAAAGCCAAACAAAGCAAGAACAAGGTTCCAACAGTTCCAAGAAATTTGACAGTGAATGAAAACGTGATCCACTCGCTCTTCATCATTCTTACAGAAAAAGCATCTGTTGGCCATAAGAAATCATCTTTTCTTCAAATTGTCCGTGGTTAATATGGCCTTCCAGGAAGCTTCCTAAGCGAAGAAGGAGGCTTTTGGGGGAGGGGGGCTTTTGAATGCCAAGTGTGTTTCCAAGGGAAAAGAGTCCTTTCACTATCAAACAAATTCTTGTAGAAAGATCTAACTTCCATTGTCCTAAAATTGTTGATGTGACTAAGAAAAGAGTTCACCTCCTCAAGCTCCCAATAAAAAAAGTCTCTTCTCATCCACTGTCATGTTTCGTGGAGCTGCTAGAATATTGTTTTTGCCCTATTGGGTTTCTCCTAGGTTATGTCAGGCTCCGTAAAAGACCTTTTATTGGCTTGGGAATGATGCAATCTCCCAAAAGAGATTAAGAGATTTTGGAGACTGGCCCCAATTTGCCTTTTGTGGTGTATTTGGAGTAAAAGGAACAATCGTGTCTTTGAAGATCTGGAACTCTTTACTCCTTTCTTTAAATATGATTTTTTTCGCTTATTATTTTTTTGGGTCAAAGAGACTTTTCCTGTAAATGTCTCTTCTTTTGGATTCTCTAAATCAGATGTAAGCTTTTGGGATTTTTGCCCTTGATGCCCTCCTTGGGCATCATTATATATACAACTCTTACTTTTAAAAAAAAAAAAAAAAAGAGAGAGATGCAAGGGAGTGTTCATATAAAAGTGAATATTACATGTAGGATGGGCCACTCCAACAAGTGTTCACAATAATGGTTCAGAAGATGATTCCTGAATCCTGAGGAAATGTTACAACTGTAGAAAGCTGAGACAGTTTAGAGAGAAATGGAGAGACTGATAACTAATAAGTTGATTTCTTAACCTTTTTGAACATAGGATCAGACACTATTTACAATGATCAGCTCACGTGACCAACTTGAATAGGTATGATCTTGGCCTGACAGGTATGGGCCTGACCTGAATAGGTAAGATCAATTATTGCGTATTCAAAGAGATGTTGTGACAGTATTCATGGGCAGGGAAGAGATGTTAAACTCATCATGAACAAGCAAGGATTGACAAACTTTTACATTGCTTAAAGAGCAGATCATATTACTAACCACCGCAATAGTGAAGTCAGCACCTAAGGTGCCAAAATTCTTTGTTCTTTGGAAAGACACCCTAGTGAACTCACAACTCTAACCTCCAATCCATATGACCCCAGAAATCTGGTGAAGGGACTATAGTGTAGTACAAGAGTCGCACCATAGCCACACACCAAGCTTCACGAGCCTCTTAAGGTCTTCCCCAATCTTAGGCAGACATTTGAATGGCAGTGAGAAAATTATAAGAATAAGGTATGAACCAAAGTATATATGTACAAGTTAGGCTCGAGAGCCAACAATGGCTCACCATAAGGAAGTCTGGCTCACAGGAAGGCTGTCTCAACTCACCAAGAGGTGGTTCTAATATTACCTGAACTCATCAAAGAGAGATGGTTCTAATATTACCTCAACTCATCAAAGGGAGAGAGCCTCAAATTATCCTTCCTCTAAGTTAAGAGCTAGCTCAAGGACTGATATGATTACCTCGGTTATCGACACTTATTACCATAGAGTAGTAATGTGTCAAAGGATAAGTAGATGACGTATGATTTGTACTGTGTAAGTGTCCAGCATGTAGCCAATAGGATGCTGCACATGGGCGAAGGAACATATATCTACAAAACGAAATCAAAACAAATATGGAAATAATTATGTTATTACCCAACTAATCCACATCCAGAGCCTAATTCAACAACTTTCTTGCCTTGAAGAAGAATCATCCCTGATTCCACAGCATGCTCTAAGAACTTCCCCAAAACAACTCCACTGTCCCACATCACTGCTCCAGTTACACCAGGAGAGCTCTGCATTTAACAGCAACCCATAGTTTAAGAATAAATAATAATAAGAATGCATGAATAAGAAGTTGAATAGGATGGATACTCTAAATAGTAACTGATTTGTATTACCAGCAGTAAATCATCAAATTGTGGCAAATCGACCTTAATATACATTCTAGTTTACAGAATTTGACATGGAAGCTACTAACAGAGCAATGAATCCAGAGAAGATCTGACACAAGTGCATGTTTCAAAAAGTTCTCATCACCGGTGAAATTCAGTTTAGCTACATAGGGAACTCAACATCCATTCAACTACTGCAAATTCTAATTCATGGTCACAAGTTACAAGTACATGTTTCAAAAAGTTGTAATTCAGGTTCAACTCAACATTCATTCTCACCACCAGTGAAATTCAATTTAGCTACACAGGGTCAACTCAACATCCGTTCAACCACTGCAAATTCTAACTCATGGTCAAATGAATATCCAGGATTATACAACAATAATTAGATCATTTTTACCTTCTATTTTCTTTTCTTTTTTGGTACTCATAGGGTCAACTCAACATCCATTCAAGTACTGCAAATTCTAATTCATGGTCACAAGTTTTCAAAAAGTTAATTCAGGTTCAACTCAACATCCATTCTCACCATCCTGACACAACTGCATGTTCAGAAATTTATCACCAGCGGTGAAATTCAGTTTAGCTACACAGGGTCAACTTGACATCCATTCAACTATTGCAAATTCTAACTCATGGTCAAATGAATATCTAGGATTATACATCAATAATGAGATCATTTTTACCTTATATTTTCATTTTTTTATTGGTATATTTACCTTCTTACATTTTATTTAGTTTAAAATGAAACACTAATTTATTTCAGTACATATTGGACCCACTATACTGATAAAAAAAAACATATTAGACCCACTATGGGTGACACTTAATGATATTAAAATTATAGTCATTTTCTCTAATTCAACCTGGTACCAAAGCCATACCCATTTATCTTTTCTAATTACTTTCATTCCCATAGTTTCATAGACTAATCAGTCCATTGCTTGGTATGCCCTCTAGACATTCTAGGTTAGCAATCACCATGCTTTCTACCACAAAGATTGACAATGCAATTGCCTAAAATTGAAGCAACATGGCTTTTGTGCCCATAACAGAACAATTATGTCATGCCACAAAGTGTAGCATCTTTGCCAAACTATGGGGTCCCATCCCAAGTTTATTTAATTGAAATGAGCCACTTATTGGACTTTGAATCTGACTTGCAGCCCACTCAAGATAGCAATTTTCTACAGACACCAGCAATGGCATGTCTATTTTGCCACTTACAGCATTGTTGTTGCAGCTATCCATTGCCATCTAGCATGGACTTGTTTTAGCCCTTGGTCGATTGATGCGCTAGACATAACCTACTTAGAAAACTATATCTCTGGAAGCCAAATCCAATAAGAGGCATGAATACCTTCTTGGGAGAGCTCCTTCAGTCTAACACTGTAGACTGAAAGGACCACAACTGATGAAGAGCATGCAAAAAAAGTACAGTGAATTGAAAATTTCACATGGAGCAAGTTTGAGACCCCAAGTAATTACATTTTGGGGTGGGTCAAGAGGTAATTTATGTTAAATTTATATTGGCATAATGCTGGTGAAGTCTCACTTATGTTTTATTAGGTTTTAGAAGTTTTTTTTTTTTTTTTTAAACACAAGAAAGATAATTCATTAGATATAAGAACTGAAAATACATCAAGAGGATAAAACATCAGACAATAAGAGGGAACCCAACCAAACTGGGGGGTCCTCCAACCAAGCCTCAACATCATTAATCAATGAACCTCTCTTTGCCAATTCATGGGTAATGACATTGCCAGAAAAAAAAAAAAAAAGGTTTAAGAAGTTAGGAGTATTTTTATAATTTCCAAATTTGCTGGATGTGGGCTATTAATAGTTATCCATGGGTCTTATTTTAGGGTGATATATGTTATTGGGTCTTTATTAGGTTTAGAATAGTCTTAATAGTCAAAGTCCTACTAGAAATAGGAAAAGTACATCATCCTATCTCTACATATTCTTGCAATTCAGGTGGTTGAGTTTAGATTCTTTTGAAAATTTGAAATTTTATCATGTGCAACCTAATCTTTTCTTTTTTTTTTTTTTTTTTCTGGGAAAAGCATATGCAACCTAAACTTAGGGGTTAAGTCCAAGGATTTCTAGGTGAGGTTTCTAAATTCTTCATCTTCATCTTCAATTTTCTACAATCAGATTTCTTATTTTCTTTGGTTTCAATTTCAAAACCGAAGTTCCTCAATCATTACCCTTTCCCTAACCTTTTGGGTCTTCAATTTAATAATAAAAAAATCCAGCAACTAAGTCTCTACAATTCCAGCAATCTATCAGCTTCAAAGCAAGAAAATTCCAACCTTTTTAATCCCTAAAGACTACAAGGTTTCTAATTTCTTCTACCTTGCAAAATCCTAAAGACTACAAAATTTGAAAGCATAAAAATGTTTAAATATGTAGAAAGCGTAAGTGATGTTACCATGGAAGAAGGGGATTGGAGAATGGAGAGAGAGCGGCCACAAGCGTCGAGATGGAGTTGGAGAGAGGATTGGCAGACGAAGGCGTTGTGCTTTGAGAGAGTGGGCTGTTGAATCCCCCAAAGTAGCATTATCTCTTCTGTGGGGTCTCCTGAAACCAATCTCACCGTCCCTCTATACGATCCCAGTTTCACCATCACGTCTTCTGCTTCCGCAACCTCCTCCTCACCAGCCATGCCTTGCCTACTACCACCGCTTCCTTTGCAATCTGGGAGAGTGAGAAGACTGAAGAGGGAGTGTTGTTGCTTGCTGTCCTGGTGGGACTCGGGGCAGTGTGCAAATGACCCGCCAACCCGTGGCCCCGAATCAACCCTAGCTTATTTTGGACCGAACCCGACCGACCCAGGTTGCTATGTATAATGTGAGTTCGAGTCGTGGAAGTGTGGAGTTCATAACCGAGTCGACCGACCGATGGCAGATTTGGTGTTGGAAATGAGACTATATTTTTCAATAATAACCTGATAGTAAACAAATTATCTTGATCTCCCAGTATTTTCTCTCTCCTTCTCCGTCGTCTGGTCGATTGAGCCGCGGAGCAGCGAATCGACTTCTTGTTGCGGTACACTTTTAGCTCATATATACACACACATATACCCGCACGTATATAGGAGTGATGATGGATTTGGATCTGTGGATTTCGAAGGTTAAAGAGGGCCAGCACTTGTCCGAAGACGAACTTCAGCTTTTATGCGAATATGTATGTGATCTCTGTCGCTGGAATGGTATTTGTTATTGATTCTCAAGTTCATGTATGATTAGGGTGTTATGAACTCTTCTCTCTTTATATGTAGTATTTATTTATTTAAGGGGACTTGAACCTTCAACCTCCCATATCAGGAGGTGGAGGAAGTATCCACCGAGCTGGAGCTCGTTGGTTATATGTATATCTATAGTTTTATGTATGTTGTGCAGAGAAGCTGGTGTCCTTTGTTCGTGCAGAATTCCAAACCCTAGTTAGCTTTTATTCTGCTCCCACTTCTCTTTATGTCCCTCCCTCTGTTTCTGTCTCCTCCTCCTCCTCCTATCTTCGTGTGTGTGTGAGCGTGTGTTTGTGTGGGATATCAATACCAGCAGTGCATTTCTGCTCTTCGAATTGGTGATGCATTATAATTTCCATCGCAGCTTATGGATGACACTGAAATTGGTGGTGGTGGTTACAAAAGGTGGTGATTGGGTGGTGACGTTGGCATTGCTTGTTACGATGGGGGCTTGAAATTGATGAATTGGGGGCGGTGACAGACTGGCTGATGTAGTATCATTATGGTTATGGTTGTGGCATCAGCGTGTTATTAGAAGATGTAATTGGTTGTTGTGGTGGTGGTTCTGAAATGTTAATGTCCCAGGGCATGTTGACAAAGTTTCTGATCTTGCTGTTGTAAGGTTTTTTTTTTGGTTGGAACTGATTCTGCATTCTTGCTAGTAGTGGCTTCTTGTTGGCACTGATACTTGGGGTGTTGGATGTGGTGGTACCTGTTGATGTGGTGGTACCTGTTGGTGTTGCTGATAAAGTGAAGTTAACTGGATGGTGATGGTTTAAATAGCTGATATGATGGCACTTGGTGTTGTTGCTACCATGATTTCTGATAATTTCATATTAAAAATCTTTTTTCGGGTAGAAAATTATTTAATGATTACAAATGGTACTGGGGAACAAAAAAAGTAAGGCATTAATGATGTAGATTGGCCCGTTTGGATTTATCATCTCTTGCAGCTATTTAATTTGGACATTAATTATAGTTGCATTTGTAGACAAAGTACTTTAGTTATGTTTACTTGAAAATATATTAGTGTGCTCATATCCTTAAGAGTGTGGGTTTTCCACATCCATTTAAGTTTTCAAATGCTAGACATGTGATAAATGTAGTGAGTAGTGAGTAGTGACACGGCACTTCGGATTAATTATGATCATGACGTATGAGCTCAGGGAACCAACATATGGGATCTTTCATTATCTCAAGCCATGGGGAAATGCAAAAGAATTTGATTCATTATTTCCTCACCCCTCGTACATGCAACACCAATTTTCTATTGATTGCATTCTCTTCCTCAAATTATGAGTAGTGAGGATCTTCCCAAGAATCTGAGAATTTTGTGTGCCAAACTGCCTTCCAAGGGAACGCCACATTCTCTTTCTCTCTGTGAAGCCTCATGGACAGATTTCACCTAAAGAACACCCCTTCTAAGCCACCCAGCTCATAGAATTCTCTTCCTCCACCGCAACCGGCTGGTCATATTAAGGGCCATAAAAGGTCACAATTTTCTCCCGCTCCCAGTCTTGAAGCGGTTTATAAAACCTAATATTCAATCTCTGGGGAATAAAGATAATTAATCACCATATCATATCTATCCGCAATAATTCTGAATAAGCCTCGGAAAGTCCCAAAGAAAGGTCCGTTCTTACACCAATGGTCCTACCATAACCTAACGCGATGTCCATTGCCAACCACAACTCTGACATGCCAACCCTTTCTAATACTCTTTCACAACCAACCACGTAAGAATACCAAACCTCTTTGGTTTGCCAATCATCCCTTTTGCCACTACACTTGCCCTCCTCCAATTTCCTCCACGAACTATTCCTCTCGAGACCATATTTTCACAACCATTTTGCCAAAAGATCTTGGTTAACCAAACCAAACTCCCTAATGCCAAGTCCTCCTCCTTTCACCATGGAACAAACATCTTCCAATCCACTAGATGATACTTGAATTTATTTCCCATACCACCTCATCGGAGATCCCTTTAAAAATTTTCCAACCTTTTACAATTGAAGCTTGAATAGGAAAAAGGGACCTGCATGTCTCATGTGATATTTGTGGAGTGAATGCAATTGGAGGATTTTTGAAGGCTAGAGAGGTCAATGAACGAGTTGAAAGGGATTTAGTTGATTTTTTTTATGCTTTTGGATTGTACCAAATTATTATAGAATAAATAGTAGATTTTTTTTGCAAATTTCATGAACGAAATGCGTATGATTTCAGGTTTGCAGTGTATTCTTCTTTTATACATGAGTGCTTCCACTTTTTTTAGTGCCTTTAATGATATAATTAGGAAAAAAGTAGGTAGGCTCGACAGGCTACTTTTTATAGAGTAAGTACTTCTTTCAACCTGCTAGTCTCCTTTCAAATCTCTCTACAATTGCATACCACACAGTAAAGGCTTTAATGGAAGAGCCAAGGGGAAGTCCTAGGTAAGAAGCCCATAAGAGTCCAACTCTTTTCCTCAATATGGTTGCCAAACATCGTATCCCTTACACCACCCCATCAAAATCAACTCAATCTTAAGCTAAATTAACCTTCATTCCTGATACTGCTTGAAAGCAAAATTGCATATGCTCATAAATGGTATAGATGGTCAGCATACTCGGACTATACCTGGCAACAGCAGTTAGTATTAGATGGTATAGCTTCTCCTTGAGAGATGAATACAATGAT
Organism: Nyssa sinensis; assembly: GCA_008638375.1. Taxonomy (NCBI): domain Eukaryota; kingdom Viridiplantae; phylum Streptophyta; class Magnoliopsida; order Cornales; family Nyssaceae; genus Nyssa; species Nyssa sinensis. The sequence goes on from CM018042.1 coordinate 32,770,902, forward strand.
CGAAATCAAAATGGGCCTTCCAACTATGGGTCTTGACCCTTTTCTTGTCTATATGAATTGTGTTGGGTAACTACTTGGTTGCATGAGTTTGAAGAGCGTAATAAATGGGGTATATTTTCCTTCCACCAACTGATGTTGGTTGTGATGTTGGTTAAGGTTCATGGTGGAGCCGTTTCCTTTTGCTGTTTAGCCTCCTAGATTTTGGCATTACTTGCAAGAGGGTTTATATGAAGCTGAGAGCCAATTATAGAATAATCTCAAATGTTGTTGAATCATAGTTTGATCCATAAAGTTGACAGCTAGTGGTTGGGTTTAAAGCTTGCTGGTTGTAGTTTTGGTTTTACTTGGGGCATGTATTGTTTTTGCCTTAGAGACTTGACACCTAATTACCTTTGGGGAATGGACATTAAGATGTTATTTGAGTTATATTTAGTTTTTAATTATAATTTAATATTTCTTTTCAAAATTAACTAATTGTTCCACTTTCTGTCAGTATTTATTTTGGTTTGCTTATTAGCATTGTGGTTGTATTTCTATTTCAATTTTTTTTTTTAATTTTTGTAATGACGTTGGGATTGTTCTTCTGTGTCATGTCTGTTATACTGATCAGGTCAAGGAGATCTTGATTGAGGAGTCCAATGTGCAGCCTGTCAATAGTCCAGTTACCATTTGTGGTGACATCCATGGTCAATTCCATGATTTAATGAAACTCTTCCAGACAGGAGGTCATGTACCAGAGACAAATTATATTTTTATGGTAAACTTTATATTATCTTGCATTTTGTTTTTAAGATAATCATTTACTCAATGGTTAATGCATTTTTAAACTTCCTAATTCTTGGCAGGGAGATTTTGTTGATCGTGGATACAATAGTCTTGAGGTTTTCACAATTCTTTTGCTTCTTAAAGCGAGGTATATATATAAATGTATGTGGATATCTGTGGTTTTTGTGTGCAGTGCATATTTTACAGTTTTTACTTAAGAGTGTCACCTGCAGCACATTTCCATGTCACAGTTAGATTAGTGACTGTGAACTGTTTGTATCATGATTTTGCTCGAGACTCACATAGACAATCATCTTGGAGCAAGGGCTCTGGAACATTTAATTTCAAATTTGAAACCTGGAGCTGATGTCATTTTGAGACGAAGTCATCGAAAATGATAAAGGAAAAGAAAAGGCTTAGAGTAGTTTTGATGAAGGAGTGCCATTTAAAAGTTGGGGGGGTGGTTGTTGGAATTTAATGGATAGTTGCATGCTCGTTACATTTGAAATGACACACGTACTGATAGGATACAATGTAGGCATCATTGGTTGCCTCTATCACTTCTGCTGTAGTTCAAAGGTTTTGGCTTGAATACCTTGAATATATTGCTAAACTCAAGTTGAAGAGCCTCATTTATTTGATCTTTTATGAAAATTGTACATTTACTGGTTGAGGAAAATGAAGCTAAACCTGGCTTAAGATTAAGAGAAAAGAGAGAAAGATGAAAGAGATAAGAGCAGGAGAGACGAAAGCCTATATCTCAAAAAATAATGTAATATTGAGCTAAAACCACACCCCCTCACATATATACAAATATTAAGGAAAAATACAATAATGCCCCTAATAATATAAAACTACTATCTTAATACTCTCCCTTAAGCTGGAGTGAAGATATCTACTAAGCCCAGATTGTCCAAGTGTGAACGTAGAAGAGAAGAACCAAGTATTTTAGTAAAAACATTTGTGAGTTGATTGTTGGAGTGAATCCTAACAATAAAAATGATTTTAGTTTGAACCTTCTCACAAATAAAGTAAACATCAACCTCAATATGTTTTGTGTGTTCATGAAGAATGAAATCTAAAACGAACTAAATAGCATCTTGGTTATCACCATAAAGTGGTAGAAACTCAGAATAAGGAAATCCAAGTTCTATGAGAAGAGATTTCAACCATAAAATTTTACAAGCATCACGAGTCATTGCATGATATTTAGCTTTAACAGAAAAGCGAGAAGTGGCAATCAAATTCTTACTTTTTCAACAGATTAGATTATTTTTATGAAAGGTGCAAAAACTAGAAGTGTGACGTCTAGTCAAAGACCCAACATAATCAGTATCACTCAAACTTGAATTATATGAATGACTAGTGTCAGTATAAAATAATCTAAATCTCGATCGTGATCATATACATTGAAGAATATGATAGAAAACCAGCAATGCATAAACTTGCTGACAACACATTGTGAAAGTAAGTTCAGGCTCAGTATTTGTCATATAAATGATATGACTTACCAAATGCTTATAAGCTGAAAGATTCTCGAGAGGCTCACCAATATCAACATGTAGCTTATGATGAGGGGCCATAGGAGATTGTGTTGGTCTACAACCATAACAAATTAAGAGTATACTTGTGCTGAGATAAGGACGTATCTTGTTCGGGGCAAGCTACCTCAGTGCCAGGAAGGTAGCGAAGATGACCTATGTTTTTCATATAAAAAACATGACCTAACCCATCTTTACCTTTTACCTTCTCCTGTAATAATAAAATCATCAACATAAATGAGAACAATTGTGCAAAGACCATCATGACTGCTATGGATAAAGCATTTGTGGTTATAATGACCACGAGTGAACACCCCGTGGCTAGAATAACACACCAAATCGCTGAAATCATGTTGTAGGAGATTGTTTAAGCCCATGAAGAGACTTAAGAAGTCTACAAACCTTCCCGGAGCATTCCCCTTGAGGTTGAAATTAGCCTATATAAATCTCCTCATCAAGCTCACAACGGAGAGAAGCATTTTTAACACCCATCTAATTGAAAGGCCAGTGACGGCGAGCAGTAAGAGAGATAAGGACTCGAACAATAGTAAGTTTAGCAAATGGAGTAAAAGTAGCAGTGTGAAAATATCCATTTGCATCCCACATGATGCTTCCTAGGAGGGAGATCAATTAGAACCTATGTATTATTTTTGAGACGGGCCCCTATCTCAGTGATCATAGTTGCAGACCAAGAAGAACGACGAAGGGCTTCATCCACACAACGAGGGATGGTGATTGAAGAGGTTAAAAATAAATAATTGCGATATAGTGGAGAGAAACCCTGATAATAGGGTGAGTAGTGACTATATTATATCGGCCAATACATAATAATTTTTTGACCCTTCGATATTGATATAGGGTGATATATTGGTGAGACCCAAATTTACAGTTGTATTAGTCGATATGGCCGTTACGACCATTACTAGATCGTTATGAAATTGATATTTTTTTTGGTAGAATTCTTATGATCTCTATTTATATGATATCTAAATACAAGATAGATATTTGACAAAATAATTTGAAAAATGAAGACAAGTTATCAAAAATTTGGGCCAATATGACCTTAGAAAAGGCATTTTGGCCTCAATTCTTTAAATTTTTTATTTTATAATTAGTCACACTAAATCGATTTTTATGCTTAGAATCAATTTTTTCCTATTAATTTGTATTAGTTGTTGTAATGTTATTCAAATAAAATGATACTTTATTATTAGTTTAACTTAAAAAAATTCCATAATAATAAAATATCTTTTTAGGTGTTATAAAAAAGCTTTCTAGGTGTTTGAATATTGAAAACTAATAATAAAAAAACTAAAACGTGTTAAATTGTTGTCAAAATATGCGTATTAGGTTTGCTAGTACTTGAAAAAACTCAAGGTCATATTTTTTATTCTTGTTATGAATGACTTGATACTTCTAATACCATTCCACTACGATTGCCTCATATCCCGTGACCATGATTTAAATTATGGCAGTAACACAACTCTGCTAGCCTTGTGCAAGGTAATAGGTAAGTCAAAGTTGGTGGTAGATAAAGGAGTAAGATTAGAAATTGGAGGAGAGGAATTATCTAAGTTTGGGGAAGATAAAGGCACAAAGCTTGAAATAGGAGGCTTAAACCGGCACGAATAAGTCAACAGTTCACTGTTGTAGAGGAGGATGATCGGGATCGCTAGGAATAAAAAGAGGGGAAGAAGTAGTCATAGGAAGATGTGGTATTGGCATGATCAAGGAAGAAGGATGAACCTTATGAACTTGCACACTAGTAGAAAATTATGGAGCATTCTCAAAGAAGGTAACATTAAGAGGGTTAAATAACTTGCGAGAGATAGGATCATAACAATAACAACCCTTAGACACAGTATAATATCCCAATAAGATACATTTAATGGACTTATCATCCAATTGTATTCGTTGCCACACCAATCTTGAACAAAACACTTACAATGAAAAAATTCTTTGGTTCAATAGGAAACAAAGTAGTGTTAGGTTTCAAGAGATTCAAGGGAACTTCACCAAGAAAAGAACAAGTTGGTATTTGATTAATCAAATAGTTAGCAGCTAAGAAGCACGGATATGGACACGGGACACGGATACGACACGACACGGATATACAGACACGTTATTTCTCAAAAAAGGTGGACACGGTACGTTAGGGACACGTTGAATATATATAAATTTTTTATATTTTTATATGACCATATAATAAAAACTTAATGTTATTTTTATTAAATTTGACATAAAAACACACAGATTTTAAAAATATTATTAAGATATTAAAACAATAAAGTCATTAAATAAAAAATAAAGAATTTTTATATTTTATCATCAACCTTCATAATTCAAGTGTTTGGACACGCGTCCGAGAAGTGTCTGAGAGTGTTCGTGTCCAACACGTGTCCGACACGGACACTTGAGCCAAAATAGAGTGTCCGTGCTTCATAGGTTAGCAGTAAGAGCAATCATACTCCAAAAACGCTTAGGAACATGCATACTCTTAAGTTTACAACAAGTAATATTCATAAGTTGCCTATTCCTATACTTAACCACACCATTTTGTTCTGGAGTATAAGAACAAGTGAGTTGTTGTAAAAGACTATGTTGTTATAGTTCTTGTTGAAAAGCAGTTGAGATATACTCCCCCCCACTATCAGACATTGCAACTTCTACAATTATATTTGAAGAGAACTTCATTGTGATATTTCAACAAATAGAGCTAGGTGCTTCGAGAGTGATCATTAATAAATGTGGTATAGTACCGATATCTGTCAAAAGATTAAACAAGGGAAGGACCACAAACATCTATATGTATTAAACCATATAAATTAAGAGAGCAATGCATACAAGAGATATAGCAAGAACGAGCATGTTTAGAAAGTTCGTAAATCGCACCTTGAAAATAATAGTTTGTACATGTAATTTTAAACTCATGAAATAGTAGACAGAACAGCTAAAAATTGACATGGTCTAAATTAGTATGCCACAAAGTTAAAGCCCCATAATCAAACACATGTTTAATAGAAGGAGACAAAACAGAAACTAAAAGACGAGACGAGACTGTTGGTGGGCTCTCGCTCTTTGCACTCAAATAGTACAAGCGATCCTTTTCAAATCCTTTCCCAAAAATTTTCCTCAAACTCAAATCGTGAAAGATACAGCAATTAAGGGACTTGGTAAGACGACTAAACAGATAACAAATTTGTAGATAATTTGGGCACATTAATAGTAGAAAGATAAACATGAGATGATAAGGATATATTGCTAGTGCAAGTAACATGAGTAGAAGAACCATCTGCTAGTTATACAAATCAAGCATTAATAGGAGAATGAGAGGAGGAAAGTAAATGGGACTCGCTAGTCATGTGATCAGTAACACCTGAATCAAAAACTTATGCGAGTATCGAGCTAGGGACCGAGGTATGGAAAGCTGTTGTAGTACCTGAATAAGCAATAAAAGTGGAACAATGCATGATCAATGAATGTGGGTGCCTTTAATAGCAATAGACTACTACCCAAATAGAGGTCATAGTTCCTACTTCCTAGTGAGAGTTTTTTTTTAATTGACTTGGATGTTGATGAATAATTATCAACGAGGATCCTCAAGATATTTCAAAGTATCTTTTGTTTTTACCTTTCTTTTTCTTTCCCACCTTTGTTTGTTATTCTTGTATAAATTAAACATATATATATGTATATATTCTTATAAGGTTCTCTTACTTTGAATCGACTTTTTTTAAATAAGTTTACATTTCAATTTCTGTTTGGATGTTTTTTAAATTTATTATTTGATATGCTTTCTTAAGAGGCTGTTGTTACTCTGTTTTATCTGGGTTTTTGTTTGCTCCAGATATCCTGCTAACATTACTCTTCTACGTGGAAATCATGAAAGCAGGCAACTTACTCAGGTAATATTCTCACATTACCATAGGTCCATAGCTTCTTGGGCTATCTTTTTGTGTTACTGATAAGTTTTCATGCCTTTTGGTTGGCCAATAAGTGAATTCGCAAAGCACTTTCATGCAAGATGACATTTGCCTTTCCAAGAGTTAAGCTCAGGGATTTATGAATTGTCATTTCTGGGTGTTACATACCTATCTGGAAAGCAGGCATCAACTGCTGGTTTATCATTTGTGCTAGTGAATTTTATTTATTTATTTAAATCTCCACTCCATTGAGTAGAAATCTATCTTGTTCTTGTCTGGCAGCCATGTTCCACTCTGATTTGTTGTCCTGATTTAGGCCTGCCAGACAATTTTCTAAATATCTTTGTCTGGACATCTAGGAATCAAAAATACTGTCTGATAATCATAATTTCCTCCTTTTCTAGGTGTATGGTTTCTATGATGAATGCCAAAGGAAGTATGGAAATGCTAACGCTTGGCGGTATTGCACAGATGTTTTTGATTATCTAACTCTGTCAGCAATTATAGATGGAACAGTATGCCATCTCTCTTTCTCTATATATGATTTGCTCATATGATGTTTATCTATTTGCATGGTTTGTTTGTTGTATTGAACATAATCTCTCTTTGAAATTTTAGGTGCTGTGCGTCCATGGTGGTCTTTCTCCTGATATTCGAACTATTGACCAGGTTTGCTTTGCTATGCCATATAGTAATAACTGTCTAATTTTGAATCTTCGTTTTAGTGTGCTTTGAATTTCCTTAGGGTTGTGTATGTGATTAGTACTTATATTTAAAACAAGATTTTTCTGTATCATTTGATTACGTGTTGGATAGCATTTGTGCTCATTTATCAAGAAGAAAAATTCTCCGGGTTTTTTTTCTTGAATTCTTTTTACTAAGGTGGCACATGGTATAACCCTTTTTTCATTTTTTTGGAAACAGAAAATAGTCTGTTTTTATTTTAGAAAAAATAAATTAGAAAACATGTATGGTAGAACAAACATTGTTTTTAAAAACTGAAAACAAAAACAGGAAAATGCATTTGGTACAGAGAGCAACAACATTGTTTTTTTTTTAAAGAATTTTCCACTGATGTGTGAAACACTGATCATCTTTGTGCAAGTAGGTAGAGAGAAAAATCTTGTAGAATAAATCCTGGTGAAAGATCACATGAATTGCAAATGCAAGCTACTCAAATAGGCGAAATAAATAATGCTTGAAAAACTTGTACAATTGCACAATGCATCAATCAGGCAAACACACTCAGCAATGGGTCCCTCCATCATCCTCAATCTTGAGAATTTCACTCCATAAAAACTCACATTAATAATCAACAAGCGTCCTTGCTCATCATCCCCACGGGCCCCAATCATTCCACAAAAGACCCCAAAGCCGGCAGCCAGACCTCTAAGAGTGTTGGCAACTCTGCCCCTAGCTGTTGTTTTTATAGGAGATGGATCATTGGGTGAAGAGAGAGCATATGGTTTTCACCTCCCTAGTATATTCTTAAGCTCTTCAATTGCAACTGGGAACGAACCACCACACTTTCCAGGGGATTTGTGAGAGAAGAGACCAATTGACTCTAGAGACATGGTCAACGAGGGAAGAGGGTTGGGGTCTATGAGAGGACGAACAGAGTCACAGTGCCTTTCTTATTTTTTATTGTTTTTGGTGGACTGGAACTCTGTCCCCATTTCGGGGCCTTCTCTTCCAAAAGATTACTCTTGAAGCAGGAGCTTCCTCTCTCTCTCTCTACTCTTCTGATCCCCCTTTTCCCTCTCTCTTACACAGTAGGCAACTCTCTGCGAGGAATTAGGTCAGAGGAAAAAGAGACAAAGAAGATCAGAGAAATAGGGGAAGAGGATGTTATTTGTGTCATCAGGTCTTTGGAAGATAGTTAAGGCTTGAGTACAGAAACGTGAGAAATCGGGGTAGCCAATTTTTTTCAATTACAACTAATTTTTGTTTTAACTGTTATGATTCAAGTTGATTAAGTGCGGTATCTTAACATTCAAGTATGTGCAATCAAAATTCGTGAATAATAATGGCAAGCAAGCAAACAATCACACAAGATGAATAACAATATTTTTTACGTGAAAAACTGTAGAAGGGAACAATCACGGGGCCTAGTCCAGACATCACATATCCACTATGAAGAAACCAAAAAGTACAAGACTTAACTCGATTTACAACCAACTCGAGTACTCAAGCCTTGCTGACGATGGTTTGCACTTTCATCGACTTGAATACACAAGCGTTCTTCATAGCTAGCTTTCGAATTCTTGAACCACGTCACAACTTGAATTCTTAAGCCTTGGTCTCCACTAATCACAGTAGTGAAGCCACTGCGCTAATTTCCAAACATGATGAATTGAAGACAGAATTTTGGTTTAGTGCATGAGGCAATCGGTTTTTTAAGCGCAAGAAGATGGAGAAGAGGATGTTACCTGTGTCCATTTGACTCTTGCTCCTATGTACTAGAGAATATCTTCTCTTTTCTTTTTCTTTTTTAGAATATGACCAGAACATTTTTGTCAATTTATGTTTTGTTCTGGGAGGAGCCATTGCTTGGTGCAATGGTAAAATATTTAGGCTGTCAAGCTAAGGATACAAGTTCGAGTTTGGGAGTAGTCACTTTATTGAAATAATGCTTAAAGAGTTACCTATATATTCAGCCTACTCCTCCCAGCACCCCAGAGTGGTTGTACCAACATTGAATAATGACTCTTGCAATCTTTTATTCTACTCTGTCTATTTATTTATTTATTTTTTTTTTAAGGTTACTTTCGCTTTTTTAGCTTTGGAATTGATTTTGAATTTTAGAAATTTCATTTGCTTCATGTTTTTGTTTTTCCCTTACCAGATTAGGGTCATTGAACGAAATTGTGAAATACCTCATGAAGGGCCCTTCTGTGATCTCATGTGGAGTGACCCTGAAGATATTGAAACTTGGGCTGTCAGTCCCCGGGGAGCAGGCTGGCTTTTTGGTTCCAGGGTTACTTCTGAGGTAAGTAAAGTGATCATTTCAACTCAATGACATACTTGATACTAAAACTACATGTTCTCATTTCTGCAGTTCAATCACATCAACAAACTTGATCTGGTTTGCCGGGCCCACCAGCTTGTGCAGGAAGGTCTGAAATACATGTTTCAGGATAAAGGCCTTGTGACTGTGAGTTGCCAATTCTCCATTACTTTGTTTATAATGTTGCTTTTAACATCAGAATTTTGTGGTATTTAAATAATTTTTACTGCTGCTGCTTGGCTTATGCAGGTGTGGTCTGCGCCAAATTATTGTTATCGCTGTGGTAATGTAGCTTCGATATTGAGCTTCAATGAGAATATGGTACTAGCACTCAACTCTTGTTTCTAATTACAAATTGGGTTACTTACCATGCATATATATATATATATATTTTTTTTTTGTTTAGTAAAAAAAAATCATGCATATTGTGAGCATGAAGGTTCTGGACTGTTTAGAAAATTTTCCTAGTTTGCTTTATTAGTAGGATCCCTACCAAATTTAATGATCGATTTTTCAGATGAAATAAATTTGGTGCTTTTTTTGGCTTCTTGCAACTCCACTACACAAGATAAGATGAAACTATTGATGTTGTTTGATTATATTCTAGTTGAGTCGTTTGCAAAATCCATCCCACTATGTAGCTTTATTGTTGGTCCTTGCGTAACTTTATGTATGCGTTTTTATAATTTTTGCACCAATAATAATGGTATATTAACTGCTCATTCAAATCCTTCCCAGCAACAGCAAGGGGTATAAATCATTATATAGCCTAAAGATGTATTATTGAGATTGTTTTTATTTTTCTAAATAAATCTCAATACTATTGTAGCCTTAATAAATCTGAATAATTTAGTTTCTCATTGGTGCTCTTTTTTACTCCTCTCTTTTGTCCTACTTCTTGTAAATTCTAATAGGAAAGAGAGGTGAAGTTCTTCACGGAAACAGAGGAAAACAACCAAATGAGAGGACCCAGAACAGGAGTACCTTATTTCTTATGAGGATTTGTTTGCTTCATTGCTTGTAATATTTTTATGAAATTGACACTTTGCTATTCAAGTGGGGGGCAAGAAGAAAGAAATATTTGCTTAGAGGAACCCTGAATATGCAAATGTTTACAAGTGGGATTATTATTTTTACAAGATGGAAATGCAGTCGAGCTCGTCAGGGTCACACTGCAGCTTTTAAATAACCTTGTTTGTGTATCAAAGATGCGTTAGTTGTATCATTTGTTGCTTCCTTTGTTTCATTATAATTTATTTTATGTCTAGTTTGACTTCTGATTATGTTGGATCATTTTATGTGAGTTCAAAGATTACTAACTTGCCAATGCAGATAGTGTTATTGCTTGGAACTTTCAGATTAAATCTTTTTTTTTTTTTTATCTGGATGAGATATGTTTGTTTATGTTTCGGTGCGGTCAGCTATATACCGAGGAAGAGGATCCATGCTGGACCAACCCACTTATTTTCTTTTATGCTCTTTGTTTTGACTTAACCCACCTAATTCTCTAAGAAACTGTGTGAAAGGGCACATCAGAAGCAAAATTTCAGATGATTTTTGGCCAGTGCACAAACTTTCAGAAGAAATCCCTTCAACTTCAAAGGCTTGAAGTTTGTTGGCCACTTAGATCTGTGATCAGCCTGGTGTGTACAAGGATGACTTACTTTGCTGGGAGTTTTGGTTCTACAGCTCTGTTCTGATCCTTGCTGTTTTTGCTGCGTTTGATTGCTGCTCTCTACTTATTAACTTTGGTTTGCTCGCATAAAAGGGCTTGTTCGGTGATTCAGATTCCCTTTCGTTTTCTGTTTGTAGTTTCCAGGACGTGCCCAGCTCCCTTTGTATCGCTTTGCTTCTCAATAAAATTTCTTTTATTTTGAAACCCACAAATTTAAGGAAATCTGTATTGAAATCCCAGCCCTTATCCGCCAGTCCGATCCTTAGCTGGTGTATTGTCTTGCAGAAACTTTGAGAATGTTTCAAGTTGCTATTTATTCATTTAGTGGAGAGAAATTAAAGGATCTTTACAACTAATAAAGCATTCCTTGAATTGGGTTTTGTTAACTAAATGGTTGTGAAAATTCACAACCGAAATTCAAGCTCGGTGGAAAAAGGTTATTATGGCAAAGTTTGGTAGCATGGAAGGTGGGTGGCTCTCAAACGAGGTAGATGGCCCTTAAGGATTGGGTCTTTGGAAAAATATTAGAGAGGAGGGGCTAGTAGTCTGCGATAACATTGCTCTGGTGGTGGGTTCGGGAGTAAATATCAAGTTTTGGCTGGATAGTTGGGTTGATAAAATGGCCCTCAAACAAAAGTTTCCTAATCTGTTTTAAATTAGTGTTAACAAGGAAGCTTGGATTGCTGAATTCCTTTGTCAAGAAGGTATGGAACCTTATTGGGCCTCAATTCAGGAGAGACTTCCAAGATTGAGAGGTGGTTGATTTTCTTAGGTTGATGGAAGTGTTGCAAAGGGTTAAGTCCAGTCCTCTTTTCCTGATTCGATTAGATGGTAGTTGGGTAAAGAATGTATTTTTGCAGTCAAGTCATGTTATAAATCTCTCCTGAGAAATGTTAACAGAGATTTTCCTTGGAAGATTATTTGGAAAACTAAAGCTCTTTTGAAAGCAGCCTTTTTTTGGGTGAAATGCTGCTCTTTTGTATATGAGAGTGCTCTCCTTGGGCGCTTTCTATATTTATTCTATCACTTTACTTATCAAAAATAAAATAAAATAAAGCATTCATTGAAATAGCAATAGTAACTGCTTAAAATTAAAGGCGGAATAATTGAAAAATGAAAAATAGATCCTAGTTTGAAAGTCTAAAAAAATTGTGTCATACCCCGGGAGGGTGGGGTTGATAGAAATAGTAACATAATAGAAATTAATAAAAAGAAAGAAGAAGAAGAATTAGGGCAGAAATTGAGGGCCTTGTTTTTGGAAGCAGAGGGTGGCTGAGGGGCCATGCCCAAATATGAATGCAGAAAACTAGGATTCTTCAATAGTCAATACAATATTGTATATAGGTTCCATCTTTTATCTTTGACCCCTTTTAGTGGCTCCATAACCCTGTATAGCATTGCTGGAAGCTTCATGAAGGTAGCATTGCATGGTGTCCCCTCTTAAATTCTAGTGATATTCACAAGGGCAAATCAACCTTCTTCCATCATTTTGGTGCATATCATGCAACCATGCCACAATAAATCATCATTAGCAAAGAGTGGCCACTTTTACTATTTGAATAAGACCTCAGTCCGATATCAAACTAGTGCTATAGAATAGGAGTTTGGATTTCTTGTAGGAAACTACTAAAATTACCAAATTAACAGATCAATGGACACACACTAGCTGCATGTCCTACTACTTCCCCCCCTTAGTTGCAAAGAATGAATATAACTAGCTACCAAAGAAAGTTAAATCAAGAAATTAAGGACCGAGCTGGGTCTAAACCTCGAGCTTAAAAAACAGTTAGCTCGCATATAATCTCCCCCTCTCTAATATTCCAATCTATACGTTTATATTAATTATATAATATGTTAAAGCTGGCAAATGCATCTCAATATAGATATAGTGAATACACACACACACACACACACACACATATATATATATATATATATGACAAAGGAGGTCAAACTTGGCATAACTTTATCGAGTGGGGATCTTCACAACTTGAAGCCTACTCACCCGGATTTATGCTCTTGGGTTGATTGTCACAGTATATGACTTTATATATATATATATATATATATATATTTTTTAAAAAAAGGGGGAATTTTCGAGACAACTGTTGTTGTCCTATATTAAAGCCTGACCCCTTCCCCGTCCTTAATTGGGTCTTCAAGGAGCCTCTCAATTAAGAGTTGCATCATTTGAAGTGTACGTTTTACACTTCTTAGGTATTCTTGTAAATTACAACACACACACACACACACACACTAACTATTAACCATATCTTCTTTTCTTTATGGTAGAAATTGAGTTAGCCTTTTATATGATTGAAAGATTGCTAATCCTTCATTAATTTCATATTGCAAAATTTTAGTTCATTGTTCAATGGGTTTAACAAATTAAATCCTTCAAGTTTCCACAGAGAGCCATATGTTCGTTATGAATTTAATTGTTCTTATTAACCAGGGACATGAAGCTCTTTTTTTCTCCATTAATTATTATTTGTGACAATGTTCTTTTTCCCACACATTTTTTCTTTTCCTTTTTCATTATTTTTAATGAATGTTGCAATGTGAATCGAATCTTAAAGCAAAGTTGTTAATCTTTGAATGATGGATCATATTCCAAGTGTAAGGAAGTTATAAAAAATATATTTATCAGAATAAATAATATTGGTATGCAGATAGAATTGAGAGATTACGTATCCCAAGTCCCAACTATATATATATATATATATATATATAATCGTAACTTGAATGTGAAAATAATATTATGATAGAATAATAATTTGTATAACAAAATTAATTTTCAAGACGTGGGAGATCTACTAGATATTTAAGTTGGGTCAACGAAGCTTATTTGCAGGTTTCATACTAATTTTATTCTTATTATTTTATTTATTTGATGTCAAAAGATTCAAAACTGAGGGATTACTGATTATCAGATTCAACTTTCGTGATCAATCCTCCTGCAGGTTTCTGTCTTTCTTTCTCTTGTACGTGGGCAGAAGATGAGTAGAGAAATTTATCCAGGAGTAGGCCTTTTTACGGTTTTAACACCTTTTTTCCTTGTTTTTCTTACATTAATATTTGTGCAAATTAAGAAGAAAAAGGTGGCAAAGAGTAGTGCTTATAAATTGCCTCCTGGAAGACGAGGGTGGCCGTTAATTGGTGATAGCTTCAACTGGTACAATGCTGTTGCAAGTTCTCATCCCCCTAGCTTTGTTGAACAACAGGTTCAAAGGTACGTATGTCGTCCAGATATATATATATATATATATATATATATATATATATACACACACACACACACACACACACACACACACTTACCTTTCATCTTACTTGATTGATTATATATATATATATATATATATATATATATATATAATAAAAGAAGGAACTAATTAATTAGGAACTGAGAGTAGTGAATTTGAATTGAACAGGTTTGGGAAGATATTCTCATGTAGTTTGTTTGGTAAATGGGCTGTTGTGTCGGCAGACCCAATCTTTAATCGATTCATAATGCAAAATGAAGGGAAACTATTCCAGTCAAGTTATCCGAAATCTTTCAGAGACTTGGTTGGGAAAAATGGGGTGATCACTGCGCAAGGAGAGCAACAAAGAAAACTCCATGGGATTGCCTCAAATATGATGAGGTTAGAGAAGCTTAAGTTCCATTTCTTGAAGGATATTCAAATGGTTATGCGTCAAACCTTGAGCAATTTCCATACCAATCAGCTCATTCTTCTCCAGGATGTTTGCAGAAAGGCAAGTACAATCTCATTTATCTATAATTCTTGAATTTTCCTATTCATCACTTTTAGATCAAGTTAATTTCCATAGATATATAGAGGCGACCTTATATATATATGTATGTAATTTGGTTAGCTATTATTTGAGCATTAATTTTGTACATTATAATCCATATATGTGTTCATGATCATATATAATATAGTACGTTTTAGGTGTACACTACTATAGATTATATACTCGGTATATAATTAGGATTATGTAGTATATATAATTTTAGTATATTCTTCTTTCCTTCTCTGTTCTTACCTTGTATAGATCTTTCATTCTCTGTTCTTACCTTGTATAGCTCTCTACCTCTCCTATATAAAAGTTATTCTAGGATTGTAACTTATACAGAATATATATACAATATATAGTTTATTCTCTTCCATCTTCAACATAGTATCAAAGTTACTCTAATCCACCAACCACTGCCCATCCACCACCACCACCGGTTATCCATCACCAACCACTGTCCACACCACGCCCATCCACCACCACTGCCGGTCATCCATCACCAATCACTGCACTATTGCCCATCAACCACCACCGCCGATCATCCATTCGAGGGATTTCAAACAGTGTTTCAACGCCTTGCACAAAGAAATCTTCAATTTTTCTACCAACTAACAACGCAAACTACCTCTACACATCATCAACTTCAATTTGCCACCAACCGCAGTCTCATTAACCTCTGCATGCGCCCCCACGGGCGGCCTAAAGTGACTGATCTTTCAAAACACGCGAGCCACGTGCCCCTACGCACCCCTATCATGCGTTCAACACGGTCCACGCACCATCCTTACGTGTTCTAAGCGCTCGACACTTATGTCAGCAAAATTGCCATGTCACTCCGCCACGTCATCAACTGGGCCCACAACTGCCACATCACTTTGACATGTAACAATCCACGTCATCATCACACATCAGCAGTCCCTCCACGTCAGCCCTAGACTACCCATCTGATCCAAACCAGATCGACTCGTTGTGCTGAACCGGTTTAAGCACTACAACATTCACCAGGCCAGTTCACCGATTTTTTGAGCAATTCCAGACTGGTTTAGACCAGTTCCCACCATTTCTCAATCTTCTGAATCCATTTACGACCTTGGCTTTGGTTAATTTCACCTCCACATAACATTTCTATCAGTCTTTAGTCAAAATTTCTAAGTTATGGAGCATATTGATGCTTCCCAACAAATCACTATGACTCTAGAAGGCTCCAATTACATTCCTTTAGCTTAAGCAATGTTAAGCTTCCTTCAAGGATGCAAGCTATGGCATTGTATCACTGGTAATATCACTAAACCTAAGTAAGAAAAAGATGAAACTGATGAAAAATTTTTAAAAAAATTTAAAGATTGGGATAGCAAAAATCACCAGATCATCACGTGGTTTCGCAATACCACTATCTCATCTATCAGTCTTCAATTCGGACAGTTTGCCACTGCCAAATCAGTTTGGGATTTCTTAGTAGCTCGTTACACCATTGCTGATCTTGCTTACCAGTATCAGCTCCTTAGTACTCTTCATCGTACGTGACAGGAAACTTGCCAAACCATTAATGATTTCCTATCCTAGATGTACACATTTTGGAATCAATTGACACCCTCAGAACCCATATAGAGTTGCATTGTCGATGTTGAGAAATTTGCTACCTATCGTGATCAACAACGCTTAATTCATTTTCTTATGGCTCTTAATACTCACTTTGAGCCTATTCGAGCATCTTTGCTTCACCGGAATCCTCTTCCTATACTAGTGCAAGCCATTTTTGAACTCTTTTCTAAAGAAACTTGCCTTGGTACTCTCAGGCTTTCTTCCATAGACACAACACTTGTCACTTTCAAGCCTTCTCAATCTAAGGAAAGTTTATATGCTGAAAAATTTTGCAAGTACTGTCGTTTATTTGGCTATGTTTTACTCAATTGTCCTACACGAGTCTGTAGGTTTTGTTAGAAAATCGAACCTAGCCACTATTAGGATGACTGCCCCAAAAACCCCAATCGTCAGCCTCGTACCAACTGGTCAAAGGGTATAATTGGTAACTCATCAAAACTAGGGTTTGCATCATCCTCTGTTGCTATTGCTGTTGAACGGCTCCCCTCTTCCTGATTCTTCTTCCTCACCCATCTCTGTTGTTGACCTTGAAGTAATCCTCAAACAGGTTCTTGCTCCACCACCCTCAACCGTTATGTTTGCCACTTCTAGTAAGTCTTCTTGGTATTTTGATTTCTCGTGCAACAATCATATGACTTCAAATTCTAGTTTTTTTGCTTCCAAAACTTCTAGATCCCATATTCTAGTAATTCATACTGTCGATGACTCACATATATCTGTTAGTCATATTGGAGAAATTTTCACTTCCCATACATTCCTTCCTAACACCTATTTTATACCTAACCTCACTCTCAATCTTATATTTGTGGGTCAATTATGTGATCTTGGACTAAATGTTTTTTTTCTCTCATTCTGGTTGTTGTGTATAAGATCCGCAAATAAGGAAGATCCTTGGGATTGGCCGTAAGGTTGGCCACTTGTTTGAACTCATTCATCTCTGCATTTCATCTCAGCTCACTTCTCCATTTCTTCTGCACCCTTCGTCTCCACTGTTTCTTCTGCAACACTTTGGCACTCATGTTTGGGTCATGTTTTGTCTAGTCGTTTGAAACCTTTATTTTCCAGTGGGTTGTTAGGATCTGTCAAATTTGAGAATATTAATTGTCTATCATGTCAGCTTGCAAAATAACCTGCTTTGTCATTTAATAAAAGTGATTATGTTTCCTCTGCTCCTTTTGATTTAGTTCACTCTGATATTTGGGGGCCTTTTCCCCACTCTACAATGGGAAGGTCCATATACTTTGTCATTTTTATTGACAACTAGTCTCGTTTTACTTGGTTATATCTCATGAAAAAACGTTCAAAGTTGCCTCAAATCTATATATTTTGACTTTTACCACATGATCAAAACTCAGTTCTCTTGTTCTATCAAAGTTTTTTGCACAGATAATGCCATGGAATACAAAGAATCTAGTTTTTTTAAAACCCTACGTCAAAATGGGCGAAGTTGCTCTTACTGCCATTTATACCATCAACAGACTTCATTAATAATCAATCTCCATATGAGCGCCTTTATGGTGTTCCTCTTGACCACAACATCTTTCGCATTTTTGGTTGTGCTTGTTTTGTTCTCCTTCAACCACATGAACCCTGAGCTTGTCTTTGTTGTTTCTTAGGTTATGGAATTGAACATGAAGGGTATAGATGTTGAGATCCATACTCTAAGAAACTTTGAATTTATCGTCATGTCGTCTTTTGGGAATACAAAATGTTCTCCTTTATTTCTTCCTTTTACTTATCCATTCCACCTAACACCTTCATATTCTTTATTGACTCCTCTATTGATCTATTTTCTAATGAGTTGTCTAAGCTTCCTCCTATAGGTCCTCCTAAGACATCTACTCTGTCTGTTGATTTTTCCATTGACTTCGGTTCACCTACATCGGTTTCCTCATCAGATACCTCCATCACTAATACTCAACTTCGATGGTCCACAAGGGGTAAAGGAACCACCCATTCATTTTCGCGACTATCATTGTTTTTTTACTATTCTTTCCCTTCACGAACCTCAATCTTATCGTGAAGGCTAGTTTTAACCCTCTTTGGCAGCAAGCAATGATAGAAAAATTGTAGGCACTCGAGAAAACCATACTTGGGACCTCGTCTATCTACCTCTTCACAAAAATATGTTGTGGGTTGTAAGTGGGTTTACAAAATTAAAATGCATTCAAATGGTTCCATTGACGATACAAAACCTGTTTTGTGGCCAAGGCCTTTTCACAAGAATATGGAATTGGATACGAAGAGACTTTTGCATCTGTTGCCCGCCTCACCTCTGTCCGCAGCTTACTTGCAGTCATTGTTGTTCATCACTGGGGTTTATTTCAAATGGATGTGAAAAATGCCTTCTTGAATGGAGACCTTACAGAAGAAGTCTTCATGAAACCTCCTCTTAGGTATAATCATCCTCTTTACAAAGTTTGCAAGCTTCGTCGTACTCTCTATGGTCTTAAGCAGGCTTCCCGTGCTTGGTTTGCAAAGTTCAACTTCGTCATTGGCGACTTTGGTTTCACTTTGAGCTCTTATAACTCTACTCTCTTTATCCGCAAGTTTGATAATGGGACCATTTCACTACTTCTTTACATTGATGACATGATCATCACCGGCAATGATGTCTCCGACATTAATGATCTAAATTAGTTTATTCGTCAGCATTTTGAAATGAAGGATCTTAGACCTCTTAGTTATTTTCTCGGTCTCTAGATTTTTTCCAATTCTGATGGTCACTATCTTTCTCAGGCCAAATATGCTTCAAATCTTCTTGCTTTTGTTGGCCTTACTAACAGCAAGACTGCTCCTACCTTTCTTGAGTTCAATGCTAGGCTCACACCATTGGATGGCACCCTACTCCATGATATCACTTTATATCGGCAACTGGTTGGGAGCCTTGTTTACCTCACTGTTACTTGGCCCGACATTACTTATGATGTTCATATTGTGAGTCAGTTCCTGTCCGCCCGTCGCTCCATTCACTATGCTACTGTTCTTCGTATTCTTCGCTACATCAAGGGGACACTTTTTCATGGCTTTCACTTTTCTGTTCATTCATCTTTTGACTTACATGCTTACTCTGATGCTGACTAGGCAAGTGACCCCACTGATCGCTATTCTACGACTGGTTTTTGCTTCTTTCTTGGTCCTTTTCTCATTTCTTGGCGAAGCAAGAAACAAACTGTCACTGTCAGATCTAGCACTAAAGCAAAATATCGTGCTCTAGCAGATGCCACTCAAGAGCTTCTTTGGCTTCGTTGGTTACTTGAGAACATGGGTGTGACTCACACCTCTGCTATGATTCTTCATTATGACAATCATGGTACTATCCAAATTGCTCACAATGACGTCTTCCATAAGCGTACCAAGCATATCGAGATTGACTGACACTTTGTCTTACAACACATTCTCCGTGGCATTGTTCGTCTTCTTCCGTTTCCTCCGCTGATCAAATTGCTGACATTTTCACCAAAACTTTTCCTTCTGGACGCCTTAAAGACTTAATTTTCAAACTCAAGTTGGCCTTTGTTCTACCACCTTGGGTTTGAGGAGGGATTTTAGATGTACACTATATATTATAGATCATATACTTGGTGCATGTATAATTAGGGTTATATAGTATAATTTTAACATATTCTTCTTTCCTTCTCTGTTCTTATCCTATATAGCTCTCTACCTCTCCTGTATAAGAGTCATTCTAAGATTATAACTTACACAGAATATATATACAATATATAATTTATTTTCTTCCATCTTCAACAGTAAGTATGACAAGCAAGAATTTTGTATAATGCATATATATAGTGATCACATCCACATACATATATAAGTGCAGCTGGTTTAATTCATTAACTATATCTATACTTCAGGTGGCTATTAATCTGATGGTTAATCAACTGCTGGGAGTGTCCAGTGAGTCGGAAGTCAATGAGATGGCTGGCTTCTTCTCTGATTTTGTCAATGGTTGTCTTTCTATTCCTATCAATTTGCCGGGTTTTGCTTACCACACTGCCATGAAGGTGATGGATGTTTCTATGAAGCTTTTAATTTCCATCCTCTTGTTACTTAATTTGTAGATGTTTTTTTTTTTTTTTTTTTTTTTTATCTAACATGAGCTTTAGGCCAGCAAAGGCCTACAAAACCTGGCCGCCTTGAACCCTGAACATCTGTCACATTAATTAGCCTAATATATATATATATATATATATATATGTATATTGTAGAATAAGATAGATGTACGAGAGGCAAAAAAGAATTGTGGATTTTGGGCCCATTTAAGCCCCATTAGTGCTGCCACCAATGCGGCAACTAGTAATTCTATTGAAAACGATTTACTGTAAATTAATATTATTGTTATGAATTATTGTGGTTTAACTAGCAGGCAAGGGAAAGTATAATAAGCAAAATAAACAAGACGATAGAGATGCACAGAGAAGAAGGTGATTCGGATGTTAGTAACGGTGTGCTGAGAAGAATGCTGGAGGAAGAAAGCCTGCCTGATGATGCAGTTGCTGACTTCATTATCAACCTTCTCTTTGCTGGAAATGAAACCACAGCTAAAACCATGCTCTTTGCTGTTTATTTCCTCACTCACTGTCCCAGGGCCATGAACCAACTATTGGTATATATCTCTACTAATACCATACACCTTTTTATATTAATACTTTCATCATATATAATTATATTTACTGACTCACAAATTTGGTACCAAAAACAAAAATAAAAAAAAAAAAAAAATAGGAGGAGCAACAAAGCATAAGGAGTCTAAGTAGCAGCTTTGATACTGAAGATATGCTTACATGGCAAGATTACAAAGCAATGTCTTTCACTCAATGCGTAAGTTTTTCATTGCGAGTTTGTCCCTATCTTAATTTTTATCCCCCAATTAATATATAAAGATTTGAGTTTCAATAATAGTTAAATACTAATAAACCTTATTAATCCATTAACAGAAGTATAGAATCTAAAACCCATACAGATTATTGAGCTGATCATGTTGATTGTTCTAGAATTAGAAGTTTTAGGTTCTACTGTCAACTCAAATCGATTGAAAGCACCCCTTATCAATAGCATGGTACAATAAGTTTGATCTATGTATATATATATATATATATGTTTTGTATAAATTAATTTTAAGTTGTGAGACATCCTGCTTGCAGGTTATTGATGAAACACTTCGATTAGGGGGCATTGCGATTTGGTTAATGAGAGAGGCAAAAGATGACATTGAATATCAAGGTACGTATATGTATGTGTATGTGTACATTGAATACCAAGGTTCGTATGTGTATATATATGGAAATTATATATATCATTTTAATTATATATAGATATATGCAGGTTATGTGATTCCCAAAGGTTGCTTTGTGGTTCCATTTCTATCAGCAGTCCATTTAGATGAAAATATGTACAAGGGCGCTATGAGTTTCAATCCATGGAGATGGATGGAGCCTGAAAATCAGGAAAAGAGAAACTGGAGAAGCAGTTCTTTGTATACTCCCTTTGGAGGAGGAGCTCGATTTTGTCCAGGGGCTGAGTTAGCTCGCCTTCAAATTGCTCTCTTTCTTCATTACTTTGTAACTACATACAGGTACCCACTACCACTAACACCTGCAATTCATATATACATTAAGGTTATGCGACTGAGTTGATCGATCAACAATGATTCTTATATATATTTAATTGATTTTGTGATCAGGTGGAGGCAAGTGAAGGAGGATCGGATGTCCTTCTTTCCTTCAGCCCGATTGGTGAATGGCTTTCAAATCCAAATTACTAGACGAAATGACTAGACAACAACTATATAATGAAAAGAGATACTTTTTTTTTTTCTTTATATTTTTTACACTATGATGATGATCCTCTTCTTGTTGTGTAAATTATTTGGAAATCAGAACTTGTGTGTTATGCAATTTGGCAACAAAGAAAAAAGGAAGAAGAAAAAGTTAAAAGATTCCATGGTTCTACGAAGCACTTTGGATGATGATGAAAAATTTGAAAACAAGCTGAGGCCATCCATTATGATCAATCCATGTTAATTTAATGTTATCCCGCTGTCCTTTTAAATTTATTGGTCTCCAGGCTCCACTGGTGTAGTACTACTTGTTCTTTCATATTTCTTAAATTCATTTCTAATTTATATGACTATTAGGCAGATAAAAGCCACTGGGGTGGGGACTTCATAATCATGGTGGGACTGGGCCTTAAAAGTTATTGGTGATACCATGGAACCTACCTATGTGATTGAGAGAGTAACATCTATGGTTATACAAATAGGTGTCTCCTTAACATTACTCAAAAGCTATCTCTATCACCCACATAAAAAAATAAAAAAAAGGGAGGTAAATTATACCGATTTTTTTTTTTTTTAAAGTTTTTGACAATTACAAAGATATTTTCTTAAAGTTTTTGACATAACATTGACCTTTTTATTTTATTTATAAATTGTAAAGACTTTCTTTTCAGTCTTTTTTTTTTTTTTAAATAACAAAAATGTCTCTTTTATATTTTTATTTTTTAAATTTTAACTAATTTTTTTATAATTTTTTAAAAAATATAAATCAAAATATTTTTTAACTAATAAATATAAGTTAAAAAAAACTTTAAATAGTTGGAGGGCATGGTGAAAAATCCATCATTTATTTCTAATGCTTAAATAGGTAGACAAGCCCAACAATCAAGGTTAGCCCTTGAATTCATCTACTGATTGATACTACGCGCGTACATACCAAATGTATTACAAGCAAGATTACACTACTACCTAGTACCTACCTAGAACTAGAGCCTGCATATCTCTATCGTTCACTATTCGTTAATTTATTCAATGATCGTCACCTTCCATTATACCCAACCCAAGGATATCTATAGTACTATAGGCTTCCTATGATCTGTTTCTTTCATGTTCTACCGGCGACAAACAACTCCAACTCCGGCTCCATTACCCTGCATCTTGCTAGTGCACTCCATTGTGCTCGTGGGTTCTAATAATGCCAAATGTTTGGCCGCTGATGATGATGATGACGACGAAGAAGATAGTTGAGGCGAGAAAATGCAGTAACTACAGGCTGCTGAAGTAAGAGAAGAGGTGATGTACTTGTGTTCACCCCCCATAATTGGCATGGCCACACCCCTCTTCACTGGGTTCTGAAATTCGGGCCTGTAAGTCTGCCCTAACACGCCTTCAACCCTGTCCGAGAGATGGAAGAACCTGAACTGCACCTCCAAGTGGGCAAAGCAATCGTCTGCAGGGATCTGATAGTTGTGGATGCGATCGTCTTCTTTCGTTACTGGGACAGCATTTGCAGATATCTCCACCACGCCGGGCAATGTTACAGTGATCCCGTTGTACTTGGCAGTGCGCTCCACAACTAGACCGCTATCCGGGGCAGCCCAGCTAGAGAGGTGACCTTCACTCACAAGGAATGGTTTGTTGTCATAACTGAATTCAAGCTGATCTACGTTATCATCCCACTGCCTACCTTGTTGGCTGCAGCGACGGTGAAACTATGGTGTTCAAACATGAGACCCAGTGCTTGGATCCAAGTGTTGTCGCGCTTTCTTCCCTCGGGACGATGTCCAATGAAACGAGCATTGATTTGTAGGTTTTGATCAGAGACCAAACTGAAATATTGGTTGGATTTGCCATGGAAGTAGAAAACAATCCCGTCTCCTCCTACGAATCTTGGATCCCCACAGGCAGAGCCCATGCCATTGCAGTTGGCTGTGCGATCTACAATTAAAATTTAAAATACACATTTTTTATTACACGCATGCATATATCTAATCAAAACCAAATACTAATTATAGGCATCCACTTGCATGGCCTGATATAAAACCAAGTACTAATTAATTATAGGCATCTATTTAATTAAAGCATTGATACAATTAAATAGTGACAAAACATTATAAAAAAAACAAATTAATGACATATAATATCACATTTTGATTACATGCATGTGCACGTGTCTCAAGCAAACAAGTAACTTAATAATTTTCACAATCAAAGTGCTTCAAAGATATAAATGTGTGTGCATGAGAATTAAGGCTGGGGCCGGGCTTACTCTTGCAATAGGCTTCACATTTGGGAGAATTACAGTCAATGATGCAAGCTTTAGCCTGGGGATCGGCAGGCTTGAAGGAGGGGCACTGTGAAGGGCAGGTGAGGTTTTGGCCAGAGCATTTGGTGAGCGGATCATTGCAGAGGAAGGACTGGGGAGGGAAGTCCTTACCGGCAACGGCGGAAGGGGGTGGTGCAGGAGGTGAGGGGTTGCCGTATGGATCAGCAGATGAGCTGATCATAAACAACAACTGGAACAGGATCAAAATGAGCATTGGACTAGCATGA
The DNA here is from genome assembly GCA_008638375.1 of Nyssa sinensis. Classification (NCBI taxonomy): domain Eukaryota; kingdom Viridiplantae; phylum Streptophyta; class Magnoliopsida; order Cornales; family Nyssaceae; genus Nyssa; species Nyssa sinensis. Next base: position 32,795,551 of record CM018042.1, read on the forward strand.
GTACTGTCCATGCTTTATAATGCAGTAGTGCTGTTGTATGAAAATACAAGCAACACGTACCCTAGCTAGCTAATTAGTAATTAAAATGCCTGCTTAATTGCTTTCAAGGCGTTACAATTCCCTCCTATTTATAGACTTGTTTCTAAGGTTGGAGTGCGTACTGAGCCACAGGTCCAACCAAGTGATGAAGGAAGTGAACATGAAGTGGTCATAATTGCGGGGAGTGAGAGAGAACCTAGCTAGCTCGGATCTGTACGCAATTCTCTAAGCATGTGATCGATGTTGGAGCTGCAGGGCAAAGAAACATGTGGATGTGGGGGAGAAATTAATTTCTTCCTTCTGTTCCACATGGTATTGCTGAACATGTGAGATGCACTCTATTCTTAATTTATATGTACAATTAATCAAACTTATGCGCTCCTTCTTTATTAATAATGGGTTGTTTTGCTCCGTGAAATTTGAAAATGGACAAATGGCATTTGCAATGCTAGGTAGCATAAATTTTTGGAATCATGGATCCAACAGAAATGTGGAAGAATACCGGCTGGATTTACTCTTATTCCTCTCCATGCTAGCTTTGAGCTACCTTTCCATAACTTTGATCACCCCCCCCCCCCCCCCCAAGTGCATGTTAGGCAGGCATGCATGCACTGTACATATACAATTGCAATTATATATGTGAAAACTATTTAATTAATGTTTTATTAATTACATTACTTAAAGAATTGAAAGAGTTCTCGTTGAAGACAGCTTTGAAATATGTTTTATTAATTACATTACTTAAAACTATTTAATTAATGTTTTATTAAGTCTCTCACCGGGAATGGGGCGGACCTAAATTAAAGTTTCATGACCCAAATTACGTATCCATCATAATTATGGCCATATAAATAAATAAAATCATATATTGTATTCTATATTTTCAACTCCTCGTTTATTTAACCATTGTGTGTACAGCAAAGATGGTCCAAAGCCTTTAATTGCGTCGCCGTTGCGTTTTGACAAACTTGCATGACAGTTGGCGTAACTGCCATCTCGCGGGTGATAAATTAATTAATTAATTAGGATTTAGGAGCACAGTGCTGTTGACAGTAATTACAGAGATTGTCGTTGGGATGTTGAGAGAAGACTTAAAAGATCATTAATTCCAAACACCTCTAAATCTAATTAAGCTGTCAACAGCACAACTAGCTATATAGCTCCTAATTTATATATATATATATATATATAGTATTAATCAACCGTTATACATATGTTTGTATGTATTGTATGGATATACACATGTATGTAGATATATAAATTTCTATATTTGCAAATAATAATAATAATGATAATACTTTGTTGTTTCCGCTTGTATCTTAGAACTGTGGAATCTGAGCAATCTTCCCTTGCTTGCTTCGTCAAAGCTGTAATAACATAGAAAGGAAAAGCTATGACTTTATTATTATTATGCACTAAAGCTTTCATGCCTTTGCCCATTGCATTTGCATACCCATGTCTTGCTTCCTTCTCAAGGCCCCAAAATTTGAAGCAACTGGGAATGTTTTGGGAGATAATTTATCAGCATGAATTTGGCAGTAAAAATAAAAAAACTGTGTGTCATGGTTCTTCTTATGGTAATCCAATTGTCAGATGTTGTCGTATCAATCAAGGAGTACTACCCAGATGAAAGAGATGCTTTGATGCAATTGAGAGATATCGTCAACTCAACTTCCAATTTGCATGCGAATTGGACGGGCCCTCCCTGTTACTACAATCAGAGCAGATGGGCTGGAATTGCCTGTTCCAATTGGCACGTAACACGCCTTGTCCTCCAAGGAATCCACCTCACCGGTTCTCTCCCACCTGCATTTCTCCATAACCTAACTTTCTTGACTAAACTCAGCTTCACAAATAATTCACTCCATGGACCGCTTCCCAATCTCACCAACCTCCTGCACCTAGAATTTTTGTTCCTCTCAGATAACCACTTTTCAGGTTCAATCCCATTGGACTACATTCAACTGCCAAAGTTATCCAAGTTAGAGCTGCAACATAACTCCCTCCATGGTCCAATCCCGCCTTTTGATCAACAAACGTTGACGCTTTTCAATGTATCCTACAATCATCTTGGGGGTCTAATCCCAGAAACTCGTGTCCTTCAAAGATTCCCCCAAAGCTCCTATGATCATAATCCTGATTTGTGTGGAACACCTCTGGGAATTCCATGCTCAGTTTCTCCTCCTCCTCCTGCCGGCATTGCACCGTCTCCTTCCCCCATTCCTCCTCCGTTTCCATCAAAGGACGATAAGAAGAGGAATCTTGAACTATGGAGCATCGTTTTGATTGTGGCAGCAGCAATACTTGTTCCTCTCTCAGTCATGCTTGTTTTCGTCTGTTATTACAGGAGAGTCCGTGGAAAAGAAGCTAAAGGGGATCAGCCTTCAGGTATGATTATCTATATATAATTAATGAGTTTTGGACATGATATATTGGTTGCTAGCTAGCTTGTACCCAATAACTTATATATGTCTTAAGTCTATTAACTTCTACTGCTCCTATGGTAATTAAATTCATAGAGCAGAATGGTGAGAAGATACATGTAACCCACCTTAATTATATTAATATATGTATAGTAACCCCTCTGTTGAGTACTTGAGTAATAGATTTTTAATTCCAATTATATATTTTCTCTTTTTGAAAGGAGAGAGTAATGGGGAGGAGGCAAAAAGGAAACCTCATTGGTCAGAGAGCAGGGAGGATCCTGAAAGGACCGTAGAACTAGAATTTTTGGACAAGGAGACACCGGTCTTCGACTTGGACGATTTACTAAGGGCATCAGCAGAAGTGATGGGGAAGGGGAAACTAGGCACTACTTACAGAGCAACGCTGGACTCAGGTCCTGTTGTTGCCGTGAAGAGACTCAAAGAGATGAATATATTGAGCAAGAAGGATTTTGTCCAGCAGTTGCAGTTGCTGGGAAAGATGAAGCATGAAAACCTCGTTCAGATTATTTCCTTCTACTACTCCAAGGAAGAGAAGTTGGTTGTACACGAGTTTGTGCCGCATGGGAACTTGTTTGAGCTTTTACATGGTTAGTTCTTCCCCTCCCCCAACCCTCCCCTTCCCTCCCTTCCCCTTTTTTTTCCTCTTGTAATTAAATAGATACATTAATAATATATATATATATATATGAAAATTGAAAATAAAAAATTGATTAATTAAGAGTTTACATCCAAATATTTTGGGTGACAGAGAACAGAGGAGTTGGAAGAGTACCTTTGAATTGGAGTACAAGAATGTCCATCATCAAAGACATAGTAAAGGGTCTCACTTTCCTTCACCAATCCTTGCCTTCTCACAAGGTGCCTCATGCCAACCTTAAATCTTCGAATGTTCTTATCCAACGCAACAACCAGAGCTGTCACTCTAAGCTCGCAGACTTTGGCTTCTTACCCCTCTTGCCATCCCGAAAATCCTCCCAAAAGTTGGCAGTCGGAAAATCTCCAGAATTCTCTCAAGGGAAGAAGTTGACATACAAAGCCGATGTCTACTGTTTTGGCATTATTCTTTTAGAGGTCATTACGGGCATGATCCCGGGTAAAATCTCAGGAGGAAACGAGGAAACGGTTGATGATCTGTCAGATTGGGTTAGAACAGTTGTTAACAAGGATTGGTCAACGGATATTTTGGATGTGGAGATACTGGCTGCAAATGAAGGGCATGATGAGATGTTGAAGCTTACAGAGTTGGCTCTTGAGTGCACAGATATGGCACCAGAGAAGCGGCCAAAGATGAGTGAGGTATTGACAAGAATAGAAGAGATCGAGCGGGTAGACAAAGAAGATGACTGAAAGAGATGATGAGCTAGCTTTTGTAGCTTCCACTTTCCCTTTTTTCTGGCTCTACAATTCTTGCAACAATTCTTTCTTTTTGTGTTCTAGATGTAACTTCAAATTAAAACTGAGTGAGTGCATATACGCAGCCAACATTGAATTCTTTTTCAAAAAATTGTTGACTTCATATTTTCTGTCAAATATTTTAGTTTCAGAGTAACAATTAAGCTCCTGGAATAACAACAGTAAATCATGTCATAAACTGAATCTGTTGGGGTTTTGAAGAGTATTAGGCCCTCAGTAAATGTGCAGGAAGTTTAATAAAAGAGTGAAAAAGAGATGAATTAAGATCAATGGACAGAAGAAAATAAACTGAGGAAGAGAACTTTATTGATTGTTGTTATTACTCCATTCAAGATTTGCAGACAATCAAAGATTTTACATCCACAAAATTTGACTTTGCAATTAAACTCTTATTCAAAGATTTTCGCCCAATCTTGGAGCTGTAAAAGATGAACTACAGCCGTAATGTGTACAGAACTTTTTTGACACCTCCTCTTCATTTGTAACCTGCATGAAATGTTTGAACTGTTCCAATTCTTCTTTGTTTACCAAACCTCTGATGAATTGATGACAAAGTTCAATATGTTTTGACTTCGCATGAAAAACTGGATTTTTTATGAAAATTATAGACATATTGTCGCAATAAATTGTTGTGGTGTCTTTCATGTTACTGTGAATCTACAAAGATTCTTCTTAGCCAAACTGCTTCACAAGCAACTTCTGTTGCTGCAATATATCCTGCTTATACAGAAGAGAATGCTATAATCTTATGCTTTTGGAAGACCAGGAGATTCCTTTTGTGCCCATGCAAAAAATATAGTCGGATGTGTTTTTTCAGTCATCGATGGATCAAATAAATCACTATCGTTGTATCCAACTAGACTGTAGTCTTTTCTAGTGACATACTTGATGTCAATATTTTTTGTATCGTGCAAATTTATAGTATTCGTTTTGTTGCAGAAAAGTGAATTTGACTTGGTTTATTCATGAATTAAGAAATAATGTTGACTTGGTAAACAATGCCGATCCTTGCGTTGGCAAGATAAATCAATGAGCCAACTAAGCTATGATGAAGTGCAGTGTTGACCTTCTACACTCCATCTTTTATTGTAATTGTTCATTCAAGGCCATCAGAGTCGTCACCGGCTTACTTGACATGTTGAATTTCTTTTAGCACTTCCTCAATGTATTTTTCTTGGAAAATGAAAATCTCTCCTTTTGACTGCCACACTTAGATGCCAAGAAAATATTTCATATGGCCCAAATTGTTCATCTCATATTCTTTCATAATGGCCTTTTTTAATTCTTCTAGCATTACAAGGTTAATGTCAGTATATATCAAATCATTAACACAAAGATGGACAATAAGAAAATCATTGGTACCTCTCTTTTGGTCATTGCAGGGACGATTAACTTGGGCTTATTTGAAAACCATTCTACAAGCAGTAGTTGTCAATTTTGTTATCCCAGGCTTGCAGTGCTTGTTTCAGGTTATATAGAGCTTTTCGAAGGAAATACACTATGTTTTCTTTTCCTTTTACACCGTAACTCATCATTCAAGAAAGCATATTTTACATCAAGTTGGAAGACTAGAAGTTCCAACTGCGTTGCCAAGGCTAGGATTGTTTGAGTATCTCTATATGAACGATTGGCACACATGTTTTATTGAAGTCTATCCCAACTTGCTGAAAATAGTCTTTTTCAACAAGATGAGCTTTTTGTTTTTGGATTGAACCATTTTTTTGAACTTTGTCTTATTGAACCACTTTAACCTGACCACATCTTTTTGCTTGGGATAGTCAACTAGTTCCCAAGTATGATTTTTCACAATTGTGATCATTTATATTCATCCATTGACTTTTGTAAGACTTTATTTTTTTTTTTATAACTTTTTCAAAATTTTGTGTCTGTCAAGAGAAAGATGCAAGATTGCATGAGTTATAAATCTCTCTTAATGAGTGCACCTTTCTTGGTGGTGATTCAAAGTTAGATACAGATTTTAGTGAAAATTTGACTTGAATTGGTTGTGGACTCACCAAGGAACTTGGATCTCTATTTCTTCTTGTGTCAACTTTAATACATTCTGCCTCATGGGAATTTTTATTTTTCCATTCCCAAGCTTTTATCTCGTCAAATTGAATATCTTTTGAGATCATCAACTGTTTGGATTGAAGAGCCGATACATTTTTGATGCATCACTATAGCTAATAAAGATGTATTTCTCTCATTTTTCATCAAAATTTTCCTTATGCTGAAAGGGAATGAGAGAATATGCAAGTTTCAATTGATTTTGCCTCATGGGAGTTTTTCTTTTCCCATCTCCAAACTTTCATAAGTGAACATCTCTTGAGGTCACTAACTATTTAGCCTCATGGATCGAAGAGCTAATATACATGATTCATCAATGTAACCAATGAAGATATGTTTCTTTCCTTTTTCATTAATTTTTTCCTATGCTAAGAGCGAATGAGAGAATATGCAATATATTTAAAAACTCTAAGGAGTTGACATTTGGCTTACATCCATTCCAAGCTTCATAAGGAGTTTGTTTGGCAACGCTTTGATAGGAAATCTATTGAGATTGTCAATTGTCATGTTGATTGCATCTGCCCTAGGGTGGCTTTTGCTTTCAACATGCTTTACACCATTTTGTTGAGAAGCATATCGAATTGTCATTTAGTGTTTGATTCTTTCACTTTTACAATATTTATTGGACAATGAAATTTCTCTGTTGAAATATCAACAGAGAAACTTCTCTATGTAGTAGTAAATAATTACATGTTATCATTTCTACATATGATAACTGTTTTTCTTAATTTTCTTTTCATAAATTGACGTCTAAAAGTATGATTTCATGTGAAAAGTTTTTATCACAGAGATGAAAATGCATGTCTAGAAAGATAGATTGGTGAGTTAATAAAGAAGTGTCCTTGTGTAAGAGAAAGAAAGAGAGAAAGAGAGAAAAATTTCTCTGTCTAATGCTAAAAAAAAAATTTAGTTTCACTTTTCACTCCTAAAATGGCATCTAAAGTTTTGAAACAACCAATTGTGATAATGTTTGTGTAACGCCCCGACCCGTTTACTAGAAAATTAAGTCACGAATTTGGGAATTAGAAATTTTACGTAGCAAAATAAAAAGTTACGAAAATTAAACCAAATAATAATAATAATAATAATAATAATAATAATAATAAAATCTAAATAAAAAAATATTAATAAAAAAAAAAGAGGGGAGAATTGAAGTGGCAGCACCCCATTGGGCCACCTCCTCAGCCAATTGCATTTCATGCAATAATTTAAAAAATATGAATATATATATATATGTATAAAGGTGTTGTATGTATATGTATATGTGTATATGTATACATACATATATATATATATATTATGAAGGGAAATGAGTGGGATCAGAACATTGAGTGTGCTGGGGAATTTGCGTATGTCTGTGGAAAATCAGAAGTGAGATTGAGTACTGTGTATATATTGGTGTGCTGCGCATGCTGTGACAGAATAGTGAGGGTGAGAGAACTAGAGAGAGAGTGAGCTAGAGAGAGAAAGAGTGAGAGAGAGGGACCTACTAGACTATATATACATATACCTATATATCACTTTGATAGAAGCTGTGTGAGAAAAGAGGAGTGGAAGGAAACATAAGCTGTATGAGATAGAGAGAGAGATTGAGGTGGAGAAGAAGAAAGAAGAAGTAGAGAGAGAATGAAGGGGACTTAAGGTGCAAGCTTAAATAGGAAATATCTTCCTCCCTTTTTGGTTTTAATTAGCTTGTTTGATGTTGTTAAGATGTTTAGATGCTGAAAACAGGGATCCAAGGGACCCCAAAAACACCACATGCAAACCGACCACCATTGTTGAAGCTTGAGAAATGGGTCTTGACCGACTGAAACTAAATGAGTTTTGGTAGGTTGGGGCGTGATCTAAAAGCTATGAGGGTTTCAAATCCACCAATATTATAATAAATGAACACAAGATGAGAGAGAAAAACATTGTTGCAAGTCTAGGGAATAATCAGGTTACCTCGAAAAACGAATGCAAAACACTAATTTTAGGGCTTAGCATTGTAGACCTTGAACTATGGGTCACAGTGGCTCAAGAATGGGCCATGTAAAGATCTAAAAAATCAGGGTCAATTTTTCATTTTTGTCGGTAGGGCACTATTTATGCATTGTTTGCTTGGTAGGGCGTTCTACATGTATCATTTAGGCATAAGTCATGTTTAGGAGTATAATTCGAATGGGCCATAGAAGGGAAACATGCTTAGAATATTAAAATACATCTCCTGTGCGAATTTGAGCCTAAATGAAAACAGTTTTAAAAATTGGACCAAAAGGGCATTCTGGGTGGATCCGACCAAACCCTGCCACAGGCGAAAATTTATTTTTTTAAAAATTTTCATTTAAAATCATTTTAAAAACTTTGGCTTAATCCAAATGTTGAATTGAGGCGTTTCGAGATGGATTGTAATGTAACGGAGTCCTAGATTCATTAAGGGCAAAAAGGTCATTTTGCCCCTTTGCCCTTTGACTATAAATACAACCCTTAGAGTTAAAAAAAAAATCACATTTGGTCTGGAGAAAGAGCAGAATACGCGCAGGGAGAGAGAGGTGAAGAGAAAACCTAGGATTTCCAATCTTCAAGCTTCCAAAACACACTTCTAGGCTTAGATTTTCATAAAGGTTCTTTCTAGGAAGTTGTTCCTCTCAACAAGGACTATATTCTTACAGATCGGTTTGGTTGCACAGCGAACACAACTTCTTTGATTTGAGAAAAACCATTTTAGGTATGATATCTTGTTAAGTTAGGAATAGATTTAAGTTTCCTTGCCTTTCTATATGTTAATTGAATGATTTAGGTGTTTACTTGATATTAGAAAATCACTTAGGTGGTAGTTGTTTTGAAAACTTAGAGTTGGTAGTTTAGGTACTTTTGTGTTCTTTGAGTTTCTTGACATTTTGTTACTACGATGAAGGTGTCTCTTGCATATGTGTTGGGTTATTATATTCTAACTTTGTAGAAAAACTCTTGTGGTTTGAGAGTTATGATTTATTCCATGAGTTGGTAGTTTGTGTATTTGTATTTTCTTTGAGAAATTGTTAAAGTAAATGAACATGAAACTTGATCATATATTTAATTCATTGAATTGTGACTTACATTTATGTAGATAAAGTGTTGTGAATTTGAAGTTATGCTTTACTTTGTGAATGAGGCATATTTTAAGTCATGCTCCATGTGTTAATGAAATGTTTCATTGAATTGCATAAGAACAAAAATCAAAGCATGTTAGCATAGTGTGAATCCTTGGAGGCATGGCATGACACTACAAAAAATAACACTTTTAGCGATGCACATTATTAGCGATGCACACTATGCGTCGCTAAAAGTGACCTTTTGCGATTCACAATGGGCGTCGCTAATAATGTGAAAAAAAATTAATAAAAAAATTGAGATTCCCGCCTGAAAATTGGAGCCTAACTATTAGCGACGCCCAGGTGGCCTTTAGCGACACACCTATGCGTCACAAATAGTGCATTCTTGGCCTTTGCGTCGCAAATAATACTGATGGAGCATTAGCGACGCACATTTGGGTTATTAGCGACGCCCCGTGTGCGTCGCTAATAACCCCATATATATAATCTCGATCTGATCGCTCTCTCTCTCTCTCAAACTCTCTTTCTCTCTCTCACAGGCGCCGTTTCCATTGTTGTTGAGGGTTAGAAGCTTGAAAAGGGAAGGGGGAAACACATCACAGGAGGCCAGGAAGCCAATCAAGTAGGCCACTGTGCTTAATTTCTCTTCTCTCTGTCTCAAACTCACATTTATTTGATTGTATTTGTAAAGCCTTGGTATAATGGTTTGGAATTTCTTACTAACAAAACCATGCTAGCTAATTTATATCTCTAATGTTGAAAAAGAAGCCCTTTGAGTGATTATATTAATTTACATGCATGTTATTTTTGAAAAAATATTTGATGATCAATTGAATATTTATTTATTGCTAGTTATTTTTGAACTTTCCTGCATTCATAAACTAATTTGATAGTCAAGATTCATTATCTAATTTTTTTGTGCAAAAAATTTACATAAAAAATAGAATAAATTTGCTTGCTTTTATTGTTGTTTTTTTGACTTGGATGTTTACATCAAACTTTATATTTATTTTATTTATAAATATTATTTATATAATTATTAGTTGGAGATTTTTTTTAAATTTTATTTATTAACTGTAATTGTAGATTGCTTTGGGCACTGTGAAAAAATAATTCTTCTTTCTTTTACATAAAAAAAATTAGAATGAGATTGTGAGTTTTAAATTTTAAAGTGTGAAACTAGGCAAGCGTTTGGATTTTTAGCTACCAACTTAACTATTTTTTTTTTGGCTTCAACAAAAAAATAAAATTTGTGAAACATTATTTAATAAATTACCAATAAATCTTTTTTACCAATGATATGGAAAGCTCTGATAATATATTGAATATTCAAGTTCTTAATTATATATGTGCAAAATAGTACTGAATTATAAGTTTTGACTTTTTATGTATAAAATTAGGGTAAATTATTAGGATGGTAAGTTGTCAACTATAAATACATTTTTTTTGTGTTATGAATTTTTTTTTAATTATAAAAGAGTGTGGTATCATGTTGCGACTTACCATTTTTGAAGTTTGAAGTTATAAATTTTTTTGAATTATTAATCAACTCTTAACATTTTTTTTGAATTGTTTACCATCAATACTCACAACAATTTTCTTGGGGCCTTAATGAATACATGTGATTTGTAAATGTGAGTTCTCAAATTTAAATAGTAGTATTAATTGTAGCGTAGTCTAGCCCAGCCCAGCCGCAACATAGTTCTGTCATCGCCAGTAATAGTGAGTCAAGAGATAAGTATCTAAAAAATATAAGGTTTTAGTTAAATTTAGTTACTTATCAAAAAAATTTATCAATCAATATTAAATTTTTATACTTCATTAATTTTTAAATTTATGATTAAACATTAGCAAAAATCCCCGCCCCCCGGGAAGTAAAATCCTCATTCCATTCTTGCTTACCATTTCATTTGTACCTTTTCCCTTCTCATTCTTTTCCCTCCTAAAGTAAAAAAATAATCATTTCCATTTTGATGAGTTTAGTATTTAATCTCCATCGACTACCCAAAAAAAAAAAGAAATTTAAAACATTTGTTAAAAAAAATGTTGAAATAAGATAATTAAACTTGATGCTACATTTCATGTGTATCAAGAGACAAAAATGAACATTTTTCTGGAATTGATTTGACATGAAAGCTTAACTACAAACAGGGCCATGTGGACACTACGAGTCTCCTTGTTAGGAATATGTATCAATCATTTAATGATCAGTTGAAGGTCTAACAAATTCATTCTCTAATCTAATAATCTTTCAATTACTATGTGTTGATGACTTCTATTCAATATCAACTTTGGAGTGTAATAACCCTCCACAAGCACAGTGGTCCATGATTGTGTATCAGATACCTATCTAAGACTGGTCCAATAGATGCCAATAGATGCCAACTTATCTATTCATTTCAAAAAAAATATTTAATGATCTTCGGACCATTAGTCCCAGTAGTTTAGTTGGAGGCAACATGTGCACATGAGTTTACGTATTGCATATATATGTAATCTTTATTTAAACTGTTGGACCATTAGCTAGTTTGATTATGAAACTGTGCTTTCAGTGTTCCAAGTGTCTATTGGTAAGTACATCTAGCTATTTACTAGTTGATTGTGTCTAATCCGTTAATTTTTATTTTTATTTTGTTTTAGCTGCCAAGTAATAAGAGTTCTTGAGTCCTATTGATTGAGAGATCAACTAGATACACCTGAGCTATTAACTCAGTTAGTGGTTTTAGGTAGCAATTGATTTGCTTTTGTTGGTTAAGTTGTTGTTGTCAGGTGCGAAGTAAATAATTCTTGATGAATGACCTTAATTAATAGATAAAAATTGAAAGCTAGGTGCTTTTACTTGTTATCAACCAAGATCAATATGTTTTGTATTGGCATTTTGAATGCTATTGTTAATGTTTTTTAAAGCAAAACTCTGTCTGACAATCAGAGTTTGCCCTTACACTAATAAATTTTTTAATTGCATTCATGTAAGCCTAGCCCCGTTTGGGAGTCATTTTCATTACATATGAATCTTGTCGCGAAATTTATTCGCGATTGGGCTCGTGTGTATGAAAATCGATTCTTGAATTGTCCAGAGAGGACAGTTCGGGAATGCTTAAATCTGCATTGCAATCAATAGCACATATGCTTGAATATTTCACTATGATAAAATTTCAGCACGGTCTCCTATTGTTCTCTCGGTATATATTTAGGCGTGTTAATGTCTATCTCGTATACTTGGAGAACCATGGGGAGATACTGCCGAAATTTTGTCCGAGTGGAATCAAACATTTGATTGTTGCTGATTGTAATGTAGATTGTGCATTCACGAATGGGATAGGACCACCTTACCCTTTAGAGAGAAGTTGAAGGTGATAGGATTCATGTTTCATATTTATAACGAGTATCATTTTTGACTTGTATTAGGTAGGTTAAAATGGATAAGAGTTGGATGGACTTGAGGGGCAGGCATTTGTCAGGGTATATGAAGGGGATCAAAGATTTTATTGAGTTTGCTCGTGCATCTGCAGATGGGAGAAATAGGATAAGATGTCCATGTAGGAGGTGTAATAATAGGGATTATATGCACATAGATGAGGTCAAAGAGCACCTACTCGAACACGGGATGGACAAGAGGTATACGTGTTGGGAATTTCACGGAGAACGCCATGACGTACGAGTGGTATTTGATGATGAAGAAGAAGACGACGATGATGACTTTGGTGATAATGTTGGGGTTGGTTACGAAGGCTTGCCACAAATGCTGGCAGACTTGTAGGGGGCTACAACTGGGGCGAGTAGTCACAGGAGTGACACGGAACCATCGACCGCGTTTGAGTCGTTGTTGAGGGAAGCAAGGCAACCGTTATACTCGGGTTGTGATAAGTTTTTGAAACTAGACTTTCTCGTGAAACTCCTTCATCTTAAGACCATCAACCGTTGGAGTAACAAATCAGTTACTATGGCCATTGAATTGATTAAAGCAGCGCTTCCTACTAGGGAGACCCTTCCGAAATCATATTACGAGGCGAAAAGAATATTAAGAGATTTGAGCCTCGGGTATATTCCCATACATGCTTGCAAAAACGATCGTATGTTATTTTGGAAGGAGACTGAACAATGTAAGGAGTGTACGGTGTGCCACGAACCTAGGAATAAGCTGAATGAAGGAAAGAGCAGGACAATTCCGCACAAGGTGCTGAGATATTTTCCCTTAAAACTGAGGCTACAAAGGTTGTATATGTCTCATAAGATGGTAGAAGATATGCGGTGGCATAGGGAGAAGCGTGTTGCTGAGGAAAATGTATGTAGGCATCCGGCAGATTCACAAGCTTGGGCTGAGTTTGATACAAATCACGAATGGTTTGCAAATGAGCCGCGTAATGTACAACTTGGGCTGGCTAGCGACGGTTTCAACCCGTTCGGTGACATGAGTAATGCTTACAGCATGTGGCCGGTGTTGCTTGTGCCGTATAACTTGCCACCATGGAAATGTATGAAAGAACCATTTATCTACATGTCGTTGCTTATTCCAGGGCTGAAGTCTCCTGGTAATGAAATTGATGTGTATTTGCATCATTTAGTGGACGAGTTGAAGGAATTGTGGGAGGTGGGAGTGGAGGCATACGACGTCTCTAAGAATGAGACATTTCAATTGCATGCCGCGTTACTGTGGACCATAAATGACTTTCCAGCATACGGGAACTTGTCTGGGTGGAGCACTAAGGGGTATCTGGCATGTCCAGTTTGCAATAAAGATGCATGTTCCCTACATTTCTCAAATGGGAGGAAGATATGTTACATGTGCCATCGTCGTTTTCTACCGCCATCACATGTTTGGCGAAATCGGCAGAAGCATCTGTTTGATGGACAAATTGAGCGCATATTGTCACCTCCATTGTTGTCTGGCAAAGACGTGTTGGCGCAATTAGCAATCATCCAACCAGTGAGGTTTAGGAAGATACCGGGTAGTAAGAAGAGGAAGCGTACTGATGTGGATTTAAATTGGACGAAGAAGAGCATATTTTTTGATTTGCCGTACTGGGAGACCCTTAAGTTAAGGCACAATTTGGATGTGATGCACATCGAGAAAAACATATGTGATAATGTGCTGGGAATTGTAATGAACATTGAAGGGAAGACAAAAGATAGTGTTAAAGCCCGGTTGGACTTGCATGAGCTGGGAATAAGGAAAGAGTTGCACCTAATACGTAGCGGTGATAAATATATCGTGCCTCCTGCACAGTATACGTTATCATCCGCAGAGAGAATGAGGATTTGCGAGTGGTTTAAATCGGTGAAGTTCCCAGATGGATACGCATCGAATATATCTCGGTGTGTAAATGTTATAGATGGAAAAATATCCGGATTGAAGAGCCATTACTGCCATGTCCTTTTACAACGACTTCTTCCGGTTGCACTACGTGGGTATCTCACCGATGACATATCGACTACATTAACTGAGTTGGGTTACTTTTTTAGAGAATTATGTGCGAAGACGTTGAATGTGGAAGTACTTGACAAGCTCGAAAGGGATTTTGTCGTGATCCTCTGCAAGTTGGAACAGATTTTTCCTCCAGCTTTCTTTGATATCGTGGTCCACTTAGCGGTGCATTTGCCTCATGAGGCAAAAATTGGCGGACCTGTCCAATACCGTTGCATGTATCCAATAGAAAGGTACATTTAATTTTGTGAATTGTGTTATCTATCCATCCTAACTATTTTAATTTATAACTGATTAATTATCAAAACAGATATTTGCACACATTGAAGCAATATGTGCGTAACAGAGCACGACCGGAAGGTTCAATTGCTGAGGCTTACATTGATGTTGAATGTCTCACCTTCTGCTCCATGCATCTTGAAGATATTGAGACAAGGTTTAATCGTCAAGAGTGAAATTCTGATAGATGTCCAGGGCAACAACGAACTGGCCTTGCGGTGTTTAATCAGACTGTGCAGCCAATAGGTGCCTGTATATATGAATGGTGTCATCCTCAAGACTTGGAAAGAACCCACTACACCGTACTCAACAACTGCGATGAGACATTGCCATATTTTAAGTAAGTTTACCGAAATCATTGCAATACTACGTTAGTATACAAATGTAAGTAACATATAACATATCTCATCTTATTCAGTGAGCATACGATCGAGCTTCAGAGAGAACATGTATCAAGTTCTGATCTTGAGCAAAGACAGAAAAATTTGTTTCCAAAGTGGTTCGGAGAACGTGTAAGAATAGGTTTCAATTAATTGTAATTGTATTAGTTAATGCATTTGTATTCAATTAATTTTGTACTTGTACTGAATTAATAGATGAAGCTATTATGACACCAACAATCTCCTGAGGCGTACGATCAATTATATTCCTTGGCATGTGGTCCTGATCAAAGGATATCCCGCTACACCGGTTTAATTGTTGATGGTGTTCGATTTCATACGAGGGAACGTGAGGTCAACCGACGAACACAGAATAGTGGGGTCCTTGTTGAAGGAGATGGTGACGGAGGACAAACTGTAGAGTACTATGGTGTTTTAAAAGACATCATACAGTTACATTATTGCTACGGTCATTCTGTGTATATTTTTAAATGTGATTGGTGGGATGTAAGTAATAAGAAGACTGGAATGCAAATTGATAAGCACTTCATAAGTGTTAATACGTCACGTACGGCATTTAAAGATGATCCGTATGTTTTGGCATCGGTTGCAAAACAAGTTTTCTATTTGAAGGACACAAAAATAAGAGGTGATTGGCATGTTGTCCAAAAAATTAAAACTAGAAATGTTTATGATGTCCTAGAAGTTGGCGAGGGAGATGAAGAGTTGGAGAGGATTGAGGAGGCACTACAAGAAGAGTCTCAAACTGCCAACGATGGTGTTTTCCAGCATGATCAGGAAGATGTTAGTTCGTATCGGTTGAATAGAACTGATGTAGAACGAATTCATGTCGTAGCTTTCGACGTCACCAATACCACACAATTAGATCCGAGGGATGCAACGTTCATATTGATGATGATGACGAGGAAAGTGATTTTGATGATGAGACATTGTCAGAGTATTGTACCGAGAATGAAGAAAACTCAAGTTGTCACGACCCGAAACCCACCCTCTGCGGATTACCGGATCGCGACCGCCGCCCCGAGACCCGAAGGCCTCGAGACAAGGCTCGCATCTGCAGCGGTATCGAATAGATGTGCAACATACGTTTTGCGGAAGCGTTAAAAACTTTTTTTTTTCTTTTTTTTTTCTCATTTTTAAATTAGGCACATCCGTCCGGTACTGCCGCTCCATACATAGCATACATGGTTACACATTCAGAGTATAATGAAAAGTTAAAGACTTCATACATTCATACAATACATATTCGATTGCCCTGAGGGCTTATTACATATTCTTACATTGTCTATTAATACAAAACGTACTATTAGTGTTCATAGTTTCTTAAGAAAAAAACTACTTAACATATCCTTCCAAAAAGACAGCTAGACTCATCGTTGTTGTCCTTAAGACCCTGTCTGCTGCATCACCTAAAAGGGGGGTCCGAACAAAGTCCGGGTAAGCTAATCTAAGCTTGTGAGCAATTTCAGTATTCGTCATGGGGTTTTCAATTAGCAGTGGTTTAGTACATAAGAGTTTGTAAAATAGTCACCGCCAATTGTTCGTATACTTTGAATACAGAGTATATGCATTCCTTAAAACATATAGCTTTGAAACATTTAAAGTATTCAAGCTAAACTTATACATATGAACTTTAAAACATATAACATATCATGTATTTCTTAAATAGAGTATATAAAACTCAAACATATGCATATTGAAAATGAGAGTAAAAACATGCTTCCATTTTCAAACCATTTGTCATCTTATCACTTCCATTAGTGGAATCCGTTTCGAACCGGACTCCCATTTTACTTATAAATGGAGATATCTCATTTGCCTGGGGGATTAGATCCTGCTACCGGGCATTTCACATGACAGGTCAATGAGTTACAATAAGAACCCAAAATACTGACTATGTGGTTTTTGACAGGTCAATGGGATCCGAAGAAACCCAAAATATTGCCTGTGTGCTTATGCACCATTATCTTATAAAACATTTATCATGTAACTTGTCTCATAGATACTTTTCATAAATTCGTAATAAACATTTGTATACTTGAAATAAGCAAATTCAGAATATTTAACAATAATTGCATTTTAACTAGACATGCTGAAAAGTATTTGAAGGAAAAACTGTTGCAGAAACCAATCACTAAGCATGTCACAATGGGGTTATAAAATAGAACAATTTAAAACTGTATCATGTAAATACTGAATTTGAAACTTCAAATACTTCGTATCTTTGAACTTAAAACCTTTTTAAATCTATGGAGTTAAATCTCCAATTCAAACACAGGGTTACTCACCTTGGTTCTTTAGGGTTAGTGCTAATAATGTGCTTTCCCACTTTCCTTGTAGTTCCTAAGAACAATTCATAAATATCTCTTCAACTTCACATTCATTGTAATATCATCTCGATATTCCTTAACTTATGCTTAAATCGTATTAGATCCTACAATGATTTCATAAATTCATATGTACTTAACGTAACTCGTATTCTTAACCTATGACACAATTTAATGTGTTAGGAATTGAATTTATTTCAATTTATACTCTTCTGGGAGTTCCATTAACTTATATTTAAAGTTATTTATTTAACATGTTTACGTGTCGTATCTTTCGTATTTCATTTCTCGCATACGCCTTAGTATTAATACTTTGGCATTACTTAAATTTATAGTCATCTGACAGATTTTATTCATCAAATTTTATGTCTTTTTATTTTAGACATTTCTTTTGGTCGAATAGACTCTACCATTGAGTCCGGAGTGTCCAAGAAAGTCGGTTTGGGCTTTCCTAACATTTAATTCGGACTGTTATACGTAAAAGGACAAAATGGTCATTTATCGTTTTACGTGTCATATTTTTCTGTACTTCGTT
The DNA here is from genome assembly GCA_008638375.1 of Nyssa sinensis. Taxonomy (NCBI): domain Eukaryota; kingdom Viridiplantae; phylum Streptophyta; class Magnoliopsida; order Cornales; family Nyssaceae; genus Nyssa; species Nyssa sinensis. The sequence goes on from CM018042.1 coordinate 32,813,558, forward strand.
TCGTAATTCGGACTCCATTATTGAGTCCAGAATATCAAAGAAAGTCAATTTAGACCTTCTCTGATTTCATTTTGGCTTTAGGGGTATCAGGGGTATTTTGATCTTTTTACCCCTTTACGTGTCTTTATTTTTCGGAACCCCATTTCGTGTCGTGGACCTCACCATTAGACTCAGAAGGTCCAAAATAGTAAGAATACATTAATAACTTGTTAATTTTGGTTAAAGGGTATTTGGTCATTTACCCCTTTACGTGTCTTTATTTTTCAGGCCCCGTCTCGTAAAACGGACCCTACCATTGGCTTCAGAATATTCAAAATAGTTGAAATACACTATTCACATGTTTAATTTGGACTTCGTTCGCTCTATTTATGACCCAAGGGTAAAATAGTAATTTTTACCTTAATTATAAAATAATTAAATAATTATTTAATTATTTAAATATTTTTCCAGGGGTGTAATTGAACAAAATTCTCAAAATCTGGGCCACAGTAGAATTTTCCTCAATAGTTGGGGTCAATCCGTAAATAGGTAAAGTGTTGGTTTATTTATTTTTAAATAAACTTCAAAACCAAAGGGTTTGGTTAGGGATTAAGTGAACCGGTCCGGTCCAGTCATAAACCAACCGGTCTATCCGGTTTATTTACATGTGGTTGACGTCATCATGACGTCAGCCCTAGGTCTCATTTAAATTAACCACGACCCAAAACGTCGCCGTTCCATTTAATCGGTGGCAAGCCCAGAGGCTGCCACCTGTCCGAGTCGGCTCAGCCACATTTTAAAAACGAGTCAACCCGTCATCGTCTTCCCCGACTGAAAAACCCTAGTTTCAATTTCCTTTTTTCTTCTATTTCGTGACGTTTCACTCAATCATTCTTCACTGTTTTTGTCCCAAAATGTTCCTAAGGTTTATACAATTCGATTGGCATTCATTTTAGACTTTAAAACCCCTTCATATGTTCGGTTTTGGTTTGGATAATCCGAACTGTTATTTCGGTCGTTCATGCTTATTTCTTAACCAAATCACTTACGGTTTGTTTCTTAATGATCCTCTATCCATGAGGTTTCAGTTTTCATTCAAAGGAATAGATTAAAACATGAGTTACAAGGTTTGGGGTGTAAACCCGTAACCTGCAACTTGGTGTTTGAGGGTCATTCTTTGAGCTTTTAGGTCGCAGTCATATGTTTTTAACATGTTTGTATGGTCTACTAGAGGTCTCTATACATCAAACATGATTTAATCACCATGGATTCAGACCTGCTTGAGCAAGGTCCATCCATGGTCGTAGCTTATGGGTCTTGTGATCTTAGGTGTTTTTAAGCTTAAATTTCATGCTTGTTATGATTAGAATGTGTTCTAAACATCATATATAAAAAATGAAAGCTTGAATCAGTTTATACATAGAGTAATTCTAGAGAGAGAATTTCAAAGGTTTTGGTGGGTTCACCTTTCACCACTGTTTTTCTCCCTTTCTTCTTGCTTTGATTCCTTCCTTAGCTTCTCAGTTTCACCCTTGTTTGATTTATTTCGTAGGAGAACAACATGCTTGCATGTTTTGGTTTTAAAGAAAGAGTAGCCGACCTCTCTCTCTCTCTCTCTCTCTGATTTTCATAGCCCTACTCTAGACCTCCCATCTCATAAATTTTGCTTTTCTTCTTTCAGCTTTGCATTAATTGTTTTGAGATATTTATACATATAATATATACATATATATACATATACACATATAAGACAACACACACACACACACTAGCCGACACACACACACACATTCACACACTGTTCATACCTTTTCCACATTTCACCCTTTTTACTTTTTACATATATGATTTAATTAATATATATATATATACATTTAATTAACACATATACATATATCCATTTCTTATAATTAATTAATTAATTTAATAATTAATTATATATATATAATTTCTTTTTCTCGTAATACGTGCCATGTGACCCGGTATCCCGGGTCGGGATATTACACAAGTTCAGATGATGATACAAACTTAGATGAATAATTGTAATAGGTGTTACATGTGGTAAGATCAAGTGTAATGGATATTCAATTTTATGATGTAATGGATTTTAATTTTTATGATGTAATGGATTTTACTTTCAAACTTTCTTTTTAGATATGGTTGGACCAAGCTCACGCAGACGCGCAGCCCCGATAGACCCATCGACCCCTTCCCCTTCCTCTGCAGGATCGACCGATCCTGCCATTGATGGTATGGATAATTCCACTTTGTATTAATGATTATATAAATATGGTACTAATTGTTTCTATTTTATTATTTCTAAAGCTTCGGCCACCACCGCTAGACAAGGGAGCGGTAGGTCGAAGAATCGGAGTTTGCAGGCTCAGATGGAGGCAGCAGGGGGCTCGCGACTTCGGATTGAGATACCTGAGGGCTTGTTGAAGCCCATTGGTGGGTGGGCACAGTAGTTCACCACTGAGGTCGGCATCATTTGCCGACTACGTGCCCCACTCCATATTAGTGACTGGAGTCTCGTCACTCAGGAGGAGCTACGGGATATTCATGCGTATATCCTGGTATGTCTTTTATTATTGTGTTGAACTAAATTTTAACATTTCTAATGCCGTAATGTTTTGACAATGACATGCTTTATAGGGGAAGTTTGACATCAATCTCCACCTGCCTCTCGTAGCGAAGGCAGTGGACCGTTACCTGGGAGTCCGTTTCAGGGACTATCAACACCGTCTCCACATGCACTACGAGGCGAAGGTGGCAGGTGGTAGAGAGTCCCGCGACAGACCCTACAGGGGGGTAACGGTGGAGGATTGGATCTTACTGTGCGACCGGTTAGCAAGTGATGCATTCCAGGTAAAAATTGTCAAAATTACTTTTGTTGTCTGGTTTAAATCAGTATCATTTATACTAACCTTCTTTGTTTTGGCCAAGTGTAGGAACTAAGTAGGAAGAATAGCGAGAGTAGAAGCAAGCAGAAGGTGACCCACTGTGGTGGATCACGTTCTTTTGTACAGTATAGGCATGATATGGTAAGTTAATAAATGTATCAAGTTCTTATTGTATAATCTATTCATGAAATCAATCTTCAGAAGCTACTATTTATTTGCTCCAGCGAGACCAGGACACCGGTGTACCACCCAGCCCCATTGATTTGTGACACAGGACACACTACAACCCCAATAAGGGTTGGGCTGGGCCTGAAGCACAGCGGCTTTATGTAAGTTTTTATGTAACTTGCCACAATATTACTAATTTAATATTAATCTAAAGTTATAAAAGTAGTAAGAAATATTTATGTTTTTATAGGAGGAGATGGTCCGGCTGCGTGATCAGCCGACAGCTGAGGGTCAGGATCCGCCGACCGATGACCAGATACGGGAGACTATTCTGGGCAAGAGGCGTGGCTATGTGCGTGGCTTAGGGACTGGGATGCCGCCGACGACATCGTCCTTTGAGAGTGATGCTAGGGCACACGCAGCTACTGAGGTAGTTCAACAAGAGAATGTAGCGCTGCGCCAGAGACTAGATAGCCTCGAGGAGCGACATTCCAGCTACAGACTCTTGTGCAGACGATGCTCAGCCAACAGGTGACTCTTCACAACCTTGGTAAATTTTAAAATTATATACTTTGGAGGATTAATTATTTATAGAAAATGTAGCGAAACCACCATCACACACCTCAAAAATGATAAAATAAACTTGCACGAAGTTACGGAACTCGGTTCGGATGCCCAGTTTGAAACTTATGCAAGTTTGTTTAGCTCCAAAAATGCCCATTTTGGGGTTTTGACAGATCCAAAATGTCAGAATCGGCTAACTACACCGAAACAACATCACACACCTCACAAATGATAAAATAGACTTGCACGAACTTACGGCACTCGGTTCGGATGCCCGGTTTGAAACTTATGCAAGTTTCAGCTCCAAAAAGGCCCATTTTGGGGTTTTGACACACCAAATTGCCGGATATTGGCCTAAATACACTGAAACCACATCACACACCTCAAAAATGATAAAATAGACTTGCACAAACTTACGACACTCGGTTCGGATGCCCGATTTGAAACTTATGCAAGTTTCAACTCCAAAAATGCCGATTTTGGGGGTTTGACAGACCAAAATGCTGGATATCAGCCTAACTACACCGAAACCACATCACACACCTCAAAAATGATAAAATAGACTTGCATGAACTTACGGCACTCGGTTCGGATGCCCAGTTTGAAACTTATGCAAGTTTCAGCTCCAAAAATGCCTATTTTAGGGTTTTGACAGACCAAAATTCTGAATATCGGCCTAAATACACCGAAACCACATCACACACCTCAAAAATGATAAAATAGACTTGCACGAACTTACGGCACTCGGTTCGGATGCCCGGTTTGAAACTTATGCAAATTTCAGCTCCAAAAAAACCTATTTTGGGGTTTTGACAGACCAAAATGCCGGATATCAGCCTAACTACACTGAAACCACATCACACACCTCAAAAATGATAAAATAGACTTGCATGAACTTACGACACTGGGTTCGGATGCCCGGTTTGAAACTTATGCAAGTTTCAGCTCCAAAAAGGCCCATTTTGGGGTTTTGACAAACCAAAATGCCGGATATCAGCCTAAATACACCGAAACCACATCACACACCTCAAAAATGATAAAATAGACTTGCACGAACTTACGACACTCGGTTCGGATGCCCGATTTGAAACTTATGCAAATTTCAGCTCCAAAAAAGCCTATTTTGGGGGTTTGACAGACCAAAATGCCGGATATCAGCCTAACTACACTGAAACCATATCACACACCTCAAAAATGATAAAATAGACTTGCAGGAACTTACGACACTCGGTTCGGATGCCCGGTTTGAAACTTATGCAAGTTTCAGCTCCAAAAAGGCCCATTTTGGGGTTTTGACAGACTAAAATGCCGAATATTGGCCAAAATACACCAAAACCACATCACATACCTCAAAAATGATAAAATAGACTTGCACAAACTTACGGCACTCGGTTCGGATGCCCGGTTTAAAACTTATGCAAATTTCAGCTCCAAAAAAGCCTATTTTGGGGTTTTGACAGACCAAAATGCCGGATATCAGCCTAAATACACTGAAACCATATCACACACCTCAAAAATGATAAAATAAACTTGCATGAACTTACGACACTTGGTTCGGATGCCCGGTTTGAAACTTATGCAAGTTTCAGCTCCAAAAAGGCCCATTTTGGGGTTTTGACAAACCAAAATGCCGGATATTGGCCTAAATACACCGAAACCACATCACACACCTCAAAAATGATAAAATAGACTTGCACGAACTTACGGCACTCGGTTCGGATGCCCGGTTTGAAACTTATGCAAATTTCAGCTCCAAAAAAGCCTATTTTGGGGGTTTGACAGACCAAAATGCCGGATATCAGCCTAACTACACTGAAACCACATCACACACCTCAAAAATGATAAAATAGACTTGCAGGAACTTACGACACTCGGTTCGGATGCCCGGTTTGAAACTTATGCAAGTTTCAGCTCCAAAAAGGCCCATTTTGGGGTTTTGACAGACCAAAATGCCGGATATCGGCCAAAATACACCGAAACCACATCACATACCTCAAAAATGATGAAATAGACTTGCACGAACTTACGGCACTCGGTTCGGATGCCCGGTTTGAAACTTATGCAAGTTTCAGCTTCAAAAAGGCCCATTTTGGGGTTTTGACAGACAAAAAATGCCAGACATTGGCCTAACTACACCGAAACCATATCACACACCTCACAAATGATAAAATAGACTTGCACAAACTTACGACACTCGGTTCGGATGCCCGGTTTGAAAGTTATGTAAGTTTCAGCTTCAAAAAGGCCCATTTTGGGGTTTTCATAGACGAAAATGCCGGATATTGGTCTAACTACACCGAAACCACATCAGAAACCTCAAAAATGATAAAATAGACTTGCACGAACTTATGACACTCGGTTCGGATGCCCGGTTTGAAACTTATGCAAGTTTTTGCTCCGAAAAGGCCCATTTTGGGGTTTTGACAGACCAAAATGCCGGATATCGTCCTAACTACACCGAAACTGCATCACACACCTCAAAAATGATAAAATAGACTTGCACGAACGTACGACACTCGGTTCGGATGCCTGGTTTGAAACTTATGCAAGTTTTAGCTTCAAAAAGGCCCATTTTGGGGTTTTGACACACTAAATTGCCGGATATTGGCCTAAATACACTGAAACCACATCACACACCTCAAAAATGATAAAATAGACTTGCACAAACTTACGACGCTCGGTTCGGATGCCCGATTTGAAACTTATGCAAGTTTCAGCTCCAAAAATGCCTATTTTGGGGGTTTGACAGACCGAAATGCTGGATATCAGCCTAACTACACCGAAACCACATCACACACCTCAAAAATGATAAAATAGACTTGCATGAACTTACGACACTCGGTTCGGATGCCCAGTTTGAAACTTATGCAAGTTTCAGCTCCAAAAATGCCTATTTTAGGGTTTTGACAGACCAAAATTCCGAATATTGGCCTAAATACACTGAAACCACATCACACAGCTCACAAATGATAAAATAGACTTGCACGAACTTACGGCACTCGGTTCGGATGCCCGGTTTGAAACTTTTGCAAATTTCAGCTCCAAAAAAAGCCTATTTTAGGGTTTTGACAGACCAAAATGCCGGATATCAGCCTAACTACACTGAAACCACATCACACACCTCAAAAATGATAAAATAGACTTGCATGAACTTACGACACTCGGTTCGGATGCCCGGTTTGAAACTTATGCAAGTTTCAACTCCAAAAAGGCCCATTTTGGGGTTTTGACAGACCAAAATGCCGGATATCGGCCTAAATACACCAAAACCACATCACACACCTCACAAATGATAAAATAGACTTGCACGAACTTACGGCACTCGGTTCGGATGCCCGGTTTGAAACTTATGCAATTTCAGCTCCAAAAAAGCCTATTTTGGGGGTTTGACAGACCAAAATGCCGGATATCAGCCTAACTACACTGAAACCACATCACACACCTCAAAAATGATAAAATAGACTTGCAGGAACTTACGACACTCGGTTCGGATGCCCGGTTTGAAACTTATGCAAGTTTCAGCTCCAAAAAGGCCCATTTTGGGGTTTTGACAGACCAAAATGCCGGATATCGGCCAAAATACACCGAAACCACATCACATACCTCAAAAATGATGAAATAGACTTGCACAAACTTACGGCACTCGGTTCGGATTCCCGGTTTGAAACTTATGCAAGTTTCAGCTTCAAAAAGGCCCATTTTGGGGTTTTGACAGACAAGAAATGCTAGACATTGGCCTAACTACACCGAAACCACATCACACACCTCACAAATGATAAAATAGACTTTCACAAACTTACGACACTCGGTTCGGATGCCCGGTTTGAAAGTTATGTAAGTTTTAGCTTCAAAAAGGCCCATTTTGGGGGTTTTCATAGACGAAAATGCCGGATATTGGTCTAACTACACCGAACCGAGTGTCGTAAGTTTGAAAGTTACGGCACTCGCGCGTCGCTAATAGTGCATTTTGTTGTAGTGTGAGTTGAGCACTTTGGTGTTATGCATTATGAGGGTGTAGATCTTGTGGTGAAAAACTCAAAATTGGCCATTGGTACTCATACCAACGGGGACGGACTGTGAAGTGAGACATAGATTGGTACTCGTGTCCAACGGAAAAGGGCCATGAAGCGAGACATGAGTGTGGCATAGGGTTTGCATGTGTGCCTCATGCATAACAACTTTGCATTGCATTGATGAATGTGTAGATGTATAGCTTTTAAAATGTACACTTGCACATGCCACGCCTTAAATTTGTTTCTAGCATTAGCATTGTGTCACACCAGCAGTTGTGCTGACCCCTCGTGCGATATCATATTATAGATGACGTTCTTGGTACTTGAGAGTTGTTGAAGTCTTGAAGAAAGGAAAGAAAATGGACTATAAAGAAGATTTGGCATTTGGGGCATATTTTGTATATATGGGCATAAGCCTAAAAGACTTGTATTTCAATGTGGATGAATGGTGAACTATAGACCTTGAATCATTTTGTAATGTAATGGCTTAAAACCTAAATGACAGGTAGTGTGTTTTAGTTAAATGTGTATCAAAAGTATATATGTTAAAAGAAATGATATGTAAGATATCTTTATCCAATGAACATCATAGATATATATATATATATATATATATATTAAGACAAATAGATGTGTATGTAAAAACAAGGGATGTATGTTTAATTTACATAAATTGTGGCCACCAAGTGAGAGTGGGTTGTGACATGTTTATACATATGAAGTATCATGAATATTAGGTGGGAAAAAGGCTTGGAATGAAATTTTATGAAAAATTAAAATACTTGATAAGTGTGTAAAACACCTTTTAAATAGATGGGAAGGATGTCAAAAAGGGGGGTTTAGAAACCTTGGGAAAATAGGCTAAAAATTGAAGAAAAGTGGCTTGAAAAACTTGGGAAAAAGATTTGAAAAAACAGAGAAAATTGGCTGTTGGACAGAGAAATTCAGCCATGAACAGTAAATCTGTAGAAAATCAGGTCCTGCACCAGCCCCTGCCGCAGCCAGCCACGGGCCCTACCTCGCGCACATACGCCGCGCCCTACTGCCTGCTGTCTTGTCATGTTGCCCGGCCACCTGACAGCCCCCTTAACACCACCTATTGGCCACCTTTTTGAGCCATGTTTGGAAACCTTTTTGGACTATGTTTGGGCACCATATTGGCCATGTTAGGCCAACCTTTGGGCCATGTTTGACCACTTACATTGGCCATGTTTGGCCCTCTTTCTTAGACAGTTTTTGGTGGACTTTTTGACCCATTCTTGGACTATGCCTTAGGGCATTTTGGGGTCCATTTGAGCCATTATTTCAAGGCATTTTCAGGAATGACTTGTGACTATTTTAGAGATCATTTTTGGATTACCTTGACCATTAGTTGGGGGAAATGTTTGGCTACCATTTGGGACTCATCTTGGGTGGGTCTAGTTAATAAAACTTACTTTCTAATTTTGGGAAAATATGGGGAATGTATGTAAAATTAATTGAATTCACCTTAATTACCTTTCATTTACTTTTCTTATTTCATTTCACTCACTCCCCGGGTTTGTGGAAATTTGGGGCGTGACAGGCCATTTTGGTAGAGAGACGAAGGAGCAATGGGGAAAAATCAATATGGTCGAAAAATCGTGTAGGGGGAGAAATTGGCCTATCCAACGTGATTCGAGGGGCCAAACTGGTCCCAAATGAATCTAAATGGTGAGTAGAAGGTGTTTGAAAGGAAGAGTGATCCAAAATAGTAGAAAAGAATGAGTTTTAAAATTTAAAGTTTGCATATTCTGGTCACCGCCGCCGGAAATGGTGACCGTAGAATCTGCTAGAAAAATGAGGATGGAGGCACTATGCGGTTGGGTCATTCGGGCCGGATACCGGGTTTGGGTCGACCCGAGTGTAATTGGATTTAAATGTATAAGTGAAACGGCGCAATTTTGAAATTAATTTAAATGATATACGGGGCGTTTGGTTATGGAGTTAAGAGATTAATTTATTAACCTGCATGAGAATAGGGATATCCTGTCCTTGTTCACTGTTTGGTCCTGATAAAATTAGAAAAGCAAAGAGACTGTCGCCCTTGAGGATTGAACCGCCAACTTGCACCCGCCCAAGACTTAACCCTAGACCTTGGACCACTGTGCCACCAAGGCACATGTGGTCTTAAAACAACCTAATAATATATAATATATAATTGTATAATAAATTAAATTAATTTAATTTAATTAGTTCAATAATAGTAAAATAATCTGATATTCAAATTAAATAAATGAATAGTATATTTTAACTATTTCAGGCATTCCAGATCCAATGGTGGGGTCTATTTTACGAGATGAGACTCCGAAAAATTAAGACATGAAAAAGTATAAATTACCAAATTACCCTTAATGATACCCGAGGTCAATTGAATATAGAAGGTAGTCTATTTTGACTATTTTGGATAATCTAGACTCAACGGTAGAGTCCATTTTTGCAAACGAAGTATCAAAAAATATGACACGTAAAAATATAAAATTACAAAAATGCCCTTAGGCTTAAAATAAACTATAAGTACGCAAATTCAGATCTAGAAAGGCTTAAACCAATTATTTTTGACACTTTGAACATAACGGTGACATCCTTGTGGGGAAAATAAGACCCGGTAACAAACTAAAAAATGACCAACACGTCCTTAAGACTTACTAAAGTTTCTGGAGGAAGGTAATTGGAATAAGAAGAGTTCTAAAATTAACGGTTGAATCGTGTGATGATTTAAACAAAAAGGTAACACGATCTTGAATTGTGATTATAGGGACCCTCGTTAAGGAAGAATTTTTGGAGTTAAGCTTTTGGGACTTCAGGTGAGTTTTTCATACCATGTTGAGGTGGATTTTCATTATAGATATAAATATTGACTCTTTTATGACTTTGATAACTAATGCCTTGTGAGTATTTCTATGTCATACTTGAGGTGAATTTTTGTTATACATATAAATATTAAACTCTTTTTGATGATAGACATGCTTCATTTGCTATTGTTTTTAACGACTTATCAACACGACCCTTGGTCTCTCCATTTGAAAATTTCTCTTCTCGGTGTTTTTTGTTGAAAGAACTTCGAACGTCAATTTTTTATTATTATTTTGTGGAAATCTTCTTTTCTTGGTGTTTCAATACAGTAGTGCACCATTTTCTCACCATATTTTAAATATTGCAATTGTGAACCTTCGGATGCTTCTCTCATGGAAAACATTTATAAAATGTTTAGTGTCGGTTTGATTCTCATTACAAATATAGGTAGAAATAAGTAACTGATGGATGGATATTAACCAATCTCAAATTTTATTTTTCAAGTCTTTACTGTTCATTCAACCTCTTAGATTTATCTAATAATTATTTTTTATTTACAAAAGAAAAAAACCAAATTTGGTCAAACAATAAAACCTTGAACTCATGTTTATTTGGCAGAATAAGAGGATTGATTGAAATAAATTACATTCTATCCAATACATAATCACTTATTTAAGATGGGATTAGATATAATTTATTTTCATCTAAGTGGGATACAATAATCTCACCACCCTGGTAGTATTATTCTTTATAGCCTTGATGGTATTAGAAGTAGAATTACAAAAATTATAAATTATTTTCTTACGACAAAAAAAAAAAAGAGATAAAAAGAAAAGAGACCAACCATCATTATTACTTTCACTCGTGAACATCTCTTTATGACTAAACTTGATCCACATGTTTTAGTGATTTCTATATTTGTGAGCACCTATACAATGATTTGGTAAAAAACACTTGTCATCTTATATATTTTCTGGGAGTCGACATATACCAGTTGCTGAGTCAGGTAAAGGTAGCATATTGATACGCCAGAAAGCATTCTAACTAATCAAGGTCCAACACGTGTCTAAATTAGCTCTGTTCATATTCTAAGGCAAAAGAGTATACCGATGTCAACTTCGGTATACCGACCTCGGAACGATGGGATAGTTAGTGACAAAAAGGAATGACGTGAGTCTTATGATGACACTACTATAGCCTGACAAGCGGTGAGCCCTAGCCCTGCAAAGAGGAGACACAGGTTTGGGTGCCATTTCGACAGCTACACGTGTAAATGGAGCCATGAGTTGGAAAGTCAAGATGAAATGACATTCATCGCTTGTCAGACAATTTAATGCTCCGCCATCCTATAAATACCACAAAAGAGGTATGTGAAATGCATCGGTACTTGACTAAAAAGATAAAGATCAAGCTTTGGGTCAAAGAGCAGAACCTAACTTAACCATCGGAGAGGTTACTACCGGAACCTTTTCCGGTGGCATTTTGATATTGTTTCCTCTCAGGTTCATTCATTGCAGTGGACAAGTCCTTGACGAGCCAGAAATTGTAGCATCAGTTTGGCGTCGTCTGTGGAAACGACAATCATTCTTCTTTATATCATCATCTTCGTTTTTGGGTAGTCATGGCTTCCAACCGTCGTTCAACACCAATATCAAATCAACCGTTGGCTCCAGATGAGGAAGTTGCAACCTCTGATCCTGTACAACAACAACTTGTTCAGATTCGAGATCAGATGCAAAAACAATCTGATTAGACTCAGGCACAACTCTTGGCCATATCCCAACTCTTGGCTTCTTTAACTCAAAATCCATCGGTTCTTCCTCCTCCAGGTTTTTTCGAAAATAGAAATCTAACCCTGCATAACCCTGGGGGAAGGAGACACGAAGAAGGTGGTCCCAGTGTTCGCCCATTTTATTCACCGGACGCAGCTCCTGTTCGAGATGACATTCTAGGAGGAATGCCAAATATTCATCCTACTACCCTTAATTATAGCAGGGGCAGGGCTGTTAGCCCTGCAAACTCAAGAGCCAATCCGGTACAATCAGGACCACCGCTACAACCGGCACCAGCTTCACTTCAGAGACAATCAGAACATGTTATTCCTAGTCAGAACAATCCTCAACCTACTGGACTTGAGGTCGGTATGCCGGGATTTCAACATGCTGTCCCGTCTAGAGTACCAATGAGATCGGAAGAAGTTACGGATTCAATGGGACAGGCCGCCCATGCTCGCGATAGGAATCAACCTCCTCGACAGGATGAAATAACAAGGCTTCTCGGTAGGTTCACTACCCCCTTTACAGTAGCCATTTTGACCGAAGAGCGTCCTCGAAAATTCATTGTTCCAAAATTCACACCTTATGAGGGGTTAGATGATTCCGGTGATCATCTCTCCAATTATCAACATACGATGGCCCTTCATGGCACCACCAACGCATTTCTGTGCCGTACGTTTGTCACAAGTCTAAAAGGCGCAGCCCTATGATGGTTCCACAACTTCCCTCATAATTCGGTTCCCAATTTCTATGAGCTTAGTAGATGTTTCCTTGACCGGTTTTTAACTAGCAGGAGACTCAGAAAGGGTCTAGAATTTCTTTTATCAATCAAGCAACGGAAGGGAGAATCACTCAGAGACTATATTGCTCAATTTAACTCCGAGCTAACCGAGATTACTGACTGCGGTGCAGCCTTTTTGGTGGCCGCTTTACACGCAGGGCCTTGGCCAGGGCGTTTTCACGACTCCTTGACAAAAAATGCCCTTGCAGACATGGCGTCACTTATAAAGCGGGCAAGGAAACATATCAATTTGGAAGATACCCGGACATCCCTTCGTCTTGCCAAAGAACAAGCTCAAACGGAGGACAAGTCCCAAACACAGAATACTGGCAATACCAACAAAAGACAGAGAAGTCTGGATAAAAGAACTACATCCCGAAGTCAAAACCAACCCACTTCGGGACGGTTCAAAATGTACGCACCTCTGAGTGTGCCACTATCGCCCCTGAATGCTTCCATTACCCAGATCTGTCACCAGGTCCAGGCACATGAAAATTTCAAGCGTCCAGAACCATTGTTCAGTGATCCAGATACCCGAGATCGTAGTAAGTATTGTGAGTTCCACCGAGATCACGGACATACTACAGAATTTTGCAGGCACCTTCAACAGGAAATCGATCAATTGATTCGGAGGGGTCGTTTGAAGGAGTTTGTCCAGCGCGATGGCAGGCAAAACACTCAAAATCAGAAACCCCAACAACCTCGGCAGGATCCCAGGCCTCAGCCACAACGACAAGATCAGGGGTCCACTCCTGGGACAAGCCAAAACCAACAACCCCAACCAAATAATCACGTTATCCTTGTCCTCTATGCTACCAATTCCATCTCTGATATATCCAATCGAGCAAGGAAACGCTATGCTCGTGAAGCTAAAGTAGCACCAATTCCTATCCAAATCATGACGCTTGAGAAGCGGTTAAAACCCTTACCACATATCTAGTTCTTAGAGCTGGACCTAGCTGGCATACACTGCCCTCATACTGATGCGCTCGTCATCGCCCTTAGAGTCGCAAATTTTGACATCCTCAGAGTATTGGTGGATACGGGCAGTTCTGCTAATATTTTATTTTATGAGCCTTTCAAACAGATGAAGCTCAGCATCTCTGACCTCAAAGCCACCACGACAATGATGGCTGGGTTCGATGGACATCTAAGCTCTCTCATGGGCAGTATTGACTTCCCAACGACTGTAGGAGTCGGCGGAGCACAAAAAACCCTGATAGCTGAATATGTGATTGTGGATTCCCGATCTCTATACAACATAATCATAGGAAGACCATGGCTCCATCAAATGGGGGCAGTCACATCCACCTTTCATCAGTGCCTCAAATACATACACAATGATCGTGTTTGCACTATTCAGGGTTCCCAGTCATCATCTCGAGAGTGCCACGTCATCTCATTAAAAGGTAAAACCTAGCAATAGTAATTACAGGTACCTCGGAAGCTCATCATTCCCGATCTTTCTGACCAAAGTATCGATATGGAATGCCCTACCGAAATCGATGGACCATTGAGCCCGCGAGGTGTAGAAAACATGGTTGTGCCAGTCCAAGAGCCACTTAAAATATCGGTGGGTTTGGACGAAGAAGAGCATTATTTGCAGATCGGTGTCGATTTATCTCCACCGGAACAGAAAGTGATGATAGAATTTCTGAAAAGCCATTTATCAACATTCGCTTGGGAAACTAAAGACATGGAGGGTATTGACCCATCCTGTGTCTGCCATAAACTAACAACAGATCCGAGCTGCCACCCAGTACGGCAAAAAAGATGAACATTAGCACCAGAGAGACACAGGATAATCAATGATGAAGTTCAGAGGTTTCTGACTGCCAAGTTAATCAGGGAGGTTTTTTACCCAGATTGGCTCGCCAACACCGTCCTTGTTAAAAAGAAGAATGGTAAATGGCGAGTCTGCGTCGATTACACCAATCTTAACAAAGCTTGTCCAAAGGATAGCTTTCCTATCCTGAGAATTGATCAACTGGTTGACGCAACTGCCGGGTACCAATTAATGAGCTTTATGGATGCATACTCCGGATATAACCAGATTCAAATGTATCCTCCGGACCAAGAAAAAACATCCTTCATCTCCAAACGAGGTTTGTACTGTTACAAGGTGATGCCTTTCAGACTAAAAAATGCCGGAGCCACGTATCAATGCTTGGTCAATAAAATGTTTGAGCCTCTGATTGGAGACACGATGGAGGTTTACATTGATGACATGCTAGTCAAAAGCCAGCAGAAGGAGGAGCACATTGGGCATTTGAGAAAAACTTTTGACATTTTAAACAAGCACAAGATGAAGTTGAACCCATCAAAATGTACCTTTGGGGTGAGCCGTGGGAAATTTCTAGGTTTTCTTATCTCGCACAGAGGCATCGAAGCCAACCTATCCCAGATTAAAGCTTTAGAAGAACTAGAACCACCGAAGTCACGGAAAGATATGTAGACATTAAATGGCAGGATTGCGGCGTTGAATCGATTCATATCTAGGTTCACGGACCGCTGTCTTTCGTTCTTCAAAGCTTTAAGGGGGAATAAGGTCTTGGAATGGACCTCTGAATGTGACAAAGATTTTACAGAACTTAAGCAGTATATGGCATCGCCAGAACTATTATCCAAACCCAGGAAAAGAGAAAAGCTCTTCTTATATCTTGCGGTATCTGAGAATGCAGTAAGTTCTGCGCTAATCCGAGAAGAGAAAGGAATTCAAAAACCCATATTCTATGTGAGTAAAGCGCTTCTTGGATCAGAAAAAAGATATCCTGAGGTGGAGAAGTTAGCCTTTGCACTAATTATATCTGCCAGAAAACTCAGGCCTTATTTTCAAGCCCATTCGATCATAGTCCCAACCTCATATCCTTTAAAAGCCATATTACACAAACCTGACACCTCGAGTCGTCTCGTAAAATGGTCGATAGAACTGGGAGAATTCAACATAGTATACATACCTCGGACTGCCATTAAAGCTCAGGCTTTAGCAGATTTTATTGCCGAATTCACCCTAGCTCTGAAGGGGAAATTAGATGCCAACCCAGCTATGGCAATATGGCAACTATATGTGGACGGTTCTTCAACTGATAAAGGTTCTGGAGTTGGTATTGTCCTCCGATCTCTGGATGGTATTACAGTAGAGAAAGCGATTACTTTGAGCTTCAAAGCTTCAAATAACGAAGCCGAGTATGAAGCGTTAGTCCTTGGCATGAGACTAGCCTTAGAATACAAGGTTCGCGACCTCGAAGCCTTCTCTGATTCACAGTTAGTGGTGGGCTAAGTTCTGGGTGAATTTGTAGTCAAAGATGAGAGAATGATCAAATATGCTGAACTAATAGGCTCTCTAAAAAAATCATTTGTCAATTTCAGCATTCACAAAATAGAAAGAAGACAGAACATACGAGCTGGCGCCTTAGCAAATATGGCCTCTCACCTCAGTGCCGAGGGGGATTCAGAATTGTCCATCTCCTCCTGAGATGGCCCAAGTATTGACGAGGTCCAAGCCATTTACATTTCAGAACAGTGTCAGGATTGGAGGGCTCCTATCTTCAGATATTTAAAAGAAGGGCAACTCCCTGACGACAGGAATTAGGGTCGAAAACTACGAATCAGATCAGCTTGATATCTAATTTTAAATGAGCAACTCTACTGTAGATCTTACACCCAACCCCTACTGAGGTGCCTATCTCCATAAGAGTTCGAATATGTACTAGCCGAAATCCATTAAGGGATATGTGGTAATCATAATGGTGGTAGGACCATCTCACTTCGAGCTTTAACCCATGGTTATTACTGGTCTGGTATGCTAAATCAAGCCAAAGAATATGTGAAGAAGTGTGACAAATGTCAGCGTTTCGCTTCATATCAACATCAACCACAACAGGAACTTATTCCCATTACAAGTCCCTGGCCTTTTGCCCAATGGGGAATGGATATTGTAGGACCTTTGCTAAAAGCCCTTCAAAACAGGAAATATTTGCTAGTCGCTATTGATTATTTTTTCAAATGGGCAGAAACGGAACCATTGACCCACATTACAGAGGTAGATGTAAAGAATTTTACATGGAAAAATATTGTTTGCAGGTTTGGAGTACCTCGAATTATCATTTCAGACAACGGTACCCAGTTTACAGGAAAAGTATTCAAGAAGTTCTGTGAAGATCTACATATTAGTCACCATTTCTCCTCACCAGGACATCCATAGGCAAATGGACAGGCCGAGGTTACTAATCGAACAATATTAAATGCCATCAAAAAGAGGTTAGAAGAAGCGAAAGGAAAATGGATAGAAGAGCTCCCTGGTGTACTTTGGGCCTACCGAACAACGAGAAGAACTGCCACCCAGGAAACGCCATTCTCACTTACATATGGTTTTGAGGCGGTCATTCTTGTAGAAATCGGCATCCCTACATTGAGAACGGGGGCCTTCAATCAGGAAGCTAATCATCTTCAATTAACCGAAAACCTCGACTTACTAGAAGGAAAAAGAGAGCAGGCTGCAGTCAGAATGGAAGAATGTCGTCGAAGGATGGCCAAAGGTTTTAATCAGAAAGTAAAACTTAAGACGTTCCAGTTAGGTGACTTAGTTTTGCGAAGGATCTTCCCTAATACTAAGGAACCTACAATGGGAAAGCTATCCTCAAACTGGGAAGGACCTTACAAGGTTGTGAAAATTATTAGGCCTACGACTTATTGGTTAGAAGATATGGTGGGAAAGCCGATTCCCAGACCATGGAATATTGAGCACTTAAGAAAATACTATCGATAAAGCTTCTTCCTAAATGTAAACTGATCTACAGACCTGATTCAAATTCACAAAGCCCTTACTAGCACAAGTGTTGTAGGTATGGCCTCAATTTAAGGTACGGGTCTACAGACCTGATTCAAATTCACAAAACCCCTACTAGCACAAGTGTTGTAGGTATGGCCCCAATTTAAGGTACGGGTCTACAAACTTGGTGTAAATACTTGTTGTATTAAAAACACTTTTTTATTTACACATATATTAGTTCATGATCTTTGATTCATTTCTAAACAAGTCTGAAGACCTACGATAACAATCAAGTAACAAAAGAATATAACTGTGTTGATTCATAAAATTGAAATCATTTTTGGATTCGCTAACAGTCTTATATGAATGCATTATTAGCCATCTATATTGCAATTTGGTCCAAGTTATTTGATTACTTGTTAACATACTTCACTTCGGCATAGACAACAAAGGCATTCATAACGTAAATTAAAAATTCAAACATTAAAGATGTACTCTTGTTTCCCATTTTTTAGAATCCCCAACGGGCTGAAAATTACAAAAAGTAGTCCAAAAAAAAAAAAAATCTATCTTGGTTTTGTTGGAGGCACTGAGGATAGAGGTATCACGCCTTCAAGAACTTCGCTCTGGGTCAGTAGTTCTGGGGAAGTCGGTCGGGATTCATCTACCTCCATTTCATCCAATCTGGAGATATCCAGATCTGGGTACAACCGTTGAATCCTTTTTAAGCAGAGATGGTAACCAGAATCCGAAATTTATTTCCCCATAGACTTTAGGATATCCATCATACTTGCTTTGGTGGCCTCCTTCGTGGCCACCCTGACTTCTTCAATCTTCTTTACCTCGGATGCCTCTGCTTCCTTAATTTTACTTTGTAATTCAGTTAAACTCTTGTTCAGTTTAGTTCTCTGAATTATCAGGGACTCTGTTCCTTGCTTTTCCATTATAAGTTCATTGTTGAGTTCTTCGCATTTCGCCTCAGAAGCTTTGACCTTAGCTCGGGATACCTCGAGCTCGGAATGGGCAGTCTTCAGTGCCATTTGGGCAGTTTGTATATCTAACTGGGCAGTCGAAAGTACTGCTTTAGTGGCCTTCAGCTTTGATTGAGTTGTCGTCAGCTCAGAACGAGCTATCTTCAGTTCTTCTTTGAGGCCACTAATCTTCTGGATTTGATCATCACGATCCATCAGGATACCCTCTGCTCGAAGACCCTACAAACAGAATGAAGAAAATTAAAAATAATAAAAAAAAGATAAAGGATAAAACAAATATAAAGTATATAAAAGGTTTTTTACCCTAGTATAACCCAACATAAGGTCGCCCCAGCATTCGCCTTGAGCTTTGGCCAGGAAACCTAGGTGGGAGAGTCGCTTTCAAAGCCAACTTCATTGCCTTTGTTCCCGAAGAGGCCTCAAACGGATGCATCGAAACCACGTTGGTACCTTTTTGCATGTCCGGCTGTTGTGAAGGGGTAGATTTCCTTGTCTCTACCGTCTCGGTAGGCTAAGGAACCTCGGTAGGAACTGTGACATCCTCAGTCCATAGAGGCTCGGTAGGCGGCCGAACGTCGGTATCCGGATCTTCAGTAGGTCTGGATAACTCGTCAGGAGTCGAAGCAGAAGGACGGGAAGCCTCCCGATTAGCTCGAGATATAACCCTCCTCTTCTTTTTAGCCGGCGGAGCTGCGGGGGCAACAGAGGGACCCCCAGCCTTCGTCTTGCTGGGAGGAGGGGCGCAAGCAGATAGAATGTTTTTCTTGATCGCTGCAGCCTCCTCCTTGGTTAAACCAGCATCCATCAGGTTCCGAGGTGAGAGAATTTGGTAATATGGTCAGAGAGTAGGTCTTAAAAAGAGCCGATATCGTTCTTCAATTTTAGGAGTGAAATCAGCTCTTTTCCACTTTCTTCTATCTACAAAACAACATATAAAATAAATCATTAGTTAAATCATTTAAAAATAGGAAAAAGATTAAAATCATAATCTCTGAATCTTCACCCCTTGGGCCGGAGTGCCGAGGAAAAAGACTCATATGGCCTTCATAATCTTCTCGCTCCCAACCTTGTCCAACGAAGAAGTACCATTTCTTCCACGTTTTGTTGGAAGAGGGTATCGATGTCAGAGGTCTAAACCTCTAATCGAAGCAAGTATAGTATAATTCCTCTGCACTCAGATGTTTCATTTCCATCTGACTACGAATAAGGTCCAAATCTACATGGACCTCATTTAAATGACCTAAGACTATAAAGGCTAAAATTGCCTCCAGCTATTTACATTGAGTTCGGCGGGACATATATTATACCAAGTGAAAAATTCTATAAGGAGGGGGTGGAAAGGGAAACAGATACCTATCTCGAACCATTCGAGGTAAGCGCAGATCTCCCCCCTTTTTATATCGGAGGGGCGATCCGCAGGTTTTGGGACCCTACAGGTTACATTTTTTGGAAATTTAAATTGTTTCATAATAGCTTTTAAAATCCCCTTCATCATGGCACTCGCTCCCTCTTCTCTAGTGGATACACTAACCTCTCTATCACTGGAATCTAGAATGTCGTTAGAAGAGGGAGAAGATGAAGCAGTAGAAGATGAAGAAGGACCATCCTCACCGATGGTCTCAGACTCAACTCTAATCTCCTCTATGTTTGGATCAGACATGATCGCAAGATAGAAAAGGAAAAAAGAAGATAGAATCGAGAAGAGCAGAATAAAAAGAAAAAGAGAAGAAGGAGAATAAAAATTACCAGTTAAGAAAGAAGAAAGCTGTTTAGAACGGAGAAAATCACACGGGTTGTCGGAAATCGCATTAGCCTTTCAGAAACCACGAAACTGTTCGAGATTATTTGAAAAATGCAAATGAATCCCAAACAGTCATACCCACTATTTATAAAAAGATTTTTCATTAAATATTTCACAAAAAATGAAAAAGACATCAGTTAAAATCTCGAAAAAAATCAATTAAAACGACGGCTGCGTTATCAATGATTCCGACTACCAAAGCCACAAAACGCGTGGTAATTATACCATGACGGCTGAGACCCCTCGAAGTATGAGATAAAGTGTTAACGGCTGTACACGTCATCCCTCGAAAAACCCTAAGCCAGAGTTCTGTACATATTTATAGAACTAAGGCTTCAGGGAGGAGTAACTGATATGCCAGAAAGCATTCTAACTAATCAAGGTCCAACACGTGTCTAAATTAGCTCTGTTCAGATTCTAAGGCAAAAGAGTATACCGATGTCAACTTCGGTATACCGACCTCGGAACGATGGGATAGTTAGCGACAAAAAGGAATGACGTGAGTCTTATGATGACACTACTATAGCCTGACAAGCGGTGAGCCCTAGCCCTGAAAAGAGGAGACACAGGTTTGGGTGCCATTTCTACAGCTACACGTGTAAAGGGAGCCATGAGTTGGAAAGTCCAGATGAAATGACATCCACCGCTTGTCAGACAATTTAATGCTCCGCCATCCTATAAATACCACAAAAGAGGTATGTGAAATGCATCGGTACTTGACTAAAAACATAAAGATCAAGCTTTGGGTCAAAGAGCAGAACCTAACTTAACCATCGGAGAGGTTACCACCGGAACCTTTTCCGGTGGCATTTTGATATTATTTCCTCTCAGGTTCATTCATTGCGGCGGACAAGTCCTTGACGAGCCAGAAATTGTAGCATCACATATGTAGTTGGTTTCTCTGGCAGTTGGTAGTTCAACATATAACAGTTACCGAGTCATCTATGAGTGACACATATGGTTAGATCTCCTTCGGTTAAGACAATCATGTCGTCATTGTCCTTATGGTGTACTTTTAGCATGTGAAAGTTTCTTTGTAGGTTGATGAGTTAGCTTTGCTGTAATGTGTTATGTTGGTCAGTTGGTCTTTTCTTTTTCTTTTTTCTCTTTATCCTTTCTTATGTAATATGTTTTATGATGCTGCACTTTTTGGCCCACGTGAGATCCAAGCTCGGCTCCCTGCGAAACACTCGAAACAAAAGATCAGAGGACCACCGGGTTGGCTCCGGCGGTAGCCGCTCCGATGCTTAAGTCAATAAATTGAATTGAAAGACTCGTAATGAAAGCCAAAATAATGAGCATGAAAATAAAGCGTACCTTTAGGGTTGAATTTATAGGCAATATCTCTCCTAAGTTGATTAGGATTTGGAGCCATGAATATAGGGATTGGATCTCTGGAGATATCAGTTACCTTGTTGAATATGGTAACTTAGTGTGGCAGTTTCCTTATTGGAGATAGCTTCCTTATTTCATGCTTGGTGCTTACTGAAGCGATGATTAGGTCTGATCATTGATGTGTTGCATTGCAAGCTTGCATCTATACAAGTTAGTCTTTATGGGAGAACTGTCTTGCTTTGATACTATGAGCTCGGCCCATGTAGGTTATGCCCTTGACTGACCGAGGATGAGATGTATAACCGAGCATGTACTAAATGGCCGAGCACAGATTATAAGGCCGAACATGAACTAAGCGATCGAGCACAAGTTATGTGGCCGAGCCCGAGCTGGGCGACCGAACACAAGTTATATGGCCGAGCCTGAGCTCTATTATGGGTCATGAACCGATCTTGCAGTTACACGTGTCATGCAGTGGTTGGTGTGTCACATAGTGGTATATCAGTTACTCCCCCCCCAAGCCTTAGTTGGAGCTCGGGGGATAACTAAGGTTTTAAGAGTGCCCGAAAAGTCACGCGTTCTGTCTTCTCATTTTCCTAGACGTCCGTTGGTACATCATTTATTGCGCAGCCGGTTTTTGGGTTTCTCAAATCATTATTGTTGCGATACTGTCGTGGCGGTTCGCCTGGGTAGCCATTATTCTCCGAATGTATATAAAAGGGGGAAAGAGCCTTGTACGACTCTTTTTACCATCTTCTATTTTGCAAAGCGAGATATACATCCGCCATTGTCGAACCAGCAAGCTACCTTGTGAAGAATCCCATCCATCCGAAGTCCCTTACTTTGATTCAGGTTCGGTTTTAGTGTTTTCGTTCATCTTTTCACTTTCTCTTCTTCTCCTTTTGGTTATTTTGGAATGTCGACTTCTTCGGCATCTTCTGATGTTGGTAATGGGTCGGGGAGCCTCCCGGAAGCTCCTTCCTTGTCACAAACCCTAATTAGGGGTAGCACTTCCTCGGGGACTGAATCGGAGGAGACTCACTCTAGTCCCTCAGTTAGAATAGTTGATGCCTTCTCAGAGTCTAGGGATAGAGAGGGTGAAGTCTCGGGTCGGTCTTCTCAGGTAGAGAGTGCTGTAACATCCTCTTGGTTGGAGGTTATTAGGGAGAAGTATGAGATTCCTCCAAATGTCACCCTTAGGGCTCCTGATGACTTCGACTACCCTTGGGAAGTTCAGGATGGGGAAATTTGTGTTTACACCGCTTGGTTTGAGATGGGGTTACGCCTTCCTTTCCCTAGACTGCTTAGGGATTTTTTCTGTTGGTTCAATCTCTGCCCGGCCGATCTGCTTCTGAACAGTTGGAGGCATGTGTTAGGGTTTATGGCCTTAGGTCGCCTGAACGGTGTTGAGGTCTCTTTAGACTTGATCCGTAGTAAAATGGATTTTAAGTATAGGAAGGCGGAGGGCCTCTACTACATGTCGTTTGACAAGGGCTTCCGGCCTTTGACCTTCGTGCCGTCCTCCAACAAATTTTGGAAGGATCGGTTCTTTTTTGTTGGTGGAAAATGGGAGGTGACCGACCCTGAGGACCAGTTCTCCACGTTCCCCCGGAGCACGGGGTTTATGGGTGAGACACCCTTTTCTTCTGTAATTTTGCTTTGTGCCTGTCCTTTGTGTATCTGACTAACCTTTGTTCAAAACTTTTTTGTGTAGCCAAGAGCGTCAAGAAGAGGCCGCAATTTACCCCTGTTTTGAAAGACCAATACAAGAGACTCCTCCGGACTCCAAACAGGGATTACCGAGCCATTCTTCATTCAGGCCCTACAATGCCTCCCAAGGATAAGGGTGTTGTTGACGACGTCCTCAAATCTCTTGCTGGCAAATGGGGGTCGTCAAAGAAGAAGAGGGTGGCTAGCCAGCCTCCTCCCACTGCGTCTTCTTCGAAGAAGACGAGGACGGCCGACCCTTCCCCATCTGTGCCTCCCAAGAAGGGGGCGGTCTCCTCTGCTTCTCCCTCTTCCCGACCTCCTCTGAAGGGAGTTATGATCAGGGAGCCCTCCTCTGCCCCTCAAAAGGGGGTGGTGATCGGGGAACCCTCTTCTGCCCCTCGGAGGGGTACGGCGGTTCTTCAGCCTGTCCCCTCTTCGGCCCAAAAATCTCAACAGAGGGGTAAGGCGAAGATGGGTACTGAAATGCCTGATGGATACAAGGCCGTCCATCAGGCCATCGACGATTTCTGGGCTGAGGCCCCTTGTACTGACATCCCTTCCTGCAGCACCAGGAAGGGTACTGAGAAGACTGTGGCCGGTGCCATGAGGGCCCATCTGAAGGTAACGACCGACCTTTCTGCTTTTGTGCTCTTCTTCCTTTTCCTCTTTACTGATATGTCTTCTTATTTTTGCAGACCCTCCATAGCTTGGCTGCTTTAATGGAGGCCACAGTGGATCTCCAGGCCGTGGAGAGGTTGGAGGAGGAGCTGGATGAAGTCCGGCTTCAGCTCGGTATGGCTCAATCTCAAGCCACCACAGCCGAGGACGAGCTGAAGGAGGCGAGGAATTGCTTCTCAATTATGGAATCCGAAAGGGATTCTATAAAACTTGAGAGGGATTCTTTGCGATCTGAACGAGACTCCCTTCTTCAGGACTTGGCCAAACTGAAGGAGGAGAACAGTGCTCTTCAGTCTTCACTTGTTCAGAAGGTTGATGAGGCCAAGGTTGAGACCGAGGCCAGGTTGAAGACCGAGCTGGAGAAGATGGGAGACACTATTGCGCAGCTCGGTTATGACAACTTCAAGTCCAAGCTTCTCGCCAAGTACCCGGATATTGATCTGTCGGGGATTGACGATGATGATGAGGACGAAGATGGTGATCAGGGCGACGGATCTGCAAGCCCTTTAGCTTAGGGAAATTTTTGTTAATCCTATCTCATCATGTTTGTAACCGAGTTTGCATTATCAATGAAAATGTCTTCTCTTCAGTTTCTGTCTCTATCTTTCTTTGGTTGTTCGGCTTTTGAATTCTGCTCTAAAAAATGTGTCAATGCTTTGTTGTGTAACCGAACTTCAGTTTTTGATGTTTGTAGTATGATACAAGTAAACCTGCTCTGTTTATGAAGTACTGTCTTTACCGATCATGGTTGTCTCCAGAACTGACTTATGGTAATCCTGAAGCAATGTGTAGTTATAGCGGATTTGTGCCGAATTCTTGATATTGGAGAGGCTTTCGAATCATGGACTTTTTTTTTTTTTTAAGAAAGATAACTTAAATAATGATCGATCAAACCAATCACTAATCAATAACTGTAAAAACTGGTGTAGGGCAGTTATTTTGATCTCTTTGAACAAAGCCTGAGCTTGATTGCCGACTACGGTCGGTATGACTGAGTACTTTAAAGATTGTTCTTGCCTATTTATAACTTCTGTCATAGTGCCTTTGTGCGTTTGTAGTGAAACATCATCTTCATCTACCAAGATGGACCAGACTTGTCGTCTGTACATTAAGATGGACCAGACCTGAGTCTGTGCATTTGAGGTGTACCAGACCTGAGTCTGTACATTTGAGATGGACCAGACCTGAGTCTGTACATTGAGATGGACCAGACCTGAGTCTGTGCATTGAGATGGACCAGACCTGAGTCTGTGCATTGAGATGGACCAGACCTGAGTCTGTGCATTGAGATGGACCAGACCTGAGTCTGTGCATTGAGATGGACCAGACCTGAGTCTGTACATTGAGATGGACCAGACCTGAGTCTGTACATTGAGATGGACCAGACCTGAGTCTGTGCATTGAGATGGACCAGACCTGAGTCTGTGCATTGAGATGGACCAGACCTGAGTCTGTGCATTGAGATGGACCAGACCTGAGTCTGTACATTGAGATGGACCAGACATGAGTCTGTACATTGAGATGGACCAGACCTGAGTCTGTGCATTGAGATGGACCAGACATGGGTCTGTGCATTGAGATGGACCAGACCTGAGTCTGTACATTGAGATGGACCAGACCTGAGTCTGTGCATTGAGATGTTTCACGAAAGATGTTGAAATAAAAAGAAAGTACTTTATTGATAATATTTTCGTAAATGTTTCATGTTCCAAGGCCTGGGAACAGGTTTCCCATTCATGCTTTCCAACAAATAAGTGGTCGGTCTAACTGTTTTGATAATTCTGTAGGGGCCTTCCCAGTTCGGTGATAACTTCCCCATGGTGGGGTCCTTGGTGTTCTGGAAAACCCTTCTTAGGACGAGGTCCCCAACTTGGAAATTAGTAGGTTTGAGGCCAATTTTTGAGCGGTTAACCATCCTGCGCTGATATGCTTCCATTCTGATTACGGCCTGCTCTCTTCTTTCTTCGAGCAAATCCAAATTTTCTGCTAGTTGTTGGTCATTGGTCTCTTCGTTGAAAGCCTCAGCCCTTAAGGTCGGCATGCCGACCTCAACAGGGATTACTGCCTCAGTTCCGTAGGCTAGGGAGAAGGGAGTTTCCGATGTTGGAGTTCTCCTGGTTGTCCGGTAGGCCCAGAGTGCCCCAGGGAGTTCCTCGACCCATCCCCCTTTAGCTTTCTCTAATCTTTTCTTGAGAGCGTCTAGGATAGTTCGGTTGGTGACCTCAGCCTGCCCGTTTGCCTGAGGATGACCAGGGGAGGAAAAGTGCTGTTTGATGTTTAGGTCCTGGCAGAATTTCTTGAATATTTTCCCAGTGAACTGTGTGCCATTATCTGAGACGATCACATGAGGTATGCCGAACCTGCAGACTATATTTTTCCAAGTAAAACTCTTTATCTCTTTTTCAGTGATGCGAGTCAGTGGTTCTGCTTCGGCCCATTTTGAGAAGTAGTCAACAGCCACCAATAGGTATCTCCTATTCGGTTTGGCTTTAGGCAATGGTCCTATGATGTCCATTCCCCACTGCGCAAAGGGCCATGGGCTAGTAATGGGGATGAGCTCATGTTGCGGCTGATGCTGATAAGGGGCGAACCTCTGGCATTTGTCACACTTTCGAGTATATTCCTTCGCTTCCTTCAGCATCCCAGGCCAGTAGTAGCCTTGGGTTAGAGCTCGGTGGGCTATGGTTCTCCCCCCGTTGTGATTTCCACAGATTCCTTCATGGATTTCTGCCAAGACATATTGAGACTCTTCAGGTGCTAGGCATTTTAACAATGGCTGAGTGTAAGACCTTCGGTAGAGCTTTCCGTTAAGGACAAGATACCGAGCTGCTCTGATGCGGATTCTTTTTGCCTTATTTCTGTCTTCTGGGAGGAGTCCCTCTTCCAGGTACTGGAGTATAGGAGTCATCCAGTTCTGAGGCTGTTCTGTGACTTGGGCGACCTGGATCTCCTCGGTGCTAGGCCTTGGCTGGTGAGAGAACTTTATCGTTGACTCCACCCCCGTTTTCATGTGAGATGCCATGTTCGCTAAGGCATCGGCTTGGCTGTTCTGTCCTCTTTCTATTTTTTGGATTGAGAATGCTCGGAAGGAATGTTTTAGCAAGTTGACTAGTTCCGAATATCGGAGCATTCTTTCATCCTTGATGGCATATTCTCCTTAAACCTGGCTAACCACCAGTTGGGAGTCAGAAAATATCTCGAGGTTCTGTACCTCGCACTCCTGAGCTAGCTTCATTCCTAAGATAAGGGCCTCATATTCCGCTTCGTTGTTGGAGGCTCTGAACCCCAAGCTAATTGCCCTTTCGGTTGTAAGTCCATCAGGAGAGTGCAGTACTAGCCCTGCTCCGGCACCTCGGTCAGTGGATGATCCATCAGCATACAACTTCCAGGTCCCCACATCGTCTGAGACTTGAGCTTTGCCTAGTAGTGCAGGAGTGAATTCTGCGACGAAGTCTGCCAAGGCTTGCCCTTTAATTGAGACTCGTGGAATGTAGGACAAATTGAACTCCCCCAGTTCCACTGACCACTTGACCAACCGTCCTGATACTTCTGGTTTTCTTAGGACTGTTTTCAGTGGGTAGGCAGTCGAAATTTCTATGGGATGTGCTTGGAAGTAAGGTCTCAGCTTCCGTGCAGATACTATGAGAGCAAGGGCTAGCTTCTCAATTTCGGGGTACCTCTTTTCTGTGTCTAGTAATGCCTTGCTGACATAGAAGATGGGCCTCTGCACGCTCCTGTCTTGCCTGACCAGTACCGAACTGACAGCGTTCTCAGAGACTGCGAGATAAAGAAGCAGCCTTTCTCCTTGGATCGGTTTTGATAAGAGCTCGGGCGAAGCCAAGTGTCTTTTGAGTTCCTGAAAGGATTTTTCACACTCGTCAGTCCATTGCAAAGATTTGTTACCTTTCAGAGCCTTGAAGAAGGGTAGACACCGATCCGTGGATTTGGAGATGAATCTGCTGAGAGCTGCTATCCGGCCGTTCAGAGCTTGAATGTCCTTCCGAGCCTTTGGGGATTTCAGTCCGATCAGAGCCCCGATCTGAGTCGGGTCTGCTTCTATACCTCTTTGAGAGACTATGTACCCAAGGAACTTCCCTTTTGTTACACCAAAGGTGCACTTTGAGGGATTGAGCTTCATTTTATATTGTCTGAGAATATCGAAGGTTTGCGCTAGGTGTTGGAGATGACTGCTCTTCCTTAGGCTCTTGACCAGCATATCGTCGATATAAACTTCCATAGTGCTGCCGATCAAGGAGCTGAACATCTTATTAACAAGACGTTGGTAGGTAGCTCCAGCATTCTTTAGTCCGAACGGCATCACTCTGTAGCAATAGAGACCTCGTTCGGTGATGAATGAAGTCTTCTCTTGATCGGGAGGATGCATCTGTATTTGATTGTACCCAGAATAAGCATCCATGAAGCTCATGAGCTCGTGCCCTGCAGTTGCATCGACTAACTGATCTATTCGTGGAAGAGGGAAGCTATCCTTCGGGCATGCTTTGTTGAGATCCATGTAGTCAACACAGACTCTCCACTTACCGTTCTTCTTCTTGACCAGAACAGTGTTGGCCAACCAATCAGGATAAAATACCTCTCGTATCATGTTGGCGTTGAGCAACCTTTGAACTTCGTCGTTGATGACCTGATGCCGTTCTGGAGCGAGAGGCCTTCTCTTTTGTCTCACTGGTGGATGATCTGGATCCACCATAAGTCTGTGCGTAATCAGGTCGGGATCTATCCCTTCCATGTCGCTTGTCTCCCAGGCGAATACGGAGAGGTTTTTCTTCAAAAACTTGACCAGCTCATCCTGCTCGGCATGTGTCAGGTCGGGACCTATCTGCAGGTAACGTCCTTGATCCTCTGAGCTGACCAGGACTTTAATAGGCTCCCCTATCGGCTTGGCTCTGCTATCCCTTCCTCTGGGGCTCAATGGTTCTTCAATTTTGGAGGGACAGTCTTCTGCCTCGTGACAGCAAGGGTAGATTGCATCCTTGCACACACGGGCGTGCAGTAATTGCTATTTGGGGGCCTTAGCTTTGAGTGCGAGGGCATGGCACTCTCGGGAGGTCGGTTGGCATCCTCTGATGGAGTAGACTGTTTGATTGTGAACGTATTTTAAGCATTGGTGGAGAGTTGAGGTGACCGCTCCCATCTCATGTAGCCAGGGCCTCCCAATTATGACGTTGTAGGGAGATTTGGCTTTTATGACCATGTACTCGGCTATCGTGGTCTTCTGTCCGTCCCCTTCACCCGCAGTGGTGGCCAGATCGACCCTTCCTAGTGGAGTGTTAGTGTTTCCATCGAAGCCCGTCATGATTATGCCCGTGGGCTTAATGTCATTGGGGTCGAGCTTCATATGCTTGAAAGGGTCGTAGAACAGTACATTGGTCGAACACCCAGTGTCGACGAGAACTCTTCGGATATCGAAGTTGGCGATCTTAAGGGAGATAACCAGGGCATCGCTGTGAGGACAATGAACTCCCATAAGGTCATGATCCGTAAATTGGATTTCCGGCAAGGGCTTTAACCTTTTCTCCAAGTTAGCGACCTGCATGACGTTGGGAGCAGACCTGGCCTCCCGAGCATATCGTTTCCTTGACCTGTTAGAGGTGCCTGTTGCAGGGGAATCTGCGTGTAGAACATAGATCACCTGATTGTTCTGTCGTGGGGGTTCATTCCTGCCTTCTTTCTGTTCTTGCCTCTGGTCGGTTTTTCTCTGCTGGGGTCGTTCGTCACGGGGGTTCTGTCCTCCGTCCCGCTTGACGAACTCCTGCAGCCTTCCTCTCCTTATTAGCTGCTCAATCTCATGCTTGAGAGCTTTGCAGGTATTGGTTGTGTGCCCTCGGTCCTTGTGAAAATCACAATATTTGGTCTGATCTCGATAGCTGGGGTCTCCTTTCAAAGGCTCCGGCCATCTCAGATTTTCTCGAGATCTTACTTGCTTCAATATGTTGTACGGAGAGGCGTTTAGAGGAGTAAAGTGGTTGAATTCCCTTAGCCCAGAATTGAAGGAGGTTCTGGGGGCCCCCCTTTTTTCTGGGCTCCTGACTCTCTTCCTGGCCGAGCTGGTGTCCTTCTTGTGACTATCTTTCTTGTGATCGTCTTTCTGAGCTTGCTCTTTGACCTTTCTAGAGGTGTCCCTGGCCTCCTCCAGGTTGATGTACTTCCTTGCACGGTCCATGAGTGCCGCCATGTCCGCAGGGGGATTTTTGGTCAGGGAGTCTCTAAACCCTCCTTGAGCAAGTCCAGCGGCTAGAGCAGCCACTAGGAAAC
The DNA here is from genome assembly GCA_008638375.1 of Nyssa sinensis. NCBI lineage: Eukaryota > Viridiplantae > Streptophyta > Magnoliopsida > Cornales > Nyssaceae > Nyssa > Nyssa sinensis. The sequence goes on from CM018042.1 coordinate 32,844,115, forward strand.
CGGGGCTGCAGTCTGTTACCTCGGTGATCTCGGTGTTGAAACGTGCTATATACCCCCTGAGCGATTCTTCCCTTGTTTGCTTTATGTTCAAAAGGAATTCCGGACCCTTTCTTAGCCTCCTGCTAGTCATGAATCTGTCCAAGAACCTCCTGCCGAGCTCATAAAAGCCAGATACTGAGTTCGGCGGGAGGTGGTGGAACCACTTTAGGGCGGTACCATTGAGGCTGGTCACGAACGTTCTGCATAAGAAGGCATCAGAAGTGCCATGCAAAGCCATGGTGTGCTGGTAGTGGGAGAGGTGGTCCCCCGGGTCCCCAGTCCCATCATAAGGGGTGAATTTAGGGACGATAAATTTCTTGGGTCTTTCCTCGGCCATGATAGCATTGGTGAACGGGGTGGCCGACCTCCCGAGCAATCTGGCCAGCTCGTCCTGCTCTGGATACTGGGCACCCCTTATGATGGCAGTACGGTCTATTGATTCAGCAACTTCTTCGGCTCTTACTGACCCCCTTGGTAAAACGGGTTGCTGCGAGGCAGGTCTCACGGCCTCAGGGCCTATATGGGTAGGCTGATCTTGGCCCACTACTGGGGGGTCGTTCTGATTCTCTGGTACTGGTGGTACAGGAACCACTCGAGGAGGAGATCCTTGTGGAACGTAGTTTACTCCCGAGGCCCCAGGGATGGGGGGTCGGGTAGTACTTCGATAATGGACCTCCGGGACAAAGGCGGGAACCCCTCGACCGGCTGCCGTCGACGGCTGGGGGTCTATACGAATACCGGCAGCCGCAGGAGGCTGCTGCTGTTGAGTGTTTGTGACAACGGGTGGATTTTGAGGATTGGTTTCATGATTCTGGGTGAACATTGCCAGGGTCCTGGTCATGGTCAAAAGCTGTTCCCGTAGCAACTGGTTCTGCCGCCTAGTTTCGATTAGTTCTTCCTGTACAGGGTTATTCACTCGCCCTCTTCCTCGTCCGGCAGTTAGTTGAGGATGAGGGTTTTGGGTGTTATTCCTGGGTCGCAAGTTGGGAGCCATGATCCCTCTGATAGACGAAAGATGAGCTTAGATTGAGTAGAGCACTTGGTGATTGTCGTTCCCACAGACGGCGCCAAACTGATGCTGCACTTTTTGGCCCACGTGAGATCCAAGCTCGGCTCCCTGCGAAACACTCGAAACAGAAGATCAGAGGACCACCGGGTTGGCTCCGGCGGTAGCCGCTCCGATGCTTAAGTCAATAAATTGAATTGAAAGACTCGTAATGAAAGCCAAAATAATGAGCATGAAAATAAAGCGTACCTTTAGGGTTGAATTTATAGGCAATATCTCTCCTAAGTTGATTAGGATTTGGAGCCATGAATATAGGGATTGGATCTCTGGAGATATCAGTTACCTTGTTGAATATGGTAACTTAGTGTGGCAGTTTCCTTGTTGGAGATAGCTTCCTTATTTCCTGCTTGGTGCTTACTGAAGCGATGATTAGGTCTGATCATTAATGTGTTGCATTGCAAGCTTGCATCTATACAAGTTAGTCTTTATGGGAGAACTGTCTTGCTTTGATACTATGAGCTCGGCCCATGTAGGTTATGCCCTTGACTGACCGAGGATGAGATGTATGACCGAGCATGTACTAAATGGCCGAGCACAGATTATAAGGCCGAACATGAACTAAGCGACCGAGCACAAGTTATGTGGCCGAGCCCGAGCTGGGCGACCGAACACAAGTTATATGGCCGAGCCTGAGCTCTATTATGGGTCATGAACCGATCTTGCAGTTACACGTGTCATGCAGTGGTTGGTGTGTCACATAGTGGTATATCATTTTATCTCCTTTATTCTAAATCTGGTCAGATGTTTAATTTGGTGGGTTGGATTTCTTATGGAGCTACATTGACTGGGCGAAGCAGTGAGATTCTCCTTCCCTCCATTTCTTGTTATATTTTTGTGCAATAGATGTCACATCAATGATATCCTCTAAGATATATAGACAACTAGCTAGGCTAGTTGAGGGAGGGAATTCTTGAGGCAGCAATGTCAATATGTTCTCCTTTAATTGGTTTGAAATAGCAGTAAAGAGCTTGGAAGTGTTAACAATTGTTCTCCAGGTTAATAAAGAAGTAGCATTCAAAGCTTACTTGCTTCAGTTAAGATAGTGATAATGATGATGATGGTGGTGATGGTGATGGTGATGAAATTTTTTTAATTGGATTTCTTTCTAAAGCATTTGGACCTTGGAAAGAGAAAAATAATAGATTTTACATTTTTTAATATTTTTTGGAAATTATATCCGATCTATAACGATTTAGTTCTTCTTCAGGTCAAGCATTGTAGGGGATTTGGTCTTCTGTCCTGGTATATCCTTTGGATTTCTATTTATAGATTTAAGCTTTGCTTTTATTGAGGCTTAAAAATATTCCTAATGGTTTACAAAAATGGGTGAACCCTTTGTTGTGATCTTTAGATTGTTACATAAGTAGATAATCGTAAGTGGACTTGTTATCTTGTTGGTCATTTATTCCACCAATATGCTGGTTCTTTCAGGTTGCCAGTTTTGATCAGTGCTTTGGGTGCTAAAATTGGGTGAACCTAGACTAAGTTGTTTAAAATAAAAAATAAAAAAATCTCTCAAATTCATTGAAATCTCTTAATAAGCAAGGATGAGTCTCAATCAATGTTCTCATTTATTTTTAAATTTTTATTTATTTTATTAAATTAATTATAATTAGCACATTTCAAACAAAACATTATATGTTTTAAATAAAAAAATTATACATATCAATAAAGAATTAGAATGATATTATTTTTTCTTTCAAACATTTAATTATGTAAAATTTGTATAAATTTTTAATAGACTACTAAAAATTGTTACTATAAATATTAATTATATAACATAATACTTTTTATTATTTTATTTTATATAATCAGAGTAGAATGAAACCCGTTTTTATTCCAAACTCACTCTAAATTCTAATGGACATCATGTTTTAGTAATAAGATTAGTAATCTCAATCATTCAATTCCATTATTTTATTCACAATATGAGTCATTATTTACTTACAATATTATTAATAAATTTCTTAATATTTTATTCGATGAGCGAAACTAATTTATCAAATTCCGACGAAAAAACATACATGTTCTATTTAAGGAAGGAATTGTCATCCTAGTTATTGTAGTTTTTACTTTCACCCCAAAGTACGTGTATAAGAGGGAAAAGCTTGAAAAATCTTTGACGAATCCTAATAGTTGTTTTCTGATCCTCCTAAATGAATCCACCAACCGTCACAAAAGGTAGCCGACATATTCTGGTATTGCCAACACGTGGCAGGCGACCAAGCTGACACAATTGCAAGAAATTTTTTACCATTTTAGTGCCATTTTAAAACTTTATTACTATATTACTTTCAACTTATTTATCAAAATAGGGTACTTTTGAAAAATACGATTTTTGTGTTTCTAAATAGGGAAAACCTACCAAGGTCAGCCATGTTTCTAAAATTGTAAAACAGCTATCACCATCGCCGACTCACGTCTCTCTCATATCTCTCAACCTCTTTTCACCGACGATCGTCTCTGTCATATCTCTCAACCTCTCTTCACTGACCCTCGTCTCTCTCATATCTCTCAAACTCTCTTCACCGACTGTTAGTGTTGCCATTGCCGACCTTCGTCAACCATTCCGACCATCACTGTTGACATCACCGACTTTTTCTCTCGCCTCCGGCACCGACCATTGCATCCAAGTCCTCTCTCTCATCACTTGTCACTTTCGGCGCAGTGATCTCATCAAATCTGAAGTTAAAATTTTTTTTTTTTTTTTTTTTTTCAGATCTGAGAAGTTATCTTGAAGTTCTGATTATTTTGATTAATGGTTACAAAAAAACACTAATTAAATAAATTTGTGGTTTAAAAAAATTTTATTTTTTGTTTGTGATATTTTTAAAATCTGATTTTTTAAATTAAAGTATTCTTAAATTGAATAAATTTGTGACTTTAAAAAAGAAAATTTGTGTTTGTGATATTTTTAAAATCTATAACTTTCCAAATTGAATTAATTTGTAATTTTAAAAATTATATTTTTGTTTATAGATTATTTCTAGATTTATAACTTGCTAAAATGAATTATTTCTAAATTGAATGAATGAAGATAGAAAAAAGATAGGAAAAAACATGAAACATGAGAGTGTCACATAGGATAGAAAGACTTGAAAGAGGACATTGCTACATCATAAATACATTACTATAGAAAAATAGATACATAATACATTAGAGTACTTTCATATTTTTATAGGAGTAGTTGAAACAATAATAGAGGAAATAAAAGGCATCAATCACAAAAAAATGTTGTGTGTAAATACCTTCTAATATCTATTAATAAATTAATTATTGTTCACTTAGTGATGCATAAAATTTCAAGCAGGAAGCCAAAGCCAAATTCAAGTTCTTTCAACTGGACTAAACTTGTCCCATATTATGACAAAAATTTGACTTCACAATTAGGTAAGACTGCACCAAATTGCAATTTGAACATTCAGTGTAATTTATTTGAACACAATGATTATCCATAGTTAATTCTGGTTGATTGATTTGTCTCAACAAAAAAATAAAAAAGAAACTGCCAACTTGTGTCTTCCTACAATTAGGTTGGTTGAGAGTGGAGGAAAGAACTTAGAAATTGTAGTGATGTTAGATTGTTGAGAGTGGAGGAAACAACATAGAAATTGCTGTGATGCCTTTATGACTGAGATTGAAGCAGAGAAAGCAGTCACAGAGGCTGCCAATAAGGCCCCTTCCATAGAAACCTAGTCCTGCTACAGTGGTGATACTGAACTCTGCACTTATTTGGTAGAATTTTAATTTCTTTAAAATGGCATGAACCTTTTATGTGATTTTTTATGATCAAATATTTTTGAGTTTTCATTTGTGAGTTTTCAACTTCTTGCATCTGAAGTTCAGACTGGTATGGTCAGTCATAGTAATTAAAATAAGATCTCACTTGTTAGATAGATTACATATCTCAGTATTATGAATGCTTCTTATTGTTGGTCCTCATTTGTGATTGATCTGTCTTCTATGCTTATGTACAATTTCTATTCTTTTATCTCTATTTTACAATTTCATGTACATTCATATTGAAGGAAATATGAGATAGGAATGGGTTCCATTGACCTATTTAGAATCACATTTTTATTTTGCTTAATCAAATTATTGATGTCTTTTTAAAAGTGAATTTGAGAGAACTTATTACAGTAGCATGGAGTTAGTTTTGAACATAGTTTACTTTTTTAATATTTTGGTTAAATAATAGGAAAGAATTTCTGCACCTGGTTTCAGAAAGGGGTTGGATTAAAATGTTGGGTCAGATACTGTCGTCCCTCATCATGTCTCTCTCTCTCTCTCTCTCTCTCTCTCTCTCTCTATATATATATATATATATATATATATATATATATATGAGAATATATATACGAGAGCAATAGTACTAATATGTTGAAACACAGTTAAATAGAATTTGTTATGATTAAATAAATTTGGTGTTTACCGAAATAAAATTGCAGATTTCTCATTTTAGAAAAACTTTGTTTTACCAAAAAAGAATTGTTAATCATGTTTGCTCTAATTTGGAGATCCAGATTGCAAGGCCTTTGGTAGATATGAAGGTGCATAATTCATACAAGGGTTTTATTATTCAAAAGAGTATTTTCAAATTTTGATGGCTTGTATTTATTTTTTGAAGGTTAGAAATGGCTGGAACATCAATACTTGTATTATGTTATTGGGGAGAAAATATTTGTTACGGGGAAGAAAGTAGTATGTGGTATGATACTCGGCCTCGACGAAGCATTATATTAAGGAAAGGAACAAGTTATAATAAACTTTTAGTGAAGATGCATGGTATAATGAAGTTGGATATATATCACATAAGTCCACCTCAAGATGACTTGTCGATTTCCATTTGAGCATAACAAATACTCTCCATTAGAAGTCATTGATGATGAGACATTGGATTCAATGATTGAAGTTATTCTAAGCAATCCCACGTTATATAGCATCAACTTGTATATATATGGAGACAGAAGATGTGCAGCATCCTTGTGTTGTATCTCAACCGGTAGAGATTGAGCACGATCCTTTTACTCGACTGCTCACACAAGATAGTGATTTCCAAATTGGTGAAGTTGTCCCCATGATACATCAAAGTTTCAGTCCTATGTTGATGGTTGAGACATGTCATACAAAACACATGGAGTTTCACTTTTCTAATATTGCAACTATTGTGAACATTGTTCAGGGTGAGGACATTTGCAACAATCCCATGGATAGAAGTAATCTCCCTAATGCATTATCATCATCATCAGAAGATGATGATATGTTACAATTGGGTGATGAGGATGGGATGGATGAAGCCGATGAGCATTGCATTCGTTTGCATGAGGCTGATTCTCTATTTTTGTTTCAAATGTCAAGTTTACTGATGATGTTGGTGGGAGCAGTTCATCCCATTTGTGTCATCCTTACATTTGGGATCCAATAACAAACGAGTTGGGCAAAGGTCTTGAATTTAATGACAAGGAAAAATTAATGCAAGCTGTGAAAGAATTTTCAATTAGATGTTATAATCAGTATGAGGTTATTGAAAGCAAAAAGGATCTTTGGGCTGTGAGATGTAAAGTTCATGAAATGTGTAAATGGAGACTGCGTGCTATAAAAAATAGAAAGACTGGCCGATTTCAAATCACAAAATATGAGGGGCCACACACTTGTTTAAATCGTGTTATGAACAGAGATCATGTGCAGTTAGATTCTAAGTTAATTGCAACTGAAATACAAGGTGTAGTGAGGGTTGATCCGACTTTAAAGATAGATCTAATTGTCGAGCAAATGAGAGAAAAGTACGGTTACACGATCTCCTACAGGAAAGCTTGGATTGCAAAGCAGAAAGCAATTTCCATGATATTTGGGGATTAGGAGACATCCTACAGATTGTTGCCAAAGTTTATGGGAGCACTTGTGAAGTATAATCTAAGCACAATTGTTGAATGGTTGCATCGTAGTAGTAGCAACTCGGACGTGGTGGTTTTCGACAGATTGTTTTGGGCATTTAATGCATCAATTCAAGGATTTCTCCATTGTCGGCCAGTTATCAATATTGATGCCGCACAATTCAAGGACTTTGCCAAGATATACCACTATCTCAAGATACTGGTACAGACTTTCATGCCACTGATCGTCGAGGCCGAGCAGTGTCTGATTGGGTTCATGTGCCTAGATCCTACATCGATATTTGGAGACAACGATGGGATCATATTGCATATACTGACCCATTATATCACTCGCTTGACTATACGGATCCATATATGGTATGGTATCTGCGAATTACCCGTCGCTTTATTAGCCCACCCGGTACTAGGCCATCGGTTGGATTTGAACCAGTAGCCGGCATATTTGAAATATTGGTATGAATTTAATTGATATGTTCATGTTTATTATATTATTTTTTATATTTTTATATTTTTACTTATAATTAATTGTTTATGTTACTTGCAGTCAAGTTCCCTCAGCCAAATACATCTAAGAGCTGGTAAGGGTCGTGCCGATCGGGTTGTATAGAGACCTGAAAATTGAGGGTAAATTTTTTATTTTTCCAGTAGGGTTTTAATATCCCGACCTGAGTTAGATTGTAACCAAACCGGGTTGAGTGAGGCCATGACATGTAACTTCGAATCAAACACTAATTTATGATCTAAATAAAATTTGACATACAGTTCAATAATTGGCAACTTCAAATATACGAGGATTTGTTGTGCTGAAAATTTGATAGAGGACAGTACACATTAGTAAGAATATGTGTGTATTTAAATATACTTAAACAAAAGAAATGAAATTATAAAAGTAGAGAGCATGTGATAATGAGAATAATGTGATAATAAAATAATAAAATAAAATAAAATAGTGAAATAAAATAATCTGACAGTAATATTAATATGGTGAGATATATTACATATATACATACACATCAAAAAATAACTACACATATATTGTCTACATATAAAAATATATTATATATGGAAACTTCATAGAAGCAGCTAACTAAAGAAAGCAGTAAAAAAAAAAAACTATTAGACGGTGTAGAGAGCTTTCAAAGAAATATAAAAATATATATGTATTATTGTATATGGCAGCTTGTAGAAGCTATTGGAAGAAGTCAAATATATATATATATATATATATATATATCTGGTTGTATAGTAGGGGGACAGTAGGTCGGTGCAGCAAGTGGGTTAAAGTATGTAGTGTGCATTGAAATATGTAATATATATATATATATATGTATAAAATATACCAAGTGAAGTAGGAAACAAGGAACAGGAAAAGAAAACAAAAAGGAAAAAAAATAAAATAAAAATAAAAAGTCAAAAAGGAGATTGGGATGACACAACAGGGAAAATATATATTTATATAGGTGTGTGGTGCATGGTATATGTGTGGTGTGTGTTTAAAGTTAAATAAAGAAGGAGGGAAAGAGAACTGAAATGAAAAAGAGAGAAAAAGAAGAAGTGGGCGGTGCAGGTAGCGTGGCAGCCGAGACTACTGCTGAAACAAAAAAAAAAGAGATAGCGTGTGCGTTGAGATAACGTGTAGCAGGTGAGGAAGAAAAGAAAAGAAAAGAGAAATTGGGTGTAGCATGTCGGTGCAACATATCAGTATTATATATATATATATATGCGTGTCCGTAGCGTTACAACAGGAAGAAAAAGAGAGAGAAGGAAAGAAAAGGAAGAGATTAGAGAGAGAGTGTGATGTATGTGTATACATAGGGATACGTTGAGTTAGAAAGGGAAACAAGGGAAGCAAAGAGAGAGCTTTGAGCATTGGGGGAGCAGTCCTGAAGTCAGACCGAGAGGGAAACAAGGAGGAAGAAAGAGAGGGAGTGCACCAAGAAAGACCGGAACTAGGTGAGCTAACTAGTCCCTGTTTTAAATTTATTTATTTATTTTTTTTTTGAAGCATGATGTTTAGTTTAAATAGCATGGTTTTACAAGGCATGAAACGTAGGATAAAAAGCAAAAAGAATCATTGAATATAATAAAGAAATGGAGTAAAAAAACTAAGTTACAGGTTTTAGGAGTACACTGAAATCCTGATATTTTATGTGAGAAACCTGGTTTAAACGGTGGGGATTTAATCCCCTTGAACACGGGAGGAAGTTTGAAAAAGAAAGGAAGCAAAACAATGGGGAAATCAGTAGAAACGGGGCATCGCCAGAATCTGGGCTTGGTGGCCGGAGCTACGATTTTGGCCATTTCAAAGGGACCTAATGGATGAAAATGAAAATGAAGGTTAGAAAAAGAATCTAGGAGAAAAACAGAAGAAGACTGTATTAAAAAGTCAATAAAAAATCACCGGAAAAGGGTCACCGTCGCCGGAGATGGCGACGGAACCCTACTACCTCTCACCGGAAAGTCGCAGGGACGAAGGGGCTGAGGGTTGAGCCTGTTTGATTGTTTGGGCCTTTCTTGTTGGGCTATGGATTTGGGTTGTTCTTTTAAAACATTTGGGCCTGTTGGGTTTTTAAAGGGTTTTGGGCCAACAGTAAAAGAAATAAAAAGAAAAGGAAGAAAAAAGGGTGGGTCTGGCTACCAGGTTTCGAATGGAAGACCTTTGGAGGGGAGGGTGACACCTGGCCATGGTGCCACCCAATACACGCCCATCCTTTTACGCAAATAATATGTATATACGTTATAACTTAATAATTTAGTTAATTTAATTAAATTAAATATGCCTAAATAGCCCGGAGTCCAGATGAGATAAGTCATATATGTATTCTGACTATCTTGGACCTCTTGAGACCAACGGTGAGGTCCGTGATGTTAGACGAGGTCCTGAAAAATAAAAGACCCGTAGGAACCTTAAAAAAAAAAATTACCAAAATGCCTTTAAGTCAAAACACAGTCAAACGAACTCCGATTTAAGTGAGCAAATAGTGAAATTTTATTATCTCATCCATTTCAAACTCAGCCATGAGGTCCGATTTGTGAAAAGAGATCTCGGGATGCAAGGACCCGTAAAAAGTGCAAAATGACCGTTTTGCCCTTTTTGATACAAACGTCCAAATTAAATTCCGCGAAAGCCTTCGACGTTTCGGACTCAACAGTAGAGTTTAAATTGACAAAATAGAAACTCATAAAGTAAAGACATAAAATTTGATGAATAGTATAATTCAAGTAGTGAATGAACTAAGTTACATTTTGTGATTTTAGGGACAGCGAAAGGCAAAGAGAAGGTGGTTTGACCTTCCGCATTTTCATTGTAGTTCCGCTACACCGCGAGTGCAATTTCTTAGGGTTGAGACAACCTATCAAGTACGATATATTGTGCTAAGTAAGAAATAGAATTAAGTTTAGGAATGATTTGCATGTTGATTGAATGGATCGTATATTTAATTGTTTAATGTTAGAAAATCACATAAGGAATGTTTGTTTAAAAAAAAGAAACCTTGAGTTGATTGTTTACGTTACTTATGTGCTTCTTGCTACTCCATGGAGATATGATTTACTCTATGTGTTGGGTTGTACGTGATTTATATTTTTGGGGAGTTGTTAAGATTGTAAACACATGGTTTGAGTATGTATTTTCGTTGATCATGTATTGCATACATTCATGTGGAAGATGTTTTGTTATTCAGATATTGTGATTGCTTTAAGTGGAATACATTGTTTAAAAGCATGCTCCATGTGTTAATAAATTGCTTATCTGAGATTGTGTTATTGCATGGTGGAATCAAGGCATATTGGCATAGTGTGATGCATTGAAAGCATAGTGTGGGTTGAGCACGTGGTACTCAGCTTCCATCGGATGTGTTCCAAAAATGAGATATGGTACTCAGCTTCCATCGGATGTGTTCCGAAAACGAGACATGGTACTCAGCTTCCATCGGATGTGTTCCGAAAATGAGACATTGCATGGTACTCAGCTTCCATCGGATGTGTTCCGAAAACGAGATATGGACATGGCATAGAGTTGACATAGTTGTGGCATAGAGTTGGCATGGTTGTGGCATAGAGTTGTGTGGGTGTTTCATGGGCATTGTCACTACATTGCATGGATAACTTGGATGTCATGTGGATTATTGCTATTACATGGTATGGATGATTTGGAAGGCATGTGGATTATGTTATCACATTGCATGGATGATTTAGAATGCATGTAGAGATAAATGTACACTTGCACATGCCACGCCTTAAATCATATTAATAAGTTGGATGACGTGTAGATTATTGCTAGTACGTTGTATGGATGATATTAAATGACATGTAGAAATAACTGTACACTTGCACATGACACGCCCTTAATTTTGTTTCTTGCATTAGCATTATATTGTACCAGCAGTTGAGCTGACCCATTCATGGGACAACACATTACAGATGACGCTCCCGGCACTTGAGACTTGAGGAAGTCTTGCAGAGTGGAGAAGACATGAGCTTAGAACGATTTTGGCCCTTTGGGGCATATTTTGAGATGTAAGCGCTTAAGCTCGAATGACATGTTGAGTGTTTTTATTGATTGTGCTTTACATGGATGTACATTGAAGGAAATGAATGTAAGTTTTGAGTTGAATCCGTTAGATTGTCCTTTATTTAATTTTCTTTTAGTTTCGTTACACTCACCCCCGGGTTCGCGAAAATTCGGGGCGTGACAGGTTGACTCACACTAGGCCTATGCTGATATTTAGACGCTGAGTTATTATGCTCTTAAAGCAATTCATTCTCAGCAGCGTGTCGTGGACGAGCACATATCAGGCGACCCGATGCCATCACAATCAGTACTAGTGCCTTAAGAACAAGGTTATGGCATTATAACATACAAGAGACGTCGTTGTCGTGCCGGCACTTCAGTCTCGGATGCTTCCCCTCCATCATCAATTGCGTCTCCATCTGCGTACACTACACATGCACATGGATCCATGTCACTCGATACAGTTCCATAATATATCTCTCCCATTGATTATCTTTTACAAAATGCCATGCACACAGAAGCAATTGAGATAGGTGGGATGGGTGATGACACGGGTATTGAGGGGTTGACAATGGCTCATGATGATGGAGATGACGTAGGTGGTATGGGTGAAGATATAGAATGGCGATTTCATCCTAATGCCATACCACGAGGTACACGTACTCATCGTACACGTCGTCGATTTGAAGTTGGTGGTCCTTCTCAAGTCACACAAGTTGAGCAACAACTTGAACGCCCACGTAGAAGACCAGTTCGTCAAAGGAGACAACCTGGATGTGGGACTTTAATTTATGAGGTAGTTTATATTATTTCAAGTCAAATTTAATGGTATTGCATTATTTTTTTATCATCCACCATGATTATGGGCTTGAATTATTGTTCTACCATTATTTGACTTTGGCTCCATGGTTGTTTGATCAGGATCTACTTATTCTCAATATGTAGGATTTCTTCATGGTTGTAATGTTCATTAGACTTTTTATCTAAACTTTACAGTTTGAAGATTTTGCAAACCATAATGCTTTTGATCTGCTAGAAAAATATGGCACTACTCATCTGGTCTTCAATGATGATATATAGGTATGTTGTAATATTGGCAGTGGATCAAGTCCATTTGAGAAGTCCTTTAATTCCTAATTTTTTTTTTCCATTTCTTTGTTCCAGGGGACAGCAGTTGTGGTTCTCGCAAGGGTTGTTGTAGCACTGAAGTTAATTAGCAGTACCTTGGCTGAGCACAAATTATTGTTCCTTGGTGCTAGGGAAGTGAGATACTAATCTTTGCCTTTTCCATTAATGACCTCCTAATTTTGCTACTCTAGGATAATAAGAAAATAACTAAATGGAGTTTACGTCTCTCTCATTTTGTCCTTCGGTAATTGCAGGTTGGTACTGGTATAGCAGAGCTTATTGCTCTTGAGATGTCAAAACAGGTGTTGACCAATTACCCTACACATGTTTTCTGTCGGTTATGTCAATGCAGCAAGTAAGTTGGAGCAATTCTTTACTGGTTAGGGATTCTTGTCTACTTATTTATTTTTATTTTGCAACTCTTTTGAGTCTTTACATACATCATGTATGCAGAGTCTTGAGTTGCCTCCGAAGCAATTTAAAGGAAATTTGGCTTGAGTTTTTACTTGAAGAATGTGGTTGCACCTCAAGTATGTGTTATATGTTGGAGTTTATCATTTATGCATGGTTTTATTACTTTTGGAGTGTTTGAGGAACTTCATGAAAATAAAAGAATTGTAAGTTCCTTCCCTATTGAGAAGTTTAAGAATTTATTGAACCAATGAGGAGACTAGTGTACTCAGCAAAATAAAACAACCAACACATCAAAAAGAACTGAACCTCAATAACAGAGGACTAGCTGCAATAAAGAAAACAAAAGCATATCATTGTGCACAACTTTGAAACTGTTTATCTAGCCTTGAAAATTCATGGTTGTCACAACCCAACATCCTACATGACTAGACCAGGCTCATGTTCTTATCGGGCAAGCACTACTGAGCTAGCAAGAGCCAAAGATACAATACTTCCATATCATGATAGTTAAGGACTGGATACTGACAGAGTATTTTTGCTCAGGGAAGATATGAGATTATGAGGAATTACATGCCCAAACTTGGTACTCTTGGACTTGATATGATGTTCAGGACATGCACTGTTCAGGTGAGAGAAATCTGACATTTTTGGGAATTTGATCATTTCCAATTACACTCTTGAAGACTACACTTTATTTTTTATTTTTTTGGGTTTTGTGAAAAGGGTTTCTTTTAATCCAAATCTGTAATTTGTGTTGTGAGAGAAAAGTGTTGGATATCAATTTTCGGCTTTGACAGGTTAATTTGGACTTCAGTTCTCAAGCTAACATGATCAGGAAATTTCGTGCTGATCTTGCTTTGCAGCTTGTAAGAAACCTTGGTCGTTTCTGTTCTTACTAGAAATTTCTTTGTTTCTGTGGAATCTAACTAGTGTACTAATTTAGCCAAATGTGACTCTTTCCATTTAGGTCAGGCTGAAGAAATACCTAGAAATGAGGGGTGCTGATGGAGGGCCTTGGAGGAGGCTATGTGCATTGCCTGCATTTTGTGTATTTGCCTTTCTGATCTGTAAATGTATACCAATAACCAACTACTCACTTGGAAAGATTAAGCAGCACTTTTTTGAGAATTCTTCAAACTAGAACATAACAGAATTTACAGATACTTAAATGAACGTAGATGTTATGTAGTGGGGATGTGAAACTCCTCCTAGATATAACCAAGTGACAGTAATTCCATGCTTGTTACTAAAATTTCTGTTAACAGGCTTGTTTCTGAATTCTTGTTCTTATTTTCATAATATGGTTTCTTTTAGATGAAGAGCCTTGTAAATTAACAGGCCCCTCTATACCATTGCCTTATCATAACTGTGGAGAACTCGAACCACTAGATGAAGAGCCTTATAAATCATTTCACTTGTTATAATCTCAACTAGAACTTCACTTGGAGTTGACAGTTGTGTTCCGTAAATTTTTTTCAGCTACATAAATGTTTCTTGCATGCAAAAGATTACAGTGAGAGACTTAAAATTTTTGTCAGCTGCAAGTTATGGACAATAATCTTAATTCTAATAAACTATGGCTGCTCTTTTGGTTACAGTTGGCCCATCTAGCCAAAGCTTGCACATAAGAAAATCCTCAACTGAGGCCAAGCATGAGGTCAATTGTGGTTGCACTAACGACGCTTTCTTCCTCGACCGATGAATGGGATGTTGGCTCCTCCTACAAAAACCGAGATCTAGTCAATCTAATATCAGGAAGGTAGCATGTGCTGCGTCGTGCTCGTTGGCAGCGCCTTGACATGATTGTCAAAGACATCTTCTTCTTCTTTTTATTGCCGGGGCTTCCCTATTTATCTCAATAGTTCTGATTTGGCTTGGGTACTCTGAAATGTAAAAATATTTTTCTGCTATTTGATTCTGAATTTGTTTACTTAATGAAATTGAAGAGTTTAAGAGATCAATCTTGTTCACTGATGTCTATGTGGGGCATTTGAAGCTTGCCATACAAATCATTGAGGCATGCAATGCTAATCAAGTTAGATGTGATGATTTGACATGAAGTTGCATAGAGTTTGAATCCTTCTGATTGAAAAATATTGAAGATATTGCAACTGCAATGAAACCTTTCCTGAAACCTTGTGAAAAGGTTGAACATAAACTTACTATCTTTCATGAAGCTTTTTAATAGGCTTTGGAATTGAGGAAGGAATCTGATGGTGTGAACATGCAGTATATAGATAACTTAGTTCTAGGTGTTTATTGCTACTGAATAACATCAGAAAATTCTCATTCTTTGGTACTCAGAAAATTAGGTATTTATAAGTCATTTGAGGCCACAAAAAAGGAATACAAGAAACTAGGCTGCAACTGTATGCTTGAATAAAGATTTCAAAAGCAAATTTGCTTACCTGCTTTTTTATTGAGCAAAGATACTCAAGAAATTTGCTTGCCTGCAAAAAAAAAAATTAAAAGCGTCCTTTGAAAAAATGCTTTTAAATGAAACTTAAAAAAAATATTTGAATCAAAGCGTTTTTCCAAAAGACGCTTTTAAAAGCGTTTTTCCAAAAGATGCTTTCATCTTAATATTTTGAAAAAAAAAATTATTTTAAAAAACGTTTTTTCAAAAGACGCTTTTTAAAAAAACCCTATTTTAGTAAATAAGTTAGAAAGAATCCTATTTTGGAAAATACTATTTTTTTTTACCCTACTTTCGGATTTAACTCCAACTGCAGGGGCATTAAAGTTGGAAACGGATCCGACTAGATCATGGGTTCTGAGTGGACCCATTGGATAGGGTTTGTGGATGACGCGTTAATGTCGCAACATCTATTTGTAATTGGGGTGCACCTGGGCTGATGGGTTGATTGATCACAATATGGCGGGGGAGAATACTGTGACAAACATAATTGACTCTGATCTGAGCTATCCTAGTATTTACTCTTTCATATCTGTCCTAATGTGATTGCTCATCATTTTCCAACCAATCTCACAGATGCTCTTCAAGAAAAAAGTATTTATCTTCATCTTGTTTAAATGTTTAAGAAAAAAATGAAAAGAAAATTATTATCTCACGTTAGAAGAATTAGTAAAAAAGAAAACAAAAGAAAGTATATATAAATTAGTTGACAATAATATAAATTAGTTAACTAAAAATGGACTATTTATAATTTGTCAATAAAAATTAATATAATTTCATAAATTTCAAAAGAGATTGTAATTTGTCCTCAAACAAATAAAAATAAGAAGATCAAAAAGAGGATTCCCTTTAAGTAATCATATAGATTCTGTTATAAAAGAAAAAAAAAATTGTTTGATGTAACAATAAATAAATCATGCATATCTGCGTGTGATTTTTAGAATCAAATTTATTAACCTCATTACATTTTTAAACTTATTTTTTTGGATTTTGTAATTAAAAAGCCTCTCTAAAAATTCATTTTTTTAACAAAATTTAAGTAAAAAGTGTTTTTTGAAATATTTTAACTAAAATATAAACTCCTAGACAATAATACTTTTTTTATAACTTAAAAGTCATCTTAACAAAAAGATGTGTTTTCATATTTTTCATTAACAATAGTATTAAAATTAAAATGAATTTAATGTGAGAAAATTAAATCTCAACTTGTTGGGTTTAATCAAAACTCTATTAAATGCTTCAATGGCCATAAAGACCAATGGCCCCCAAAATTATAAAAAAAATGTATTTTCACGTTTATTTTATATAAAAAAAGTTAAAAGTTAAAAATTAGAATTTGTTCTTTTAATTTTTTTTTAAAATAATTTTACAAGAAATCTTTCAAATTTAAATTTTTGTATGTTTGCTTCCCTAAGTTCATTGTCTAGATCCACCAATAATACTGGCCAAGATACATGTATTTTATTTTTTTTTTGATTTAACAATCACGGATATCCTGGTCTGAGACGGAGCTCCAGAGCCTTGCAAAAATATGACATTTAATCAGATTACAATGGCATCAAGATTTAAAAAACAAAAACAAAAAGAAAAAGAAAAAAGAAGCTGAGAATTTTTACACTCATAAAGAAGGATAAGGGGGATTCCAAGTTAAAGTCCTGTGCACAGCATGATCTAGCGGTCAAAAAGCATTTACTATATATCTTTGTTCAGATGTCCTATGGACTAAGCAACATATGTAGAGATCCAATAACATCCCTAGAATAGAAGATTGGAGGGCCCTCGTCTAGTCCTAATGGTTAAGGGGAGGAAAACCATGCAAACTGATATCTAATGCAATTGACCAGAATGCTACCTAATGTAATCACCATGTGAAATTGTGAATCTCACCACAAAAGTTGATCTTTTAATTGTCTCCTCGTTACAAAAAAAAAAAAAAAAAAGTCAAAAAAAAAAGAAAAGAAAGAAAAAAGGTGTTAGAAGAAAGATACAACAACAGACAACAGGTGACAATATACAGATTCTTACTTTGTATAAAACCCAACATTAACGGTGCTAGGGTTTCAACCAAATTTGGAAACATATTTTATCACTTTCTAAAAGGTCTTTTGTTTGGTGTGTTCCAAAAGGACCTGCCATTAGAAACTCTATCATGCTGTATTCTATTTGATAAGCCTAAGATGCACTAACCTTCTTCTGATTCCAATTTATAACTAGGTAAATTTGATAACTATGGTTCCTTACTCATGTTGAGTTGAAAGCACTTTTTATAAGTAATCTATCTTTTGTGAATTTTTTCCCTCTCCAGACAGAAAACAGCATTTCTACGGAATAAAGAGAAGGTATCCTTCAAAGAAAGCTTATAAAGGGAATTAACAAAATTAAAACCTCCAATAGTCCAAACAGAGGCAAAGCCCACAAAAGAATCTAAAAACACTCCCAAAAGTCCATGCCATCCAATGACTTATGAAGGATAATTTGGAACATTAGACAAAATAAGAAGTGAGCCAAATTATCCCTCCATGGAAGAAACCCACAAAGGCTCCCAAATATGATTATAAAGAAAATATTTGCCGAACAAAGTCACAATTTACCTTTTTCACATTTCAGCAAATCAATGACACTATTCAGAGTTTCAGGGTCCTCAGAAGAAGTATTCTTGCCACTTGCAGTGATGTAGTTTTTCCATTTTGACAGCCACGAAGAGGGCAACAAGTAGAATCTGCAAAGGGGATTAAGTGCTATACTTTTTCCTGAAGCTAACTTGTCATGATTCTGGTGTTGTTTCAACTTGAACTGTCTGCAACTTGAATAACAAAGTCAAGCAAATGTGAAACCAAATTAGCTCTATTCTACTTAAAAAATTTCCAAACAACCTCAGATTATTTTCCAAGCATGCCACTTCAGTGAGTTCCATACTGCATTGAGCACACGGCTGAGAGTCTGAAGGAAAAGTTGAACAGTCCAGGGGGTCATCAGGCTTTACTGAATTAGCAGTTTCACAGAAGAAAAGCCAGAGAGACTCAGGAACCAGTGAACGCCTAGCACCAGGAGCTTGCTCAGGCATAAGTTCCCCATGGGAGCACCTAATTAAAGCTGTTGGTCCTGCATCAGCTTCACATGGAGAGTCTATGTTTTTCCTGCGTAGCCACCGATGCAACGTACAAATTGAAACTGATCAGTGTCAATACACGCCTATCAGATAAGCAGGACAGATATATACAAGGATCAAAATTTCGTTTCATAGTGTTGTTTCGGTTACCTAGAAAATGGAAATATTTCAGAAATGTTTCGGAAAGATAGTAGAAATGATGAAAAAAATTAAAATGTATAGAAACACTTGGAAACATAAAGTAAAATATATAAATATGTGAAGATAAATATTATAATTAATTGAAAATGTTTTAGGGTACATATCCATCTACACAAGAAGATACTAGGGTGAAATTAAAAAAAATATATAAATGTTAATTAGTCATTAATACCGAATAACTCTTTACTTATTAAAAACTAGTATAAAAAATTTAAAGCTAATTTCTTTATGTAATATAAATTTATTATATATTTTCTATAAACTATGCAAAATTATTATAAAAACCATAAAAGAATAAATATATGTTGTATAATATCTACGGATTAGACAATTTGACACAAGTTACATATAATATGATAAGTAAAAATAAAGTAATTTAAGCCTATTATAATTAGTAACTAAGTATTAAAATAAATTATTTATCTACATTTTATTTCCACTATTTTTACTTTTTATTATCTACTGCTTTTGAGAAAAAATAGAAATATTTTCTTACAATTTTAGGTTTTAATCTTTCAATCTTCTCTATTTAAAAAACAAATGGATATTATTTTTTACCAACTTCTAGAAGTATTGCTGATACCAAAGAAAATTTTTCATTATTTCGGTATGTTTCCACTAGTTTTGGTATGTTTGTTTATATGAAAACGTATGAATTTCGGTATTCTACTAGTGTTTCGTTTCGGTTTACTAGGAAACAGAAACTTTTCGGCCATTTTGATGGAAACGAAATGAAACGAAATTTTGATCCCTGGATATATAATATGGATATGAAATAGGATATAATTGCTATATGAAAAATCAATTTGAAATTTTGAAATATTAAAAATAAATCAGTATCAAATTCAGTACAGTGTACCAAGATAGAGAAAAGAAGGCAAAATAGAGAGAAGTAGCCTTTTGCTTCTCAAAACGGTGGGGAATGAAGAAAAATCACTCATCACAATAAAGTGGTGTTTCTGCAATCAGTAACTTTCAGGGTTCGGAAAAGTTTAGTAGCAAGAAGTGATGCAAGAAGCACCGATATAGGCATCAGTAAATCAGAGAGGAAATTTAAATTTTTACACTCATATATATATATATATATAAATATTTCATACCATGCCTTGGATACTGTCACAGGGACTAAATTCGTTTCTAAATTTTCTGCCTTGTGCGACACTAAGACATTGTCTTAGTCAGCCAATACGCTCACTCACATGCCAAGAGGTTTAGATAAAAGAACACAGCAACACAAAAGACACGAATTACAGGAAATCTTCCCAACCTTTACTTCACTCACACAGTATAGGAATACACAGCCTTAGGGTTGCGTGACAAGAAGAACACACTTTTTTCTATATCTGCACACCCCCTATTACATTGTGTTTATAGACAAAAATGACAACCGCCCATGTGTGTGCGTGTGACACGCACATGGCCTGCAGTTACACCCTAACTGCTAGGGTTTGTCACAGTCTGCCACCTGTGACTTGCAGTTGACACCCCCAACTGCTAGGGCTAACTGAAGCCTTGGATTTGCGCCACCTATGAGCAGCAGTTCATCTCACTACTGCATGCAATGCGAGCCCTTGGATTAATGCACTAACACAGCAGGTAGTTACCCTTGCTTGCCCTTAGCCAACCTTAACTTCTGCCAGACCAGCAACTGTCGCCACATGTGCTCCAACTACTGTCAGTGCTGATGCCACTCCAAGCCCTCACTCAAGGATATGGCTATGTGTACTCAGCCTTGAATCAGTGCACCACTTGATCCAACCAATGCTTCTGTGCCAGTCCTCATTGTCAAACCATGCCTACTCATGGCTTGGACTTGTTTGTCAAACATTGCCACCGTATGTCGCCACTCTTGGTGATGGAAGTCAGACCACCATGTCAAACCCAGCTTACAATAGCAACATGCCTTGCCCCAAAGGTGCCAAGGTCTTAGGCCTCATGGGTTACTCGCCCATAGGCGCCTCAAGGAGGTACTCCCCCTTATATATGTCTTAGGACAATTTACCTAGCTGACAGGAGTAGACACAATCACTTGCAAAGCTAAGTTGCTCCCCCTATGCGCGTACATCTTGCCAAAGGCTGTCAGTGCGCGCCCAACTGTTGTCAAAGTGCTGCCTTGGCCTTTGCTGCGCCCAAGTCATGCACACAAGTTGCACCGAGTCAAAGTATCCATCAAGACAATCCCAATCTTCAAGTAAGGGTGCCCATGACAAGCCACCCCCACCTTGGCCTTGGCATTGGTTGAGGCTCACTAATGCCTTGGCCTTGTCAACCCCTCAAGGGGCTAACAGATACATATTACAGTGGTCCATCTGGACACTTCCCTGCTAGTGCTGCGGAAAATCAATTGATAGACATCCAAAGTAATCAGAACATAAATAAAAAATAAACAACCAAAGAAAGGCCTGCAGCGTATGAAAATGAGCTAGTGAAATTATTTTGAAATTTTACCTGTCATATCATCTAGCAACCAAAAATAAGATTGAACTTACAATTATCTCTCGCTCTGTGTGGTTATAGTCAGCTAGTCCCTATCGAAGACTTGGCCCTGCTGTCTTACATAACCACCATATATACCTTTGTAATAGCCATCCTGGTATCATACTAAATACTGACAGAGAGAAACTCATCAATAAATACGACCACTTGGGTATCATATCTCACACACTAGAATAGTGTCATATTGCTGGTCAAAACCTTCCAAGTTCTATCAAACACATTGCCCTTATAAATAGATTAGATCCTGACTGGAATGAAATCATGATCTACTCTTATATTTTCCTTCATCTATAACATGTTGCTCAGTGTTAGGTTTTCAATAAGACAACTGAATGCCGTTTGTTCGCTGGTTTGGAACCAAAATTTGTACATATTCCACGCCACTTTTCCACCAATTGGGTTGATTACAAATTCACTGTACAGTTTCCATGATGACACCCACTAATCACTATAATCCATTGATATAAAATGGGTTTTTGACTAGTGTATTAAAATGAACTAAACACTGAAGTTTTATCCACAGAGAGAGAGAAAGAGAGTGTGCGCCAAACTATACCATCTTTAATCATTACATTAGACTGCGAAGAACAACTAAGCAAAAGCACTCTTTTTCGCCCCCTTTTTTGGTACAAATAAGAACCACTTTTACATTACATTTTTTAAGAATAGGAACGAGTGATAGAGCTATACACCCAGCTTGTAGTTTGGAGATGGCCATAGACCACATCAGAAATCCCCAATCAAAAACTTTCAGATGTAAAAACTGCCCTCAACAACCGCCCCGGGGCGGCGGGTCAAAAACCAAAAACCAAAAAAATACACGCGCAAACACAAAATCAAAGAAAAAAAGAGGATAAAACAAACATCCATTAAGCTTGCTTGTGTAGCCAATAAACTGAGAATGCTTACATTTAGATATTATCAAAGGACAGTGGCCGAATTTTTTTATTGGCTGTAAGAATATTACTGAAACATTCTAAACTATTGTGGAAATCCCGAATGATTTAGGAAGGATTTGAAGGAGATAGTGATAGAAGATTGAGGCAGATATTTAGGCTAATTTCTTGAGTTGACCTTTCTTTTATTTCCATTTCTGGTTCTCTGTGTATAGGTTAAATAGTGATTCTAGCTTGTAAATCATATACAATTGAATATAGAAAATCAGTCTTATTTTCTACATGGTATCAAAGCTAGGGTTACTCTGAAACCCTAGCAATCCATGGCTGCCCAAAATGGAGACAGTCATGAGTCGAGTCAGTCGACAATCCAAGAAATCAAGGAAGGAGATTCGGAGCTTACCTCTTCTATGAGCTCGTCTGGTATGTTCGAGACGTCTCCAATCCATCTTGCCGTAGAGAAATTCAATGGGAAGAACTATCGGGAGTGGGCGCAGTCCATCAAACTCATCATCGACGGCAAAGGGAAGCTAGGCCTTCTTACTGGCGAAACACGTCAACCACCTACCACCGATGTCGCTGCCTCCCAGAAATGGCGCTCTGAAAATTCATTGATAACCTCATGTCTGATCAACTCCATGAAGCCAACCATCGGAAAAATATATATGTTTCTCCCGACGGCAAAGGACGTGTGGGATGCAGTGCGAGAGACATATTCTGACACTGAGGATGCCCCTCAAATTTTCGAACTGAAGAAGAAACTATGGCAGATGAAGCAAGAAGGTCGGGAAGTTACAGAGTATTACACCGAGATGGTGCGACTGTGGCAGGAACTCGATCTCAGTTGTGCCGAAGAATGGGAGTGCACGGGTGACAGTGTTCGTTTCAAGAAGAAGATGGAAGCCGAAAAGGTTTTCGAGTTTCTGGCAGGGCTAAATCGAGAGCTCGATGATGTGCGGGGAAGAATTCTGGGTCGACGACCACTGCCTTCCATCCGAGAAGTCTTCGCCGAGGTGCGACGGGAAGAACAAAAGAGGAAGGTGATGTTGAAGGAGCAAGCAGAGGTGAACGGAGAATTTGCCGCCGACGGATCTGCACTTGTGAATCGCAGGATGATACCTCGCGAGATGCCGTTCACCACTGGTTCGAACTCGAAACAGAGACAGAGCTCTGCGCATGAAGTCTCAGCCCATATAACCCGTGGGCCTTCCAGTGAATCCGGCCCAAGACAAATTAAAAGGCCATTTTGTGACCATTGCAAAAAATTGGGTCATTCAAAAGAGACTTGTTGGGCCTTACATGGAAAGCCCGCTGATTGGAAGCCCAGACAGCCCAAATCCCACGGGTACCAGGCCTTCACTGAACAGCAGACAGAAACAGATGCTCAATCAACTGTTATTGGGGGTTTTAACCCCGAACAACTTGAGAAGTTATATGCTTTGTTTTCAACCTTTCAAGCCTCGGATCGGTCTTCTAATTCACTGCCATCAGGTTCCTTAGCCCACAAAGGTACCTTTTTGACTGCCTTTAGTACCACTTTGCACCTCACTCCCTGGATTATTGACTCTAGTGCATCCGACCATATGACTGGTGCTCATCATTTATTTTCTACATATTCACCTTGTGCTGGTAACTTGAAAGTAAAAATTGCAGATGGTACTTTATCCCCAGTAGCTGGCAAGGGGAGTATCCGTATCTCTGAATTTATTACTTTAAAGTCTGTCTTTCATGTTCCTAATATTTCTTGCAATCTGTTGTCCGTTAGTCAACTAACCAAACAATCTCATTGCTCAGCCATTTTTTTGTCTTCCAATTGTGTTTTTCAGGACCTATCATTGGGGAAGACGATTGGCAGTGCTAAGGAACATGAGGGGCTCTACTACTTTGATGACACTCGCATGAGTAAACAGTATCTTCCTTCTATTTGTAATTCAGCATCTAGTCCTAGGGATAGTGATCTTGTGTTATGGCACAAACGAATGGGTCATCCTAGCTTTCAATATTTAAAACATGTATTTCCGTCGCTTTGTTTGAATAAGAGTCCCTTGGATTTTCAATGTGAAGTTTGTGAACTTGCAAAACATAACCGCACCTCTTTTTCTAAATCTCCTTATAAACCATCATTGCCTTTTACCTTGATTCATAGTGATCTTTGGGGGCCTTCACGGGTTCCCAATAGGACCCACAAAAAATGGTTTATTACATTTATTGATGATCATTCTCGTCTCTGTTGGGTATTTTTATTAAACGATAAATCTGAGGTTCATTCAGTGTTCATAAACTTCTACAATATGATTTACACCCAATTTCACACAAAAATCCAAATTCTTCGCACTGACAATGGCACTGAGTACTTCAACTCTTCTTTGAGTCCCTATTTTCAAGCCAAAGGTATTATTCACCAGAGTACTTGCATTCACACCCCCCAACAAAATGGGGTTGCTGAACGAAAAAACCGACATATACTTGAGGTAGCTCGTGCCCTATTGTTTACCTCTCACATGCCACATCGTTTTTGGGGTGATGCTGTTCTGACTGCCGCATTCCTCATCAATCGTATGCCTAGTCGGGTTCTCAAATGTGTCTTCATTGGTTACTCTCCCACTCAGAAGGGTTACAAGTGCTATGACCCTCGCTCCCAGAAGGTATATGTTAGTCTGGATGTCACCTTTTTTGAGAATACCCCCTACTACTCGCTTCAAGGGGAGTCCTTGAGAGAAGCTCGACCCTCACATACAAACTTTGATGTTGCGATCTTTGAATCTATCCCAGACATACCCTCTTGAACTCAGGGGGAGATGTGGGACAACAAATAGACAGGGAGATACTTGTCTACTCAAGGAGACCTAAATCAAAGTCTGATGAGACTCTCACATCCGATGCACCAACAGAGTCAGACCCGGTGATAGCTCCAACTACTCATGTGCCAACATCCAATCCTGACCAAGTAACAAATCTTGATGACTTACCCATCGCTCTTAGAAAACAACCTCGTTCATGTACTTTCCATCCTATCTCAAAATTTGTATCTTACAATGTTCTTTCTACCAAGTGTCGTGCTTTTACATCTAACCTTGACAGAATCCAAATTCCCAAGAATATTCAAGAAGCTTTGGAAATTCCAGAATGGAGAAAAGCAGTGATGGAAGAAATTAGGGCATTGGAAAAAAATGAAACTTGGGAGGTGATGTCTTTGCCAATAGGGAAGAAACCAATGGGATGTAAGTGGGTATTCACGGTAAAGTACAAGGCAGATGGTACAATAGACCGATACAAAGCCCGCCTAGTTGCAAAGGGGTTCACTCAGACATATGGCATTGATTACACTGAGACATTTGCACCAGTAGCAAAGTTGAATACTATATGGGTTCTCTTGTCCCTAGCAGCAAATCTAGACTGGCCACTTCACCAATTTGACATCAAGAATGCCTTTCTGAATGGTGAGCTGGAGGAAGAAGTGTTCATGATGCTACCACCAGGATTTTACAAAGGGGAGGAAACCAGAGTATGTAAATTGAGGAAATCCTTGTATGGGCTTAAACAATCACCAAGGGCGTGGTTTGATAGATTTACGAAGGTGATAAAAAATCAAGGATATCAACAGGGACAGTCAGATCACACGATGTTCTTCAAACAAACCAATGATGGAAGAAAGACTATCCTGATTGTGTATGTCGACAACATCATTCTCACTGGAGACAACACAGGAGAATTGGAAAGATTGAAGAAGGTCTTAGCCACAGAGTTTGAGGTAAAAGACCTAGGTCAAATGCGGTATTTTTTGGGAATGGAAGTTGCCAGATCAAGGAAGGGAATTAGTGTCTCCCAGAGAAAGTATGTTCTTGATCTTTTGACTGAGACTGGTATGCTTGGTTGCAAGCCAAGCGATACTCCGATTGAGACAGGAAAAAAAATGGAAGATGTTGGAAAGCCTGTGGATAGGGAGAGATATCAGAGACTAGTAGGTAAATTGATCTACCTATCTCACACTAGACCTGACATTGCTTTCGCTGTAAGTGTGGTCAGTCAGCATATGCATTCACCAAAAGAAGGTCACCTAGAAGCAGTATACAAAATTCTCAGATATTTGAAAGGCTCTCCAGGACGAGGTTTGTTCTTTAAGAAAGGAGACAGTAAGAAGATAGAAATCTATACAGATGCAGATTGGGCAGGATCAGCAGAAGACAGAAAGTCTACCACCGGCTATTGCACTTATGTTTGGAGAAATCTAGTAACATGGAGGAGTAAGAAGCAGAGTGTGGTAGCCAGAAGTAGTACTGAAGCTGAATTCAGAGCTGTTGCACAAGGGATGTGTGAAGGGCTTTGGCTACGAAAGCTGTTGGAAGAACTACATATCACAGTAGAGTTCCCTATCAAACTCTACTGTGACAACAAAGCTGCTATCAGCATTTCTCATAATCCCGTCCAACACGACATGACTAAACACATTGAAGTTGATAGGCATTTTATAAAGGAGAAAATTGAGAAAGGGATAGTCTGCATGACCTATATTCTTACAAGAGAACAATTAGCAGATATATTCACTAAAGGGTTACAGAGGTCCAGCTTTGAAGAGTTTATTTGCAAGTTGGATATGATCAACATCTATGATCCAACTTGAGGGGGAGTGTGGAAATCCCGAATGATTTAGGAAGGATTTGAAGGAGATAGTGATAGAAGATTGAGGCAGATATTTAGGCTAATTTCTTGAGTTGACCTTTCTTTTATTTCCATTTCTGGTTCTCTGTGTATAGGTTAAATAGTGATTCTGTTATGACATGGAAAATTTTTTTTTTTTTTATTTATTATTATTATTTATTTATTTATTTATTCCTTGTTCCTATTATTATTATTATTATTATTATTATTATTATTATTATTAAAGTGGAATGTATGTATATGTGTGATGTGTGTAATGTATGCATGGATATAGGTATGTATATATATATATATGTATTATTTGATTATTGAGTGCATGTACATGGGTAACATGTATATGGGTAACATGTATGAATTATGTATATATGTGTAGCATGTGTATATGTGTGTGGGATACAACATGTGTATGTATATGGATGGATGTATATTGAAAGTGTATATGAGTAGGTATATGTATGTGAATACATTTGGCAGTGTGTGAGGTAGCAGACCTAGTGTGTGAGGTGTGTAGTGTCGGCTGGGTGTGTGTGTTTGGTGTGTGTCTAGTGTGTGAGAGAAGTGAGCTATATATATATATATAGGCTAGTGTAGAGCAGCTTTGCATTAAATGCAAAGCTGCATTTTGGGGGAAGGAAAGGGGCTGATACAGGGTGATAGAGGTCACAGAGAGAGAGAAACGTGTGAGGATTGGTTTGTGATGCATAAGGTGGTCTCGGGTGGGAAGAAAAGAAAGAAGAAAAGAAAGGGAAAGGAAAGAAAACTGAGAGCAAGGGAGAGGGTTCTGAAGAAGCAGAAGTGACCAAGAGGAACAGAAGGAGAAGGGAAGCAAACCAAAAGGAGGAAAAATCCGAAATTTTAGGTAAGTGGGTGTTTCAGTTTTGAATTTCAAAAGCATGATTCGTTTGATTTAGATTATAGGGTTTTATAAAGCATGATTTTAGCTTTCAAATGAAAAAAGAATGAGAAGAAATAGGTGAGAAACTAGGGAGAAAACCCTAGTTGCAGGTTTCGGCCATGGAGGTTGAACTTCATCATTTTATGTGTAAAGCTCCCTTTAAATGATCCTAAAATAACCCTATGAAGTGCAGAAAGAGAATGGAGAAAGGAAGAATGAAAAACAGTAGAAAAATATGCAAGAAATTGGAATTATACAGTTGGCCGGAGATTCGGCCATGAGCCTTTGAGCTCTATTTCGTGGTGATGGGGACGGTTTGAAGGGAAATGGAGGTTGGATATGGAACCTACTCGAAAAACCCTAGTGGATGGCATTTTAAAAATGGGGAAAAGTCACCGGAGACCGGTCGCCGGCGCCGGAGAAGGCGCCGGAACCCTACTGCTGCTTCGCCGGAAAGTCGGGGAAGAAGATGAGGCCACCGGGTCGGGTCTCGGGTTCGGGTCGGGTCTCGTCTCGGGTCGGGCTTGGGCCGGCCCGCCCCTGCCACGTGTCACATTCTTGTTTTAAATTAAAAGGGGAATGGGGGTGTTTGGCAACAGGGATGAGAAATTTAAATTGAAAATTTAATTGGAGACAGGGATATCCTATCCCAGTTTTAGTCCTATCCCCTGTTTGGTTAACTTGATTTAGAATAACAAATTAAACTAGTTTTAATTTGAACCTTTTGGAATTTGAACCTTTTAGAATTTGAACCTTAACCCTGAACTTGCAGAAATTACAAATTGACCCCCCAACTGTTAGAAATTACACTTTGACCCACCTGATTAAATTATTAATAAAATATTAATTAAATTAATTAATTAATTATTTAATTAAATTAATTTAATTAATTAAATATTCGGAAACGTCCCGGAGTCCAAATGGGACAAGTCATTAGTGTATTTTGACTATCTCGACCATTCCAAGATCAATGGTGAGGTCCGTTTTACGAGACGGGGTCCCGAAAAATAAAAGACCCGTAGTAACCCTTAAAATTACCAAAATGCCCCTGACTTGAAACACTGTCAGACAAACTCCGAATTAGGTAAACAAATAGTGGAATTTTATTATCTCGAACATTCCGGACTCAACCGTGGAGTCCGATTTGTGAAAAGAGGTCACGAAATGTAGGACACGTGTAAAGCGCAAAATGACTGTTTTGCCCTTTTCAACCCTGGTGTCCGAATTGAGTTCTACGAGAACCTAGACTTATTTTCTTAAACGTTCTAAAACCAATGGTAGAGTTTAATTTAGCAGAATAGAAACTTATGAATTAAAGACATAAAATTTGATGAATAGCATAGATTCAAGTAACAATAGACTGAGTTGTAATTTCTACTTTTAGGGAGGACAGGAGAGGGCGGTCTGATCTTCTACATTTTCATCCGTCGGTTCAGTTACATATAGTGCTCGATTTTCCAGGGTTGATACCAACCCATCAGGTATGGTGTTTTGCTAGTGTTAGAAATGAAGTTAAGTTAGGAGTATTTGTGAATGACTGGAATGCTGTATGTGTTTATCTGTAATGTGTTTACCTGTTTATTTGGAATTGATTGTTCACATGTTATGTGTTACTTGCAAGTTAATAAAGTGAAGAACATGAATCATGATGTACGAACATATGAGATATGCATGTATATGAAACTGACTAGTGATTTATTTCTTATTGTCCGAGCATGTTATATTATTGAGATTCAGGTTCATTGGGATTGCATTGGCATATTGGCATATGATGGATTCCTTGAGAACATGGCGTGGGTAAGCACATGGTGCTTTGCATTATGAGGGTGTAGATCCTGTGGTGAAAAACCCAAAATTGGCCATTGCATTGGTACTTCGAGCCATCGGGGAGTACCCGTAAATGAGACATGGGTGTGGCATAGAGTTGTGCATGGGTGTGTCACGCATACCATTCATATATATTACTGCGATGCTTGAATGTCATTTAGAAATAAATGTACACTTTGCACATGCCACGCCTTAGCTTTATTTCTGGCATTAGCATTTCATCATACCAGCAGTTGTGCTGACCCATTCGTGGGCAACATTTTCAGATGAGGATCCTCCAGCCACGTGAGACTCAGTGATGCCCTGATAGGGCGAAGCACGTGATGTATTTGTGATTCGTGAGACTTGTATTTTGTTATGTAAGGGCTTAAGCCCGAATGACTGATGAACAATGTATTCGATGTTATTTTTTTGTATGGATGATGATGGACGCATGTTTAGTGAATTTAACTACTTTTGTCCTTTTATTTATTTTACTTTCTGTCTCGTTACTCGCGCCCCGGGTTCGTCAGAAATTCGGGGCGTGACAGATTCTAGCTTGTAAATCATATACAATTGAATATAGAAAATCAGTCTTATTTTCTACAACTATACACTAAACATTTCCTAAAAATTGACCCCCCTGACGAGACATAAAAGGGACAAAGCATAAAGCTTATGCTCCTGCCAGAAGCACAAAAACGACTTCAACACAAAGTTACAAAAACTACATAGATTACAACCCAGATTGGGTAAAAAAAAGGGTTTTAAACTTGGACTTCAAGTCAAGCTCTGGTTGTCATAAAGGTGAAATTAAGTCAAGAAAATATTTTGACGTAATAATTCAGTCATCACTAGTTCAACTTCATTGACAACCAAAGTGGAATTGATCAATGAAACTTGATCATCAGTTTTAAAATAGAAGTAATTAAATTCAATTACTAACCAAGTCACTAGGTCGTTCTGGCCAACTTCAATTGAGGGTAGACCACCAAGCTCTAGCTTGGTTGGTATCTCTTCTGCCTTCTCATATGAGAGGTTGAGTATTCAAGTCCCTGTGGGGGCAAAGAGTGTGTGTGTGTGATTTACCTATCAAAAATAAAATAAAAAAATTGAGGGTAGAAGATAATGCTGCTAAAAAAAATTTCTTAAGTCATTACTACTGGTGTTCAGAAGGAAATTCCAATAGATTTTCATAAAAAGGCATCCGAAAAATTTGAAGTCAAAAAAGAAAAAAAATAATTATTTTTTTTGGATTGGTGAAAAAAAAAATGGCAGACCACCTAAAAGAAATTTATTTAGAACATAAAAAACCATAAGCTACCAAAAATAATAGAGTCAAACATATATATAAGATTTGCCGAACAAAATTAATGGCAGACCGCGATAGAAAAAATAGACTGAAAATCTAAGAGAAAGAAACATATGTGTGCACAGAGAAGCAATTAGGCAATTGTGCTCCTAGACTCCTAGTGTGGTTTCTAACGTATGATTTGTAGTTGTTATCTTCTTTTCCTTTTTTTTTTTTTGGGGGGGGGGGGGAAGGGCACTCTTTTCTCCATTAAGGAACAATTTCGGTGTCTAAAACAAGAGGACACACAATCCCCCCCCCCCTCCCCCCCAAAATATACAACAATTTCGGTGTCTAAAACAAGAGGACACAAAATGCCCCCCCCCCCCCAAAAAAAAAACATACATACATATATATACACATATTCTCCTCTTTCTTAAAAGAAGAAGAAAAGAGAGAAAAAAAACACACTAGGAATGAACCTCAAATATCACTTAAGTCGAGAAGTTTGATGAAGTTTAAAATATGACAAATAAAATTTTATAAAACCTTACAACATCAAAATGATATTGAAAGCATTATCGTTCCCATGTATTTTTAAAATGTTTCAATAATTATTGCATCACAAGTCCAGAAAAATGAATAAATGAAATTTCCTTTGATAATGAACAATATGAACTTTCGTTCGATATACACTCAGTGCTACTTTTTTTCCATTTTCTTTTTTCTCATAACGTTACATGTAATGTGAAGGTGAACATGAGATTATGCACCCATAATGTTACATGTTATGTGAGTACATGAAATAGCAATGTCTTATCTAGTTGTCATCAAAATTCACTGCACCAATATATCTATATATTTTGGTAGAAAGGAAAATTAAACATATATGATCAGCAAATATTGAGACTTGATAGTGTTCAACAAAGCTCTTCTTGGGAAATGGCTTTGGAGGTATGCCTCGGGAAATCGAGTATGGAAAGCTGGGAGGGGGTGTCAAGTTTTACTAACTTGTTCGCTTTGAGATTGGGTATGGTGCTATGGTGAGCTTTTGGAAGGATGTATGGTGCGGAGATCTTCCTTAAAAGATTGGTTTCCGTCATTGTACAACATTGCAGAGAATAAGGAGGCCTTGGTGGAGGATTATATGCATTATGAAGGAGATAAGGTAGTGTGGAGCTCATCCTTTAGAAGACACTTTCTTGATTGGGAGCTTGGAGAGGTGTTAGACCTTTTGGAATTGGTAAATGGTAGTGAGGTGAAGATCAGTGGAGAAGACAAGATAGACTGGGCAGCAACTAAAAAGAAGAGATTCACATACTTCCAGAAAAAGCTTGCAGATCTTGCCTATAGACAATTTGAAACATAGAATAATCAATTCAACCACACTATACAAAGTTAAAGTTGACTGAAGCTACATGAAACAATCAATTCAACCACACTGTACAAAGTATAAGTTGACTGAAGTTTAACATAAACAGTAACTATAAAACAGAGAATATGTGTCATAAGAAGTATGACTATTTTGTGGTCTAGTGTGGACGAAAGGACAAGTTTGGATAGAAGCAGTTCCTGCTCCCCAGTAACTATAAAAAAGGAAGTAATTGTCACAAGATGTATGTATTTTGTTGGTTGGTCCAGATTAAAGAAGTAGGAGTTTGGATAGAAGCAGTTCCTTTCCTCAAATTCATAGTTCTGTTTCCTTGTAAAAAGCAATAATCACTGTTCTTACTGTTTGTCAGATCGATTGGGGAGCCTAAGGACCTTCCATGCTCACAAAAAGGTCAATACTAACGAGGTGCTCCATGCTAGGGGGACTGACAAAGCTCTTAGCCCAGATGTGTTTTCTCTTTGAAAAAGTAATGAAACCTCTAGTCATCTCTTCATATGTAGCCCCAAAGGTTGTTGTTCAACTTTGTGAAGTTATTTCATTGTAATTAGACCTAACACTAACAGAATCATGCTTTGTCAAATTTGAACCTTCAACGTTGGGTTTTGGAGACCCTCGTCAGCCTTGCATTCCAAACTGATGGCGTTTCAACATTCTCCTTGAAGCTGTCCTCAAGCTCTCCCCCTCGAGAAGTTTTATAAAAAGGCTCACATTTTTTGGCTTCCTCATACCTGAAGTGGAAGTCGAGGAGAGGACTGTTCGTATAATAACTGGTTTGACAACTGGTTCATAAACATGCCATTTAATGCTAAGAAAACAGCCTTCTCATGGAGGTCTCTCAGTGGATTAATTGTTTGTGATCTTTCCAATGAAGGGAATTTCAGTTCTCTGTCAAGGAAAGAACGACTAAGGAAGACAGAAACATAGCATAGGGACATTGTTTAGGACTAGTCTAGATCACAATGAAGGGAAGTATTTCAGTTCTCGTGACAAGGAAAGACAGATTGAGCAAAGGCAGACGAGAAGGCAACGATAGCAGGCTTGCCCCAAGACAGGAAAATAGGCAAATAGCACAGAGACATTGCTCAGGATTAGTTAAAACTGCCCATTTATCACATGTGACTATGTGAGGGGAAGATTAGTAATACATTCAAGCTGTAAGTCAGTAATATAGAAGTGAAAAAAAAGAAAGATATTGAGACAGAATATGAATGAAGGATTGAAGCATCTGACTGGGCTCTGGAGATAATACCAAGAGAGCTTATCAGCTTTCGTGTGTCATTAATTTAGGTTGCCTTATTGTCTGCAGGAGCACAGTTGGATTCCACTCATTGAGTAAGAGCTGCTTAAGAAAGAGGCGGAACATTGCTGTTCGTGGCAGCAAAAACAAGATATTGATTTAGTCAGAGGTAGACTTTTGATAAGCAGAAGCAAATGCTCAATGAAACTCATCCTGTCGGGGCTTAGTTGAATGCTCCGAGCATAGATTCCCTAGGCTCACACATATCCATTTTATCTTGTGCAGGGGATCGAATGTTAACAAAACAAGTGCATCCAAATACTTATGCATTATGAAAGTAACTTCTTGTCTTGGCAGAAATTAGATGGGTGACATCGTTGGAGATTCATTCCTTATTGGAAATTTCCTATTCAAGTTTGGGCAATGGAGAAAAGACTGAAAATCTGTTGGCATTGTGCTTTTTTGGCCAAAATTGGGGTTATATGGCTTGAGAAGAATTCTAAAAATTTATTTGCATAAAAGTTACTTCGAAGACAAATTTTAGGGTAGAGTGTTTTTTGTAACTTTTCTTTAGGTCTCCATTGCAAAAGAATTTAAAGGGTGGTTTCTGAATACCATAGTGAGAGATTGGGTTGCAGTGACTTCTTCTTGACCTTATATTAGGAGTTATATCATGAGTCTTTCTTGTACTTG
Organism: Nyssa sinensis; assembly: GCA_008638375.1. NCBI lineage: Eukaryota > Viridiplantae > Streptophyta > Magnoliopsida > Cornales > Nyssaceae > Nyssa > Nyssa sinensis. Next base: position 32,878,261 of record CM018042.1, read on the forward strand.
GAAGCCTCCCTTAAAGGAAGAATCAAATTAAATTGGTGGTTGCTCTCTTAGTAATCCAGGAGTTAGTTACTGAAACTATATTTAGAGACTTCAACGAAATACAGTTCTTTCATTCTCCAAACCAAAGTATCACTTACGTCATCAAAGCAGATACTTTTGCCCTCTTGGAAGGCCATAAAAAGGGAATCACTACGAAGTTTCACTATCATTTGTCCAAAGGCAAACTTCTGGTCCTCTCTTTTTAAACCAGGTTAGATGTTGGAGGTATATTTAAGAGACTTTTAAGGAAATACTGTTCTTTCATTCTCCACTCCCAAGTATGGCTTATGTCATCAAAGCAAAGAATTTTGCCGCCTTGGAAGGCCATAAAGAGGAAATTACTATGAGGTTTCACTATCATCTGATCAAAGGCCAACTCTTGGTCCCTACCTTCCCCCCCCCCACCACCACCACCAAAAAAAAAAAAAAACGAAAGAAAAACAATTACCACCTATCTGTATTCTTCCCTATAGACCTCTCCCCTTCAAATGTACACCAGTTCCTATCCTTCCAAACACACCACCACAAACAAAGAGGGGCAAACTACCCAAATGGGTCTCACTTTCTTCTCCATTCTCCCCTCTCCAAATGCACAGCCTCCTTAACTGATCTGGGCATGACCCAACTTTAAAAAGAGAAGAGATAAGAGACCACAACCCCAAACCCACTGGGCAATGAAGCAAAAAATGGTTCAATATTTCCCTCGTCCCTTTAAACATACATAACCGATTAGGGAAAAAGTGACTCCTTCACTGCGGATTATCCATGGGTAAGATTTTTTCCAATGCTACCATTCCCCAAAAATGCAACTCTAGTGGGGACTTCAGCTCTATTGATAGACTTTTTAGGAAACCAAGTAGCCCCCTCCTTGACGCATTGCTTCCTAGAAAAAATATCTCATTTCAAATTTTGTGCCAATTTGAAGAGGGAGGGTCCTCTATTTATATACTTCTCTTCAAGTGATTTTCTTTTTAATCAATATAAAGGTAAAGCTATATTATAAACAAGGCACCCAATGGGGAGAATCCGTAATTACAAAAGAAGGGAAAAGACTACAAAAATCAAAACCTTAGATCCCCAAAAAAAATCTATACAAGTGTCTAAATACAAAGGAGATTCCTCTTTACACCAAAAATACAATAAGTGCATAAAGTTATGTGAGCTAAACTACTTCAGGAGTTCTCTTGTTCCTCTCCCTCCAAAGGCACCATGTAAGACATAAAGGGATCATTCTCCATACACCCCTCAACTCCTTTCTAACGCACTGCACCTCCATCCCAAAAAAAATCTCTCTAATAGTACTGGCATCACCATCAAAAGAGGTCTATTTGGCTGGTTTGGGCTGGGCAAGTAAATAGAGAGGGTGGCTGTGCCCCCAGGCCCATACGAAGAGGAATACTCGGCTGGTTGAGAGAAGCCTAGCCTGCAGAACAACACTACATTGACAGAAACAAAAGAGAGTAATTCTCTATTAAGGGGAGATCAATTCAAGAAAGGAAAAGGGAAAGCAGGAGTCGTCGTTGAGGGTCTTATAGATCGATCGAAGGGGATTCAAAACCTCGATGGATAGGGAGTGCAGCAAAGGGGTGGTAGACAGGAATGATAGCAAGGAGAGAGAATCACAGACAGAAAGTGGGGAGATCTATGCAATGGGTCATGGGAATAAACTCAAAGTGCAGCATTATTAGGCAATAAATCCACAAAGACTAGTGTGACAATGCAACAATCCATTTTGGAAGAAAAATAACAAAAATACAAAGCAGATAAATAACCAACTAAAAAAATGATAAAGGTCTAATATACAAGCTCAAAATTCATGCTACAGTAGCAACTCTAACCGCATGGAAGAATATCTTAGAGAATAACATGGTCCAAGCTTTTGCCGACAACCGCTTCATGGAGCCAACCTTTAAATATGGGACTTTTCCATGCAAGCACTGGATAGGGGCGTTGTCAATGGCGCTGCAGGAGATAACAAAGTCAGACACGAAAAACTGAAACTATATGCTTTTGGTTCACAAAGGAATCACGGGAAGCCTTATGGGATGGTGTCATGGAACCTCCTATATTTTCTCATTGAAATAGACCAAATAAATGAAACATGGTGAAAGAAGCGGCATTGAAAAATATGAATGGAAGGTTAGAAAGAAACTACATCATTGGCTAAACTGGAGACAGGTTATTTCTTGGGCAGAACAAGAATCTATTTCTACAACACTCATTTAAACAAAAACATTTCCAAGATGGCACCAGGAGAAGAAAGGCATCATAAGAACTCACACTTACGATGAAGTGATGTTGTCAGCCCAATGACGAAGCCAATCAATTGAAATCCAATAGTATGACTCCCCCGGTGATTGAACAGGGGCTTCAGAAAGAACCATGCGTACTTCTTGTCGCCTCTCTGTGATGTGATCCAATTCTAATTCCTTCTTTGATTTGTATTGTTCACAAGCATGAAGATATGACTCATTCAATTGCTTTACCTCTTCACAGAGAAGAATTGGAAGGGAAACATCATTTTTTGGAGAAACTATATCACCTTCCTTTTCCATTTGAAAGCCACCAGACTCCATATCTGTCTTTTCACTACCATTCCTTGAATGCCTTAGAATGTATGTCAGCATATATGCATCGCTTGATGAAAATGTCGGTACATGAACAAGAACATTTGATTGAGAAGACTGTAGTTGACCAACATCCATGTGATTTCCAGTCCCAATAGCAACCGTAGACTCAGAGCAACATGGATGAACAAATGGCTCAGTTTGAACAGGTTTAGTGGCAGAATTTGAAGAACCTTCCCCAAATGGATGTTGACCTAAGTTTGAGACATGTTCATCGTCAAATTCCCACCACTGCTCCATCCTCTCATCCTTGATATGGGCTGTGTAATGGCCACTATTTACAGCAGAACCCTTGTGAATCAACACTGCTGACAAGTCATATATTAATTCTGATTGAGGATGTTCAGACCCCCATATCTAGTTCTCCAGGAAAACAAAACGCAGAAGTGATTTTCTTCTTCATTGTAGTCTGCAGTAACAAAATGAGAAAAGCACAACAGTAAGTAAAATTAAAAGAAACAAGACAGAAAAAAACATATATATATATATATATATAGAGAGAGAGAGAGAGAGAGAGAGAGAGCGAGAGAGAATTTTTACTAGAGCTACTTCAGTACTAATGTAATTGACAGAGTTATCCCCAACACCAATCTCCATACACAAGAAGATAGAACGACGGAAGGAGTTCAACAAGAGCTACAATATTTTGGGTTCAAGTCCTAGATGGAGGGGCATAGGGAGGGTTTTTTTGTAGGGGAGTTGGTTATGGGTAGGGGAAGGGCCACCCACCATCATGTAGCCCACGCAGTTGGACCAAAAAAAAAAAAAGATTCTATGAAAGAGCCCACTGTAGCTTTGAAGGAGCCCTAACTTGTCACTAGAGTTTCACCTGAACTGTGCATCATGAATAATATGTATGACATTGCAGTAATTAGTACTATCACTAATTTGGCAATTATTAGTAATTTATGCATGATATCATAATGAAAGCAAATGAGGAAGACAGCTTTATAATAAGAGAACTATTAACAGAAATTCATTGAGAACAATAGAGAAATATAAAGCACATAAAAGTCAAGTATTAAGTGATAAAAAGCCCACAACAGTTTCGATAATAAACAATATATGACAACAACCCTACTAACAATTCAAATATATGCCTAAGAAATAGTTTAATCAGTAACAACCAGTTAACATTGAAGACCATGTTAATAGTGGAAAGTAAATGACTCTAACATCTATCACTTGTCAAAAGAAAAAAAAAAACAACTGTAGCATCTATCACCAACCTTACAAAATAACATCAGATTGAGGGCTTTGCCATGCATCAATACAGTGTGACATACAAGGGATAATCGGATTGTATTATATGTAATTGTTTCATAGTCTTTATTAGTTTTACAAACAATGCAATGTGATGCACAATCATCACAACTAAACCACAGAGATTGAGACTTCCATTTCACAGATGCACAAGGCACTACATCACGAAACCAACACACTTGATTAAACCACAATTGGCATAAGGCCGCAAGAAAATGTCTTCTACACAGTCTACTTGCTGGAGGAATTCAGCATAAGTGGCTTGCTCCAGCCAACCCATAGCGCCAAAGGAAATAAAGGAACAACCAAACCATGAATGGAAAAATAAATATTAAGGGCTAACTGTAAAGGAAAGCAAAGGCCCAATTATTTCCTTCCTTGCAATCTCGGCCAAATCAAAAGGATTTATTTCTCCCAAATTGTTCCTGTCTCGAAAATTAAACTTGCTAACTCCCTTGAATGGATAACCACCATTTATAGTCTTTTTAACATGTAGAGGTTTTATTTTTGAGTGCTTCAAATCCCACCCTCAGCATCTCCAAATTGGACTAGAGTTTTTGCATATATAACGAACCAAATAAAGTTACAACGCAGCAACTCCAATTCATCATGCATCACAAGGTTAGGAAAAAAATAAATAAATAAATTTAAATTTAAATGAAAGAAGAGTTATTTAGATGCCTATTCTTGTTAAAGGGTTTTCAAAGTTTCAAAACTGTTCTTGTTAAAGGTTTAAAATAATAGCAACAAAAAAGGGAAAATAAATCATATTATTAATTACCTTAGGAAGGAAAACACAGCGCTTGAGCTGGAAATTAAGGACAGCAGGTAATGAGCGCAGCTTAATGCTACGGGTAGCATCAACTTGAGTCGTGCACGACTCACAATAATATTGGTTATCTCCTCGAAGCTCTTCAACACTAAGGTAATCATCTAAACTCTCACATAAACTTTTCAAACCTTTGACATTCAGCTCCAGCCCATAGAAGTCTTCTATTTTTGATGAAGCATCAGAATCTTTCCCACATTTTGTGCACCTAAAAAGTTGGAAAAAGCAAACAAAAAAACAAAGTTATTTCTTCTCATCCAAAAGCGACTGATACAAATGGGTGTAGGCTGTGCAAACATTTATCAATAAAAGAAGTAAAATATAACTTATGAATAGCTACCCAAAAAAAAGTTAAGAACATACATGCAGAGTTTGTTCCAGAAGGAGAGAAAAAATATTATCATTCCATGTATATATAAATATATATATATATATAAATATATATGATGTTTGGAAGAGTCTAATCTTTTGTGCAAATAAGACCAAACCGTTGACTTTGATAATATTGAGGAACCAGTTTAAATATTTCCAATGTTGGTCAATTGACTCTGAGAAGATAAGGACATCATATATGTAAACTATAGAATAATTGGAAGACTGACTAAAAATCTCATTCATGATATGTTGAAATTCACCAGGTCCCAGTCATTCTTAAGGCCGAAAGGCATTACATTCCATTCGTAATGACTGAAGGGAGTAGTTTGTTTTATACCTGTCTAATTCATGGATCTGGATCTGGATCTGTCAAAATCCGCTTTTCATATCAAATTTACTAAAGATGACTGCTTGACTAAGCCAATTTATTAAGTCTTTCTTGTTAGGAATAGGGTACCTAATCAATTCTAAGACCTTGTTGAGGGGCTTGTAATTGATAAATATATATATATATATATATATATATATTCTTCCATGTTATGAAGAAAGTGTTGTAGTACTAGTGACACAAACAAGGGCAGAGTGCAAAAAAGTCTCATTGAGGGATAATTACTTTACACTATATTCTTAGAACCCTCAAGGAAAAATAAATAAAATAAATCTAGAGACTCAACTACATAAGGAAAATTTTTTGTGTGCGCGCCTGTGTTTGTGTTTGTTGTTTTGGGGGGGGGGGGGGGGTTAACTGAACAGAGGAAATTATCAATGAATACAGTACAACACTTTGTATGATTGCAGGACTAAGAAGCTCCTTGCTTAGAAATAACAATCATCAACATGAGAGAACAATTTTCACCAGCAGACTAATGTAATCATATAATTGTTATAAAAAGTGAATGCATGTCAGCCAAATAAAAAGAACAATAGAAGAGGGGAAATAACATTAAGAGGAATTATGGGATGGATCGAGGTTATATCCAACACAAAATTCTGTAAAAGGCCAGGAAAAGATATATCTAACAAAGTGAGAGTGAAGTTGAGGAAAAGGCAATTCATGGGAGCGGTTGCCTGAATTCAATAACATGGCAATAATTCTGAGAAAATTGAATGGGTGGCAAAACAAGAATCTAGGAATATTTAAAAAAAGATGTCAACAAACAACCAATTTGTTTAAGAGAATCTGAAGAGTATGCAACTTTGTAACAAGAAGATCGCCACTCCCTTCACAAGTTGTCATCTCTAAAGAGCAGAAGCATAAGGCAAGACACTTTCTTTACAAGGCAAAGTGCAAGTCTAAATGCAATGAGGCATAAGTTTTTAGAGACTTAAATTTCTTTATAAAAAAGAAATATCAGTAGTAGTTAAAAAGAGAACTTTTTAGTATTTTGAAATATTATTTCAAAATTGTAAGGGAAGTTTAAATATATATTTTTCTTTTTGATAAGTAAGGGCAGTTTAGATATTTTGACTAATCGTCTCCTTAATTACTTTTGTGACTGTATTTTATATCCAAAATCTCATGGTACTACACTTTTTTCTCATTTTCTCCCTCTCTCATGCTTGTTATGGAAGCAAAAAAAAAAAACAAATCTAATATCATATAGAAGTCAAAAGAGAGCTAACCATTTATGTAAAAGCTGAATTTAATAATGTGTCAGGGTCTCGATGAAAGTGGTCAAGTATTATTGTTAATTACTTCATCCTAATCTAGAAGTCCGTCCGTCCTTTTTGGGATATCCCAAAACATAAGTCCAGTTTGAAAAGTCAATGTACTAAGTATTATGAAATTTCTAAATTATCATTCTCTCAATTTAATGTGAATGTTAATCTAGTCACTACGAAACAAGGTTAATTTTGTAAATTTATACTTCTCCCTCAAGTATGAAACCAATAAATACTTTATCCCTTTAAAAAGTTCAATTTCCCAAAAGGGTATAGGATAGAGGAAGTATATATTGCTTTTTATCGAATTATTCCATTTATGTGAATAACTGATTAGGGCTGGCTTACTCATTCTTTTGTGTAAATTTTCAGTTTTTTTTTTTTTTTTTTAAAAAGGGTAGGCGACGGCCCTTGAGGTAGGAGTTGAACCTGAGACCATAGGGCTATTTTACCCAAGCCTCTTCCTAACTCATCCAATTCCAATAGTTACAAGCTAAGGATTTATTTTCTTTTAAATTTTCTTGAAACCCCATATTTATAGAAGTGTTTTGGACACAAAAATTGTTTTATTAAGTTTAGTGTATATTTCTCAAGATCACTCTCTTTTTCTTTTGTTTTTTTTCTTTTTTTTTTTTTTTTTTTTGGGGGGGGGGGGGGGGGGTTGGGGGTGGGGGGTTACAGCAAGCCTCAATAAATCTTTTTAAAACACCGATCATGATAGTGCTTGCCAACCACGAAACTTGAGTTATTAAACTCCTTATCTAAATTGTAAATGAAAAAATTTATCAATTGAATCATGAAATTTTTTGGATATGAGGCTCCAAATTTTTTATCTTTAAAAAATAAGATTTATACATTTATAACCCAAAAAGAAAAAAAATGATGATAACAAGAGAAAACAAATAGTTAAATTCTACATCAGAGTAAGTCAAACTTACGTGGTCACATGAGAGACACTTCCACGGAAAAGACCCTGGACAATTGTTCTTGCCTTGGAAACTTTAGAACTGCTTAAACATCGTTCAAGCAAAGAAAAAAGTAAGGTGAGGAACTCATGACTGTCCTGCTGAACACCATTATCTAGCTCCAGAGTTTTAATAAATGGTGCTGAATCAACAAAAGCCATCTTACTAGCATGCAACTGTGCAAAAAGTCGGGCAAGTTGATACAACACCGGCTGTTCTTTCAAAACCTCCAATTCAACAGAGAAAATACCTTCCCTAAATGGCTTATTCATGTACAGGCATTGGAGTATGCTGTTGGCATAGCAGGTTGCACCTAGATTTGTGAGGCCAGCAGGTGAATCAGTGGAAATACCAAGATCCTTGGATGGGTCTGGGCCAAATGAAAGAACAATCTCTGACATCCTCTGCCATAAGCCAGATTTTCGACTTCCATTGGGCGGTGGTACCAATCCACAAAAGCAATTGGGGTTGTCTTTTGCATTTACACGACAACCTTGATAAATAGGCTTCCAAATCATGTATAGCTTACTTACACTGTCTTCAGTCACTTGACCCGTTGAGTGAATTGTCCTACACCACAAGTCAGTGATAAGCCACGACGTTCCGAGAGGGGTCCTAGGCCAAACCCCAAATATTTGGAGTGAGCCTTCACTCAACGTGGGAAATGTGGGCAGTGGACTGGGTCATGAAGCAGGAAGGGCCGCACAACTGATCGTGGTAGTTGAGGAGGATTTCACGGGCAGCAGTGGATGCAGCAGTGGACTGGGTCAAGATAGTCACTTTATTTTTGCAGATTTAATTCCGTTGGTTATGCTTATATTTTACTTGTATTGTTGGTAGCTGATAAGTTGCCTTTTGTTTCGGTATTTAGGTATCTTGTTTGTGTATTTAAGAAACCCAGTTCCATGAATAAAGATATAGCATATTATTTTACTATGTGGTAATTCTCACCCAAAGAGAAACAAGTTGCTAACTGGCCCATCAGACTTGGGACCTATCAGTCAGTGACAACAAAATTCAAAAATTATGCTAAGGTATCACTCGGTTGGCATTTTGAAAGTAGATATCTTGCTTTTTAAAGCAAAAACCAAGATAAATTTCTTCTTCCAAAAGGAAAGCTCCCTGATTGATATTTTGGGAACTTTTAGGCTCTGATTGCAGTCCCCCTTTTGTAATTGGGTTCACTCACCTTGGGCGTCTTCTTTTAATATACGTTTACTTATCCAAAAAAAAAATTTCTTCTTCCAAACAAAATGCAGGCAGTTTTTTCAAAGTAAATTTCTTCTTCTGGTTATTTTTGGGAATTTTTGCTTTGATTCCACCCCCTTGGTTGGATGAAATGTTATGTATGTGAATTGGATGTAAAAATGGAGGTTGGCCATGCATAAACACTTCACCCACTGTGCCTCTTTGGAGAGTGCACACCATGTGCTTGACAAAATGCCTCAATGGCATCTCTTTGTTAGTCTTGGTGTTTCTTGCATTTTTGCTTTGGGTTTGGCCTGCTTATGGGTTTCTAACGTCGCCCCAATGATTTCCTTTGTAGGAGGAGCTAGAGATTTGGGACCCGTGGCTCTACAATTGACATCAGCGAATAGTGGGCCAACTTGCCACCGCAAGTGCAAGGGTCACATCACCCAAACGGACCATATGCCCTTCCCTCTATGGTTCCTTCTCTTTTTTATTTGACCAAAGATTAATGAGCCTAAAATATGCGAACTACCTAAACCTTGTATAGCTAGAGGAGCAGAATTTGAGATGATCTATGCAAAGAAATGGAAGCACCACTTCTGTTTTACTTGATGAAATTTTCATCTTCTAGTTTTATGTATAGATGAGAGAGTTAAGGTCATGCACTGTGTGATGACTCCAATAATATTTATTTCTTATAATATGTGAGAAACTTCTTTGATGATTTCATCTTTATGTTTAGATTTCTTGTTTTTTGTTTCACTCATTTTGGCTTCCAAAAAAATAAAAAATTGTCCCGCACTCATGCAAGAAGGAAATGTTAGAGTGAAGAATGAACAGCTTCACTTGAAAAAATCTGTGTATGTTATCTAAAAATGAAATAGCAACAAGCAACTGCACAATGATTTCTCTTTTTCACACTTAAAAAGAGTGAAGAATAAACAGCTTCACTTGAAAAAAAGTCGCATTCAAAAACACTAGAACACAATCCAAAAATATAAATCATGTGGTAGAAAATATGAAACTAAACCAAATCCATACTGAAGTGGGATTTGAAACTCCCAACTGAATCCAAACTAATAGAAATAGAAGAGCAGGGCACGACTACGAAAATCAGACAGAGGAAGAGCCTTAGCATCTATCTGAAATGAAGACAGGAACTAGCCTTGGCAAAGAAAGAGAACAGGAAGGCTTGAGCCACTCAATTAAGCCATTCTGCAGACTTCATACAGCAGCGGCAGCAACCCCATATGAGCATCAGTGAACCTTCCACTTATATCCATGGAAATATTTATAGTGTGTTAAAAGAGCACAAAATGGTGTCCTTAAAATGGATGGTTGCCTTCACCAAACTAGAAATATACTTTAAATAGGCGGGTAAGCAACTTAGAGGCTATACCCTTTTTATAGGGTGTTTTATATACCTCCCATTCAAGTTTCAACTCTAGCTTTGGTCACCGCAATTCTCAGTCCAAGAGCTGCTTAGAAATCAGTTCGCAACCACTTGCCCGAGATAATCCAAGGCTTCCAGGCACTGCTGACCTTCCTGCCAACATGCTGGCGAGCCCAATTTGGTCTAGCACAAGCACACTTTAATGCTTTCACTCCCAGTGTGAGCTGTCCTTGCTGTGCTATATTGAATAATAATATCGGTAGGGGAAAAAGGTTATTAGCTTGATCCAAACATGTTTACATTTTTTTTTCTACCCGGTTTTGAGGCAGTAGTAGGCATTGGTTGGTTGGTTTCCTTTTTGAGCCCCACAACATTGGTTGATGGGTTGTAACCAAAGATCATTGGTTCAGTGCCAATCTAAGCCACCAACAAAGGCCTCTGATTTGAACATAAGACCAGTGCCAAAGTGTGCTCTGCATTTGTGCTACAGTAAAATTAAAATTTAAAAATGACTGACCATATTGCCTCAACTGTAACATGACATTTGCTGCACATATCAATGGCGAACACTTGATTTCCTTCCTGATTTAGGTGTGCTGCCAATTTTTCTAATATAAATTGCAAATGGCTCATTTGTTAAGAACAAAACATGAAATATATATCTATAACTGATTACTTCCTTTTAGACCTTAACTATTCCCACTTGAACCAACTTTTGGCTTTTCCAAATAGGCCCTCGGCGCTCACACAAGTACGTGAAGCACCTCCGTAGGGCCTTTCTGAAGTGTGGCCCCCACATGGCCAGGGGGAAAGAGAAGGGAGTGGAGGCTGAAGCCATTGTAACACAATGGTTGAAGCGAGAGGGTGTATCTAAAAGGGAAGGGCAGAATTAGGTTCTGATCCTACTATTAGTTCTGAAAAAAAAGGTTGTTCTCAAGATTTCGTCACATCCATAACAAAACCCAATTCATAGTGCTTCAATGCAGCCAGAGTAGACAGTCCCAAATAGAACATGAAATATTTCTCAGATATTGCAAAAACAAAGATTCATAAACTATTGTAGTTGGCTCATTTGTGATTACCTCAGGCAGAACATGAAGTATTCTTCCATAACTGAATACTTCCCTTTGAGACGTAGCAAGATGGAGAAAGTAGAAATACTTAAGACCAATTCATGGTCCCATTATATTCTCAAAAAAAGTTATTTTTGATCATCTTGAGCCTAACTAGGAAGACTTCCATTTTAATCCTCCCTTCAGACAAGTCTGCAGTGCATTCTACAGCTAATCCCAAGAGAGTTGATGGAGTTGTGTACAAAAGTAATATTTTCTTCCTCTCCTCAGTAGATTTGCGTCACCAACCTCCATTCCTGCAACCTGAAAATGTTAATGCCTTAACAATTTCAATACTTTAACATGTTTCATTCTAATATAATAGATGTGCTTAGTTCAATACTTTAACACGTTTCATTCTAATATAATAAATTTTCATAGCTATATGAAAAACCTCTATACTTTAATGATGTTAATTCTCATTCCTCGTCTTAGGATGAAAAGAAGAAAACACTCATGAAGATCTAACCCCCCTTATATTCCACCTATGTTATCTGCATAAGCCTAGTCCAATCGTACCGCATTAGAATATGTAGCTTATTGAGATCCCGTTCCCATTTCTCGTAACATAATGATCCGTGTCTCAAGTAACACTGGAGTCATATACCCTAACAATCCAAACATAGTTATCTTAAAAAAAAATCACCTGTTGGCTTGTTTCCATCAATAAAATTCCATTAGAATAAATAACACCAATAGCCGGATGACCCCCATAAAAGAAGAATATAGGGAGAAAGTCAACAAACAAAACAATGAGTCCTGATAATCAATAGGGGAGGTGGAATAACTAACTTCTAGGGGGGCAATAAGTATTTATTTTAAATCCCATGGAATTACCATTATAGTTCTTCTAATTGTTGAAAAACCATGATGGAGATTAGTGCAGGTGTCGGTGCCACATCTATCATAATGGCCAACCTTTGGAAAATATTGAAGCAATAGTTGTGAGAGTACAACCACTTCTCAAGGTTCCATTAGACATATATTCTTGCACCAAGTCTTTGAAATCAAGGTTAGAGAAATTGCTGACTTTCTTGACACATTTTTGTGGTGAATGTTGCACATTACATCGCACTCTCCGTCAAAACACTTGATGCTCCTTGCAGCTCTAAATCAAAGACCTTTACAGCAGCAACCATCCTATTTGATACCCCTTGGTATACCAAACCAAAGCTTTACATCAAATGGAGGATATACAGCTCCGGGATTTCGTCAAGCAAGAGGGAAAGACAGATCAAAGGGAGGAGAGACAGCCTCAAAAGAGGCTCTTATCTTCACACATCGACACAATTGAGAAAAGGGCCATTCCAGTAACCTTTATACTATTTTATGATCTTGACTTAGTTGGGGTACGTTGTCCACACAATGACTCCTTGGTGATTACTTTGAAAGTTGCTAATTTTGAGATCAAGAGGGTCCTTGTGGACACCGGAAGCTCGGCAAATGTTTGGTTCACTTTGCCCTTCAAACAAATGAAGTTAGATCCAAAAGAGGTGCGTCCTACTATAGCTGGTGTCAATGGAAACCTAAGCTTCCCCAGAGGGACAATTAAGTCCTAGTACCGGTAGGAGAAGGCAATGATTAGAAGACCCTAATGACGGACCTTTTGGTGCTAGATGCCAAGTCACCTTATAACATGATAATAGGGAGGCCTTGGATCCACGCAACGGGCGCAGTTCCCTACTCTCCACCAGTGCTTAAAGTTTGCACATGAAGATAAGGTCGTTACCGTTAAAATATGCCAATCGAGCTCAAGGAATGTCATGCCATAGCTTTGAAGGGCGAGGCATCAAAATAGCAATTACAACACCAACTCACGGGTCACTGAACTCTTGAGTTCTAAACTACACGACCAAGAAGGATGCCCTACAGAGATTGAGGAGCTAGTCAATCCTAGGGGACGAGACAGTTCGATAAAAGCAAAGGAAGAAGTAAGGAAAGTCCTCGTCAGTACAGAAGAGGACAGAAGATACTTTACAAATAGGATCGGCTCTGAAACCTCTTAAAGAAAAATCTTTTAGTTTTTGCTCGGAGCACTCAAGAGATGGAAGGGATAGACCTTAAGCTCATCTCCCAAAAACGTATGGTAGATCTCGATCATCTGCCTATGCAACAAAAGAAGAGATCATTTGCACCAGAACGACATCTTATAATCGATGACAAAGTCCAAAGGCTTTTGGACACAAGCATGATCAAAGAGGTGTTTTATCCTGAATGACTGGCTAACACCATATTGGCAAAAAAAAAAAGAACAGAAAGTGGAGGGTATGTGTAGATTACACTAACTTGAACAAGGCTTGCCCAAATGATAGTTTTTCAGTCCCCTAGAATCGATCAATTCGTGGATGTTGCTGCAGGTAATGAGCTTATGAGTTTCATGAATGCCTATTCAGGGTACGACTAAATTCAAATGTACCCTTCAGACCAAGAGAAAACGACGTTCATATCATAAGGGACTCTACTGCTACAAGGTGATGCCTTTTGGGCTAAAGAACACATGAGCGACATACCTAGCGCCTAGTCAACAAGATGTTCCACCTCTAGATTGGGATACCATACAATAGAAGTTTATATCGATGACATGTTGGTGAAAAGTATCAAAAGGGAAGATCACATCCAGCACTTGGCCCAAACTTTTGATATACTGAGGATGCACCGCATGAAGTTGAACCCTTCAAAGTGTATTTTTGGGGTCACTGAGGGAAAATTCTTGGGGTTCGTGATCTCTCAGAAGGGGATAGAAGCCGACCCCACACAGATTAGAGCTCTAATTAATATGAGATATCCTAGCACAAAGAAGGATATTCAGATTTTAGAGCTTGAATAGGAGGGTTGCAGCCTTGAACAAGTTCATCTCTAGGTCTACAGATACTCTATAGTCAAAAAAGAACTTTTGCCAATTGTTTTATGCATAACAAAATTTCAAAACAACTTTTTAAATCAAAAACTTTTAGTCATAGTATATTGCTCTGAAGCAAAAGATATTTTAAAGAAAGATGTGGAAAATGATGTTAAAAAACATGTTTTGCACGATGGCAAGCACCACTCTCTTCTTTTGATTTTATCAAAGGAAAAGCAAATTGTATTCGTGATTTTTTATCCCAGGAATATTTACAGGAATTTTTACCAAAGCATTCACCATGAAGACCAGCTCCTCGAAACCAAAACCCATGTCCAAAAGTGCTTATGCTCAAATTTTTGAAGCCCCTAAAACTCCTCAAAAGCACCAAGTCCAACTAGTCCAAAAACCTCAAACAAAACTGTCAGAAGCATTGGAATTCGTACTTCTTAATATCCTTTTGATTCCCTCTCAAAAACATATTCAGCAACTGTTTATCTAGCAAACCCCTCAGAGCCAAAACAGGAAGAATATAAAACTCGAAGCGTTTCCCGATACTTCCTCAAATCAGGTTTTGAATTCCTTCTTTCCTTAGAACCTGAATTCAATTTCCCTGGTCCATACCAAATTACTAGCAAAATTTTCCTCAAAGGATGGTAGCATTTGGCTACATCTGTCAAATCCCAAAAGTTTTATGAATTTATACTAGAAGATACAGATTCTGTATCTATTACTCATATCCCAAATCAAACAGATAACAATCAAATTGCTTACTCTAAATGTATGATCTGCAAAGTTCATACCTTTACTTCATGGGGACAAAGCCCCAACACTCCCAAGAAGTTTTCTCAAAACTTGAACCCTAGTCAATATACTTATTGGGATTATATGAAAGCATGGTTTAAGACCTTCTTTTTCCCAAATTCAAAAAGTAGCCATTCCTAGTTCCTTTTTTTCAAAAAAGGAATCAAAGATTTTCCCCAATGGTTCTCCACATGGTGGGAATATTTTGGTCTAGATTACAAAATCCTTCCAAAGCCGGTCCAACAAGGATTTCAAATTTTCCAAAATGAATTCAAATTCACTGAAATGGAAATTTATTTCCCCGTTGTTTTTAATTTTTGTGCAAAGTTCTCTTTAGCATGGATTTGTTCATGGGAATATCAAATCTTTCAAAATCAAGACAAAAGGTTCGCTCCTCAACAGATAGTTCAGAAATTCAATGGTGGCATCAATTTGACTATTCAAAAATCACTAAAGATGCTATTTCGGGCTGGTTCCTTGAACACTCTAAACCAATTCATGAGGCATTTGAATTCTTATCTCACAAAAGGAAGCTCCAAGCCCATATTGCAACTATCTCCACAGACTATCAACAGTCAAATGAAGATGATTGCTATGGGTGCAACCTCCAAGCAAAAGAAATGACAAAAGCATCAAAAGTATCAAAAGAATCAAATTTCGCAAAAGAAGGTCTATCACCCAGCCAACGTTGGCATCCAAAGCCCTTTTCCTCAAAATTTGCAAAAAGTAAAAAATGCATTTACTGTTCATGAATAGTGCCAGTGACACAAAAAGACAATTCACTTTGTCTAAAGTGATCATGTGGTGCCGATTTATTTTTCAAAAGTTGCCTCCAATGTAATAATGGAGCATCTTTCCTTACTCTATAAAAGGAGACCTCCATTCGCATTTAGGCAGAGTTAATTTTTTAGAAGTCTTCAAGAAAGTTTAGTTTGTTCAAATTGTGCTGTACAACCCTGCTTACAGTGTTTTGCAAGTATTTCAAAATTTGCAGAATTTAAAATTTAGTAGTTTGCTTCAAATATCTACTTTAAATTTGCATCTTATATTCCAAATCTGTATATTTTGTTCAATATTGTTTTATGCTATTGACTGTTTATTTTATTGATCCTGTTGTCAACTATGGTATCAGAGCCAAACAATCTATTTCATGGTTTTAGATTGGTAAACCTAGGATAGAGGTTGTCATACTGTCAACGTAGTAGGACCCGCCGAGACAATAAAACAGGAGGACACATAGGACACTTCAACCCCTAAAAATGCCAAGATGAACTCACTATTTAGATCTATGTCTCAGAGATCTAATAGTTCATCAGAAATAGTAAATTCACAGGAATTTACCATAGTCAAAATTGAACAAAGCTTACAATATTGGGATATTCCTAGAGCACCCATCAAAACTA
Organism: Nyssa sinensis; assembly: GCA_008638375.1. Lineage (NCBI taxonomy): Eukaryota > Viridiplantae > Streptophyta > Magnoliopsida > Cornales > Nyssaceae > Nyssa > Nyssa sinensis. The sequence continues at coordinate 32,894,763 of CM018042.1, forward strand.
TTGACAAAATAGGAACAATTGAAAGAATTTCTTACCAACACATCAAAATTTCTAAAAAAATACTCTGCTAAGCAATGAACATGAAACTATTCATCTATTAGACTCATAAAGCATTCAAAATCATCGTCAAAAGTACTAGTACATTGACTTTGGATTAGTACAGGTAGCAGTCAAAACTTTAACAAAGTTAGGCCTAAACACCTCTTTATCAATTTTTTTGAATTTGTTTTTACATAGCTTACGGTTATATTTCTATGTAAACCAATTAAATGAACTAAATAGAACAACTCAGCAAATCTAATTGAGGAACACATGCATACAAGAAAGTGCCCAGTACTGGGTTATGTCTTGTACAAATTGAGTGGAGCTCTTCTATGTGTCACAATTCCCATTAATAAACACCTCCGCTGTATTTTATGGTATTTTTTTTATGGCCTGATTGTCAATATTATACCTCTTTTTATTTTAAGCAACTCTAAACAAGCTTTTTGTTATTTATGCATCAAAGTTGGCAGCACCTTCATACGTTCAGGCCATGTTTAAAACTACAGAAATTTGCACTGTTCCATTATAAACTTAAGAACTAAATTCAAGCTCAACACTTATGTTTAATGAATGATTGTCGAGCTCAAATCTTTAAGAAATCTTTATGATGTTAATTAATTGGGTATTAGAACAATCTCTTCAAAGGAACACTGCTCATCAGAACACTAATTCCAATATTATACAACTGAAACTTACAATTCTCATCGGCATCAGAAAATAATTTACATGATCAATTTAATAATAACATTTTCAGTAATATTATGACTGATTTATGTTCATCTGCATCAGTCACATTACGTCAATTGAGTAACATTATTTATTTTACTATACAGAAATAATATGGCTGTGTGAAGCTCAACACAAGATTCATGTAACCGACTCCAAAATATTGGGTAAGGCTTTGTTGAGTTGAGTTGAGTACTATGCAGTATACTTGTACAATGTTATTGGGTATGAGGTGACAAAGAATTGAAGACATTATGCAAAATAAGCTTTAAACAAAGGAGTTATCTTTGTTATGTGCTGCTGTATAATGTTATAAATGAAAAGCCATGTGACTGATTTATGCTCATCTGCATCATAAATGTTATTTTATCAATTAAGTCTTGGAATTTGTATTGATTATACACTATATAAAATTATTCTGAAATTTCTGTTAGTTTTTGTTCTATCATAAAATTAGTTCCCATTTTAAATCCAAATTTTCAATAGTATCGATTTTTTTTTACTTTATTTTGCCAAAATGTTTTCAGTTTTCCTTTGTTTTTATTTAAAACAGGTGTGAATTGTGTTTCTGGAATTTTAGAATAACAAATTTAACAGAAGGAGATGCAGACATCAACTAGTGCACTGATACTTTGTAAAAAATTTCATGTTAAAGTGTTCAAAACACAATTGTAATAACAATAGTAAACTTAACATACAACAGGTGGGGAAAAAGCAGGATGATGCAAGATATAATCTATTTTTTTGGGAGTAACAGAGGATACCTGACCTAAATCAAGATTTAGGTAGCTCAATTGATCCAATCTGGAAAATCCTATACATCAAAGCTCAAAGCCAAATCGTACAAAACAAAATTACTTACAACAGAGACTGATTTGTTGTTAGGACGCTTTTCTTTGTAATCTTGCCTAAACTCTTCCCTTCAATCAAGAAGGATAAAATATTTAGACTTAAGAAGAAGACGAAGAAAAATCTAGCAAAATAATTAGTTAAAAAAATGCAATTTCTTTCTTTTTTTTTGGGGGGGGGGGGGTAACCAACTTAATTGTTCACTAATAACATTACAACTAATGAAATAATATTTTTAACCCCTGTTATCATCTAATGAAATGATTGGCTTTGATTTTTTGTTTGTTAAATTCTAATTTTTTTTTTATAGGTTCGGTGGAGTTTTCTAGGTAGTACTATTTATTTGGACATTTGTGATTTATTGTTTAGTTATTTTTATTTTTGATTTTTTTTTCTCTGATTTATTTTTGCTTATTTTTATTTATTTATTTTTGTTTCTTTTTAGTTTATGACTCAATCTTCTCAATCTGATGAATTAAGATTTGATCTAGAAATTGAAAAAACTGCACGAAGGTTGAGAAAAGAGACTCGGCAAGCTCGAATTGCAACCACAAATTCTGAAAAAGCTATTGCTTGCATTACCTGGCTTGAACATAGCACTTGAATTATTTTCTAACAGTTCATCCAGTGATTCAGAAGAGGAAGATATGGCTGCTCCCAACAACAATAGGGTTGCTAGGACTTTGAGGGAGTTGGCTACTCCTAATCTAAATCAACAACCATTGTGTATTGATTATCCTAATTTAACTGCTGCTTTTGAATTGAAATCAGGACTAGTTCATCTTTTGCCTACCTTTCGTGGTCTTACAGGTGAAGATTCATGCAAGCATTTGAAGAAATTCCATGTGGTGTGTTCTAGCATGAAGTCTCAAGGAATAACAGAGGAGCAGAACATTTGTTCACTGAACCAACTTTTTGAACCTCTTTGTTTTAAATAGAAGAACGGCGCCATCGAAAGAAACGGTAAAAAGTGAAAAAGAGAAAAAAAAAATGATTTTAAGTAAATCAAACTGTGTGTTTATTGACACACAAACCGAAATAGTGATTACTAATAATTTTTCTTATATTTTAAATTTTTAATGGTTGAAAGTTGAAACCATATTTTTTGTCAAATATCAACACAATAAAAATAAAATTTTAATAAAAATTTCTAAATTCTCATTTAAATACTTACTATCCACAATGTTTTTATATATATATATATATATATATATATATATATTTACCATCCATAATTTTATAGTTTCTCAGCTATTGATTAAAGTGATGAATTATACTCAATCTCTTTCCTACCTGTGAGCTCTTTCTTTTTTTTATCCAAACACCGGCTTCACTAATTTATTCAATCTCCTTCATAAGTTGAAAGCACAAGAAATGCACAAGAAAAGCACAAGATAGCCTATAAAGCTGGATAGCCAATTGGTGATTACCATGAACCCAATAAGCACAAGAAAAGCACAATCTAACAGTCTGTGTGTGTTAAAGAATTTTCACAAAATGTGCATTCCACCAAGCATCGACCTATACTTCTTCGACGACGAACCAGTCTCCTGAAGAAAGCGGAGGGGGAGTTTTCTCGCCTTTTGTTCATTGGACCAACTTTTTGAACCTCTCCGTTTTAAATAGTAGAACGGCGCCATCGAAAGAAACGGTAAAAAATGAAAAAAAGAAAAAAAAAATGGTTTTGAGTAAATCAAACTGTGTGTTTATTGACACACAAACCGAAATAGTGATTACTAATAATTTTTCTTTTATTTTAAATTTTTAATAGTTGAAAGTTGAAACCGTATTTTTTGTCAAATATCAACACAATAAAAATAAAATTTAATAAAAATTTCTAAATTCTCATTTAAATGCTTACTATCTACAATGTTTTATATATATATATATATATATATATATATATATTTACCATCCAAAATTTTATAGTTTCTCAGCTATTGATTAAAGTGATGAATTATACTCAATCTCTTTCCTACCTGTGAGCTCTTTCTTTTTTTTTTTATCCAAACACCGGCTTCACTAATTTATTCAATCTCCTTCATAAGTTGAAAGCAATTTGCTATACTTGAAAAACCATGTCAGGGGAGGTTTATACACCACACCTCACGATCACTACTCTTGGCTCTGGCTCGTCTTTATTTTAAATTACAGAACCTCTTTATATTCTATTGTTTCACCAATAGATGCTTAGGTTACTATGAGCTTCGTCGAGATTTTGAATTATGTATTGTTTTTGGACTATCTTTTATACAAAAATCGGAAAGTAATGAACACATTGAACTGGATTGAATATCTCCTTTGTTTCTCAACTGCTTCCGTAGTTTTTCGATGGTTGGAACTTCTTTCTCAAGACATTACTGGGCATCTTGGAAGTGCAACTCACTTACCAAACCTTTATTGGATGCTGGTAAAAGTAGACATTTTCTTTTATTATAAATTATATATGTAATACCCCGACCCAAAACGGCACGAATATCGAGGCAGTCGGGTCGGGCAACACTATGTCAATTGTACTTGGAGTTGTTTAATCCTATATTTTATGAAAATCGTATATACGTGTATATACGAAGATATATATATATATATGTGTATTAAATGGGTATATATTATGTATTTATACATTATTATAATATAAGATATATATATATTGTATATAAAATGAAAAAAAAAAATCAAAACTACCCCACCTAACCTATACCTATAGGTATGGAGAGGGGTATGGGAGAAATCAGAAAAGTATGGTGGGGAGTATGGTTAGCCATGCTTGGTTGAGTGTGGTTGGGGCAAGAAATATAAGTATATATTATATAAAAATATAGATACACATCTTGTGTGGGAGTGAGGAAATCAGAGAGAGAGTGTGACCGTCTCCATATCCAAGTGGCCAAGCCACTGATTATAGGCTCGGTTGAAGAAGAATTAGAGAGAGAAAGCAGTAGAGAGAGAAAGAAAAGTTTTGGAGCAGTTTGGAGGAGCCGAAATTTTTAACAGGTAATCAATCTATCCTTGATGCGTTCGTTTCCTAGTATACTATTGTATATATTTGTAGAATACATGTTAGATCAAAATATGAAGGAAAAACATGAAAACCAAGAACTTTAGCTACGGTCAACCATGGCAGATGTTTATAGGTTGCTATAATCTTGATTTTAAGATTAGGATTTAGTAGAGGACACCTCCAGGAGTCCAACAGACTTTGAATCACTCAAAACGGTCGAGAAACGGCCATTTTATAGCCGATTATCCTTCGCCGGTGCAACGCCGAAAAAACCAGAAAATGGGTGTCAAAACCAGTAGTGTTTGGGGCCAAAATCTGTCCTAAACTACTCCTTGAAACCTTAGGAATCGATTGGTATAAACACAGTGAGATTTGGACGTGAAAATGGTGTAAAACAGTGGGTTGGCCGAGATTCCGGTGACCGGAATTGACAGGGGCGACCGGAGAAGACCACCAGAATTTCGGGGGCCATGGCGGGTCAAACGGGACCGGATCCGGGTCTGGATCGGGTCGGGACCCGACCGGATCCAACGGGGCGATGAAACTGCATCGTTTTATTAAAAGGTTTTAAAATTTTAAAATTAGGGCTGACGTCAGCATGACCTCTCAAACCGGTTCTCTGAGTTAGCCTGAACTGGATGGTTCAGTGCATAACCGGTCCGGTCTAGGGTTACCACGTGTGAACCGTTTGGTTCACTGTACAAAATTTAGAAATTTAAACCAAAACTTTCCTAAATTAAATTCTGACCCCAACTGTTTACAATAATTCAAGTCTGGCCCAAACTTTGAAAATAAATTTCAAATGCACCCCTGATAAATAATAAAATAATAAAATAATTTATTTAAATAATTTATTAAATAGGTAAAATTACCATTTTACCCCTGAGTCACAAATAAGTCAAACGAAGTCCGAACGGGACGAATAAATAGTCAAACTTTATTATCTCAAGCATTCCGGATCCAATGATGAGGTCCGTTTTACGAGACGGGACTCCAAACATTAAAATACAATGAAAACAATTCTTAAAATGACCAAAATACCCCTGTGTCCTGACAAGGCAAGTTATATGGGTATTCTTATAATCTCGGACCCACTGAATCCAACGATGAGGTCAAAATTATAAAAAGAGGTTCCGGGAATAAAAGTACCTATAAAGTACAAAAGACGGTTTTGCCCTTTTTAATCCGGACGTCCGATTTAAGATCTGTAAAAGCCTAAACTTATTTTATTCGACGTTCTGGATACAATAACGACATCTAAATTAGTAATCGAGATACCGATAGCCAAGATTAGCAAATTTGAATATCGAGTATGGTTCGATTACAGTTATAGACTGAGTTATTTTCAATTGACAAGCACGTCAAAAGAAAAGGGGAAGGAGACTTTAATTAGTTGAACTACTGAGAGTCATTTTTGAGGTAAGTAATTCTGACGCTTTAATATGGGTTATTCCCAGCCAGTCACGTTATTGTACATATACTGCCGAATTGTACTCCATTACTACCTGATGCACTTGATTTGAGCCAATCGACTTGTAGATATCAGATACCTGATTTTGGATTTGACTTGCTTGCTTACATCATTTTGAGATTGATCATTGATATTTGAATATTATTGCACTATCGTGCCATGACCTAGTCTTGAGATACATTCTACTGATTCCATACACTTCGTGTTTTGTTGTTTGTGATATCAAATGTTTGGTACGATTGTACATCTTGTATGGGATTTTGTTGGTCATGATATTTGGTGTGTACTCGGGGTTGTGCTCAGTCACAATGACCCATCCATTCACAGATTGCGTGGGGGAAAAGACCCATTAAGGTCTGTTGTGTCCTACGGGACCTATATTGAAAAGAGCTCTAACGCTTTTCAGAGAGCCCGAGGAACCGTGGCGGATCTGAGCGTGCGTTTTAGTGGGGTATGCCGGGCCCCGGGTAATTCACGTATATCTGGGTTATTTAAACTTGATGTTGACTTATTCTTGTTTCCATTGTATGATCATATATTTTTATACCCTGTGAAATGATCATATTGTTGCAAGCATGGTATATCTTTGATTGGCTAACGTATTGTTGTGGCAGCAATCCATCATGATAGGCCAGATCCCAATTTCATTTGGTTTTGTTATTGACTCTTGTGATATATTGAGAGATATGCCTTTTGGACCCTCGGGTCAATATCTTGCATATTTTGGTGACTGGCTACGTCTTCATTATTACCCATTTGGCTATCTGTTATTCCTTGTTCTATCATTGCATTGGACAAACCCGAACCCACGTTAAAGCCAGGAAATTAGTTATTGGGCTATTAGCTCACCCCTCCTCCCTTAAATTTTTCAGGACAACAAGAAATCGGGGAACCCTCAGGCGCTCCAGGGATTTAGACGCTGCTAGTTACTGGTAGCTGTTTTGGCGAGTTTTGTATTAAGTTAAATATTGTCAGGTCTTAATACTCCTATGTCACCACGGTCCTGTTTGTTGGTTTTGTTTTTGAAGGATCTGTATTTAAACACTTATAATTTTTGGACATGCATCAAATGGTGAACTGACTGTGCTACCAGATATTTTAATAATTAAGAAATGCTTTTGTTAAAACTTTACCCAGCATTTCAGATCCTTTTGGACGGGGAACGGCCCACGGGCCGCAAACCCGGGTCACGGACCCTTAATCCGCATAGGGTGGGTTTCGGGTCGTGACAATATACCTTCTTTTTGTATATGCAACTCTGAGTTTTAGCAAAAAAAGGTTCGTGTTGTATTGCATATAGAATTGCCTTTTCTAATCTTGAAGGAGTTCTCAATTAACCAAGAAAATTACTAAATTTTTGTTGTTGGATGTCCTACCTTTGCAATCCGTCACGCTGTTCGATCAGATGGATAAAGCACTCTATGAAGAGGCAAAACATCTAATGATCGAGTTCAGTAGTGTTTATGAATTACAATTTATATTTAAGTTTCATGACTACAATATCTCAGTCATTTTCATTAAACTTAGAACTTAGAACTACGGACTGTAACCTTCTTCTTCTGTCCATAGATGTTGTTTACATGCAATCGATATACAAATCTTAGGCTCTTTCGACATGATGAATGCTATAACAAATGAAGCAGATTACTAGGATGACCTACCTAGGAAAAAAAAAAAGGAATCTATGGAGTGGAGAGACGTGCATCCACTTTAAGTTGATAAAGAGACCGTGTTTAGTCCTTTGTCCCAATAATCAATTATTTTCTCCCTTGAACTTATCATGTTACTTTGTTAAACGAATTGCATTATAAAAGATCAAAGGTATATGCCCATATGATTAATATAGTAATCAACATGCACATTAGCACAAAGGTAAATGGTTTAGCTAATCTATGACTAGGAGATCTTTACAGTGGAGTTCATAAGCGTGTTTTGAAGCATGGAACGGTATGGAACATGAGGTATCTACATTCTTAGGAAAACCTTTTAGGTTTCATCTTCTTCTTAGCATACATTTTGGATACATTAGGGTTGGTGGGCCAATCAAACCGTAAGTTATAATATTCCTCAGCTAGTTTTTTAAATCCTTTGTCCTCTTCGTCTATCAATCCATATCTTAGTCACTAGATCAATGTTATACCTCTGTAAAATTTATTATGGAACTCAAAATGATATTACGCGCAAACAAATTATACAACCAGAAGAGAGTTCTCATAGATGAATTTATATAATTTTACTTGGACTGTGATTTTAGGAAAGTTGCTTGATCCAAGTAAAAGCAATGCAATTGGATTATGAGCGAGGCCTACAAAGTCTTAGTTGGAGTGCGCAACATGACTCACAGTGGCCATGGATGTTTGAAAGCGACGTGTATTGCTTCTCTTTGCAACATATTGTTACAATCCCTACCATTTTTCACCTCATCTGCCTAGATCATTGTTGTTAGCTAGGTCTTTGGCCATGCACATTATTTGGGAACGGAATGTGTAGGAATTGAGGTACTTTCATGGATTTGGACATCTTTGGGCACCTTGATATTCTTTAAAAGACCTTGTTTTTTTATGTTTGATTGGAAAAAATCCCCTTTGAATTCTTTAGAAAAGCAAGAGCATTTTTATGTTTAATTGGGAACCCTCTACAATTTTTTTTTTTTTAAAAAAAACCTTGTTTACTAACAACTGAATTTGTTGCTTTTTTTTAATGATCTAAAAAGTATAGATACGAACACGGTATACTGATACGACACAACATGGATACGGTGAAGAAATATTGAATATTTTTTTATATGACTATATAATAAGATTTTAATATTATTTTAATCAAAATTGACATAAAAATACACAAATCACGTAAATATTATTAATATATCAAAATAAAAAGGCATTAAATAAAAAATTAAGAATTTCATTTAATAATCAACGTTCATGATTCAAATATTTTAACTACTATATATATATATATATATATTTGGGGGTGTATAAAAAAATAGTGGAGAAGAAGATGAGAGGAAGAAGGAAAATTCAAAAAAAAAAAAACTCAAAAAAATATAAAAAAACTTCTTCCCCAAGGTGTCCAAGATGTGTCCAAAATTAAAAAAAAAAATAGCCTCTTTTTCACTTGTCTGGGATGTGTCCATGTCATAGTCTTTCTAGTACATTAATGTAAACTTAATTACAAAATAAATAAATAAATATTCTACTTAATTTGATGTTTATTCACAGATATATAACTTTAACATTTTTAACCTCAATACAATCCACATAATTGATCTTAATTAGACTCTCATGCAAGAAATTTCAATTAAAAATAATTCTAAAAATATAAAAGTGATTGAAGAAGGAATCCAATAATGATGCAGAAGGCAAAAAGTTAGATTAAAAATATACATTTAAAGATAAAAAAAAAAATTAAACTAAAGAGATATGTTTTTTTCATGAATGTTCCCAAGAGTCCAATTACTTTGTATGTTTCGTTGGCTAGTAGATGGTTCTCAAGTTCTATATACAGTTACACAAAAATTAAAAATATACATTTAAACAAAAAAAAACACAATTTACTTATTATTTGATTAAATTCGGTGAAAACCTTGCGTTCGAACTCTTTCTACAAAACTATACAAAATAATATAATATATTTTTAAACTCTAACCACTATTGCCTATCAAAAGGAAAAAATAAAGAAGATACAAATTAATCTATAACTCAATACAAATTAAATTAAGAAAAAAGGGCCTGGTTTACCAAGATCAATTGGTGTTGGAGATGCATTTTAGAGGAGAATGTCAAAGGTAGGTGATCTGTCGTGGAAATCAATCAAATTACCAAACTAAACTACTAGTATAGTAGAGAAGTAAGGGTCGAACCCACAGAGACTGTTAATTATTTAAAAACTAAAGTTGAGATTAATTTTAATTGAAATTCACAAAGAGTGATTGTTGTTGATTTTTCTTAAAATTAAATGAAAACTATACTTAAAGCAAATATTTAACTGAATTAATGAGGAATCAAATTAAAAGAGAATTCCTAGGGTGTTGAATCCACCACTAATCTTGTAATTAGCTTCAATTGTATTAATTCTTGGGTCATTCAATTTGGATGTAAAAGACGTATTTTGGCTACAAGCCTCAATACAATCATCAAGAAAATCACGCACCAAAACCCTAAGCACGAATCATCTTTGGTCAATACAAATTGTCTACGCTAATTCTAAGGTCATAGTCACAATTTGTTTTCCCTGAGTTATGACTCGTCCTACGGTTTTGATGTATGTACACATATTATTATTGTATAACCACATAAACAAAATCACAGAAATTGATTATGTGCAATTGAATAATACGATCAATGCTTTAATAAAATCCCAATGTTATACAATCAACATCCAAGACTAATTAACCCAAAAATAAAATACAAAGAAACAATATTACTTGACTAGGGTTTCATCTAAACCCTATGAATAAGAGGACTTAGCCCATGATCGTGGAAGAGAACACCATAGCCATGGAGTTCTTCATCTTCTTCTTTAGAGTTCTCTTTCTTCCTTCTTCTCTTCCTCCCTAGATCTCCAAGACGGCCTCCTCCCTTTTCCAAAACCCTAGGTTACAATATTATCCCTCTTTTTTCCAAAAATACCCTTACAAAATAATAATTTAAGAGAATAACATAAAATCCCGTAATTAGACATTAGGGGCCCAAAAAGGGAGTCTAAAGTGTTCCAAAATAGAGCCTATAATGCTAAAATGGGCCCTAGTCCACCTATATATGGATCAAGCTTCTCTTCTAACCCAAATTCACTTGTTTTCCACTTCTTTTAGCACTTCAAAGCCCAATATTCTCCTTTTTGCTCCAAATCATCAACTTTGACGAGCTTTCTCTGCAAAAAGATAAAACAAGAATTAACTAGCAAATGCATATAGATTGGAGAAATTAAAATAATAAAAATTGCAAGAATATCTAGAGTTAACACAATAAATATGCACTTTTTAACCAGTTATCAGTAGGCTTGTCAACGAGCCGGATTTGAGCAAACCTGCGAAGACCCGGACCTAGACCCCGTTTATCTTAACATGTCCAAACCGACCTGGACCCAACGCATGTATTTTTGTTTTTTGTTTTAGATTCCTCTTCATAAGTCAAAGTTAACATAAAAAGAGCGAAAGAATGTTTCTGGATTAAAAAAAACCTAATACACAACTACATTTCATAAAAATAAGTACATTTACCCAACCCATTTTTTTTTGTCCCTAAGGTTTTTTTTAGGCTTTCTTATTTGTGAATCAAGGCCAAAAAAACATAATGCTTCTGGTTTTGAAAAAAAAATTCTAAATACATAATTCTGCATAATACTGACTAAAAAAACATAAAAAAATAAAATAAAAATCTCTCTAGGCAGAAAGTAGAAGGACTAACAAAAAGGGCAGGGATATTCAATACCCCTCCAGCCTAATACAAATGCACAAGAAGAGAAGTAATATAGCGCTGTCTCTCTCTCTCTCTCTCCAACCTAATACAAAATAATAGTAGCCAAATACAAGCTCTCTCTCTAGCCTAATACAAAATAACAGTAGCCAAATACAATTGAACAAATGAAAAAAATAGTTCTTTCTCTCTCTAAAATTTGCAGGAACAAATTAAAGCAGAAATTCCTTTCATTGAGGAATAACATTCTTGTTTCCAAATGAGAGGCTACACACTGCAGAAGACAAAATAAATATATAAAGCATTAGCGATAACTTCAAATTCACAACCACAATTTAATAAGGTACTGTTGTCTCAAGAAATGCAAAAGAAATGGTTTAGGGGTTAGGGTTTAGGGGTTAGGGGTTAGGGTTTGGGGTTTGGGGTTTGGGGTTTGGGGTTTCAGGTTTCGGGTTTAGGGTTTAGGGTTGAGGGGTTTAGGGTTTAGGGGTTTCGGGGTTTAGGGTTTCGGGTTTAGGATTTAGGGTTTAGGATTTAGGGTTTAGGGGTTTAGGGTTTTAGGGTTTAGGGTTCAGGGTTTAGGGTTTAGGGTTTGGCTATAAAGCTTTAGGGTTTAGGGTTTAGGAAACTTATAGCGCAAAGGCCATAAGAGTTGCTTCACATTATCATAATAGGAAACTTATATATATATATATATATATCCAACAGAAGTGCCCTTGGTGAACTGGTATCAGAGAGTGGCAACATTTCAATTTTTCTTGTCAAAGTGTAACATGGGCCAAGAACATATTCATTTCTTTGACAGGCACTGCTTCAGAAGTATCAAGTATGTCAATGCCCATAATAAACTAAAGACAGCAAGCTCCATTAAGCCCCACATAAATGTTAATAAATAAATGGATTGGACTGATTGCTCAGAATCAAGGTTCTGAATTATCAATCATCCTATCTGTAACAACTTGAAAATTTTTTTTTTTATAAATAAAATTCTCAAGTTGTTATCTTTATTTTTATTATTATTATTATTATTATTATTATTATTATTATTATTATTATTATTATTATTATTATTATTATTATTATTATTGTTATTGTTATGATGCGTGTATATGTATATATATATAAATTAAATTGTTTGGTGTGTATATGTGTGTACACATGAGTGTGTATTTAAATGTGTATATATATATATGTATAAAAGCTGATTGTGTGTGCCGTGTGGGTGGGAGTGTGCAGTGAGTGAGTGGGTGATGGAGTGTAAAACACTCCAAGGGGCATGGGAGGCATGGTGTGTGTAAGAGGGTGGTTGGAAGTGTGTGAGTGTGGTCTGTATGTATATGTGTGTGTGGTGGGAGTTGAGAGGAACAGGCCGATCGTGAGATTAGAGAGAGAGAGAAAGAGAGATATAGAGAGAGAGAAAGTGAAGGCAAAGAGAGAGTGGGAACTGTGAAGAGAAGAGAGAAGAAAGGAGAAAGAGAAGCTGAGAGCCAGAGGGAGGACAAGGAGGTTGAACCAAGAGAAGGAGAGAGAAACGGAGGTAAAACTACAAAACCCATTATTTTCTCTCTCAAGAAATCTCATATATGCATGATCTGTTTTGTAGCCTATTGCTTAGATTTAATTATTGGAACTTATAGAGCATGAAATATGGAGAATTTAGGGACAAGAATCAACCAAAATGGTTGAGAAATGAGGGAGAAAAATGGATGTGCAGGTCACGGCCATGGGGGGGAGTCTAGGATTTTCATTGCAATTGGGAGCTTCAAAACAGTGTTAAAATGTCCAAAAATTACTTTGGGATGGTTTGGAATCGAAAGAGGGTTTGAAAACACCAAAAAAAATCAAGTTTAAAAACTTGATTTTTGCAGTTCCGGCGACGTCGCCGGAGAAGGTGACCGGAGACCCACCGGAACCCTACCGAAAAAACGGGGGACGAAGGGGGCACTGTTCCGGGTCCGGGTCGGGTCGGTTCGGGTCGGGTCGGGCTTGGGCTGACCCGCCCCTGCCACGTGTCGCTCACTGGTTTAAATTAAAAACTAAATCGGGGCGTTTGGTTACGGATATAAGAAATTAAAAATTTTTAAATTAAAATAGGAACAGGGATATCCTATCCCTGTTCTGGATAAGCCCTGTTTGGTTAACCTGATTAGGGATAGTAAATTAAACTAATTTCAATTTGAACCTTGAACCTTTTGGAAATTGAACCTTAACCCTGAACTTTCGAAAATTACATTTTAACCCCTGAACTTTAGAGAAATTACAGTTAGGCCCACCAGAATTAAATATTAATAAAATATTAATAAAATATTAATTAAATTAATTAATTAATAAATTAATTAAATTAAATAAATATTCTAAAATATCCCGGAGTCCAAATGGGACAAGTCATTAGTGTATTTTGACTATCTCGGCCATTCTGAGACCAATGGTGAGGTCCGTTTTACGAGACAGGGTCCCAAAAAATAAAAGACACGTAGCAACACATAAAATTACCAAAATACCCCTGAATTGAAGTACAGTCAAATGAACTCCGAATTAGGTAAACAAATAGTGAAACTTTATTATCTCGAGCATTCCAGACTCAACCGTAGAGTCCGATTTGTGAAAAGAGGTCACGAAATGTAAGGACCCATGTAAAGTGAAAAATGACTGTTTTGCCCTTTTTGACCCAGATGCCCGAATTGAATTCTACGAAAGCCTAAACTTATTTTCTTCAATGTCCCGGATTCAATAGTAGAGTTTAGTTTAGCAAAGTAGAAGCTTATAAGATAAAGACGTAAAATTTGATGAATAGCATAATTCAAGTGACAATTAAACTGAGTTTCATGTTATGAATTTTAGGGACACGGAAAGGCAAAGGGAAGGTGACCTGACCTTCAGTGTTCTTACGGTAGTTTCACTTGACTACGAGTATACTTTTTTGGTTTGAGATCGATTACCAGGTACGATATATTGTGCTAAGTAAGAAATAGAATTGAGATTAGGAATACTTGCTTTGCTGTATTGATTGTTCACATGTTTGTCTGAGTGTTCACATGCTTATGTGCTACGTGCTAGCTTGTTTAGTTGGATGATGATTATGGGTATATCGCATGTGTTAGTGTGGTATGTGAATCATCTGCTCTGAAGAACTGTTGATGTTATGAATTGTACACTTGAAAGCATGTTTTATGTATGAATGAGATGCATCATTGAGATTGCATTATGGCATGATGAGATTAGAGCATATTGGCATGGTGTGATTCCTTGGACATGGCGTGGTTAAGCACTTGGTGCTTTGCATTATGAGGGTGCAGATCCTGTGGTGAAAAACCCAAAATCGGCCATTAGGTACTTGCAAGCCTGACGGATTCCGGACCGTGAAGCGAGACATAAGTGGCGGTACTTATGCCAGCGGAGAATGACCGTATCATGAGACATGGGTGGCATAGAGTTGCATGGGTGTGTCACGCATACTATTCATATACTATGTACTGTTTATATACTGCTATCATGATATCGAATGCCATGTAGAAATAACTGTACACTTGCACATGCCACGACCTTAGTTTTGTTTCTTGCATTAGCATTATATTGTACCAGCATGTTGAGCTGACCCCTTTAGTGGGGCAAACATTTCAGATGATGTCCCAGCTGTACGAGACATAGAGAAGGTCTGATTGAGGATCATGTTGGGCCCAAGGGGCTCTTTTGATATTGTGTAAGGGCATAAGCCCGAGATTGTATTTTATTTTGTAGGTTGTGAACCAATGGACCGGACTTTATACATGTATCAGAACAGTGTACGGAATGTATGAGAATGTCATTATTATCTTTCATTTCTTTATTATTTTATTTCTTTTTGTCTCGTTACTCACGCCTCGGGTTCGCTGGAATTTGGGGCGTGACACTATCTGATCCATATTTGTCAAAGGATGGCTTAAATATTTAGTAGACCTTTTGTGTGTGCATTTGGCCCTTTGGCATAACATTCAGAACAGAAGTGTGCCATACAGAGAGGTACACTCAGGAGATTAAATGATGGAATTTGAGGGATTCTCATGGATTTGCAGGCAGCTAAAGGAAACGGGAAAAAAAAGATGTTGGAAGGGCTTTAGAAAATCTACAAGGCAGATTGTGAAGCTTGAGGATGAGGAAGAGTGTTGAGTTACCAACTCATCTAAAAGGGTTTCATTAATTAAACTGACAAATAATTGAAAAGGATGTGAATTAATATGTGACATTTTGCTTCTCTTTGCTAATTATCGGTGGTTAACTTTTTTTGGGTATTAGATAGCAATGGGTAGTCTTAAGTCATGTCTATTTGATTTTATGTATCTATATCTATTCTTTGATGGTCTTACATTCCCTATCCAGCTGATTTATATTTTCAGGTGATTTATCTAATTAGAGGTGGTGTGAGATAAACTCTATTGCATGTGTTGGTCTACTGCTTTCGGTTTTGAGCACCATGTGAAATATGAGTGAAAGAAATGGCTTTAAGTTTCTTTTGATGGTTGAGACAACAGTACCTTATTAAATTGTGATTGTGAATTTGAAGTTATCGCTAATGCGATATATATTCATTTTGTGAACAAGAAATGCACAAGAAAAGCATAAGATAGCCTATAAAGCTGGATAAGCACAAGAAATGCACAAGATAGCCAATTGGTGATTACCATGAACCCAATAAGCACAAGAAAAGCACAATCTAATAGTCTATGTGTGTTAAAGAATTTTCACAAAATGTGCATTCCACCAAGCACCGACCTACACTTCTTCGACGACGAACCAGTCTCCTGAAGAAAGCGGAGGGGGAGTCTTCTCGCCTTTTGTTCACTGGACCAACTTTTTGAACCTCTCCGTTTTAAATAGAAGAACGGCGCCATCGAAAGAAACGGTAAAAAATGAAAAAGAAAAAAAAAATGGTTTTAAGTAAATCAAACTGTGTGTTTATTGACACACAAACCGAAATAGTGATTACTAATAATTTTTCTTTTATTTTAAATTTTTAATGGTTGAAAGTTGAAACCATATTTTTTGTCAAATATCAACACAATAAAAATAAAATTTTAATAAATATTTTTAAATTCTCATTTAAATACTTACTATCCACAATGTTTTATATATATATATATATATATTTACCATCCATAATTTTATAGTTTCAAACTATTGATTAAAGTGATGAATTATACTCAATCTCTTTCCTACCTGAGAGCTCTTTCTTTTTTTTTTTTTTATCCAAACATCGGCTTCACTAATTTATTCAATCTCCTTCATAAGTTGAAAGCACAAGAAAAGCACAAGAAAAGTACATGTCACGCCCCGAATTCCCGACGAACCCGGGACGCGAGTAACGAGACAGAAAATAAAATAAATAAAAGGACAAGGTAAATAAATCCACTAAACATGGGTCCATCCCCATCAATACATAAGATAACATGAATACATCGTTCATAGGTCATTCGGGCTTAAGCCCTTACATTACAAAACATAGGTCCCACGGACCAAAATATAACAAGTGTCTCTTCCTATCAAAGCATCACTGGGTCTCAAATAGCTGGAGGGTCCTCATCTGAAAATGTTGCCCACGAATGGGTCAGCTCAACTGCTGGTATGATGAAGTACTAATGCAAGAAATAAAGCTAAGGCGTGG